>OX421361.1:23782606-24409902 GCA_949126925.1 Cheilosia vernalis | reverse complement strand
TACAAAATTGTTTGCCAAAAAACTCATTTATGACATTTTAAACGACGCCTGATTGGAGTTTTCATGTATATTTGACGATCTAATAATTTACATATCAAATAGGGTGCAAAATGATTTTTATCGGAATATTGTTTTCAGTTTTAACGGTGACTAAGCATTAATATTAGAAACTTAAAGAATCAGCCGCTTGAATGCAGTACAAGATGGAAATGTATGTATTTGAATTTTGTTTAAATACAGAGGGACAGGGACAGGGTACTCACCATCGCCTCATTTTCTTCATTCGTTTGAACTTCATAAAACCACACACATTCAGTTTGATTGTCGACGGCTTCACATTCGACTTCATTGTTCCACAAACAAGCACTTATAACAACTATATTCTCTTCGTCAACAGTATTAAAGTCACCGTGTTGCGTTTGAGCATGACGAAGTAATGCACTCGATGTCATTTTGAAAGCTTTGAATAAACTACTTCGTTGCAATACCCTTGGTGTAGTAAGGCAAGACCGCTGCTTTATGAAATCAAACAAATAATAGATGTTAAAAAACAAAGTTGTTTTCTGGCTTTTTAAATAGAAATCGAACAGTAACTACACGTGTTCTATGCTCGGCACGTCAATTAATGTTTTTCTCGGCTTTTTATTTGTTTAGAGCGAAAATCTCAGTACTGCTATATTCAAATACAGAGATTGTTGCTAAGGATTGTATTTAATTAAGAAGTACAAATTATTCTTACAATACACTTAATTGCAATACTTAGAAATTTCATTAGGTAACTTGATTTAATAAATGAAAATAGAAATAGTATTCAAAACTACCAAAACAAACAAATTTTTGTTGTGCTCATGGACAATTCGATACCGCACGTTACGACGTCAAAAATGTCATTTGGATTTGGGTTTACACTTTAGGTAGATTAATCATATGTCGGTATTGCAGTTTTGGATTGGCAGACTTCAGCAAAATTTGTTAATATTAATTTTAGTTTTTAGTTTAGTTTAATTCATCAGATTACAATCTTTATAGAATAGATACTAAAATATAACTGTTGTGGGTTATATGCTTATATAATTCAAATAAGTTAAATACAAACAAAGGTTAATTATTTAAATTTATTGGGAAGTTACAGTTTTAATGTTATCCTATATATTTTACTACCCCCCGGCTTCACCCGTGCAAAATGTGGTTTCAGAACAGTTGATGGAAAAAAGATCTAAGAAATTTGCTTCTTGTAGGGGGCCATTTTTTTCGCAAAAAATATATATTCTCATAACGCTTGAGTTGGCTAATAACATATATTTTTTCCCACTGCATAAAATAATTTGTCTTCCTTCTGGAATTTTAACAGGTATTCGTTTCGGGTTGGGGTCGAAATTCTGGCGAGGTCAAAATTCTTTTTTCAAAATTCTGCTTTCAAAATTCCGTTTTACAAAATTCTGCTTTCAAAATTCAGCTTTTCAAAATTCTGCTTTACAAAACTCTGCTTTACGAAATTCTGCTTTACAAAATTCTGAAAATAAAAAAATAATTTTTGAGACAATGGTAATGTGCGCAAATTATGAAATGTGTATGGGGGGGCATGCTGTCCCCCTGCAACCCCCCTGCTTGGATTTACTGTTGGATTACGGGGTGGGTGCGAGGTTTTTTACTTATATTTTTTGTTGAATTTTCAAATTGTTGGGCCCAAAATTCGAATTTCAGCTAGATAAAAATTTTCGAGATTTTAACCATTCTAGATTTTATTCGTTCCAGTAATCGTTGAAAAATATTTGTTTTCTTTAAATTCGTAAATTGGAAAAAAACAGAATTAGGTAGCAGAATTTATTTGTTTAAGATATTGCCTGTCAGAATTTTAAAAAGCAGAATTTTGAGAAGCAGAATTTTGTTAGACAGAACAGAAAAAAATCAGAATTTTGAGAAGCAGAATTTTTGTGTTAAAAAGCAGAATTTTGCAAAGCAGAATTTTGAAAGCAGAATTTCGACCCGTTCCCATTCGTTTCAAATGTTAAATCATTTTCTTTCAGTCCCGTATACATTTCGCACCCTATCTCTTTCAATCCCACGCCCCACACGCCAAAAGCGGATACAATTATGTCAGTTAATACATGTTCAATGAAATATTGAAGCTAAGAATTTGTTAAGAAACGCATACCTATCATAATTTGAAAATTAAAAGCTTTCTTTTACAAAAGAACTCACAAATAATAGTGATAAGGCGCACTAATAAGCCTAAATCCTGAGGTGAGACTCAACTATTATTATTATTTTATCCTTTGAAAGTCTAAATTCCTTCGTTTTCAAAAATGATGTATTTTTTATCATATGTATACATTTAATATTATGTTACCAATAAAGTTTTGAAAATATCGACTTATTTTATTTAAAGGCTAAGGAGGGAACAAATTTGTTTTTTTAAATCATGAGCTTAGTAAATATATAGTAAAAAGTATGTGGGCATATTTAACTTAATGTTTATATACCTACGAATTATCATAAAGGCAAAGATACACTTCAGTCCTAAAAGTTACAATTTCTAATGAGATGCCATCTCTCTCCTTCCCATTTAATAGACTATACAGATACACACCTACTCCGTTTGTGCAGAGAGTAGAAAATAGTTCTTACTCCTGCAAAGAATAATTCGTTTCCTTTCTTATTACCATTACGGTACCAGATGATTTGAGAATGATGTGCATATCCACTCACCCAGGTAAAAATCGTAGAAATGTCTCAAATTTCGCCTAGTATTTATTTAAAAACCATTTAGTTAGTTAAGTTTATTTATTTAGCTTTTTTTTATAAAGCTATTTAACCATTTAATACATAAATTTATTTTCAAATTGTTTTGCTTTTTTTTATATAAGAATTAATAATTTAGTTTAACATAATAAATAATTTCTCTTTTGAAAGATGCTAAATTTGTTTCATTTCTAATACCAATAGGCAATTCATTAAACATTTTGAAGCCTTTATATTTCAACGAATTTTGTGATCTTCCTTCGGTAGTCTAAAATTATTGCCTGTTCTCAATGAATATGGTTGCGCCTCATGAACATTTTGGACATACTTTAGTAAATATCTAGGCATAAGGTCATTTTTAATTCTATAAACTAACAATTAAACATTCATTATAATTCTCTGTTTGACTGACAACCATTTTAACGAACTTAACATAAAACGTATTGACACGTATTTATTGCACTTTAAAATACATCGCATGGCCTTATTTTGTAACAATTGTAATCTCTGAACAATACTGTCAGCACACAAAAACAAAATTGAGGAACAATACTCGAAGTGTGGTTTAATTATTACATTATAAATATTTATTGCACTTATTACAGTTTATCATTTCTTATTTAAGTTATCGAGTTATTGGATATCCTATGTTGTACCTGCAGATGTCCTCTATAAGGACATTTACTATATTTACTTTCGAACGCAAAGCGTGACAAAGAAAAAAGCGAAACGAAACGAAAAAATAAATTACTCTTGTCCATTTTTTTCTAGAATTTATAGAGATATAGATGTTGAAACAAATTGGAGATTGTGGGCCTATGTAGGCCTGTGAAAAATGCACCAAAATATATTAAGAGGTTTCTAAGATTTTTGCATTTAAAGACAGGCAGTCAAATTCATTCTAAGTCGAACAGAACTACACCAATTTCTTTATAAGATTATCAATTTCAATTTATAAAAACTCACAAAATCGCAATGAAGAAATCCGAATCTGTAACGCGGAATGGCCGGCAAACGTTATTCGATCGAACAAAACACGAATTCGCAAAGTGCAATATGGACGCTGAAACAGCAACGAATGAAGAAACTGAGCACGTTCAAGTATCTAGTTTAGTAAGTCTGACAGCTGTCTGACTAGATCTATCTCGATTTTTATTGGCCCAGAATGGTCGCGTGCTTAGTTTTGGCAGTTGACGTTTATGGAGGGGTAGCCGACGAATCTAGTCAAGAAATTCCTGACTGAGTACTAAGTTGACGTCTATTTTGCTGTCATCGTGAGCAAAGAGCAAGGTCTCTCTCGCTCTTTTTTTTCCTGTCTGTGAATACATGGAACTTTTTCAAAAGAAAACAATTTGTAATTGAATTTATAACAATAAATGCAAAGGGAATAAATGTTGAATATGCTTTTCTATATAGCTTTACTTGTTCTCTCTCCATTTTAGGCACCAAAAAGTATTCATCCATTCACATTTCAGGTTTTTTTAGTTTTCTTTACATGAAAAATATTTTTGACACCAGAATTTATGCAATTACATTTGGGAGTTTGTTCAAAAAATAGGTTAATACCATGTGAGTTAAGCCCATGTTTTCACTAGGCAAGTGAAAGTTTTTTATAAATATTCCTGAACTTTGCATAAATTTTCATTAATTGCAGGGTGTTTTCAACTTGGTTTTTTTTAGCGCCATATCTGTTCAAAATCAAAATATGATTGGGAATTCTATTAATTTTAACATGAGTCAACAGTTTTGATGTTACTTAGGAATACTAAAAATGCAAGGTTTTTTCATATAAAAAAAGTGGTAATTCTCGGAACGTAAATTCGTAAAAATGAGTACATATGATTGAACTCCTAACAAAAAGAAAATATAATGTGCTATTTAATTTAATTCTGCGATTTGATCCGATTTCAGATTTTGCATATTTAATCGAACAGGAATCCAAATTGTTTTGTTATTAATTGTTCGCATGTTCTATTTCGTTTTCTATAGATACTTTCTTTAGCAAATTTAATAACATTGAATTTTGAAATGTCCACTGATATTTTTATAAAAGCCTCTCTAAATTATAAATTAACAATAGCCGTGTTTTTTTGAGCTTCTATCTCAGCAAAGCAAAGTAAAGTAGGATTTTCGGCACGCAACAACTATTGCGAGTCTCGAAGTGTCAAGTTAGTATATCGTAATTGTTGTAGTTAGCGTGCTGAAAATCCTACTTTACTTTGCTTTGCTGAGTTCGAAGCTCAAAAAAACAGGCCTAATAATAAGAGAACTTATTGCGTGCTAAAAATCCTATTTTGCTTTGCTGACATCGAAGCCGAAAAAGGGGCCTATTATGGGATTTACCAGAAAATGGAAAAAAAATATCGGATTTAACAAATGCATACTTGCATACGTTATTGTTCAAGTATGCATTTTACGTACCATTTTCAGATTATAAATGTTATAAATTATGCTAATACAAAAATATCTTTTTCTCCACAGCATTGAAAAACACGGTTTCCCCAAACTGTGTTAAAATCCTTTTTTGTTTCAAAATGACTTCGAAATAAAAGTTACAGTGAAGTTTGTGAAGTTACAAAATATCTTAAGTACAGAGACCGTTTAAGTTCATTTTATAATGAGATGGATTTTTGCTAGATGATTTTATTAAGTTATTTGGTATTGTGACAAAATTATATCAGCAATTCATTTTACAATAATTTCATATACTATAAAAACTTTCAAACTGAACTGCGATGTGAACGTCGTGTAACTAGTGGGCACCAAATTGCCGAACACAGTCGCTCTACTTAAACCCCACGTCAAAAAGTGCCGTTCCCGACCAATCTAGTTAGTTTTTGCGTTCAGGTTATTTCTTATCCAGACCAATCTAGTCGACTTAAGTCAACTAGATACTTGAATGCGGCCACTGTGCTTGCACAGTCAACGTGAACAGCGCCACCACACATAAAACAGAATTGGCTTCTCGATTGGTCGATAATAGATGGCGTTACGTTTCGTGTCTATCTGACAGTTCCAAGTTCCAAGCCATTTGTCAAAATAAATATGAAATACAAAATGGAAAAAAAATGTTGTAGATAACACGCTGGATAGACTTGAATTTTGAATCTTTTTTTAAAACCCGTGGTGAGAAAATACCTTTCCAACAAAGTATAAATCATCAAAATCGGTTCGGCCAATCTCGAGTTATGAGATAACATCGCTTCGGATACTTTCTTTTATATATATAGACTAGCTGACCCGGCGAACTTCGTACCGCCTAAATTCGTTAATATAATGAAAATATTAATTCCGAGCATGCACAATGCACATGCTGCTTTATATAATTCGGTGAACTCAAATTATTCATTCAAAACATATACTCATACAAAAGAAATAGAGCACGCCACATACAATTGACCATGCGAGTAACATGGGAATTCAAGATTGGAGCAACAAATTTCCAGCGAATGTCCTTGTGACTTATTAATTGTCATAGCGAAAGAGTGACGCTCGGGAAATTGCAGACGCTTAAATACGAATGGCAAATCGTTCTGAATAAGCGGAGTTCCCACTTTCGCAGAATGACAATGGGGACGTTCAAGTATCTAGTTTAGTAAGTCTGACAGCTGTCTGACTAGATCTATCTCGATTTTTATTGGCCCAGAATGGTCGTGTGGTTAGTTTTGGCAGTTGACGTTTATGGAGGGGTAGCCGACGAATCTAGTCAAAAAATTCGTGACTGAGTAGTAAGTTGACGTCTATTTTGCTGTCATCGTGAGCAAAGAGTAAGGTCTCTCTCGCTCTTTTTTTTTCCTGTCTGTGAATACATGGAACTTTTTCAAAAGAAAACAATTTGTAATTGAATTTATAACAATAAATGCAAAGGGAATAAATGTTGGATATGCTTTTCTGGATAGCTTTACTTGTTCTGTATCCATTTTAGATCCCAAAAAGTATTCATCCATTCACATTTCAGGTTTTTTTTTAGTTTTCTTTACATGAAAAATATTTTTTACAGCAGAATTCATGCAATTACATTTGGGAGTTTGTTCAAAAAATAGGTTAATACCATGTGAGTTAAGCCCATGTTTTCACTAGGCAAGTGATTTTTTTTATAAATATTCCTGAACTTTGCATAAATTTCCATTAGGTAATTGGTGGGTGTTTTCAACTTGCTTTTTTTAGCGCCATATCTGTTCAAAATCAAAATATGATTGGAAATTCTATTAATTTTAACAAGAGTCAACAGTTTTGATGTTACATACTTAGGAATACTATAAATGCAAGTTTTTTTCATATAAAAAAAAAGTGGTAATTCTCGGAACGTAAATTCGTAAAAATGAGTACATATGATTGAACTCCTAACAAAAAGAAAATATAATGTGCTATATACCTAATTTAATTCTGCGATTTGATCCGATTTCAGATTTTGCATATTTAATCGAACAGGAATCCAAATGGTTTTGTTATTTATTGTTCGCATGTTCTATTTCAGCAAATTTAATAACATTGAATTTTGAAATGCTCACTGATATTTTTATAAAAGCCTCTCTAAATTATAAATTAGCAATAGCCGTGTTTTTTTGAGCTTCTATCTCGGCAAAGCCAAGTAAAGTAGGATTTTCAGCACGCAAATACAACAACTATTGCGAGTCTCGAAGTGTCAAGTTAGTATATCGTAAACGTAATTGTTGTAATTAGCGTGCCGAAAATCCTACTTTACTTTGCTGAGTTCGAAGCTCAAAAAAAACAGGTCTAATAATAAGTGAACTTATTGCGTGCTAAAAACCCTATTTTGCTTTGCTGACATCGAATCCAAAAAAAGAGGCCTATTATGGGATTTACCAGAAAATGGAAAAAAATATCGAATTTAACAAATACATACTTGCATACGTTATTGTTCAAGTATGCATTTTACGTACCATTTACAGATTATAAATGTTATAAATTATGCTAATACAAAAATATCTTTTTCTCCACGGCATGAAAAACACGGTTTCCCCAAACTGTGTTAAAATACCTATTTTGTTTCAAAATGACTTCGAAATAAAAGCTTGAAGTTACAAAATATCTTAAGTGCAGAGACCGTGTAAGTTCATTTTATAATGAGATGGATTTTCGCTAGATGATTTTATTAAGGTATTTGGTATTGTGACGAAATTATATCAGCAAATCCATTTTACAATAATTTCATAAACTATAAAAACTTTCAAACTGAACTGCGATGTGAACGTCGTGTAACTAATGGGCACCAAATTGCCGAACACAGTCGCTCTACTTAAACCCCACATCAAAAAGTGACGTTCCCGACCAATCTAGTTAGTTTTTGCGTTCAGGTTATTGCTTATCCAGACCAATCTAGTCGACTTAAGTCAACTAGATACTTGAATGCGGCCAATGTTTGTTTTGAATTTTTCCCTCAAGATCTTTTGCTTGCATGACATTTGATTTGAGATCCTTCACAATCAAATCAAACGCTTTTCGTTGCAAACTGTCGGACTTCCAATTTCACCCGGAACATACAAAGAATTACAAAAATTAGCCTTATTTATAAACCCAGCGTAGAATCTGCCTAACTTTACGCAACCCTTAAAATGGCCTTACGCAGGAAAACGTGATTTATAAACAAAAATCACTTCGCTTTAAGCCTGCGTAACTTTAAACGCAAAAATTTGCGTTTAGAGCCTGCGTAGAGCTTACGTAAATGTGTTTTGCATCAAATGTCAAATTAATTTTTGTTTATTTATTCATTTCGAATGCTGTGCAAATTTCTGCCAATGCAATTTCGTTTGCATATGGAATTATAAGATTGAAATTATTGTGGCGTGGAAGGTATCGTGTAACTTAAGTGGTGAAACAAGCCCTTAGTCACGGTTTGGTGAAACCAGGCCTTAGACAGTTTGGTGAAACCAGGCCTTAAAGTCACAAAACAAGTTCCACTCAAGTGTCACTTCCAATTGGAGACTGGAATCTGTCACCACTGAACCTTGTTCTAGAACCACTTAGAATTAGCTAGAAAGTTCTCGTCAGGTGGCGGAGCGGGTATAAAAGGATAGCTTTTAGAAGAGGGCGAGACAGTTGATTTATAACAGTGATTGGTTAAAGTTCGAGATAGTAATAGTTTGTGAAGATAAATAAGTGAAAAGTAATAGAGTAAATTAAGTGATTGGTTTGAAACGTTGAAGAATTGTTTAAGTAATAGTGTTCTGGTACTTTATAAGTGAAATATTAGAATAGTCGATAAAAGTGTAATAAAAGTGAATTTTATTAGAGAAGTTAAACGGAATAGTGTTTTATCTTTACGAATCCCAGCCTGAATGTAACATTGGTGTCAGAAGTGGGATAAAACTTATTCTGTGCTAAGTGTCTAAGTGTAGTTAAAAAAAAAAAAAAAAAGTGAATTTGTGATTTTTTTTTTTTTTTGAAATTACAAGAGACAAACAAAATGGGTCGTGTATTGCTACATCTAAGCATACCCCAATTGAAAAGTGAACTAGAAAAGCGGAATCTTTCCACAGCTGGAGGGAAAAGTGACCTCATACTTCGTCTGCAGGAAGCTGTCCAAAACGAGGGAGAAGATCCAAAAACCATGCTATTCGACGTGTCAGAAGAACAAGTAAGTACAGGCGTTGACATTAGCTCTATGATGGAATTACTTCTTGCGAAGATGGAAGAACAGAAATATTCTATGGAATCTAAGTTCGCAGAACAGAAAAATTCTATGGAATCTAAGTTCGCAGAACAAAAGAATTCTCTAGAACAACAGAAAAATTCTATGGAATTGAAGTTCGAAGAGCAGAAGAATTCTATGGAATTGAAGTTCGCAGAACAGAAGAATTCGCTAGAAGAACAGAAAAATTCTCTAGAAGAACAAAAGAATTCTTTAGAAGAACAGAAAAATTCCATTGTCGCCGCACAAAAAGACGCCGTGGAAGAATTTAAGAATGTTCTAGAAGTAAAAATCGACGAAATTGATGAAAAATTAAACGAGCATGAAACAAAGTTTGAGAAAATTAATGAAATGTTTCATAAACAAGGAACAAACATCGAGAACATAGCTAAAGAACTCGAAAAAGTCAAGAAGCAAAAGGCTCGGGAATATTCTGCTGACTGCCCAAGAAGGAAGGAGATGCAACCACCCGTTTTTGATGGTCAAACATCATGGCCAATTTATAAGAGACAGTTCGAAGCAGCTGCAACGACCAATGGATGGGACGACGAGGAAAAGTCGATTGCATTAACACTCGCATTACGAGGTACAGCTGCAGAATTGCTTCAAACTGTCTCAGCAGAAAAACAACGCGACTACGATGCATTGGTGAAGGCTATTGAGATGCGATTCGGTGACGACCATATGCAGCAAGTATATAGAGTGCAACTTCGCAGTCGAATCCAGAAGAGGGGAGAAACACTCCAGCAACTGCAAGCTGATATCGAACGGCTAGCGCATTTGTCTTATCCCAATGCCGGCGAGGATGTCATCAATGAAATGGCTATTGAGGCATTTACACAAGCCATAGAGGACAGACAACTGCAGATGGCTCTACGAATGGCTGGAAAGAGAACTCTTCCTGAGGCACTGGCATTTGCTTTAACCATGAGAGCTGCTGACCAAGCATCTCAAGGATTTCACCGCGTGAGAGAAATGACATCCGTTGAATGCTCGTGCCAGAGAACAGAAGTAGTCGACCGTAACAGTTCTCGAAGGGGACCGATCCGTTGCTGGAACTGCAACAAAATTGGACATCTACAACGACAGTGCAGAGCCGAACGTAGACAGGGCAGTTGTCCACATTGCAGAGCTAGGAACGAGGAGGCGTTTGAGCGTTCGGCGGATGGAACATCACAAAGCCATCAGTCGGGAAACGAGTAAGAACCAACTTCGCGGGGCAGAAGCTGGTTTCTGGAATCGACGCCCCCAGGACCACAATTCAGGTTTCCCAGACCAAACGATGTAATAGGAGCCTGACAGTGGAAGCCCATATCGACCAGAAAAAGTATGTGGCTACAATCGATACAGGTGCCACCGCTTCCATAATCAGAAGGGACATCGTTCGCCAATCATGGCTGCACAACACCAGCAGCTACTGTCTGAAAACAGCAACTGGAGCAACAGCAAAGGTGTATGGTGAGGTACTCTTGACGATAAACCTTGCAGGAATAGTCTTCTCCCGTGCATTCTTAGTGGCTGATATATGTGACGAATGCATCATCGGAATCGACTTCATGAAGACGCATGACATAGTACTCGACATCGGTTTGCAAGTTATAAAGTACAAGAACGTCGAGATTCCGATGGTTTACGGGAACGAGAACGTCGCAGCTCTACGGACAATTGTAAGTGAGGACGAAATATTACCACCTTCGTCAGAGACAGTTATTTGGACAAAGCTGGAAGGTGATCCTGGGAACCACCGATTCTACCTAGTCGAGCCAAATCCAGAAAATTATTATCAGAGCTATATTGTCGGAAAGATGCTGGTTGAACCCAAAAACAACATGGTTCCCGTTCGTGTCCTCAATGTGGAACACAAAAGCGTGAAACTAAAGCAAGGAGAAGTGATTGGAAAGTGCGTACCAATTACTGCGGTCACAAAGTTGTCCAATGCAAGTGATGTGAAACCGGTTAGACCAACGGAGATATCGGAAATGAAAAAGAATATACTCGGAGAGTGCGAGCTGTATCAGGAGCAGCGGTCCATGGCAGGTAGTTTAATCAACGAGTTCGCTGATATATTTGCTTCGCAGAACAGCGAGTATGGCCGAACACATCTCGTACAACACCGAATCGACACCGGAGATGCGAGACCGATTCGTCAGCCTCCCCGACGACTACCATTGGCTAAGCAGACGGAGGTTGCAGAAATGGTATCGACGATGGAAAAGGAAGGACTGATTGAAAGCTCAAAAAGTCCGTGGGCATCGCCGGTCGTCCTGGTCAAGAAGAAAGACGGAAGTACGAGATTCTGCGTGGACTATCGCCAACTCAACAACGTCACCAAGAAGGATAGCTACCCCCTTCCAAGAATTGACGACACCCTAGACACACTATCCGGAGCCAAATGGTTTTCGACTCTTGATTTGAAGAGTGGCTACTGGCAAGTGCAGATCCATCCAGAAGACCGCGAGAAAACAGCATTCACAGCAGGAAACGGGCTTTGGCAGTTTACAGTAATGCCATTTGGACTGTGCAATGCTCCAGCTACCTTTGAACGTCTAATGGAGCGCGTTCTGCTGGGACTAACGTGGAAAACCTGCTTGGTCTACCTGGACGATGTCATCGTAGTAGGAAAAACATTTAACGAACATCGAGATAACCTTAAGGAGGTGTTCCAAAGACTACGAAGTGCGCAACTAAAACTTAACCCGAAGAAGTGTTCCTTATTTAGACCAGAAGTGAAGTACCTCGGGCACATCATCTCTTCAAAAGGAGTCAAGACTGATCCGGAGAAGGTCGATGCAGTGAAAAACTGGCCGGTACCCAAAGACAAACATCAACTGAGAAGCTTCCTGGGACTTGCGACCTATTACAGACGATTTGTAAAGGACTTTGCCAGGATCGCAAAGACCTTGCATCAACTGACAGAAAAAGGCAAACAATTCAAATGGTCAGGTGAGTGCGAAAAGCGCTTCAAGGAACTTAAGCAACAGTTGTGCAACGCCCCCATACTAGCGTACCCCACCCCTGGGAAAACATTTATTGTGGATGCAGACGCTAGTAATGTGGGAATTGGAGCCGTCCTTTCCCAGGTGCACGATGGCCAAGAGAAAGTAGTTTCCTACTTTAGTAAAGTTCTCTCAAAGCCAGAAAGGAACTACTGTGTTACCAGGCGCGAGCTCCTTGCTTTGGTACTGGCAACAAAACATTTCCATAAGTACCTTTATGGGCGAAAATTTATCCTCCGCACAGACCATGCGTCTTTAAAGTGGCTACTACACTTTAAGAATCCTGAAGGCCAAGTCGCAAGGTGGATCGAACGGCTGCAGATGTACGACTACGAAATACAACATCGAAAGGGAAGTCTTCACTCTAATGCAGACGCTCTCTCCCGTCGACCGTGCAAAGCAAATTGCAAACATTGCTTACGACACGAGGAAAAAGATGTCGCGTCCGTTCAAAGGTTGAGAGCTATGCCCATTGGTGGTTGGAGTGCGCGGGAAATACGGGAGGCTCAAATGGAAGATCCGGATATCGAACCGATTATCGCCTGGAAGAAGCATGACGGAAAACCAGACTGGCAGGAGATATCCAATAGGAGCCCTGAGCTGAAGGCATACTGGGCGCAGTGGGACTCCCTTCACGTACAAGACGGCATTCTAAAACGAAGATGGGAAAGCCCGGATGGAAAGTCGTTCGTAATGCAGCTTGTTGTACCCAGGTCAATGGTTATGGAAGTGCTCAGGGAATTGCATGATGGAGTGTCTGGAGGCCACTTGGGAATCAATAAAACGCTCGAAAAAGTGCGGGAACGCTTTTACTGGGTTCATTCAAGGGAGGACGTTGAAACTTGGTGCAGGAAATGCGTTACATGTGCGGCCAGCAAAGGTCCGAGACTGAAAGTCCGTGGCAAAATGCATCAATACAATGTTGGAGCCCCTTTCGAAAGGATAGCAGTTGATATTGCGGGACCGTTTCCTGAAACAAACAATGGAAATCGTTACATCCTCGTTGTTATGGACTATTTCAGTAAGTGGCCTGAAGCATTTGCTATCCCAAATCAAGAAGCTAAAACCGTGGTGGAGCAAATCGTCAATAACTGGGTAAGCAGATTCGGTGTACCAATGGAACTGCATTCAGACCAAGGACGGAACTTCGAGTCGAAGATTTTCCAAGGAGTGTGCCAGTTACTCGGGATTCACAAGACAAGGACAACCCCGCTTCATCCACAATCAGATGGGATGGTGGAGCGCTTCAACAGGACACTGAATGAACACCTCTCTAAGGTCGTTGGCGAAGACCAGAGAGACTGGGATAAGCAGATTCCCATGTTTTTATTGGCTTATCGAGGAGCAGTGCAAAACACCACAGGACATACTCCATCTGAAATCTTATTTGGTCGAACAGTCCGCCTACCTAGCGAGTTGATGTTTGGATATCCATGCGAAGAGCCCAAGAATGAGGAGGAATACGTTACAGACCTCAGGGATATCATCAGGGACGTGCATCGAGACACTAGGGATAAGATTAAGATAGCCAGTGACCGCATGAAAACGAGGTACGATACTAAAACGACAACTACAGGGTTCCAGGAAGGAGATCTGGTATGGCTATATAACCCTCATCGAAGGAAAGGTTTATCGCCTAAGTTGCAACAAGACTGGGAAGGGCCCTATACAATCGTAAAGCGCATCAACGACGTTGTCTATCGCATCCAACGAGGAAGAGGCAAGCTGAAAGTCGTTCATGTGGATCGTCTCCATCGTTATAATGGTGAAAATGTTAACGAGTTTGTTCGGGACGAACAAGTTTAAGAGGGGGATATTGTGGCGTGGAAGGTATCGTGTAACTTAAGTGGTGAAACAAGCCCTTAGTCACGGTTTGGTGAAACCAGGCCTTAGACAGTTTGGTGAAACCAGGCCTTAAAGTCACAAAACAAGTTCCACTCAAGTGTCACTTCCAATTGGAGACTGGAATCTGTCACCACTGAACCTTGTTCTAGAACCACTTAGAATTAGCTAGAAAGTTCTCGTCAGGTGGCGGAGCGGGTATAAAAGGATAGCTTTTAGAAGAGGGCGAGACAGTTGATTTATAACAGTGATTGGTTAAAGTTCGAGATAGTAATAGTTTGTGAAGATAAATAAGTGAAAAGTAATAGAGTAAATTAAGTGATTGGTTTGAAACGTTGAAGAATTGTTTAAGTAATAGTGTTCTGGTACTTTATAAGTGAAATATTAGAATAGTCGATAAAAGTGTAATAAAAGTGAATTTTATTAGAGAAGTTAAACGGAATAGTGTTTTATCTTTACGAATCCCAGCCTGAATGTAACATTATATTTAATAAATGAAAATATTGGTACTTCAGTTTTGTTGCTTGTGGGGAATGTCTTAGGATGTGTGTGAATATGTTTACAAATGGCCCTGGCTCCTGGCATTGGATTTGGCGGTGGTTGGTAGAATAGAAATAGCAATATGCATATAGGAAAACACATAGATATATGATTGCAGTTTGATATTATTCAGCAGTCCCTTCGAAGACTTTACGGAATTGTTTTAGATAATTTGACTTTTTATTGTGTAAAATGATTTAATTTACAAAATAATCACACTTGATGTCGGTTTTAGGGCAAAAAGGTAATAGATTTCTGTATTTTCTGTAATAGTTTATCGAAATTTTTACCTATTTAGGCACAAACCTCGTTTAGCAAAATTACTGCGGAAAAATGTTTATAAATCACAATTTCATGAAAGCCACGTAGAGGCTGCGTAAATCTTTACGCGATGTTTAACTAAACAACGTCGTAGAGGCGTCGTAAGCGAATCTAATAAATACGGCAAATGTTTTAAATAATATTTATTTTATTGGTGATACTAAACGTTTTTCTATTCAGTCTATAGGTTTTAAATTGTGGTTCTCTCCCCAATCTAATTCCTAATCTAACAATCCGTTCCAGAGTTTTGAGTGCACAAATGGACGTAGTCTCTTTTATTTATATAGCTGTACCCATCCAGATTTGCCAGTGCCTTTCGTATTAAGTCCCGACCTCATTTCGCAAATTGCTTTATTTTGACAATTTTAATTATGCAACCCAGTCGTTTTTGGCATACATTTTAGATCTTTTCAATAAAATCTTTTGTGATGAAGCTTTCCCTGAATGCTTTAAAATGTCTGACATATGCGCCATCTTCAAAAAAGGTGACCCGTCTCTGCCCGAAAATTACAGAGGTATCTCCATGCTCAGTTCGCTAAGAAAACTGTTCACTCAAGTTCTTTACCATAGGCTAGTGAGTTGGGTGGAACGGAATAGCGTCCTCAGTATCTTCCAGGCCGGTTTTCGAGCTAATATGTCGACAGTGGACCAGATTTTTGTACTAACAACGATTGCAAGGCGGTTTATAGAGAACAAAAAGAAACTGCACGTATTTTTCGTGGACCTCAAAGCTGCTTTTGACACCGTCAACAGAAGGTCACTGATATTTAAGCTAGCAGCGATAGGTCTATCGTCAAAAATTATCAGAATCTACGAGCAACTTCTTGCAAATACGTCTGCAGCGGTGTGCAATGGTAAAATAAAATCATCCACTTTCCCTACGGACTCTGGTGTTCCACAAGGCTGTGTTCTGAGCCCTCTCATGTTCTCTCTTTTTATTGATGATGTGTGTGATAGCATCCCAGGTGGCATTAAGTTCGGAGATGTAGATGTCAAAGTATTACTTTACGCAGATGATCTTGTCATCCTTTCCGACAATCCCTATACTCTCCAGCTCCAAATTAATAAACTAAAGAACTATTGCGACACTTGGGATCTAAAAATAAACACAGCTAAATCTAAAATTCTTGTCTTCAGAGCACAGAATCGTGGGGGTAGTGAACATGGTTGGTCACTGGATGGTACTCGAATTGAGGTTGTTAATGAGTTCAAGTATTTAGGATTTGTATTAACATACAATCTCAATATAACACCTCATATCAAAGAAAGAACTCTTGCAGCCAAAACGGCAATTAACATCTTATGGTCTAAGTTCTTCTCTAACAAGCACGTGGATCCTGTTTCCAAATTTAGGGTTTTCAACCCCACAATAAATAGTTGTTTTTGCTACGCGAACGAAATTTATGGTTATCGACAGCGCGATGAGATCGAAGGCATACAGAGATATTTTTTCCAACGAATTTTTAGGCTTCCACTATCTACACCTAGCTATGCAATTCATGTAGAATCTGCACTACCTTACGTTTTTATAAAGAACCTAAAAGCAAATGCTGATTACATCAGCAAAGTTATACTAAGATCTAGGAATAACCTGCAAAAAAAATTTCTTATTGTAGCTGTCAGATGTAACTACTCTCCGTTTAAAGACTGGTACGATCTAGCCACAGCAAACAATATACCTATTCAGCTGAATGAGAACAACGTTTGGGAGTCTAGAAGTATACTCCACAATTGCATCTCTGCTATTGACAGCAATCTCTTTAAGTCTTGCTTGGATATAGCTAAAAAGAATCATCGACCAGATCAGTTTATGGGCAGCTTATTCTCACCTTGGGAACAAACAATTATTTTAGCAATAAGCTATCAGTTCAGGAAATGAGCGTGGTTTTTAAAATTCGTACAGAAATTATAGGGCTGAACTCCAGACCGCATAGAAGCGATTTAAACCCCAGGTGTCCACTATGCAACCTTGATCAAGACGAGAATGTCTTTCACTTCCTCGCATCATGCCCAATTCTGCAGGAAATCCGAAGACTGTACTTTGATAAAAGCTTTTTATCGTTTGAAGAAAGTTTTCAAATTCTTAATGGAGGTAGTGGGTGGAGATTGCTTGCTCGATTTGTCGTCCATGCTATGAATTATCGAAATTCTTTTGAAGCACTGTAATTCCCGTTTTATTTTTTACTTTTTATTTTTTGATTTAGCCAAACTAAAAGCCAAATCCAATTAAAACTTTGCTTTCGCCTTTTAAATTTTTGTTTTAGCTAAACTAAAAGCCCATGTTCATACATTATCACCTCTCAATATATTTGTTGTTTAATTGCAATCCTTTTCTGTTCCATAGTTAATATGTTTATTCCATTTTGAAAAATTAAAATTTGTTTTCTTGTTAATTATGTTAAAGCACACTTGATGTACATTTTTTTCTCTACATTTAAATTGCTTAATTTGTTATGTTTCGAGCTTAGATGTGATATTAATTTGTAATAAGTGCATTCTCTCTTTTATATTTGTATAAAATGTTAACGTATTTGAAGTTTAAAACGGCAGACGGCTAAAAAGCCAAGCTGAATAACACACTTTATATGGCACAATGTTTGTAAATTCCAGAACGTGAAAATAAAGAATATATCTATCTATCTATCTAATTATACAACTCTATAAATAGCGTTTGAATTTTATTTTTATTTTTGAATGGGAGGTGCCCCAACCTGTTTTCCTATCCCTCTAAAATTTTGTAAGGTGCCACCTATCGGGCCCAAAAGTATTGTTACATTCAGGCTGGGATTCGTAAAGATAAAACACTATTCCGTTAAACTTTTCAATTAAAATTCACTTTTATTACACTTTTACAGCCGTATTTATTAGATTCGCTTACGACGCCTCTACGACGTTGTTTAGTTAAACATCGCGTAAAGATTTACGCAGCCTCTACGTGACTTTTCTGAAATTGTGATTTATAAACATTTTCCCGCGGTAATTTTACTAAACGAGGTTTGTGTCTAAATAGGTAAGAATTTCGATGAACTATTACAGAAAACAAAGAAATCTATTACCTTTTTGCCCTGAAACCGACATCAGCTCTGATTAGCTTTGTAAATGAAATTATTTTACACAATAAAAAGTCAAATTATCTAAAACAATTCCGAAAAGTCTTCGAAGGTACCTACTGCTGAAATATCAAACTGCAATCATTATCTATGTGTCTTCCTATATCCATATTGATTCCTATTTCTATTCTACCAACCACCGCCAAATCCAATGCCAGACCACTTGTAGACATATTCACACACATCCTAAGACATTCCTCACAAGCAACAAAACTGAATTAGAAGAAATAATATCACAAATGCACAATATTTTATATATTTGTAGGTATTTATTAAATATAATTTCAATCTTATAATTGCATATGCAAACGAAATTCGTTTAAGAGAAATTTTGCACAGCATGCGAAATGAACGAACAAACAAAAATTAATTTCACTTTTTGGTTTTGTTTACAATTCGACGACGACCAAATGACATTTGATGCAAAAACACGTTTACGCAAGCTCTACGCAGCCTCTAAACGCAAATTTTCGCGTTTAACTTACGCAGCCTTAAAGCAACGTTGCTTAAGTTCGAAAAATCTTTATAAATAACATTTTCCTGCGTAAGGGCATTTTTGAGGGTGTGTAGAGATAAGCAGACTCTACGTTGAGTTTATAAATAAGGCTGTTATTGACTATTTTAATATTTCACTTCTTAAGTACCAGAACAATATTACTTAAACAATTCTTCAACGATTCAAGCCAATCACTTAATTTACTCTATTACTTTTCACTTATTTATCTTCACAAACTATTACTATCTCGAACTTTAACCAATCACTGTTATAAATCAACTGTCTCGCCCTCTTCTAAAAGCTGTCCTTTTATACCCGCTCCGCCATCTGACGAGAACTTTCTAGCTAATTCTAAGTGGTTCTAGAACAAGGTTCAGTGGTGAAATACATTTACTTGACAGGTTCCAGTCTCCAATTGGAAGTGACACTTGGGTGGAACTTGTTTGGTGACTAAGGGGTTGTTTTCACTTCACCATTTTAGGTTACACGATACATTCCACACCACAATGTCCCCCTCTTAAACTTGTTCGTCCCGAACAAACTCGTTAACATTTTCACCATTATAACGATGAAGACGATCCACATGAACGACTTTCAGCTTGCCTCTTCCTCGTTGGATGCGATAGACAACGTCGTTGATGCGCTTTACGATTGTATAGGGCCCTTCCCAGTCCTGTTGCAACTTAGGCGATAAACCTTTCCTTCGATGAGGGTTATATAGCCATACCAGATCTCCTTCCTGGAATCCTGTAGTTGTCGTTTTAGTATCGTACCTCGTTTTCATGCGGTCACTGGCTATCTTAATCTTATCCCTAGTGTCTCGATGCACGTCCCTGATGATATCCCTGAGGTCTGTAACGTATTCCTCCTCATTCTTGGGCTCTTCGCATGGATATCCAAACATCAACTCGCTAGGTAGGCGGACTGTTCGACCAAATAAGATTTCAGATGGGAATATGCTTATCCCAGTCTCTCTGGTCTTCGCCAACGACCTTAGAGAGGGGTTCATTCAGTGTCCTGTTGAAGCGCTCCACCATCCCATCTGATTGTGGATGAAGCGGGGTCGTCCTTGTCTTGTGAATCCCTAGTAACTGGCACACTCCTTGGAAAATCTTCGACTCGAAGTTCCGTCCTTGGTCTGAATGCAGTTCCATTGGTACGCCGAATCTGCTTACCCAGTTATAGACGATTTGCTCCACCACGGTTTTGGCTTCTTGATTTGGGATAGCAAATGCTTCAGGCCACTTACTGAAATAGTCCATTACAACGAGGATGTAACGATTTCCATTGTTTGTTTCAGGAAACGGTCCCGCAATATCAACTGCTATCCTTTCGAAAGGGGCTCCAACATTGTATTGATGCATTTTGCCACGGACTTTCAGTCTCGGACCTTTGCTGGCCGCACATGTAACGCATTTCCTGCACCAAGTTTCAACGTCCTCCCTTGAATGAACCCAGTAAAAGCGTTCCCGCACTTTTTCGAGCGTTTTATTGATTCCCAAGTGGCCTCCAGACACTCCATCATGCAATTCCCTGAGCACTTCCATAACCTTTGACCTGGGTACAACAAGCTGCATTACGAACGACTTTCCATCCGGGCTTTCCCATCTTCTTTTTAGAATGCCGTCTTGTACGTGAAGGGAGTCCCACTGCGCCCAGTATGCCTTCAGCTCAGGGCTCCTATTGGATATCTCCTGCCAGTCTGGTTTTCCCTCATGCTCCTTCCAGGCGATAATCGGTTCGATATCCGGATCTTCCATTTGAGCCTCCCGTATTTCCCGCGCACTCCAACCACCAATGGGCATAGCTCTCACCCTTTGAACGGACGCGACATCTTTTTCCTCGTGTCGTAAGCAATGTTTGCAATTTGCTTTGCACGGTCGACGGGAGAGAGCGTCTGCATTAGAGTGAAGACTTCCCTTTCGATGTTGTATTTCGTAGTCGTACATCTGCAGCCGTTCGATCCACCTTGCGACTTGGCCTTCAGGATTCTTAAAGTGTAATAGCCACTTTAAAGACGCATGGTCTGTGGGGAGGATAAATTTTCGCCCATAAAGGTACTTATGGAAATGTTTTGTTGCCAGTACCAAAGCAAGGAGCTCGCGCCTGGTAACACAGTAGTTCCTTTCTGGCTTTGAGAGAACTTTACTAAAGTAGGAAACTACTTTCTCTTGGCCATCGTGCACCTGGGAAAGGACGGCTCCAATTCCCACATTACTAGCGTCTGCATCCACAATAAATGTTTTCCCAGGGGTGGGGTACGCTAGTATGGGGGCGTTGCACAACTGTTGCTTAAGTTCCTTGAAGCTCTTTTCGCACTCACCTGACCATTTGAATTGTTTGCCTTTTTCTGTCAGTTGATGCAAGCTCTTTGCGATCCTGGCAAAGTCCTTTACAAATCATCTGTAATAGGTCGCAAGTCCCAGGAAGCTTCTCAGTTGATGTTTGTCTTTGGGTACCGGCCAGTTTTTCACTGCATCGACCTTCTCCGGATCAGTCTTGACTCCTTTGGAAGAGATGATGTGCCCGAGGTACTTCACTTCTGGTCTAAATAAGGAACACTTCTTCGGGTTAAGTTTTAGTTGCGCACTTCGTAGTCTTTGGAACACCTCCTTAAGGTTATCTCGCTCGATGTTCGTTAAATGTTTTTCCTACTACGATGACATCGTCCAGGTAGACCAAGCAGGTTTTCCACGTTAGTCCCAGCAGAACGCGCTCCATTAGACGTTCAAAGGTAGCTGGAGCATTGCACAGTCCAAATGGCATTACTGTAAACTGCCAAAGCCCGTTTCCTGCTGTGAATGCTGTTTTCTCGCGGTCTTCTGGATGGATCTGCACTTGCCAGTAGCCACTCTTCAAATCGAGAGTCGAAAACCATTTGGCTCCGGATAGTGTGCCTAGGGTGTCGTCAATTCTTGGAAGGGGTAGCTATCCTTCTTGGTGACGTTGTTGAGTTGGCGATAGTCCACGCAGAATCTCGTACTTCCGTCTTTCTTCTTGACCAGGACGACCGGCGATGCCCACGGACTTTTTGAGCTTTCAATCAGTCCTTCCTTTTCCATCGTCGATACCATTTTTGCAACCTCCGTCTGCTTAGCCAATGGTAGTCGTCGGGGAGGTTGACGAATCGGTCTCGCATCTCCGGTGTCGATTCGGTGTTGTACGAGATGTGTTCGGCCATACTTGCTGTTCTGCGAAGCAAATATATCAGCGAACTCGTTGATTAAACTACCTGCCATTGACCGCTGCTCCTGATCCAGCTCGCACTCTCCGAGTATATTCTTTTGCATTTCCGATATCTCCGTTGGTCTAACCTCTAACCGGTTTCACATCACTTGCATTGGACAACTTTGTGACCGCAGTAATTGGTACGCACTTTCCAATCACTTCTCCTTGCTTTAGTTTCACGCTTTTGTGTTCCACATTGAGGACACGAACGGGAACCATGTTGTTTTTGGGTTCAACCAGCATCTTTCCGACAATATAGCTCTGATAATAATTTTCTGGATCTGACTCGACTAGGTAGAATCGGTGGCTCCCAGGATCACCTTCCAGCTTTGTCCAAATAACTGTCTCTGACGAAGGTGGTAATATTTCGTTCTCACTTACAACTGTCCTTAGAGCTGCGACGTTCTCGTTCCCGTAAACCATCGGAATCTCGACGTTCTTGTACTTTATAACTTGCGAACCGATGTCGAGCACTATATCATGCGTCTTCATAAAGTCGATTCCGATGATGCATTCGTCACATATATCAGCCACTAAGAATGCATGGGAGAAGACTATTCCTGCAAGGTTTATCGTCAAGAGTACCTCACCATACACCTTTGCTGTTGCTCCAGTTGCTGTTTTCAGACAGTAGCTGCTGGTGTTGTGCAGCCATGATTGGCGAACGATGTCCCTTCTGATTATGGAAGCGGTGGCACCTGTATCGATTGTAGCCACATACTTTTTCTGGCCGATATGGGCTTCCACTGTCAGGCTCCTATTACATCGTTTGGTCTGGGAAACCTGAATTGTGGTCCTGGGGGCGTCGATTCCAGAAACCAGCTTCTGCCCCGTGAAGTTGGTTCTTACTCGTTTCCCGACTGATGGCTTTGTGATGTTCCATCCGCCGAACGCTCAAACGCCTCCTCGTTCCTAGCTCTGCAATGTCGACAACTGCCCTGTCTACGTTCGGCTCTGCACTGTCGTTGTAGATGTCCAATTTTGTTGCAGTTCCAGCAACGGATCGGTCCCCTTCGAGAACTGTTACGGTCGACTACTTCTGTTCTCTGGCACGAGCATTCAACGGATGTCATTTCTCTCACGCGGTGAAATCCTTGAGATGCTCGGTCAGCAGCTCTCATGGTTAAAGCAAATGCCAGTGCCTCAGGAAGAGTTCTCTTTCCAGCCATTCGTAGAGCCATCTGCAGTTGTCTGTCCTCTATGGCTTGTGTAAATGCCTCAATAGCCATTTCATTGATGACATCCTCGCCGGCATTGGGATAAGACAAATGCGCTAGCCGTTCGATATCAGCTTGCAGTTGCTGGAGTGTTTCTCCCCTCTTCTGGATTCGACTGCGAAGTTGCACTCTATATACTTGTTGCATATGGTCGTCACCGAATCGCATCTCAATAGCCTTCACCAATGCATCGTAGTCGCGTTGTTTTTCTGCTGAGACAGTTTGAAGCAATTCTGCAGCTGTACCTCGTAATGCGAGCGTTAATGCAATCGACTTTTCCTCGTCGTCCCATCCATTGGTCGTTGCAGCTGCTTCGAACTGTCTCTTATAAATTGGCCATGATGTTTGACCATCAAAAACGGGTGGTTGCATCTCCTTCCTTCTTGGGCAGTCAGCAGAATATTCCCGAGCCTTTTGCTTCTTGACTTTTTCGAGTTCTTTAGCTATGTTCTCGATGTTTTTTCCTTGTTTATGAAACATTTCATTAATTTTCTCAAACTTTGTTTCATGCTCGTTTAATTTTTCATCAATTTCGTCGATTTTTACTTCTAGAACATTCTTAAATTCTTCCACGGCGTCTTTTTGTGCGGCGACAATGGAATTTTTCTGTTCTTCTAAAGAATTCTTTTGTTCTTCTAGAGAATTTTTCTGTTCTTCTAGCGAATTCTTCTGTTCTGCGAACTTCAATTCCATAGAATTTTTCTGTTGTTCTAGAGAATTCTTTTGTTCTGCGAACTTAGATTCCACAGAATTTTTCTGTTCTGCGAACTTAGATTCCATAGAATATTTCTGTTCTTCCATCTTCGCAAGAAGTAATTGCATCATAGAGCTAATGTCAACGCCTGTACTTACTTGTTCTTCTGACACGTCGAATAGCATGGTTTTTGGATCTTCTCCCTCGTTTTGGTTAGCTTCCTGCAGACGAAGTATGAGGTCACTTTTCCCTCCAGCTGTGGAAAGATTCCGCTTTTCTAGTTCACTTTTCAATTGGGGTATGCTTAGATGTAGCAATACACGACCCATTTTGTTTGTCTCTTGTAATTTCAAAAAAAATCACAAATTCACTTTTTTTTTTTTTTTTAATACACTTAGACACTACTTAGCACAGAATAAGTTTTATCCCACTTCTGACACCAATGTTACATTCAGGCTGGGATTCGTAAAGATAAAACACTATTCCGTTAAACTTTTCAATTAAAATTCACTTTTATTACACTTTTATTGACTATTTTAATATTTCACTTCTTAAGTACCAGAACAATATTACTTAAACAATTCTTCAACGATTCAAGCCAATCACTTAATTTACTCTATTACTTTTCACTTATTTATCTTCACAAACTATTACTATCTCGAACTTTAACCAATCACTGTTATAAATCAACTGTCTCGCCCTCTTCTAAAAGCTGTCCTTTTATACCCGCTCCGCCATCTGACGAGAACTTTCTAGCTAATTCTAAGTGGTTCTAGAACAAGGTTCAGTGGTGAAATACATTTACTTGACAGGTTCCAGTCTCCAATTGGAAGTGACAGTTTTCACTTCACCATTTTAGGTTACACGATACATTCCACACCACAGTATCCTAACTTTTAAGGCTTACTAAACAGTAAGGGCCGATTTTTGAATAGTCAGATAAATCGCCTGATTGATAACTAACTATTAAATTTACTTCACTCTTTATCTGCTAGATATAATCTTTGGGTTTTTCAATCATAAAATAAGAGCTAGATAACTATTCGAAGGTAAAGTTGTGTGAGCGTGACAGATGGATTGACTATAATGCTGTGTTAAAGCATAGAGGATAGTCATGTTCAAAGCTTGACGTCTGTTAAGAATAATGGGTTTGGGTACGAAATGAAAGAGTAGTTGTCTATGCTATATAATTAGTAACGATCATTCTGAAAAGATTTAAAATAATTTTATGTTTTCACTAATCCCCTTTTGTCTTATCTATTTGCATGTCTCAAAAAGGATCAATAATAGTTTATTATCCTTTTTGTATACTTTCAGTGCTTGTAAGAGGATCTATAATAGTTCATCTTTTTAGTTATTTTTTCTTTTTATGACACTTGTAAAAGGAACTACAAATGTTTATGATCCTTCTCCTTTTTTTATTGTTTTCGAGCATACCTGCTAGTCAGCATTTCGAATAGATGCTTTATGCGAAATGCAAAAAGTATAAAAGGAGGATCTGTGGTGAACGCCAGAGAGTTCGCAGTGTTCTGGAGGAGTGTACTCCTATAAATCATTAGCCGTTTCAGTTTGAGTGGCAAAAATTTTGGATTTGCAATGGAAAACGCTAAAATTATATTTGCTAAAAAGCGGTAGAGGTCTGTTAATTTTACGTCTTCAGAAACGCGGCTGTTAATGAATTTGGTGTTCAAGTTTCAAAATACTATAGAAAAAGTGTTTCCCTCACAAACAAGGAAAAATATGCTGCATATAACAAAATTGCTGAATTATTTAAAGTAATTGTTCGCTAATTCCTCTGTTTCAATAATAATATCATCAATAACGTCGAACAAATCCATTTCTTCAATAGGAACAAATCTCCCCAAACAAAACTTTGTAAAATAAGATTTTCCAATTTGACAGTTCTCCGACTTTAACTAGAGATTTATATTTTATCAGTCTCACAAAGGGGCAGATATCTTTATGAGACAGATAGCTGTTATATTCTTCGAATAGCTGCTATTCGACTATTGAAAAATGGGAAAATTTTAAAATTGAGAGTATTAAAGGGATAGGAAGAAAATAGGGAAAGGATTAACTCTAAACGAAATATTTGTAACTTTAACAGCCAAGAAGAAAACTAACCACACCTATCAACTTGGTTGGTAAGCCTTTTCCCTTCTCTCTCTCTACACCGGTACCGAAGGTGTTATGGTACCTTTGAGTTTCCCTCCCCATAACCCTATTCACTAATGAGCAAAATACTACGATTGTTACTCGCTCATTTTTCGTAACAACCCCTACGTGCAAACTCAAAACGCTTCACAACTCCTGTTGCCTGTCATCATTGTCCACGTCATCTCAATCACCCCTACATTTCAACTTACTCACACAATACTTATGCAAGGATATTGAAAACACATGTCAAACGAAAATGATTGGTTCAAACACCATCAAATAGATCAAAGTATCTACTCCATTTCAAAAAGTTACTTAATGTAACATAGTAAACATAAACAAATTAGGTAGGTTATATTTAAAAAAAAAAATTCAAAATTGTTGACAACAACAATTTGCTTGGAAAATAATTAAAATAACTGACAACAACAATTGCTTTGAAAATTTAAAATATTTTTTTTTTTTTTTTGTATTTGAAGTGTCACTACTCGATTTCTATCCAATTTATTGTTTTCAAAGTGCATTTCCCCATGAAAAACGAAATATGTGCCTACAACGCCACCTGTAAACTCTTAGGGGTATAAAAATTAGTTTAAAACCGATTCTCATACCTACTGAATTTACATATAAAATTTCATCCAAATCGGTTGAGCCGTTTCGGGGGAGTATAACCACTAAAACTGTGACACGAGATTTTAATATATTAGATAAATATATCCCTTAAAACATCACGATTAAAATCAATCCTATTGCATTTTAAATTCACTTCTCTAGTGCAACGTGTGATTCGTTCATCACGGCCATAATTTCGTCGGCTGAGTTCTTAACTGTTCAATCTCCAATTTTTCCGAAATTGAGATTATTATTGATTCTTAGGTTTTTGGGGACGCTCTTTCGATTGGTGCAATCAGAAATTGTCTATCATTAATAGTTTGGGAAATAATTTTTTCACATTTTATTCAATAGACCAAATATACACGTTTTTTAGTCCACCGATTAGTTCGAAATGTTCAAAGTGCCACTTTAGTGTCCGTTTGAACAAATTCACATGGAAAAAGACAAAACGTCTAAATAATTCACATTTGTTCAATCTCCATATAAAATAACTTATTGTGGTGCTTCGTATGAATTTCAAAGCAGATGTAGTGGTAACGACATAGCTAGTGCACTAAAGACTAAACAAAATACTGAAAGCTGTAGTGGTGGTCAATCCAGATATAACTGGTATTATTTACTGGTCGGACTCCTGTATTCCGTAAAAACATAAGTCGAATAACATCATTGGCAATATTCAAATTCCCGAAAGAAAATCCACATTGAACAACGCTTTTCCGTACCGACATTCACACCCTTTGTTACTTATTCGTGAACTCAAGGACATGAATTACGCAAATGTGTCCTTAAAAATTATGCAGTGCGCGGTAAAAGTTTTTTTTAACTATAGCGCAGCTACTAATGGCCTTCAATTCATCCCAGTACCATCTAGGAAAATTAGTTACGGTGAAGAAGCTAATATACTTACGTCGTTTTCGATTTGGCTTTTCAGATTTTGATCTGAGATTTCAGATTTCTGCAGGCAAACCGAACATGAAATCTTAATTTTATTGGTTTTTGTGGCATTAAATTGTCAGCAAAAATAAAACATTGTTGCACTTGCACTCGAAATCCATTTCAATTGATTTTCACACATTTATAGTAATGCATTGCGAAATAATAAAAACTCGATCCCATACCGATTAACAATTCGTAACCGACGCCGTGAGTCATAAACATTGGTGTTGGTGAACGTTTATGTAAAATCTGAGAAAAAATTGAGATTTCTCAAGTGATCTGAGATACAAAAAAAGAAGATTTTTGTGGCATGTATGCAAAAAAAGATTGATCTATTTGCCCAACTGAAAACGACATTAGTGTTTCAATTATGCCACAACTTATTAAACAGAAAGAGAGATTAAATACATCAAATGATATAAAACGTGATCTGCCAAAAGTGCAAAACACAACGTAAGTGTTAAACTTACTTTCTAAAGAGAAAAATACTGATATAAAATCAATGCTCCCTTGGATGCCATTATGTGACCTTGAATTCTACATTATTAACTTATTAGAATAACTTTAAGAGTTTCTTTATTTATCCTCTTTTTAAGTTTTTTTTAAGTTGATTGAATTTTGTTATTTACTTTTTAAAACTGAACTATCTCCATACCTGAATTTGAAAAGACTGAATTATTCAAATAATAAAATAAATTCTTGTGTTTTCTTTTCTAAGGTGTAAGTCCATACATATTCATGTTGCTTCAGGAAGAGTGCTCTGTGTTCTTGTTTGTTCAATATCCAAAAAAATGTTCAATCTCCACTACTTTTCTCAAAGGTTTAGTATATGTATGGGGGCTTGTTCAATCTCCTTTTTGGATGATCTATAAAAATGTATTTTTTTTAAATTATTGTAAGGCATTTAAAGTTATTTCTGCTACTATTAGGATCAACAAATATATAGTTGTTCTTTCTTTTTTTGTTTGAAGACGATTGCATATTTAGGCAAAAACTTACAAGCTAAATTAAGACAAAAAGTCGTCTGCTGAACATTTTAAACTTTGGTAGATTGAACACTTAAGAACTCAGCCGACGATTTGTACTATGAAACTGCTAATAATAGCCGTATTTTTTTTATTGAAACCGGTGGCGTATAGTTCTAGATTCATTCACATTCACATAACTAACTAAAGTTAATAAAAGAGGACAATTGATATAAAATGTCTTATATGAACATAACTGAAAAATAAACCCGACGATCATAAAGGGAATACATACCAAATAATGAACATCTATAATATGAAGGCCTTGTAATCCTCCAATCAAGCTTATAAAATGCATATCTTGTAAAATGCTTCTGAACTTTTTCAATTCTGTCAATGGAATTATTCTAATACGGGTTCCAAACAATGCTACAATACTCAAGAACTGACCTTACTAGAGAATTGTAAAAGGATTTTAGAGTATATGGATCCGAAAAGTCTACGAATGCAACTTAAACCATTTTTTCTATCATTTTGAAAAGCCTGTTTGCATTTTCTATAATATGGTTTACGAAGCTAAGTGGCACCACCCGTACCTACGACTTTTTAACTTTTTTTTATGTAGATAATAGGTTTGTTTGACGTGGCTAGCACTAGTGCCCACTAGTGCGCACTGAGAAGTGTCAGCTGATTTTCCCGCCTACCCAAAAACCTGCACAACCCTGAAAATTCGGCTATCATATCGAACGCAAAATAGTCTGCCCTGAAGTCTGGCAGTTTTTGAATTTGAAAAATACTTATGTTTTGGTGAACGAAGTGCGAAGATGATAACAATTTGTTCTGTTTATTGTTAAAAATGAGTGAACTCAATTCTGATCTTGTGCTTGCCATAATGCAAACAAGTTGATAAAACTGTTTGCAATATATGCGATACACTAAAAAATGTAATCAGCTTTGATTTCAGATTTTGTTCATTCCATTTATCTTTAAAATAAGGTTTTAGTCCATAAACGTTGTTGTTTTCAAACAATTCCCCGTTGAATATCAAATTTATTGTATTTATCTTTATTACGATTTTCAAATAAACGAATAACAGCAAGCGAAATGACAGCGCAACTCAGCACTGAATTCTTGCCCCGACAAAATAACTGGGGTCAGTTCAGTGCACAACTAGGGCGCCCTAGAAGTCATGTCAAACTGAAAACCTGTGTTTGACATGACTTCTAGGGCGCCCTAGTTGTGCACTGAACTGACCCCAGTTATTTTGTCGGGGCAAGAACTCAGTGCTGAGTTGCGCTGTCATTTCGCTTGGTGTTATTCGTTTATTTGAATATCGTAATAAAGATAAATGCAATAAATTTGATATTCAAAGGGGAATTGTTTGAAAACAACAACGTTTATGGACTAAAACCTTATTTTAAAGATAAATGGAATGAAAAAAATCTGGAATCAAAGCTGATTACATTTTTAGTGCATCGCATATATTGCAACCAGTTTTATCAACTTGTTTGTATTATGGCAAGCACAAGATCAGAATTGAGTTCACTAATTTTTAACAATAAACAGAACAAAGTGTTATCATCTTCGTACTTCGTTCACCAAAACATAAGTATTTTTCAAATTCAAAAACTGCCAGACTTCAGGACAGCATATTTTGCGTTCGATATGATAGCCGAATTTTCAGGGTTGTGCAGGTTTTTTGGTAGGCGGGAAAATCAGCTGACACTTCTCAGTGCGCACTAGTGGGCACTAGTGCTAGCCACGTCAAACAAACCTAATCGCAGTGCAAATGTGACAACTGTTCTACAGCGGAAATCAAAAGAAACGACCAAGTTTACTTGCATGTCCAAATTTGTATGCCTTGAGAGAGTGAGTTTTCGATTTACTTATTTGCCCATAGATATTTTTTGTCTTCTATTAAGTCTTGAGGACTTTTCACATGACCGCGAACTGTGAATTGCGAACGAGTCATATTACCTATTTGTATATTTATAGATTTGAAAAAAAAAAATTATTAATAAGGCGTTGTATTAAATTAATCTAACATCTAATCTTTAAAAAAATGTCTATCAATTGGTTAAAATAGCTAAATTTACAATTACAGCAATTTTTCAGTGAATTGAAAATTCTTGCAGCTAAAGGTAAGATTAGAATGTATGCCAAGTGGTCATAAAATGCCAATTTCTGACAGTTCTCCTCAAAATATGGTCATACAGTGTAATGGGCATATCTCATATGCTCTAATGACCTAAATGCCGCACATGACCATGCTGATTTTGACAGATAAAAATGCCCAAACAGCATATAGTGTAATGGGACAATAAGCACGAATGCCAGCATAAAGCATTATATGCCCATTTGCACTTTCTTGAAATTTCGTTATGGCATTGCTGGCATTTTTGATGGAACAAGTATTATTTTGTTGTCATCGGAGTTTGATGAGGTCGTAGGAGTGGAATTTGTTTTCTTTTTCTTTCTCTTTTTTTGTTGATTATTGAATCTATGGATTTGCGTAAATTATTTAATTGTGTTGTCTTTTTTTTTGTGAGTCTAATTAGTGGTCTTGTTCTTGTCCCTAATTGTGGTTGTGCATATACACTTTTCCTGTTGTGAAATTTTGTTTGTGTAAAAATTGTTTGCTTTCTATTTTTTGTGCTACTAATAAATTCCCAAATTCAACTTTTTTGATTTGTTTTTCTCTACAGCATTACCCTTCTACAAGATTGGGTAATATATAACAAATGCCTTAAATGACCATCGATCGACGCAAATATGACCATATTGGTAATTTTTGTCATATAGTCTAATATAGAGTTTTGAAAATTGTGGCATTTTGTTCATTTGACAGCTAATCTGGTCATTTGCCTGTTGGCATTCATATGCTTAATTGGCATACAGTCTAATCTTAGCTTAATGGTCACACTTTCTTCACAATAAAAATAAAACAGTCGTATTCCACAAACAAACGAATTAAAACTTCGCTCGAACTTAACCTTCGCCTGTTCGCAGTTGAATGAAATACCTTCACCATGAAAAATGATTGATTTATTGACGGCTACTTTTTTTGTCAGCGGGCTGAAAAGCCAATAAATGACGTGCGGAATTTGTAAAGAGGTTTGTTCGATTTGTCAAACTTACAAATGCAGCGACGAAATTCAACATTTCGGTGAAATTCAACATTTGGGAATGTTGGGAAATATATGACGAAATGCTGGACATTTATACCATGTTCCCACCAACATGATTTAGCTCATGTGATTTACGTGATTTAGTTTGACATCCAGCAGAAAGAATTCGTCCACTTCGTAGAGGGTATAGTTTTTTTTTCGTTGCTTTTCTTTTGTTATCACACTCTGCCAAAAATAAAACAATTTATGATTGTTTTACTTAATAAAAATACCAAAATACACCGAAACACGAAGAAAATTGAAGTTTAATATTTTTGACATTTGTGTTGATTTTTTTTTTTGTTTGTTGAATAACATTGAATTGGATTGAAACCGCTGCAGGTATGTTCGATTTTATTTTGTGTGGATTTGCGATGGCAGATACGTAATTAAAAATTAAACACGTCTAAATCCGGTATGTAGGGTAGGAGAGAAATACACGACGACCGCTTGGGATGAAGGAAGTTTATTGACTCAAAAAAATAGCTTAGGCTACATACAATTTATAATTTTTAAAAGAACCGTAAGTTAACTTAAATGAAATACATGGTAAATAAACATCGGATGGATCATCCGATCAGCCGGACCAATCATGGTTTTTGCTTAGCGTATTTTATGTACGGTAGAGTAGCAAATGTCGCATGCACAGTGGGTGCCATAAATAAATAGACAGGTTTAAATTATTTCCACTACAGTTCGGCCAGCCTGATCGAGTAATCGCCCCGATTACAAAATTCCTTATACAAGAGTTTTAAACTACTCCGAAAATTTATGTACATACTATCATTGTATATAAATCTATTAGTACTCTCATCAGAGGAAATCGACACTAGCGCCTCTATAGAGCACCTTCCCGATTACTTTATTTTCCTATCATTGACGGCAACCATAGTTTTGCACTTACCACAGACACCAATTACTGTCACTGAGAATAGAAAAAGGCAAGAGAGAACCAAACGAAATAGTAAACACAATCCGCCATACCAATAATCATTTTTAGTGTCCAGACTAAATTTTTCGAACTCACAATTGTGGCAACACTTAAAAAGGAGCAAGAGTTAACGAATAGTAGTAGGGGTGCTGGACAATATGAATAAGTTCACTTCTTTGTAATCAACGAAAAGAGTAAGACGTGTTGTAAATTCGAGAGGTTATACTGACGGAAAAATAATAAAAAACTGTGAAGAAAGCAAAACGGAGGTGTTTTGAATTTATTTCTATTAGTTTACAATCTCAGAAGTGGGATAGGATAGTCTACAAAATATAAAACAAAACGCCCTAACGAAAAACAAATTCAGTGCGAAGTGCAAAAAAAAAAATTTGAAATATCGAACATAGAATCTACTGAATTAGACGCATTAAAACAATATACGGGTGCGCAATTAAAATCATGGCTGCGCGCATTAGGAAAAAAAACAACGGGAAATAAGAGTGAGCTTGTGCTTCGTCTATTGGAAATACCAATGCAGCTGCGTGGTGAGTTTGTTCCGACCCCAAAAAAATCGTGCCATGACGACGACGACGAAACGGCGGCAGATGCAGACAGCATTGTTGATGAGAACGAAGAACAGTATGAGGACAGCATTGCTTATATACAAAAAGATGATGAAGAGTTGGAGATGGAAGACATGCCGAAACACGAAAAAAAGAAGACAACGACGAGTGGAGGACAAGAAGATAAAATGACAGATGGAAAGCAGATTGATGAAACGACCATACACATTGGTGAGTGGAAATTGATGAAAAGAGAGCTATATATTATAAAGAGGGAACTGCAGCTACAAAAGAAAGAGAACGAGTTACTTCAAAAAGAAAATCAGTTAATGAAAAGAGCCAACAGTGGGAAAGAAGTTAGTGCTAGTGAGATGGATGAGAAAAAAATGAACTACTCCATGATAAAAGATTTGGTGCCCGATTTCACTGGCACCGGCGATAATTTTGAACATTGGGAAATGCAACTCCGAAATGTTTTAAAAGTCTCCAAGTTGGACGATGGCAGTATTAGAGCGCTAATTTCAAACAAGCTCAAAGGAAGAGCTCTTAGATGGTTCCATAGTAGGACAGATATGATGTCGGTGCCAATCGACGACTTGCTGGCAGACATGGGTGCTTTATTTAAAGACCGTACTAGTAGGCTTATGATGAAACGTCATTTCGAGGAGAGAAAGTGGTCGTATAATGAAACATTCCAGGAATACTTCCACGAAAAGGTGATCCTCGCGAATAAAATCAATATTGACGAGGACGAGTTATTGGAATATCTCATCGAAGGGATACCGGATCAAGTGATGCGTTCTCAAGCCAAAATGCATTGTTTCCGTGACAAAGAACATCTTCTGGAGGCATTTAAAAGGGTGAATCTTGCCAAACGAACACCACCTTCTCGAGAGTACGCTGAGATGCAGCCATCTACGTCTAAACAATCATTCCGATGCTACAACTGCAACGCGTTGGGGCATGTAGCGGCAAATTGCAAGAAGCCTAAGAGACAGCCAGGCGCATGTCACGTTTGCGGGGAAATGGGACACTATGCTGCTGAATGCACCAAGAAGAAGGAGTCCCGAATTTACCATGTAGAGAATGACGCCGATCAGGATGATAATGTAAGAAATTTGTTATATACTTTTGTAGGATCGAATTTAACCTGTAAAATTTTATTAGGAACTTTAATTGATACCGGCAGCCCCATTTGTTTAGTATGCCAGCAGTTCGTGCCACAGAAATTAGTTGTAAGAAAAGATGTAAATCGTAACTTTTTTGGAATAAACAAAAGTCCACTTAGTGTTATTGGAACTGTTAAAGCTTATGTTTTATTTGAAGAAGAAGAAGTGGAAGTTGATATGTACGTAGTTAAAGATGAAACGATGATATTCCCATCAATTTTAGGCCGAGATTTTATAAAGAAAGCTAATTTAACTTTAATGAAAAGAAGAAAAAATGAAACAGAAAAGAGATCATGTGAAGAAGAGTGTAATTGCCTTATGAATATCGAAATTGACGAAATGACTAAATGTATAGATGATGAACATCTTAGTTTAGACGAAAAGAAAATATTTAGAAAAGTATTTAATGATTTATATTTGAACTGTAATCGTCCTGATGAACCGGAAAACAAATGTGAGATAAAGTTATCACTAAATAGCGAAAAGCCATTCCACTGCTCCCCTAGGAGATTGTCTTATTACGAGAAGGAACGGGTACAGGTGATGTTGGATGAAATGATTAAACAAAAAATAGTTCGCCCTAGCAAATCGGAGTATGCTTCCCCCATTGTGCTGGTAAGAAAAAAAAACTGGCGACATTAGGATGTGTATAGATTACCGAAATTTGAATAAAGTTACGTTGAAAGACAATTTTCCAATCCCGTTGATAGATGACCTGCTTGATAGATTAGTCAATAAAACTATTTTTACGTTGCTAGATTTGAAAAGCGCTTTCCATCACGTTCATGTCAGTGAGGAATCTATAAAATACACATCATTCGTAACCCCACTTGGCCAATACGAGTACTTGCGAATGCCGTTTGGGTTGAGAAATGCGCCGTCTACATTTCAGCGCTTCGTAAATTTGATATTTGATGATTTGATAAGAGCAGGTAAAGTAGCGATCTATCTGGATGATATCATGATAGCTACAAATAATTTTGCTGAACATATAGCTATACTAAAAGAAGTTTTTGAGAAATTGGTAAAGAATAAATTAGAATTGAGGATAGATAAGTGTCGGTTTATGAAGTCGGAGATTAGATATTTAGGCTATATAGTTTCAAAAGATGGTATTAGACCAGATGAAAAGGGTATCGAGTCGGTGGCAAAGTTTCCTATTCCCCAGAACGTGAAGGCTGTACATAGTTTTCTGGGATTATGTTCCTACTTTCGGAGATTCATTGAAGGGTTTTCAATCTTAGCTCAACCGCTATATAACCTAATCCGAAAAGATGTTAGTTTTAAATTCGGCGAAGCCGAACTGAAGTGTTATGAAAGATTAAAAGCAGAACTAGTAGCTGCACCTATATTAGCCATTTATGATCCGCGGGACGAAACGGAACTTCATTGTGATGCTAGTGCTCTTGGTTTCGGAGCGATATTGTTGCAAAAGAAAAAGAGTGACGGGAAATTTCATCCTGTATTTTATTTTTCTAAAAGAACTACTGAGCACGAATCTAAGTATCACAGCTTCGAGTTGGAGACTTTAGCCATAATTTATGCGCTCCAAAGATTTAGAATCTATTTGTGTGGAATGAAGTTCAAAATAGTTACCGACTGCAACTCGCTGATTTTGACATTAAATAAGAAGGAGATAAACCCGAGGATAGCTAGGTGGGCTCTGGAATTGCAAAATTACGATTTTACTTTGGAACACCGTAGTGGGAATAAAATGCATCATGTAGATGCATTAAGCAGAAATACGAGTATACTAGTATTGGAAGAGAACACTTTTGAACAAACGTTGTCTATTTGTCAGAATAGGGATATCGAGATAAACAAGATTAGAGAGCAATTAGAGAATAAAGAAAGTACCAGGTACGAAATGAGAAATGGGCTAATTTATAGGAAAAGTGGTCCAAATTTATTGTTCTATATACCAAGAGAAATGGAAGGTAATATTTTACGAATGTATCATGATGAAATGGGTCATGTAGGGACCGATAAGGTGTATGATAATTTAATGAGAGTGTATTGGTTTCCAAAGATGAAGGAAAGAATAAAAGGTCATATTGCGAATTGCTTAAAATGCATTACTTTCTCACCGAAGTTCGGGAAGCATGAGGGATTATTACACAATATCCCAAAAGGTAATCTTCCTTTTGAGACGGTTCATATAGACCATTTTGGTCCAGTCACGCTAAGGAGGTCGAAAAAGAAGTATGTTTTCCTAGTTGTAGATGCATTTACTAAATTTAATAGGTTGTATGCTGTTCGTAGTACTGGAGTTAATGAAGTGATAAATTGTTTGAAGTCGTATTTCAATTCATATAGTCGCCCAAAGCTTATAGTGTCAGACAGGGGTAGCGCATTCACATCATTCGATTTTAAATCATTCCTGGAAGTGAATCATGTCAAACATGTGCTAGTTGCGACCGGTTCACCACAGGCAAATGGGCAAGTGGAAAGGGTAAATAGGAGTTTGGCCCCTATGTTGGCAAAGATGACTAGTGCTGGAAATGAATCATCCCTAGATAGAATCTTACCCGAGATTGAATTTGTTATGAATAATACTGTACACGCGAGTATAGGGACAACGCCGAGTGAATTACTTTTTGGAATTAGGCAAAGAGGGGTAATGGAAGACTCATTGAAAGAAAAACTGGAAAAGATTCTAAGTAACGAAAAAGAAAGGGATTTAATAGGTATGAGGACGAGAGCATCGGCTAGGATAGAAAAGTGTCAGAATTATAATAAAAATATTAAGGATCGTAATAGAGTTTGTAAACATTATCAAATCGGTGACTATGTTGTGGTCAAAAACTTCATAAGTCAACCAGGCGCTTGTAAAAAGATTGCTCCCAAATTCAAGGGACCTTATCAAGTGGCAAAGGTGTTACCTAACGACAGATACCTCCTACGAGACGTAAATGGTTTTCAACTTACGCAAATTCCCTATGAGGGAGTATGGGAAGTGGCAAACATGAAGTCATGGAAAGAAATTAATAATATGAAAACGCGCGAAATCGGGACGATTATAGGTCAGGATGGCCGAACTGTGGCAACACTTAAAAAGGAGCAAGAGTTAACGAATAGTAGTAGGGGTGCTGGACAATATGAATAAGTTCACTTCTTTGTAATCAACGAAAAGAGTAAGACGTGTTGTAAATTCGAGAGGTTATACTGACGGAAAAATAATAAAAAACTGTGAAGAAAGCAAAACGGAGGTGTTTTGAATTTATTTCTATTAGTTTACACAATGGCGACATTTTCCATACAAAACTGCATATTGTGACCTAGAAAATATTTAGTGTGGAGGTTAAGAATGATTATTAGTAAGGCCCAATGTACCACCCCTATAAGCTACAAATGACAGGATTTGTTATTAGATCTGAAAAAAGAGAAGAACACAGAAGCACTTCTGTTCGCTTCGCATGAATGTACCTGCTGCGTATACTCGTATAGTTGTGTGTGTACGCATAAAGTGCAACACAATTTTCTGGATTGTGCGAACAAATAGATATGAGATAATTTGTGTATCATCTCATCTCGTTTGCATGTACAAATTATTTATTTTCTTCTTTCGATCTTTGCTTGTTGGTGATATTTTTTTGATGTATGTTTTTTATGGATGTTTGTGTGTCACAGAGCTCGTTGCCTAAAAAATTCCTAACTTTAAAAATGTTTGGGTTGTCTGATTATTAGGGTAATTGGACGAAAATATAATTTTTTTTTGATGTTTTATGTAGGTATGCCAATATGTAAAAGGATTTCCACGCCCTTTCCGCTAGAAACTAAAACATAGGCAAAAATTGATTTAAAAGCATTACGGAACCAAAGTTACCACAAGTGTTTTGCCTTTTATTTTAAAGTAAAGCTATTAATTTACATTTAGAAGTTTCTTATAAGTTTCGTTTATTTAAAAAATTTAATGTGTTTTAAAGAACTGCCTATTTTTGCGAGAAACATTTTTACCCAAAATATATAATAACAAAGGGGACACGAAAATGGCTTACTAAAAATGCAAATCCAATGTCAGCTATAGCTATGTGTAAATGTACTGACACTGTAATTGGTGACCCGTGCTTTGGGGTTATAAATTTATATACAATGATACTATGTATTAAGATAAATTTTGACGCAGCGTAGGTATTAAAGTTAATTCTTGTTTCTATCTAACTTCAATATAACTAAAAATATTTTTTCCAAATATGAGAATTGTATCCAAAATATGTAAATAATGATAAAATTCACAAAAGCTGAAATCTATATTTTCCAGTGTTTTTTTTTTTTATATAAATTAAACAATGCAAAGCAATAAAATTGATTTACAAAAATTTCATTAGAAAAATGGTATGGTAGTATAGTAGGTAATAAATATTTTTATCAAATTCACGTTTTCATTTATTTTTTTTCTCTCAAGATCCCCTGAACGTCTCATCAACATCTCAATCCATTGACTGCACCATGAATGGCCTCATATTAATAGGCGAGGACACCCCCCTATATGGCAACCGTGTTAGCTGTAATCCTTCGATATCAGTAACGACATAACGATCATTGCCTAATACCTTTTTGACTTCGTACGGTCCCCTAAATTTAGCAAAAAGCTTTTTATTAACCCCAGGGGTAGTTAAAATATTTCTGATCATGACCAAATCACCTTCTTTGTATGAATGAGGATTTTTGTGATGTTTGTCATACAAAGTTTTATTATATGCCTGACTCTTTTCCATATTTTCTACAGCACTTGCTCTTATTTCTTCTAGTTTTGCGCGTTCTTCCCCCAAACTTTCACTTAGATATTCCATGACCCTATCACAAAAATGTCCTTTCTGGTTTTTGCCGAATAAGAGGGTACTTGGGGAGAATCCAGTACTCCTATTCACTGTGTTGTTCAGCGCAAATTCCACTTTAACTAAAGGACCATTCACATGAGCGCGAACTGCGAACTGCGAACAGGCAAATATTAGTAGGTTCTGACATTTTATTCACATGAAACATTTTTTGGTCGCAGCTACCCGCGAATCATTTGTATTGTTGAAGGTTAAGTTCTAGCGAATTTTTCATTCGCAGGTTTGTGGATCGCGACTGTTTTATGTGGATTGTGAATAAAGTGTGACAGTTCGCGGCAAGAATTTTCAATTCGCGGGAGAATTGCTGTAATTGTAAATTTCGGTATTTTAATCAATCAAGTCTCGGTTTTTTTTTAAATTAGGTGTTATATTAATTGAATATAATGCTTTTGTGGTAAAACAAACATCAATTTTCAATTCACAAATACAGATAAATTATTTGTTCGCAGTTCGTCTATTCGCAGTTCGCGCTCATGTGAATGGTCCTTAAGTGTTTGTCCCAACTACTCGTTGTATTTGATTCACATTCCTTTGCCAACATCGGAACAAGGATGCGGTTCACCCGTTCAACTTGTCCATTTGACTGTGGTGAATGTGTAGCATTTAGGATATGTTTAACATTATTCGCGCTCAAAAAGTTGGCAAACTCTTTGGATGTGAAACAGGTTCCACGGTCTGAAACGATTCTGTTCGGCCTTGAATAATTATCAAAAAAACGATTGTAAACAAATAATGGTTTCTTTACTTTTTGTAGTCTTGACTGGAAAAAGTTTGACAAATTTCGTAAAGCCATCTACTACTAAAAGAATGTGTTTCTTATTTGAGAAAGTATTCGCCAGAGGGCCCAGATGGTCTACATGTAGTGTGTCAAAAGGAACATTACCTTTTGGAATACTGTGAAGAGTTCCTTGAAGTTTACCAGAATCTGGAGAAAAGTAAATACATTTGAGACATCTTTTGATGTATTCTCTAATTTTGCCCTTCATATTGGGGAACCAGTAGTTCCCTGATATGTACTCAAAACATTTCTCTGTTCCCAGGTGACACATTGCTTCGTGGTATGTGCGTATCACTTGATCTTCCATGTGCGATGGCACGTAAAAAATAGTTCTGCTCTTATCCTTGCGGTATATTAAACCGTCTATCATTTCGAATAATGGACTTTCAGACTTTTCAAGTTCTACGGCGATGGCAACTATCTTCGGAACTTGTCGCTGAGCGGCTGCTAGCACAAATTGAAAGGAATCGTCATCTACGTGAAGAATGTTAAATGATCGACTCAAAGCATCAACATGAGTCATTCGACTACCTTTACGATGTTCAACATTGTAGTCAAAGGATTGGAGCTCGAGCGCCCAACGCGAAATTCGTGGATTCAGATATTTCTTCTGCAAGGTTAAAGTTAACGCTTGACAGTCGGTTACAATTTTGAATGGGATTCCGATAAGATATATTCTGAACCTTCTCAGGGCATAAATTATTGAGAGTGTTTCCAATTCGTAACTGTGGTATCTACTCTCTGGTTCGGTGGCACGCTTGGAAAAGTAAAAGACAGGATGAAACTTTTTGTCAGCCTGCTTTTGCATTAACACTGCCCCAAAACCTTCACTACTTGCATCGCAGTGTAGTTCGGTAGGATTACTGGGACTATATATTGATAAGACTGGAGATGCTATTAGTTTCTCCTTCAGAAGCTCAAAAGATTCTACTTCTTTTACACTAAATGTAAATGGTGCATCTCTTTTTAAGAGGTCATAGAGAGGTTTTGCCAAATTTGAGAAATTCATTATGAATTTACGAAAGTAAGAGCAAAGCCCTACAAAACTATGCACATCTTTCGTGCAGGTAGGCATTGGAAAATTCTTTATGGCATTTATATTGCTCTCATTTGGCCTTATACCTTCCGAATTTATTGAGTAACCCAAATACACGACTTCTGTTTCTAAAAACGAACATTTGTCAAATCTGAGTTGCAAACGATGTTCGGTTACCACACCAATTACTTCTTTCAAAATTTGAAGATTTTCTTCAATAGTTTGTGTAGCGATGAGTATATCATCCAGGTATGTGAGAATCTTTTCTTTCGAAATAAGACTGCCAAATACATGTTTCATATACCTTTCAAATACAGATGGGGCATTTTTAAGCCCAAACGGCATCCTAACAAATTCATATTGACCTATGGGTGTCGTGAACGACGTATATTTAATGGAGTCTTCCGCACCGCTAGCGCAACATGATGAAATCCATTTTTCATATCTAAAACCGTGAAATATTTTTTATCCCTAAGGCGATCAAGGCTATCCTCTATCAAGGGTAGCGGGTAGTTATCACGTAAAGTGATTTTGTTGAGCTCCCTGTAGTCAACACAGAGTCTAAACTCCTTGTTCTTCTTCTGTACAAGAACAATTGGAGAAGAATACTCAGAATTTGATTCACGGATTATGCCCTTGTCTAGCAAATCATTTAAGATTTTTTCTAGCTCTAACTTGTGCGCATAAGGCAATCTCCTAGGTGGACATTGAAAAGGAGCATCTTTAGATAAAACTATTCGCATTTTAAAATCGCTGCGAGGCGAAAACGAATTATCATGGACTAAGCGATAAGCAGGTCTAACTATTTCCAAAATATTGTTTTTAACGCTACTTGATATATCGTGTTTAAATAAAAGATTTAACTCACAGTCTTCGTCATCTTCGACGTTGATGTTAAGAATTCGATTAATATGTTCGTCCCCGTCATCGAAAACTTTGCTGCTGATTGTTGTATTTTGAGAGAATTGATATTCGTCCTGGTGATCTTGATAGCTATTTACTGAATCTTTAGATGGTTTCTGCAATACCAAACCCATTTTTCCAATAAAGTCTCTGCCTAAAATAACAGGATAAGTCATAGAATAATTCTCAACAACAAGCATTTGTAAAGTAATAAGAGTATTTTGAGACGTAACATTAGAACTTATACTTCCCAACACATCAAGGGGACTGTTGTTGAAGCCACAATAACTGTGAGCTCTGATGTCTCGTTTTGATAGCATCGATGATGGAATAAACTGCTCCTGAACAAAGCTGATTGGGCTTCCCGAGTCCAGTAATGACAAAAGCGTTGTCATATTTACCATGTGCTCCGAAACAAATTGGTAGCTTATGTTCATCTCAAAGTGGTTAGCGGTTGATCTCAACTCCTCCTCGCCGCATACAATAACAGGTTTAGTTGTAGTTGTTGGGTCTCTGGATAGTTCTTCGGTGGAAATTGGTTGCAGGGTCATGACGGGCTTGTTCCCGGTACACTTTGTGGATATATGACCTTGCTCTCCGCACTTGAAACATGTGACAAGTTTCTTATCAGGCTTGACGTGTTCGGCACTGCTGCGATTACCCAAGGATGTCATACTATCACTGGTTTTCTGAGGTTTGTTTAGCACTTTGTGATGACCTTGCGAATTTGATTGTGCAGACCTCACATTCCTATTCCAATAACTATCACGGCAATTGTTTTTCAATTTTTCGTACTTCCGTAAAGCTGTCTTTAGTTCACACACATTACTTGCACTGTAAAGGATAGTTTTGTTGATTTCAGCGTCAGAAATGCCTTTAATGATGAACTGGATAAGATCTTCTTTTTCGACTTCACTATGCGAAGCAATCTCTTGCATGGATAATACGTATTGCTGCATGCTTTCGTCTCGAAGTTTTTTCCTATTGCGAAGTTCCTCATAAGTATCGGCCTTCGTTACTACCTTCCGAAACTCACTAATAAGCGCACTTCTCAATTCTTGCCAGCTTTTTAAATTTATAGTTCGAACAAATAATTTCGCCGTACCTGTCAGTAGCCTCCTCGCGTATATGAACTTAGTTCTATTGTCCATGTCCAGAATTCCAGAGCATTCCTCGAATTGTTCGATCCAGCGGAGAATTGGAAAATGATCATCCCCACTAAATACAGGAACAGATTCTTCGATATCTCTGAAGTTAAACGATGTGGACGGCCTTGAACTGGCTCCTTCGTCCATTAACTGCAGATCACGCAGTTTTTGCTTAAGAGTCGCGATTTCTTCCTTCTTTTTGCAGATTCTTCGTAGTTTGGTTAATTCTTCATCGAGCTCTTCCTCAGTGCTATGCGAATCACCCTCTTCCCCAGACGCGTGCTCACATGCTCGTACACTCTCTTCCCCAGACACGTGGTCACATGCTCGTATCGGATCGACGATAGGTAACGAACTGTCTTGCATTAGGACAAGTAGATCTTCTCTTGTTGCGTCTGCCACTGCTTCTTGGATGCGGATCTTCAGCTCTGCCTTTGTTCCACTGGTTGATAACTTTAAACACCTTAGAATGTCCTTCAGCACAACAACTGTCGCTGATTCTAAATACTGAATCCACTCTTCAGGCATTGTTTGTTATTTTTTTCTGTGTGTAACCACGTGAAACACTGGTGTCAAATTTTCGCTTTTCCAAAAACAATTAACAAAATGAGTCGAGAAAACTTTACACGATACTCCTGTTTACTAGGTACACAATCCCACTTCTGAAATTACTGTAGGGTAGGAGAGAAATACACGACGACCGCTTGGGATGAAGGAAGTTTATTGACTCAAAAAAATAGCTTAGGCTACATACAATTTATAATTTTTAAAAGAACCGTAAGTTAACTTAAATGAAATACATGGTAAATAAACATCGGATGGATCATCCGATCAGCCGGACCAATCATAGATTTTGCTTAGCGTATTTTATGTACGGTAGAGTAGCAAATGTCGCATGCACAGTGGGTGCCATAAATAAATGGACAGGTTTAAATTATTTCCACTACAGGTAATTAGTAATCACGAAAATGTATGGTAAATCACGTAATTTATGAGATGATTTTGCTAAATCAAGTGGATTTAGCTAAATCACGTTGGTGGGAACATGGTATAAGCCTGAAAGCAAAGAGGATCTACAACTAGAGAGCCAACTTCACTTGCCCCTAACCGATTATCCCCTCAATTTTTGAATGACAGCACTCTCTCGCGCGCTCTTATTTTTCCTGTCTGTGAATACGTGTAATTAATGGCCGCCGGGTGGCACTTTTTCAATAACAAACAATTTGTAAATGAATTTATAACAATAAATGTAAAAGCAATACATGTTGAGTATGGTTTTTTAGATAGCTTTACTTGTGCTCTATCCATCTCAGGTGCCAAAATATGTTCATCCATTCACATTTCAGGTTTTTTTTAGTTTTCTTTACATGAAAAATATTTTTGACAGCAAAATTCATGCAGCTAGCTTTTGGAGTTGTTCCAAAAATAGGTTATTACCATGCAAGTTAACCCCAAGTTTTCACTAGAGCAAAAGTGATTTATGTGGTATTCGATTGGGCGCTCTCAGAGCACTTTTTTTGCTCTCAGAGCAATTTTTATGTTCGTTTGGTCCAGGAAAAAGCAATCTTTTTCTGATTTCAGAGCACTTTTGCGAATCTAGATATTTTCTCAGATCTACCAATACAAGTGCGTTTGAGTTTGACAACTGATGGAGTTTGTTTACATTTTTATGGAATTTTTTCTACAGCAAAGAAAGGCGTTGCATCGGGTGAATCTATTTTTCTAAATTATTTATGTATTAATATTTAGAAATCAATCGGGACGGATATTTCTTATGTTTTAATACAAAATTTAAGTAGTGAATAAAAATCGCTTAGAAAAGTTTCCAAGACTACACATATTCAAATCGCACAAATAACAACACAAAAATGAGCAAGTGACGTTTTTATGTTCGATTAGGCACACGAAATCTGAAATCTGAGGGCAAATCTGACGAAGCCCAAACGAATACCACATTAGTTTTAAATATTCCTAAACATTGCATAAATTTCTATTACTTGGTGGGTATTTTCAACTTCTTTTTTTTAGCACCATTTTTGTACAAAATCAAAATGTGATTAGGAATTCTGTGGTTTAATTAGAGTGAATACTGAAATGTGTTGTTGTTACTTAGGAACAGAAAAATGCTAATTTATGAAAAAGATATTCTCGGATATAATAATGATTAAAGATTAAAATCCTAACAAAAATACAATATAATGTGGTGTTTAATTGGATTATTCAATCGAACGTATCAATCCAAATGGTTTTGTTAATTTTAAGTTCTTGCGAGTTCCATTCGTGTTTATAGATATTCTTTTGTAAATTTTATAATGTTGTATTTTAAAATGTCCACTGATGTTTTTGTAAGTCCCTCTTAATTATTAATTAACAAAAACAAGTACCTACACTTGTGTGTGTTTTTGAAATACAAAAAGTAATGTTGTTCTAAGTATAGGCGTGTTTTTTTGAGCTTCGAACTCAGCAAAGTATGTTTTTCAGTAATTGTTCTAATTGCGTGCTGAAAATCTTACTTTACTTTTCTTTGCAGAGTTCGAAGCTAAAAAACACATAAGTAAAAGGCGATCTATATAGGATTTCTTTTATTATGGAATTTACCTGAAAAAATGAAATGCGCATAAAGTTATAATCAGGTAGGTAGGTATTATAAACGGACAAAAACAGAAATTATTTATCCATTTTATGTACCATTTACAGATTAAAAGTTATGCTGAAACTAAAATAGCTTTTTCCCCACAACGTAAAACAAATGCTTTCCCCCAAACTGTGTTAAAATACCTATTTTGTTTCAATATGACTTCAAAATGAAAAGCATTAAAATCGACGAAAAACAATTTGTTTTCTTTAAAATATACCTGCAATAGATGCTTGAAGTTACAAATAAATCTCTTTTAATAAGAGTGCAAAAATTGTTTGAGTTGATTTTTCTCTGATCGATGTCATGAGATCGATTTCTGATAGACATTGAAAAAAAAAAACATGATTTTATTAAGGTATTTGGCATTGTGACAAAATTATATCAGAAATTACATTTGGTAAAAACAATTTCATAAACCTTAAAAACTTTTAAACTGAACTGAGATGTGAACGCCGTGTAACTAACGGGCACCAAAAATACCGGCGTTCCTGTAAAGCTGGACAGTGGCATAGAAGATGTTCCACGGACTCTATTTCCTCCTCGTCTCTACAGCTTCTGCAGAAGTCATTTGCAAAAAGTCCTAGCCTTTTAGCCATGTTTCCTATGATGCAGTGTCCGGTTAAAATGCCGACGAGCATCCGGATTTGGCTTCTATTAAGGGAGATTAGGAACTTTGATCTTTTGGTGTCAATCACAGGCCACAGACTTCGGGTTATGACGCAACCGATGGTGTTGCTCCATTGTTCCTTAGCCAGTTGTGTGGTGACGCCTTCAATAAAAGTCTTAGCAGTGTTGAAACACCCCTCCGTCCGCAAGTTGAGGGTTCATATCAGAGCCGTATCTGGCCAATTCGAATGTGTCGAAATTTCAAAAATATCGTTGTTCGAATTTTTAGCCAAAAACTGGGTACGCAGTCATGGTAACCTCACCTACTTAAGCTTAAAAAATAGTTAATTTGGTTGAAATCGTTAGAGCGGTTTTCAATCAAATCAAAAATTCGAAAAAAAATCGAAAATTTTATATGGGGAGTACCATTAATATTGAGGTTAACTACCTTTCAAAAAAAACACCTCCCGAACTGTAAGTCCAAAACTCCAAATCCGAGGGTTGAACGTAATCCGGGAAGCCGTTTAGGCCTGTGGAAGGACGGACAGACCGAACAGAACTTTGCGACCCACTTTTTTGAGTTCTGATTAAAATCTCGAGTGGTGTCTGTAATCGAGCGGTGTCTGTAATATCAAATTTCATAGAAAATCGAAAATGTCTCGTATAATAACAACAGCCAAAGTTCTAAAGATTGACAACTTTTTTATTATGAAAAATGAAGAAGTTTCGAACACCTCTCTTTTACCCGAAGAAAACCCGTTACCAGATTACTGTCGTCTTGACCGGTCTTCTTCATTTGACGGGCTTCATAAACAGGCGGCGAAGACATACCATCCCCGGCACTTACATCAGGCTGACTTTTTAAGACGAGGGGTCAGAGGTAAAAATAAAATCTTCCCGACAATTAATCGGGCTTTTTTTAAAGAAAAATAGTTGAAATAAAAAAAATTTGCCGTCAAATATGAAGTTGCTCTTCTCTGCTCTTCTCTAAGTGGATAAAAAGTACAAAGAATCTTATAACAAAAAAAGCTGGAGCATCCGAGAACATTTTTATGCCAAATTTAATCGATCTGCGAGAATGCAAAAATCATTCCAATTAGATAACCCTCGAGATAACCCCTTCTACAAAAATTATTGGCATTTCAGGATTCTCAAAAATCGCACCCCAACTCTTTTGTTTTTAGAAGATTCACCTTCCTACCCCGGGTAAATTTGTTTGTTTCAAATATAGCTATAGGTACAAAAACATTTATAGGAACCCACATCTAATAATTTGTCGCTCTTCTCTAATTACATCAAATTGCTTCTTTTCAGATATTCGGCTTAGTAAAGCCAAAGGGAAAATTTAGCTTCTAGGGCAAATAGGTTCATAATAACTCCTGACAGATGAAATGCTGCGACACCAGATATTTTTCGCAAAGTTTAGTTATCAGTTGGTATTTCCCTTTTATTAAGCGTGTTTTTTAGCTTTGATCTCAGCAAAGCAAAGTAAAGTAGGAATTTCAGCACGCAATTACAATAACTATTACTAATAAATCAAGGAATTCTAATAAAAACAATTTATGTACATTTCCTATTTTGGGTTTTTTTTTTTTTTTTTTGCTTATAAGCTTATTATTATTATTATGTGGAAAGGGTTATTGTACTGCGACCTTTTGGTCTATTGTACTGAGAGTGGTCTATTACCTCAAAAGAGTATAATATAATTTCTTTCGGTATCATTTTACGGTATCGGTACCTCTGATCTCTGAAAGATATCTGTTGGCCAAATTTAATTAAAATTCAATTAATAATTTGTTAATACCTACCTAATAAAATCCCCACGAAAACAAATCTTGAAATTTTAACTCTACAATGACAATAAATGTAATAGATTCTGGAAAGTTGTCGCACTAGGAAATGTGGACGTAAAGACGTATATTCTTTCGAAATGCTTAGTTTTTGATTATTAGTAAACAGTACCTAAACCTGAATATCTATACTACAGCGGGTTACTCGGTTTTTGTAAGGAGAATAAAATGATTTTCAACGAGGAAAATGTTTATGTTTCTCCTTACATTGTTGTTTATTGCAGTTGGTTTCCTAATGATCGCGATGGGCCCTTTTGGTGCTTAGTGCCGTAGACACTCGTACCTTGCTATCTCATACTCATTTTACCTAACCTAAGAACCACTACAAGGTATTTGTTTCTAAATGATTAACTTAAAATCAGGGTAACCTCTGCGTTAAGAGTGACATTGACTAAAGTATGTAAACTGAAACCTTCTTCAACACAAAAAATATACCAAGCTAACAAGTCCTATGTTTATGCACCGACAAATATGAAATATATATATTATCTCGTATTCGCTTAAAGTAAGCTATTGTTAACCACATCAACAAAGCTTGTGCGTAAATATGTATATTGTGCAATTCTATGTAGAAGAATCTTCATTGGGGAAATGTAAGCAATCAAATATGCATCTGGTGTAAAATTCATTAACAAAAGATGCTACTTAATGCATACCTACTATGACTGTGAAAACCAGCTTACGGGGCGGATACTTTTAATTAGTGGCAGAGAACGTGCTATGTAGTTCGTGAGGTGTGTTAGTAGAATTATAGAAAAAAAATGATGAATGGATCCCGGAAAAAAATTAGTGAATGCTAACGAGGATTCACTTACTCTGATGTGTCCTCTCCGTCAGTCAACGACATTTCAATTTCCACAAGAGAAATTATTCAGCCAACAATATGCTACCCTGGTATAGAGGGGAACAAATTGTGTTAATTAATAATGCACTAATTAAACAAAAGAATGACATCAGAAAGCCAATCTCAAAGGCTTTGTCAGCAAAGAGCATAATTATTCATGAGTTCGTCTGGATTCAGGATACAATTCGTCCGGGTATTGAACTTTAAATTGCTGGTTATAAGTACTTGCCCATACCTACTCTTATATTGTAGGTATGTCGTATGTATGCATGGTATTTTGACTGAAGATTTTCAGTACGGATTCTTATCAATAATGTTGTTTTGTAATTTTTTTTAAAGAAAACTAAGTAGGTAAGTAAGAAATAAAATAAGAAATTATGAATATCCATATTATATATAGGGTTATTGAATAAAAGCAAACTAGATTAAAATAAAACAAGATATGTGTTCGAGGTAGATTGGATACCTCATTTCAAGTAAAATAATATTCGATACCATCATGTATACGCGAATGCGTTCATAGTAGAGAAGAGAAGAGTACTTAACATAACTCATCTTTCACGAATTTTTTTTTCTAAATTTGATTGAAGTTAAACAACTGTAATATGCCTATAGTGGATAATTAGAGGGAGTTGGGATTTTTGAAAGATGACAGGAAGCAAGGATGTGGATGGGACCTTAGGATGGGATGTGAGAAAGAGAGGGTAAGAATGCAGAGAGCGAGGAGGATGGCATGCTTGCACAGCACGACTTAGCTCGCCGGACGGGGAGGTCCTTGTCCTCGCTACTCTACGACCTAATACAAAACATATAACATGCCAAAAAGAAAATAAAGAGGTACTTACGTTGGCTTTAGTACCGGAAACGGACGGACGTCCACCACCAGGATAGGCGCTGCGGATGTTTTTGCAGCGAGGCCATTTCCCACCCCACCTGGAAATCCGTTGGCCATACGTGTGGATTTCCCCGAAATTGTAATCCGCCTCAACAACAGATCATCGCCTTGGACTGGAATCCACCGTCCGCACCCCTGAAATGTCGCCTTAGCAAAGCATGATGATCTTATCGATCACCATAAAAAAATAACGAACACCAAATTTTCATCTTATGGCGTGAATTCACAATTTTTATTTTTTTTTTTTTTATTCAAGTCATTTTAAATACAGAAAAAAATTTAGAAACAAAAAAAAATGTAGGTAATATTAACCAAAAAGGAAACTATAAAAACAACGAACTAAAAAAAAACTATAAAAAAAAAAAATATGCAACAAAAAAAATCCTTATCAAATTTAAACTATAGTAGGTTTAATCTCACCGCCCTCGACTGTAGATTATATAATATTGGTAACCTAGGTTCGGTTACGTGCAAAAACACGAAAAGCTTTATCCAAGTTTCCTACCTAAAAAGAGCTCTCTGTAGGAGGGATATTTTTTGTGGCGAAATGTCGCATCCAGAGACGTAATACAGGGGAGGATGAAAAGAAACCTATTCCAATAACAACAAGAAAATTAATTTTAACAAAGAAAAAAGATTGTAAACCTATTCACGCCAGATTTAGCTTAAAACTATAAAAAAAAAAGGAAACAGCAAAAATACAGGGATGACAACTATTATTAAAATTTAATTTTATGGCAACCTTTTATGGCGCGACTGAGTATAAAGTCCAATGATTAATTGATTTTGCAGGGAAAATGTTATTTAAATTCGTTGTTTAAATATATTATATCGAGAAATATTAAATGATTCACTTGATTTATCTTATTTATCTTAAGTATTATAAATCATTTCTTTTTTTTTTGTTGTTGTTTATGGTATAATTCTATAACCAATCTGCTTGGTTTGGTGCAGCCGAGCCCGTCTGAAGGTGTATGGATGCTCAAGGTCACCCCTACACTAACGGCGTCCTCTGGTAGTCTGTGCACCGTGTAACGAAGATAATCTTAAAATTCCCTCTTTATTGTGGAATCGAGGAATGGTGACTCTGGCGATACTAAGGTGTATGCTCTGATGGTATTTAAAAAAAACGGGGCGGTCACGACTTTATCGTTGACCGCCAATTTGAATTTCCGCGATGGACGTCGCCTATTAACATTTAATTTAATTAACATTTAACACTTTCATACACTAATTCCTAAATAGAACACTTACCCCAAAATAAAATGTTTGCCAAAAAAAAAAAAAAAATCCTGAATTTAAAGTGGTGTACACTGCCTTTTTTCCAATAAGGTCTTTAAAAAAAACAACTCACTACACTATGACTTTCGAAAACTATGTGGCACCGACTGTGTGCCTCTAGTAGTGACTGTACGAATGATTCGTTCTCGTTGTCATTTAGGCTGATTGGTGGTGCGACTTGCTGCCAAAAATGCCCCCCATACGGTGAACTGTTTTCTGGTGTGAGAACCGAATTATTTGCCGCTAATTGAGAGATGAGATTTTCCTCATATTTCCTTTCCCTTTCTTTGAGTTATACCAAAACTCACTTAGTCGGGACACAATCTGTGTACGCCTTGCAGGGAACAATTGGGAACAAATCTTTATAAACAGAACGAGAACCACATCGAGACTCGACACCGACGATGACAGTTTACACCCAAAACACATAGGTAACGATTCCAATGTGACAAGAAGAGTAATTTTACTTTATTAAATATTTTATATTTCAGGCTCTAAGTGACCATAACACAACAAACATTTTTAATTTTTTTGACAAGTATTAAACTGTTGATAATTCATGCCTCAACCATCGCCATAATTTCCAAATGTCCAAATGGAACAGTATCACTTTTCGTATTTGTTGTGAGTCAGGTTTGGCCACAGGGGCATCTTTGATGCAGGCGAGGACGGCGCGGCTCGCTCGCGGTTGCTCGGCTCAGCTCGTCGGACGGGGTAGTTCTTGCCGCCTCACCATACACCTCCTGCTAACACACTTTTGTATCGTGCCATAATAAAAAAAAATTAAGATCAAGAGAAATAGAAAATTACTTTAATTTACGTGGACCTCGGACAGACAAAAGGAAAGCTAAAAAACACGAAACTAAGCCTAACATGCCTAAACTATGCCTAATCTAATCTAATACTTAAGCTAAACCCTACTCACCATCTTATTCTAACTTAAAACTAACCTACGATAGACAATACCCTAAGCGCGATTCTCTTTCCCATTGTCTCCCAAAGACAAAGGTTCGTCAAAACCCTGAGACACCCCGACCCGGTACTTTTCTAGGAAGCTGGCAAATAGTTCAAAGATGTATTGTTTGCCGTTGTCTGAGCGGATGTATTCGGGTATGCCGAAGATGTGAAACACATTTTCCTCTAGGTACTTAACTACTTCAGCTGCCGTTGCCTTTCTTAAAGGTTTTAAGAATACGAATTTAGAGAAATGGTCTAAAACTATAAATATATGTGTGTGTCAGTTCTTAGTTCGTGGGTATGGTCCTAGGAAGTCAATGTAGGGACGTTGAAAAGGCCGCTCCGTTATGGTCTGCTGACCCATCGGCGGTCGAGAAATTATGTTGAGTGGTTTACAGCAATTGCATATATCACATGCCTTCACCCAATTCTGTACATCAGTGACCATTCCTGGCCAAAAGAACATTTGTCTTAACCTAGCCAGGGTTTAGTGAATGCCGCCATGGCCGGCCGCTGGTGGATTATGAGCTGCTTGGATAAGTTCCCTCGCAACTCCGCCGGTATATAGAGCTTCCATGCTCTGTCGTCAACGGTTTTCCTCAACTCCACATATTCTTCTGATGAAAAGTATGGTGAGTTGAGGTCCACCTGTAGTATTTCGTTTTCTGGAACGAGCTCCTCCATATGAACGCGGGACAGAGTATCAGGGACCACGTTTTGGGTACCTTTCCTATGCTCGATTTGAAAGTCAAATCCCTGTAGCTTAAGGCTCCATCTGGCCAAACGTCCAGACAAATCGTTTTGGGTCATGAGTCACTTCAAACTCGCGTGGTCCGTAATGATAGTGAAAGGTAAACCCTCCACGTAGGCCCTGAATTTCTTAACAGACAGAACGGCCGCATAGCACTCAAGCTCCGGTACGCTATAATTCCGCAGTGCGGAATTAAGCTTCTGAGACATGAATGTTATCGGCCTTTCGTTGTTCTCCGCATCCATTTGGAAGATCACACTCCCTACACCCGCGATGTCAGGGAGTCACATTGTAAGTAAAATCGTTTCGTAAAGCCCGGATTAGTCAAAACAGGTGCCGACACCAAATTCGCCACTCCCTCAACCGAGCGGGTTGCGTTACACAGTCCAAACGGCATTACCGTGAAATGGTATAACGGTCGTCCAGGCACAGTGAAGGCTGTCTTCTCCCTTGACTTGTGCTCCAGAGGAATCTGCAGTTGTGGGGCAGTAGCTAGGCGTCCTTTTGTTTTAAATAGTTGACCTTTCGCGAATCCAGGCACAATCTGTTCTTGCCAGGTTTCCTTACCAGTATAACTGGCGAACGCCATGGTCTATTGCTCTCCTCTATCACACCTAGAGAGATTATCCTGTCGAGCTTCTCGTATAACAGCTTTTGGATTGCAGGTGAGATGGGTTAATGCCGTTGTTTGATGGGAATCTTTTCGTCTTCCACCTCTATCACGTGTTGTTCGAGACTGGTTTTCCCCAATCCCAACACTGCAAACGACGGGAATAGTCTTTTGCTTCTCTCTAGCTGCTCGGCTTGTACTGGTGAGAGTGCCAGGACTGGCGATGTACCTTCTGTCGACGATGGAGCATCCAGTTCTTCGATGATATTTGGAGCGACCTTAAATACCTTCCAAAAGTCTACTCCTAAGTAAAGCGCTTGCTGCAAATTGGGGACTACATATAATTCCACCTCATTTGGTGGTTCCCGTCTGCTGTTTTAATATCTGTAGTCATAGTAATCAATTAAATATTATTCCTTTCTAGGAACTCTAGGGCTCCCTTCCCTAAGCAACTTATAGAAGCTCCTATCTAACAGTCCTAACATTTCTTCCGCCTCTATCCTGACTTTGGCATAAGGTCTGTTATCGTCATTTACATTTATAACCGAAGTTAAAATCTTGTTCATCTTAGATCTACTTATTGCACATTTCTCTCTTAGCCTACGTATCTTTTCAAAATTTCTACTTTTTCGCACCGGATATGAAACTTCTTCCCCGAAAGTTCGTTTTCTGGTTGCCTGGTATTCCAGGAGCCTCTGGTGCAAGCTTTTTCTATGCGGAGGAGCTTTCTTGAGTGTATCCCCCACTATTGGTTGTCTTTTTAAAATTGCGTGTTTTGCGTCTCCGGTATTAGTCTCGCCATCGGCGGGTTGTTCCCGGATATACCGCCGACTTTCATGTTTTCCTGGCACCTGGCGCAGTTAAAACTAAGATTACCCTGGCCCCAACTGAAGCAAGTTAGGGTGTGAAATCCTGAAGGGCACGTCGGTGGATTCGTAGATATGTTCCTAGACGTCGTTATATCTATTTTGGTTGGATTGCTCCGATTGCTATTTGTTCCGTTTGGTTGTTTGTGGAACGCAGCAATTTCCATATCTTCGTAATCTTCTTCTATTTCTCCTCGAGGGTCGTTCTTGACGCTACGTCGCAACTGGTCGTCTATTTCAGTTACGTGCCTCCTGAATTTCTGTTCCCCACTTGCTAAATGTCTCTCCGCTCGCCTACATTCATCGTGCAAGTCTTGGATGTTTTTGATATAGCATCCGAAGATGAGCGTCTTGTCTTTTATGTTCTGTCTCACTATGTCTACCTGTTCGTGTGGTCTGTTGGTCATCTGTAGAGTCATAGAGCGTATGTCACTATAGAAGTCGTCAAATGTTTCATGGGGCTGCTGTCTGCTATCCATTATAGATCTCATGATCCCTTTTGTTGTCCCTAAATTGGTACATCAGTTCAGCCTTTAAATCTCTGTATCTCAAATCTTCTCCCCTTTCAATTTCCTGTAGAAATTGCCACTACCATTTCGCGGCGGGACCTGACACTAGATGGTGGAACTGGGCGAGTAGTTGTTTATCAGATAATCCGCTCTGTCTCTGCAAGGTTTCAATCCTAAAGATAAAGCTCTCTACCGACATTGATTTTGGTGTCCCGTCAAATCTGACCCCCCACTTGTGAACTGGTTTGTTCTCTAGTCTGGTCACGCTGTCTGTAATAGGTTTGATGCTATCTTGGAAAGTGAATATCGTACTTTTTATCGTTTCCGCAAAAGCTGACATTAGCTCGACAGGGTTATCGCTCGCAGCATCACAAACAACCTCTGGTATTTGTTCGGTACTTAGTCCGACCTCTTGCTGGCTTCGTTTGCCTATATGGAGGTCGTCGTTATCGTACGTCAGTTGTTGTCTGTTCAGTCGTCCTCCTTCTAATGTTAGTCCTTCTGCTTTGTCTCTCCTTAGTATACTGCTTCCTGTCTTGTCAAAGGCGTTCGTTTCTGCGTCGATGTATGTTCATCTTGTTTGTTATATCCTTTGAGACCATGGCGTGCTATAGGGTGAGGTATTTGTTCCTCCCTTATTGTTTCCATTTGAGGAACTTCCTTTGGGTTCGCCTTGTTTGTCCTTGAATCGGTTCTATTTCGGAACAAAGTATTGTTATTTGGGTCTGGACTACAGTCCATCAAGTCGTAAGGGTGTAGCGTTAAGTCCGTGTAGTTGTTTCCTATTGTCGTTACCGTAGTCTGATGTTCGTCGAACTGGTCCTCTCTTTTTATCCTACCATGGCTGCGCTGGTTCCTTAGCAGCTTGGGAAGCAACTCCCACATTAGTTTCTTCTATTGGGATGTTACTAGTGGAATAGTTCGCCATCTGAGGAGGATTTCCTTTTGGTACAGCCCCTAACTTCCTCTCACTCATTTTACGAGCTGACTAATCTATCTGATTACTCACACTAGGAATCAAGGTAACCTATGTGAGCTTTTAAATTCTACAAAATTATTTGTAATCTTGCAATTTGGGTTCAAATTCGTTCCTATTACTGGCATTTGAGGTTGGTAACGATTGTATTTGGTTTCGTTTTGTGTATAAATCAGAATTCAAAATTCAAGAAAGACGGGACTCTCACGTTAAACTCCAACACGGCCAAGGCTTTAAGGCTTACACCTCCGCCTCACGTAAGATCGGCATGAAAGGGCCTTAATCCTACGGATAGCAGCTAGTGACAGGCCTCTCTACCTAAGCCTAGCTCTCCACTCTATGATAGACCCTTGATTACCTCACGAGATCTCTTGGCTTGACGCCTGAAGATTGGCTTGCCATCGTAAGTCGACCCTAGACTCATAAACTCGCTCTTTATTATTTCCCAGAACTCAAGCTACCTCACAAGATTCACTGGCTCTAGGCCGCATGACTGGACAGCCGCCTTCATTCTGTTCAACAACCAAACGCTTAAACAGCCTCTGAACAAAAGTTGATAGGATAGAAAAATGTTAAAAGAAATGAAAACTCAAAATCGCGAAAGCTGTTGCAGGTCCAAGGTGATGACTTTCCACCTCCTGCTCAACACACTTTTGTATCGTGCCATAATAAAAAAAAAATAAGATCAAGAGAAATAAAAAAGTTACTTTAATTTACGTGGACCTCGGACAGACAAAAGGAAAGCTAATTTAGAAAGAGAATAGAGCGAAAAAGAAAAGTTCAAAGGCTTTTGCCTATGCCCTTGAGTGAAAGCAGGAAAGATTACACGAAACTAAGCCTAACTAGCCTAAACTATGCCTAATCTAATCTAATACTTAAGCTAAACCCTACTCACCATCTATTCTAACTTAGAACTAACCGACAATACCCTAAGAGCGATTCTCTTTCCCATTGTCTCCCAAAAACAAAGGTTCGTCAAAACCCTGAGACACGCCTGATGACGGTGGCGAATAGCTTGGACAACATTGCTAGTATCGATATTGGGCGATATAAGGTTACTTCACTAGGTGGTTTACCTGGTTTTGGTATTGTGGTGTGGAATGTATCGTGTAACCTAAAATGGTGAAGTGAAAACAACCCCTTAGTCACCAAACAAGTTCCACCCAAGTGTCACTTCCAATTGGAGACTGGAACCTGTCAAGTAAATGTATTTCACCACTGAGCTAGTTCTAGAACCCATTAGAATTAGCTAGAAAGTTCTCGTCAGATGGCGGAGCAGGTATAAAAGGACAGCTTTTAGAAGAGGGCGAGACAGTTGATTTATAACAGTGATTGGTTAAAGTTCGAGATAGTAATAGTTTGTGAAAAGTAATAGAGTAAATTAAGTGATTGGTTTGAAACGTTGAAGAATTGTTTAAGTAATAGTGTTCTGGTACTTTATAAGTGAAATATTAGAATAGTCGATAAAAGTGTAATAAAAGTGAATTTTATTAGAGAAGTTAAACGGAATAGCGTTTTATCTTTACGAATCCCAGCCTGAATGTAACATTGGTGTCAGAAGTGGGATAAAACTTATTCTGTGCTAAGTGTCTAAGTGTAGTTTAAAAAAAAAAAAAAAAAAAAATGAATTTGTGTGAATTTCTAAATTACAAGAGACAAACAAAATGGGTCGTATATTGCTGCAACTAAGCATACCCCAATTAAAAAGTGAACTAGAAAAACGGAATCTATCCACAGCTGGAGGAAAAAGTGACCTCATCCTTCGTCTACAGGAAGCTGTCCAAAACGACGGAGAAGATCCAAAAACCATGCTATTCGACGTGTCAGAAGAACAAGTAAGTACAGGCGTTGACATTAGCTCTATGATGGAATTACTTCTTGCGAAGATGGAAGAACAGAAGAATTCTCTAGAAGAACAGAAAAATTCTATGGAATCTAAGTTCGCAGAACAGAAGAATTCTCTAGAAGAACAGAAAAATTCTATGGAATTGAAGTTCGCAGAACAGAAGAATTCCCTAGAAGAGCAGAAGAATTCCATGGAATTGAAGTTCGCAGAACAGAAGAATTCTCTAGAAGAACAGAAAAATTCTCTTGAAGAACAGACAAATTCCATTGTCGCCGCACAAAAAGATGCAGTGGAAGAATTTAAGAATGTTCTAGATGTAAAAATCGACGCGATTGATGAAAAATTAAACGAGCATGAAACAAAGTTTGAGGAAATTACCAAAACGTTTCAAAAGCACGAGACAAACATCAAGAACATAGCCAGAGAGTTCGGCACAAACATCGAGAACATAACTAAAGAGCTCGAAAAAGTCAAGAAGCGGAAGGCTCGGGAATATTCTGCTGACTGCCCAAGAAGGAAGGAGATGCAACCACCCGTTTTTGATGGTCAAACATCATGGCCAATTTATAAGAGACAGTTCGAAGCAGCTGCAACGACCAATGGATGGGACGACGAAGAAAAGTCGATTGCATTAACGCTCGCATTACGAGGTACAGCTGCAGAATTGCTTCAAACTATCTCCGAAGAAAAACAACGCGACTACGTGGCTTTGGTGAAGGCTATTGAAATGCGATTTGGAGACGACCACATGCAGCAAGTGTATAGAGTACAACTGCGCAGTAGAATCCAGAAGAGGGGAGAAACACTTCAGCAGTTGCAAGCTGATATCGAACGACTAGCGCACTTGTCTTATCCCAATGCCGGCGAGGATGTCATCAATGAAATGGCTATTGAGGCATTTACACAAGCCATAGAGGACAGACAACTGCAGATGGCTCTACGAATGGCTGGAAAGAGAACTCTTCCTGAGGCACTGGCCTTTACCTTAACCATGAAAGCTGCTGACTAAGCATCTCATGGATTTCACCGCGTGAGAGAAATGACATCTGTTGAATGTTCGTGCCAGAGAACAGAAGTAGTAGACCGTAACAGTTCTCGAAGGGGACCGATCCGTTGCTGGAACTGCAACAAAATTGGACATCTACAACGACAGTGCAGAGCCGAACGTAAACAGGGCAGTTGTCCACATTGCAGAGCTAGGAACGAGGAGGCGTTTGAGCGTTCGACGGATGGAACATCACAAAGCCATCAGTCGGGAAACGAGTAAGAACCAACTTCGCGGGGCAGAAGCTGGTTTCTGGAATCGACGCCCCCAGGACCACAATTCAGGTTTCCCAGACCAAACGATGTAATAGGAGCCTGACAGTGGAAGCCCATATCGGCCAGAAAAAGTATGTGGCTACAATCGATACAGGTGCCACCGCTTCCATAATCAGAAGGGACATCGTTCGCCAATCATGGCTGCACAACACCAGCAGCTACTGTCTGAAAACAGCAACTGGAGCAACAGCAAAGGTGTATGGTGAGGTACTCTTGACGATAAACCTTGCAGGAATAGTCTTCTCCCATGCATTCTTAATGGCTGATATATGTGACGAATGCATCATCGGAATCGACTTCATGAAGACGCATGACATAGTACTCGACATAGGTTTGCAAGTTATAAAGTACAAGAACGTCGAGATTCTGATGGTTTACGGGAACGAGAACGTCGCAGCTCTACGGACAGTTGTAAGTGAGGACGAAATATTACCACCTTCGTCAAAGACAGTTATTTGGACAAAGCTGGAAGGTGATCCTGGGAGCCACCGATTCTACCTAGTCGAGCCAGATCCAGAAAATTATTATCAGTGCTATATTGTCGGAAAGATGCTGGTTGAACCCAAAAACAACATGGTTCCCGTTCGTGTCCTCAATGTGGAACACAAAAGCGTGAAACTAAAGCAAGGAAAAGTGATTGGAAAGTGCGTACCGATTACTGCGGTCACAAAGTTGTCCAATGCAAGTGATGTGAAACCGGTTAGACCTATGGAGATATCGGAAATGAAAAAGAATATACTCGGAGAGTGCGAGCTGGATCAGGAGCAGCGATCCATGGCAGGGAGTCTAATCAATGAGTTTGCTGATATATTTGCTTCACAGAACGGCGAGTATGGCCGAACACATCTCGTACAACACCGAATCGACACCGGAGATGCGAGACCGATTCGTCAGCCTCCCCGATGACTACCATTGGCTAAGCAGACGGAGGTTGCAGAAATGGTGTCGACGATGGAAAAGGAACGACTGATTGAAAGTTCAAAAAGTCCGTGGTCATCGCCGGTCGTCCTGGTCAAGAAGAAAGACGGAAGTACGAGATTCTGCGTGGACTATCGCCAACTCAACAACGTCACCAAGAAGGATACCTACCCCCTTCCAAGAATTGACGACACCCTGGACACACTATCTGGAGCCAAATGGTTTTCGACTCTCGATCTGAAGAGTGGCTACTGGCAAGTGCAGATCCATCCAGAAGACCGCGAGAAAACAGCATTCACAGCAGGAAACGGCATTTGGCAGTTTACAGTAATGCCATTTGGACTGTGCAATGCTCCAGCTACCTTTGAACGTCTAATGGAGCGCGTTCTGCTGGGACTAACGTGGAAAACCTGCTTGGTCTACCTGGACGATGTCATCGTAGTAGGAAAAACATTTAACGAACATCGAGATAACAAGGAGGTGTTCCAAAGACTACGAAGTGCGCAACTAAAACTTAACCCGAAGAAGTGTTCCTTATTTAGACCAGAAGTGAAGTACCTCGGGCACATCATCTCTTCCAAAGGAGTCAAGACTGATCCGGAGAAGGTCGATGCAGTGAGAAACTGGCCGGTACCCAAAGACAAACATCAACTGAGAAGCTTCCTGGGACTTGCGACCTATTACAGACGATTTGTAAAGGACTTTGCCAGGATCGCAAAGAGCTTGCATCAACTGACAGAAAAAGGCAAACAATTCAAATGGTCAGGTGAGTGCGAAAAGAGCTTCAAGGAACTTAAACAACAGTTGTGCAACGCCCCCATACTAGCGTACCCCACCCCTGGGAAAACATTTATTGTGGATGCAGACGCTAGTAATGTGGGAATTGGAGCCGTCCTTTCCCAGGTGCACGATGGCCAAGAGAAAGTAGTTTCCTACTTCAGCAAAGTTCTCTCAAAGCCAGAAAGGAACTACTGTGTTACCAGGCGCGAACTCCTTGCTTTGGTATTGGCGACAAAACATTTCCATAAGTACCTTTATGGGCGGAAATTCATCCTCCGCACAGATCATGCATCTTTAAAGTGGCTGCTGCACTTTAAGAATCCTGAAGGCCAAGTCGCAAGGTGGATCGAACGGCTGCAGATGTACGACTACGAAATACAACATCGAAAGGGAAGTCTTCACTCTAATGCAGACGCTCTCTCCCGTCGACCGTGCAAAGCAAATTGCAAACATTGCTTACGACACGAGGAAAAAGATGTCGCGTCCGTTCAAAGGGTGAGAGCTATGCCCATTGGTGGCTGGAGTGCGCGGGAAATACGGGAGGCTCAAAGGGAAGATCCGGATATCGAACCGATTATCGCCTGGAAGGAGCATGAGGGAAAACCAGACTGGCAGGAGATATCCAATAGGAGCCCCGAGCTGAAGGCATACTGGGCGCAGTGGGACTCCCTTCACGTACAAGACGGCATTCTAAAAAGAAGATGGGAAAGCCCGGATGGAAAGTCGTTCGTAATGCAGCTTGTTGTACCCAGGTCAAAGGTTATGGAAGTGCTCAGGGAATTGCATGATGGAGTGTCTGGAGGCCACTTGGGAATCAATAAAACGCTCGAAAAAGTGCGGGAACGCTTTTACTGGGTTCATTCAAGGGAGGACGTTGAAACTTGGTGCAGGAAATGCGTTACATGTGCGGCCAGCAAAGGTCCGAGACTGAAAGTCCGTGGCAAAATGCATCAATACAATGTTGGAGCCCCTTTCGAAAGGATAGCAGTTGATATTGCGGGACCGTTTCCTGAAACAAACAATGGAAATCGTTACATCCTCGTTGTAATGGACTATTTCAGTAAGTGGCCTGAAGCATTTGCTATCCCAAATCAAGAAGCTAAAACCGTGGTGGAGCAAATCGTCTATAACTGGGTAAGCAGATTCGGCGTACCAATGGAACTGCATTCAGACCAAGGACGGAACTTCGAGTCGAAGATTTTCCAAGGAGTGTGCCAGTTACTCGGGATTCACAAGACAAGGACAACCCCGCTTCATCCACAATCAGATGGGATGGTGGAGCGCTTCAACAGGACACTGAATGAACACCTCTCTAAGGTCGTTGGCGAAGACCAGAGAGACTGGGATAAGCAGATTCCCATGTTTTTATTGGCTTATCGAGGAGCAGTGCATAACACCACAGGACATACTCCATCTGAAATCTTATTTGGTCGAACAGTCCGCCTACCTAGCGAGTTGATGTTTGGATATCCATGTGAAGAGCTCAAGAATGAGGAGGACTACGTTACAGACCTCAGGGATATCATCAGGGACGTGCATCGAGACACTAGGGATAAGATTAAGATAGCCAGTGACCGCATGAAAACGAGGTACGATACTAAAACGACAACTACAGGATTCCAGGAAGGAGATCTGGTATGGCTATATAACCCTCATCGAAGGAAAGGTTTATCGCCTAAGTTGCAACAAGACTGGGAAGGGCCCTATACAATCGTAAAGCGCATCAACGACGTTGTCTATCGCATCCAACGAGGAAGAGGCAAGCTGAAAGTCGTTCATGTGGATCGTCTTCATCGTTATAATGGTGAAAATGTTAACGAGTTTGTTCGGGACGAACAAGTTTAAGAGGGGGACATTGTGGTGTGGAATGTATCGTGTAACCTAAAATGGTGAAGTGAAAACAACCCCTTAGTCACCAAACAAGTTCCTCCCAAGTGTCACTTCCAATTGGAGACTGGAACCTGTCAAGTAAATGTATTTCACCACTGAGCTAGTTCTAGAACCCATTAGAATTAGCTAGAAAGTTCTCGTCAGATGGCGGAGCAGGTATAAAAGGACAGCTTTTAGAAGAGGGCGAGACAGTTGATTTATAACAGTGATTGGTTAAAGTTCGAGATAGTAATAGTTTGTGAAAAGTAATAGAGTAAATTAAGTGATTGGTTTGAAACGTTGAAGAATTGTTTAAGTAATAGTGTTATGGTACTTTATAAGTGAAATATTAGAATAGTCGATAAAAGTGTAATAAAAGTGAATTTTATTAGAGAAGTTAAACGGAATAGCGTTTTATCTTTACGAATCCCAGCCTGAATGTAACAGTATCATTATTACCTCCGCGACCTTTCACATGCTTGGCACATATCTTAATTTAAATGCAGCATTTATAATCTGTGCTAGTTTTTTTTTAACCTTTTCGAGGAAATTGTTTTAAAATTTTCCCTGTGATTAAATCGAACCCTGGGCTTTTTTATGTTTATGCCTTCTTTGATATCTTTGGCAAGTTCTTTAGCTGTTAGCGGCCGAATAGGTCTGTCTTCTTCGCACGTTCCTTCGTTTCCTTGATAATCTTTATCTTCATAAGGTTTGAAGATGTTCTCAAGGTACTCAGCAAAAGAATGTGAGCTATTGGCCTGTTCGTTTTCTTTGTTGCCTTCCAGAGCGAGTAGTCGGTACTAGCATCATTTGTAAAGGTTTGTCCAGACCAGTGCAACATTTGTTTAATAAATGTTTATTAAATGTTTATAAAATGTTTCCGATTTGCTTCAGAAACATTTCATAAATATTTATTCAACATCTTTTAAATGTTTTTTTCAGTCTGGACGCCGATGAAATATTTTTGAAACATTTATGAAATGTTTAATTTGTATCCATTTTTGCACTAAATAATGATGAACTCTAAAGCGGTAGAATTTTTAGCAGCGTGCTTCGTTATCATAAAAAAAAATGTCAAAAAATAAAAAGATAATTTAATTAAATGAATAGATAACTTCCTCATTTCCTACTCCAAGATTTTTTTTGACATTTCAATTTTTATATTCACATAAATTCACAAAACAGCGCCTACTCTCTGCCCGGAAACATGTGAAACAAAAATTATTTCCCATCACGAATGGGAAACTGCGAAACATTTCATAAACATTTCATAAATGTTTCATTGGTGTCCAGACCAACGAAATATTTAATAAACATTTCAAAAACATTTTTTTCTGTTATAAATGTTAATGAAATATTTATGAAACACTTATTATAAATGTTTATGATATGTTTCGTTGGTCTGGACACACCTTAAGACTGGTAAGATACGTTATTAAATTATCTTATAGATTTTCTGAGCTTATTGTGCAGGGTTTTGGGCAGGCGGGAAAAACAGCTGACACTTCTCAGTGCGCACTAGTGCTAGCTACGTCAAACAAACATATTGGTGAGCGAGGTTAGTTCTTCAATTTTTCGGGAAAAATTTAACTTGTCATTCCAGCTTCCACTGGAATGATACGTTCATCTCTACGTTATTTTCCTCTGTCGCTTTAGTTTTGTATCTATTTTAGTTATCTATGTTTCTGGTTTTTGCAAAATTTGTTGTATCTTATTCAATTGCAATCAATATGAAATGCATTGCTGTGCAATAATAATTAAATATTGATAGCTTAGGAAAGAGGACAGTTACTTTTGGCTAGTGATATGGCTGCCTACGAGTTGCCTTGGGAATATTCATTCCCACCCTTTTACACGTCAGTACCTTGAGCTAAAAAAACAATTTTAACTTAACTTAGTATTTTAATAGTTTACAGAGCCATGAAGAAACTAGGAAGAGGCAAATAAGTCTGTGGGCAGACATAGTGCTTAAGCATCATAAATCTACTAAAATGAACAAGTTATGTGTATCTAACAGCTCTGAAATATTTCGAAATGAGTTGATCGGAAGAAAAGTACCCACTGACTTAGTTTTACAAGTAATTGCGAACTTGCAAGAATCAGGATACGCTCATCCCATTGATAAAGAGAGCAACGAATGGAGTTTGTGCTGGCATTCACTAGAAGAATATGCAGAAATGATTTACAAATGGGCGTCGGAAACTGGCCAATTAAATACAGTCTGTACTCTTTATGAAGTGAGTTCTGCAAAGCCCGAGCTATCTGACATTGATGAAAATATTTTGCTGAAAGTATTACGGAAGTTAGAGACACGCGGTAAATGTGAAATCATAAACATCGATGGATCATATGGCGTAAAATTTTTTTAGGATTTGTCGCCTTCCTCTAATTGTTTATGTTGTGCAATGCAGATAAAATCATCAGCTCCAGTTAGCATATGGTTTACATTATAAATACATTCAATCCATTTGTGTGTCCGTGTTGTGTTATGTTTACCCAGCAGGGTGTGTTTGGTGCCTAAATATTGTTTTTGGTCTAATAAAGGAAAGTTGTGACAGTAGTCCGTTTTACATGCTAGATTCGTCCAAATGCAATAAATGGAAATAAAACAGTTTTGCTTATCCCAAGCTCTGTTGCATGACATCGAAAGCTTCATCCCATTGCAACAATTAACAATTCACTTATTGTATGTAGGTACTTTGACTACTTTGCTGAGTAGTAGCACGCAAGAAAAATATTGTCATCCTATAATATAGTGAGCTCTACAAAATTGTAACATACATTTGTTCAAATTCTAGAGCCCTCTTTCGATAGTCATCCTTCGTATAGTTAGAACATAACGAAAATATGATTCAATTTCACTCATATTGTACCTACATAGCTAAATAATTTAAAAACGAATAGGTTTCGGTTCGATAAACTTTACAAGTTATTTTGCTTCTCAAACGTTATAAAACTAAATTTTTTAATCATCATTTAAGTTCTATTTATAGTAAATATATATAGATGAAAACATTTTATATTCACTTTCTATTTTTCATACCCGAAGCAAGCGGCCTATTACTTTGCGATGCTGGCCTGGAACCACTGATTCCACTTCCCTGAGCATTTCGATTACCAAAATTATTCCTAGTTCCAGTTCGTCCACGTTGATTCTGATTATTTCCACCTCCTGTGCCACTGCCGCCACCACCACGACCTTTATTCATTTCCGCGCGGTTTCTGGATTTAACCTGAGAATCTTCTTTAACCATGTCAATTACCTCATCGGGAATCCGTAAATACTTTATGGTACTTCCTCTGATGTAGCACTCTGGCATTCTCCAGAATCTGTCACCATCCTATTTGAAGATCATATATTTTTAATACTTTAATTATAAGTGAACTTGTAGTAGCGCATACTTTTGAAGTACATATTACGTCCCGCAAATTAATGTTCATCCAAGAATCACAGCTTACTAAATGTCCATTGTAAGTTTCCCCGTTTTTTAATTCGACCAACTAAAAAACGTACATACCTACATCAAGTGCAAAATTAGAAAGAAATACTGATCTTACCATGGGATGACTCTGAGCCGTTTTCAAAAGAGAAAGTGGTAACTATGAGGACATTGAGAAAAATGTTTCGGCTTATAATAAAAAAATATCTTTTTAATTTACCATTATTTCATTTGTTTTAACAAGTTCTCCGGAAATAAACAAAACAAGTGGCAAAGTTTTGTCCGAGTGGGCTTACTGATAAGGAAAGCAACACAAACGAGGGAAAACAAATACTAGCTTTTCTAACACATTTCTGTATAATAAAGACCAAAGATAATGGAATACAGAGTATATAACTTTCCAGTGGAAAGGCGGCTGCCTACAAGCTGTTTTCCAGAAAAATTCATGAAGTCACACACTTGCTCATTTCTATTCTAGTGCAGAGATGAATGAATAAAAGAGATGGTTATCTTTCGTACGTCTATCCCCCCCAAACCCATTTGTTTACATTGTTGTTTTTGTAATTTCAACCCCCGTCTGTGAATACGTGTGACCAACGAAAAAGAATGTTGCTAATGGCCGACCGCGAATCATCGTGATTTTATGAGCATCGCGATGTTCAATTGTTTTGTGTTTCGTTTTGAATTTGTTTGCTTTTTGTGGAGGTGTTGATTAAACTGAAAAAAATAGTGAAATACACATTAGAGAACACCGGATTCTTGCATCAAAGACCAATTCATGAACTCACATATACTATAATAGAAATGAGCAGGTGTGTGTGACTTCATGAATTTTTCCGGAAAACAGCTTGTAGGCAGCCGCCCTTCCACTGGAAAGTTAGATATCTCTGTATTCCATTATCTTTGTTCTAGTGTACATGAGTTCATGAATTGGACTTTAACACCACACATGTTCTGTATTCCGAGTGAAATGAATTGAAAACGAATTTCAATTTCACTCAAAATAAATTTACGTGTTCTACATTCCGAGTGAAATCAATTTTTTTCAATTCACTTCGAATTCTTTTGCCAAAATCAACTGTTCGTATATTATCATTGATTATTTCGTGAAAAAGTAAAATACAAATTCCTTTCAAATATGGACGGATTAATATTATTGTCAGTCATAAGAGAAAGGAGAGTGGAAAGTCGAGGAGAAAGAGTTCGCAGGAAAGTTCTACGCGAAAAAGCCAACATTTTGCATCTTCCAGAACCAGTGTAATGTGGTATTCGATTGGGCGCTCTCAGAGCACTTTTTTTGCTCTCAGGGCAATTTTTATGTTCGTTTGGTACAGGAAAAAGCAATCTTTTTCAGATTTCAGAGCACTTTTGCGAATCTAGATATTTTCTCAGATTTACCAATACAAGTGCGTTTGAGTTTGACAACTGATGGAGTTTGTTTACATTTTTAGTGAATTTTTTCTCCAGCAAAGAAAGGCATTGCATCGGGTGAATCTATTTGTGTAAATTATTTATGTATATATATTTAGAAATCAATCGGAACAGCTATTTCTAATGTTTTAATACAAAATTTAACTAGTGAATGGACATCGCTTAGAAAAGTGTCGAAGACTACACATATTCAAATCGCACGAATATCAACACAAAAAAGAGCAAGAGCAAGTTTTATGTTCGATTAGCCACACGAAATCTGGAATCTGAGAGCAAATCTGAAGAAGCCCAAACGAATACCACATAAGTGTATAAATGCAACACAATTGAGGGGAATCATAATGTTAACTTGAATAATTGCAGTTTCAAAAGCAGCTTAGACTGAGCAAAGAAGCATTTATGTACATCTTGAGAGAAATAGATCCTGTGATAAAGTCATCTTCAATTCCTTTAACACTTAAATTAGCTGCAACGCTTTTATTTTGCATGACTACTTACATTTTGCAAATTATTCCTAAGAAAATGGCAATTCACTACATGAAACTAAAGTGAATTGAATTCACTTCAAAATGGGGTTTGTTCGGAACATAGAACACCAAATTTCATTTTCGAAATACGAATTCAACCTATTTCACATAATCCATTTTGGATGGAATATAGAACACCAAAATTCACTTTTTGCTTTGAATTCACAAAAAGTGGAATGCAGAACATGTGCGAATAATTCGGTATTCTCTACTGTGTATTTCACTTTTTTTTTAATTTAACCAAAACATCCACAAAAACCCAACAAATTCAGTACGAAACACAAAACATTTAAGCACCGCGATACTCATAACAGCAAGATAATTCGTGGTCGGTCATTAGCAACATGCTTTTTTGTTGGTCACACGTATTCACAGACGGGGGTTGAAATTAAAAATACAACAATGTAAACAAAAGGGTTTGGGGGGATAGACGTACGAAAGATAACCATCTCCCATCTCTTTTATTCATTCATCTCTGCCCCGACTACTCATACTGTGGCCTTCTGTAACCACAATTTTATTAGCTCTGCGATATATATACAAAAATAATTTCATTCATCTGTCTATCCTTATATTTGTTTTTTTAAGTTTCTTCTTTCTGCATATCGCGCCCTCTGGCTTTCAGTAGAGTGCTGCTACATGAGTCCTCCGCGAGTGGGACGAGTATTGGGCGTTGGGCGAGTGTCACGAAATTAACGTTTTTTCCTTTTTTCCTGAATAAATGGTTGATACTTGTCGGCTGGTCAGGAAGATGTGTTGATGACGTTATTGCAGGAGGTGTGAGCAGAACAGTAGTATTATTTTCGATGAAAGCTGGCTTTAATCGTTCTGTTGAAATTGTCATTGGACTTCCTTCGACATTTATCTTGAAAACGAAGTCTGAGATGCGATGAAGTATTTCGTAAGGACCACGATATGGTTGTTCCAGTGGTTTTTTCGTGCTGTCGACTCGGATGAAAACGTGTGTACATGTGTAGAGAGTCTCATGAGAAAATGCTCGTTTCTTGTTGTAATGTGCTGTGGGAGCTGAGCGTACTTTCCTCATGAAAACTCGGAACTGCTCGATGAATGTCTGAGGATCTGCACCAACTTCCTCGTCAATGAAATACTCACCAGGAAGTAGAAGGGTTGTTCCATACAACATTTCGGCGGCGCTTGCTTTGATGTCTTCTTTTAGGCTTGTTCGTAGTCCGAGAAGAACGACGGGTAGTGCTTTTGTCCAATTGTCTGTGCTGTGGCACATAATTGCTGCTTTCAAAGACCGATGCCAGCGTTCCACCATGCCATTAGAAGCGGGGTGGTACGTTGTTGTTCGGATTCGAGTGCAACCGATTAGTTTTGTTAAGGCGTCAAACAAACGTGATTCAAATTGTGAACCTCTGTCGCTGGTGATTGTTACTGGGGCACCAAAACGGCTTATCCATCCGGAGAAAAAAGCGCTGATTACAGTGTCGGTTGTGATGTCCTTAAGAGGAATTGCCTCCGGCCAGCGAGTGAAACGGTCTATGAACGTTAAACAGTACCGATAACCATCAGACGGTGGCATCATAATGATGTCAACGTGAATATGTTTAAAACGTTCGCTGGGCACTTCTATGTGTTGTGGTATGTTTTTTACGTGGCGATGTATTTTACTCCGTTGGCAAGCCAAACATGTACGGGCCCAATCTCCGATATCGCGGTTCATGGATGGCCAAACGAAGCGTTGTGTAATGGCTTTCTTTGTCGCTCGGCTGCTTGGATGGGACACATTGTGTACGCTATCGAATACTCGTCGTCTTAGTGGTAGCGGAATGAACGGACGAACGTGTTTGCTTGCGATGTCACAATAGATAGCAGCTTCTGTGTCAACTTTGAGTTTTCGTAGCTTGAGTGCCGTGGTTGACTCGGGTCGTAGCAATTGTCTGAGTTCCTCGTCATGTGTTTGCTGCTCGGCGATGTCGTTGGTAGTGAAATTTTCGGCATATTAATGGTTTCGATCCTAGACATCGCATCGGCCACTACATTTGACTTTCCGGGTGTGTGTACAATGTTGGTGGTAAATTCACTAATGTACTGTAAATGCCGCTGTTGCCTTGGTGAGGCTTTATCAGACTGTTGAGAGAACGCAAAAGACAGTGGTCGATGATCGGTTATAACAGTGATGTTACGGCCTTCGAGCATGTGCCTGAAAAATGTTATGCCTTTGTAAATTGCGAGTAATTCGCGATCGTACGCACTATAGTTTGTTTCTGCTTTACTTAGCTTTTTTGTGAAAAATCCGAGTGGTTGAGGTGTGTTGTTGACATATTGGTCCAGTGCAGCACTGACAGACTTGTCTGATGCATCACAGCGAAGTGTTAGCGTTGTATTTGGTACTGGAAATACCAACTGGACGGCGTCAACTAGCAACTGCTTACATTTCTCAAAAGCGATTTCTGCAGTGGTGTTCCAAACAACTTCGGTCTTGTCATTTTTCTTTACGTTAGGAGCCAATTCGATGAGTGGAACGTGAACCTCGGCTGCATTTGGCATGTTGAGTAGGTAAAAATTCCACTATCCCAAAAACCTACGTAGTTCGGCAACAGCTTTTGGTTTGGGATAGTTGCGAATTGCTTCGATTCTGCTCTCTGGAGGCTTGATACCAGATTCGTAGCCAAGATAAACGACGGTCGGTTGACCGAATACGCACTTAGACACATTGATTGACAGCCCATGTTGTTGAAGCTTATTGAGGACGATTCGTAAGTGCTGTTCGTGTTCTTTAAGGGTCGTCGATGCGATGAGGATGTCATCTATTACACGTGACAGAATTCGAGTCCTCGTAGAATTGAGTCCATCAACCGCTGGAAGGACTGGGCAGCGTTGCAAAGACCGAAAGTCATCACGTTGAATTGATACAATCCGAACGGCGTGATGACAGCTGTTTTTGGTCTGTCTTCTGGTATCACTGGAACTTGGTAATATGCCCTGGTCAAATCGAGCGTTGTAAACACCTTGCGTCCGCGAAGATTGAACATAAAATCGCGCACGTTGGGAATGGGGTAGCGGTCTGGTACAGTGATTTTGTTTAAGCGACGATAATCACCGCAGGCGCGCCACTCTCCATTCTTTTTTTGGACAAAGTGGAGTGGGATTGCCCATTCGCTTTTGGATGGTTCGCAAATTCCTTGTTGCATCATATTGTTGAATTCGGTCTTTGCGGCTAATAGTTTCTCACCTGATAGTCGTCGGGGTTTTTCAGCGACCGGTTGCCCTCTTGTTGAGATGTAATGCTGAACAGCGTGTGCAGCTGATTTGCACGCAATCGGTTTTGTTACATCTTCGAATTCCTTAAGTAACTTATAAGGTGTCATCGCAACTCATACCCCGACGACTCATACCCCGCACCTAGCGCCATCTACATCTTAACTCTACAACTGGACATTTACCTTCTTACTACTCACCCTTATAACGGGTGTTTTTTTAGCTGGTTTGGTTTTGGCAACACTTGTTTTGACAGCTGACGTGTGTTTAGTACCTTGTGTCACTGTCAAACAGCTTCAGTTTGGTTTGCAATTTAACCATGGATCGTCTTACAAATGAACAACGCTTGCAAATTATTGAATTTTACTATCAAAATTCGTGCTCGGTTCGAAATGTTCATCGCGCGAGTTACGTGCACAGAGACACCCATCAATACTTAGATGCACCATAGCACATCTTGCTTAGGATGCATTTTCATTAAACCACGATCCATATCTAATTGAAATTCCTTTACTGTAATTGAATATACCCATTTCATATTTTTTTCCATTGTAATCAAATATATTTCACATTTTTCTGTAATACAAGATACGTAAGAATCATAATGTACATTTACCTGTCCTTCCGTTCTCACGCTGCAAATAATCGCAGCGTCAACATCAGTACTGTATAAAAACTCAAGGAAAATTATTGTATTAGTCATTCGTGTTCAAACAAATGTCAGAGGCAGAAGCTCTGCCCAAAAATTAAAAGTTTTTTTTTTTTTATTTTGTGTCGCGAAGTTCATGTAATTGGCGCAGTCGAAAAAGAAGAACATAGCTCCATGTAAAAACTCATATTTGATTTTGATAAGCTACAAATACGACGGATTATCGTGTTAATGTGCTATCGTGTGAAAAACTTAATGTAAGAATAAATATTTTAAAGTGAAGATAGAAAGTGATTGATAAGACTATACGACGGATTATCGTATTATTGTATTATATACTACCGATCTTGAGTGCAAAAACAGAATCTCACCACGTATAAATATCGTGAACCAAATAAACGTTCCAACATTACGAAGGATCATCGTAACTACAAGGACCCGTATACAGATAAGGATGCTGCTGATCTTCCTGTAAGTCCCTTTCCTTAAATAATTTTTTTATGAATTTCGCAAAGAGAACGCATAAATTTGATATAAATAGAGAAATTAATATAGATATAGAAAGCTCTGAGGATTCAGATTTAGAGGTAGAAATGGCTGTTAACCAAGCAAATGATATAGCTCGAGATTTAAATATGGAGGCAAGAAACGCTCCCATTCAAATAAATTTACCAAATGGTGGTCAAGCTGTTGCTAATCCCACTGAACTGTTTAATTCACTAAAAATTCCAGACGCAATTAAGGACCTCCCGAAATTTGACGGGAATCCAAGGTTGCTTTTCGAATTTATAAAAAATGTTGAAGAAATTCTTGTTATAATGAGACCCATTGATGGTACACCGCAAAGCAGGATATTGCTTCGTGCTATAAGAAATAAAATAGAAGGAAATGCCAACGAAGTATTAAATATGTATGGGACACCCATGATATGGAATGATATCAAGAACAATCTCATTCTGCACTATGCAGACAAGCGAAACGAGACGTCCTTGATCAGAGACCTTCACGATCTAACCCAAGGTACAAAATCAGTCGAAAAATATTACAGTAATATAATTGAAATACTAGCAGCAATGTGTAATCACGTCCAAATTCATGAATTGAACCAAAACGTTATTACTGCCAAAACAGCTTTATAACTATAACGAAATGTGCCTGAACTCATTTCTTTCAGGCTTAAAAGAACCTTTAGGCTCAACAGTAAGAGCCATGAGACCCGACACGTTAAGTAAAGCATTTTCATTCTGTATCACAGAACAGAATATTTTCTACTCAAAATATGATCAAGACAGACAACAACCCAGACCCCAACTTCAAAGACCATATCAGAACAACTACCAACAACAATACCGACCAAGACCCATTAACCAAAACAATCCTAATTACAATCATACTCCTCAACAGTATAGACTACAAAACAATACACCAAGGTACAATACACCACAACAACATAACAATTTTAATAGGTACTACACTCAAAATAGGCTAGAACCAATGGAAGTTTCATCAGGTAATAGTCGTATCCGGAATGGACCACCTAACCAGGGAGAACCAATGGATACATATTCAGGAAATAGCAGGAACAGGCAGAACAATAACAATTTTAGGCAAAATTTGCAAAACATTAACAGGGAACTTAATAACGTGACCCATCATGTCATTGAACCTAGCGATACATCACCAGGCTACTATCCAAACTTAGATCAATTTCAGACAGTCGAAGGAATAAACGACCAAAATTTTCTTCCAATAGCCTCGGACCCCCAACAAACTTTATAGACATAAATATACATGGCAACACTCTACCTTATATAAACATTTCTTCACCTTTTGGTAATTCGAAGTTCCTAATAGACACGGGGGCTTCCTCTTCTTTCATCAACCCCGAGTACATCCAATCGAAGGACATACAGTATACTACACCTACAGTTATTTCTACTGTTTTGGATAAACACCATGTTAACAAATTAGTCACACATCGTATGTTTTTAGAATTTAACCAAGAAGGTTACATACAATTTTTACTATTTAAGTTTCATAAATACTTTGACGGTCTCATAGGACTGGATATCCTAACAAAAATAGGAGCCCAAATCGATATTAAAAACCAACAATTAGTAACAAATAACTCAAATATTCCCCTGTCCTTCAAACCGAATTTAATCTCACACGAATATGTCATACCAGCATATTCAAAAATTACAGCAAAATTACCAGTAGACATTTCAGACGGAGATATACTAATTGAACCAATAGAACTTAAACCCAAACTTTACATACCCGAAGGAATCTATCATGCAAAAAACTGGTTCAGTTTTATAGAAATTCTAAATTACTCTCCTCAAGACCAAACCATTCTTTTAGATCAACCACTTAAAACAACAAAATACGAAAATTGCAATTATATAGAACTAAATAACCTTAATATAAACACCACCTTTGAGAAAGAAACTATATATACAAAGGATGATATTTCAAACTCTATAAGAACCTCCCACCTCAACACTGAGGAAAAGAAAACAATCCTTAAAATTTGCCATGAATTTGAAGATATATTTTTTCAGGAGGGAACAAAACTAACATTTACAAATAGAATTAAACATAAGATTAAGACTAGCGATGACTTGCCTATATATACAAAGTCATATAGGTACCCCTATATACATAAAGAAGAAGTAAAAAAACAGGTCAATGAGATGCTGAACAATGGCATTATCCGACCAAGTTATTCGTCGTGGAGTTCGCCGATCTGGATAGTACCCAAAAAACTCGACTCCAGTGGCAAAAGAAAATGGCGACTTGTCATTGATTACCGAAAGGTAAACGAGAAAACTATTAGTGACAGATATCCTCTGCCCAACATCAACGAGATACTAGACAAACTTGGCAGATCAATGTACTTCTCTACACTTGATCTAGCCAGCGGCTTCCATCAAATAGAGATGGATCCCGCCGACATACAAAAAACAGCCTTCACGGTTGATGGTGGCCACTTTGAGTACGTACGAATGCCTTTCGGGCTTAAAAATGCCCCTTCGACGTTTCAAAGGGCCATGGACAATGTACTAGGTGAACTATTGGGCAAAATATGCCTGGTTTACCTTGATGATATTATAGTCTTTTCAACCTCACTACAAGAACATAAAGAAAACTTAAAGAAAATATTTACCAGATTACGAGAAGCTAACTTAAAGATGCAATTAGACAATTTTTGCACAAAGAAATTGCATTTCTAGGTCATTTGGTAACTACAGAAGGAGTTAAACCAAATCCAGACCGTATAAAAGCAATTAGGGATTTTCCAATACCCAATACCCAAAAGGAAGTCAGGAGTTTTCTTGGCTTAGTCGGGTATTACCGTAAATTCATTAAAGATTTTGCGCGATTAACAAAACCTTTAACAGAATGCTTAAAAAAGAACAAGAAAGTCGTTCACACAGATGAATTTATTCAAACATTTGATCATTGTCGAGACATCCTTTCAAACAATCCGATATTACAATACCCAGACTTTGAAAAACCCTTCATTTTAACCACCGATGCAAGTAACTTTGCATTGGGAGCTATATTATCCCAAGGTACCATTGGAAACGACCTGCCTATATGTTATGCCAGCAGGACGTTAACAGATACGGAAATCAATTACTCAACAGTAGAGAAGGAACTTTTGGCCATAGTATGGGCAACAAGATATTTTCGTCCATATTTATATGGAAATAAATTCAAGATCGTAACGGATCATAAGCCGCTCACATGGCTAATGAACCTAAGAGACCCTAATTCAAAATTAGTAAGATGGCGGTTGAAACTCGAAGAATTCGACTATGAGGTCATTTACAAAAAAGGTAAATTAAATCTGAATGCTGATGCCCTCAGTAGGGTCATCATCAATAATGAAGAAAATAGAATCGAATCAAATCCACAAATACAGAATACCGCAGAGATAAACTCTAATGAACAAGGAACCGGTTGTTCCACAGTACATTCCGCTCAAGAAAATCTTAACGATCACATTTACATTTCAGAACGTCCTTTAAACGAATTCTCACTCCAACTAATATTAGAAAGAAATAACAATCGACCCAAAAATTTGTTCGAAATGATTTTTAGGAATAAACAAAGGAGAACTATAAGATCTCAAGAATTCACAGAACAAAACATAATAGATATACTAAAAAAATTTGCTTCCCCAAACAAACTTAACGCTATCTTTACGGACGACGATACCTTCAAGAAAATCCAGTCTGTATATGCTAAATACTTTTCCCGATTCAAGGTAATAAGATGTACCGAAAAAGTCTTAGACATTACCAATGAAGATGACCAAGATAAAACTATTCGGGATTACCACCTAAATAATAATCACAGGGGTATCAATGAAACACTCATGCACTTAAAGAGAACCCTTTATTTTCCATTTATGAAAAACAAAATTATCAAAGTAATAAACAACTGCGACACCTGTCAGACGTTAAAATATAATCGTACCCCTCCTAAAATTGAGTTTAGAATTACAGAAACTCCAGAAAACCCATTAGACATAGTTCATGCAGATATCTATTGCATAAACCACAGGCAAATATTAACAATAGTTGACAAATTTTCTAAATTTGCGGCAGCTTATACCTTAATTAATAGGAACAGTCTCACAGTTATCACATCCTTTAAACATTTTATGAGCCTTCATGGCATCCCTAAGAAATTAGTCACAGACCAAGGTAGTGAATTCACAGCCACCATATTTGCAGATTTCTGCAAACAATATAATATAAATCACCACATAACGTCTCTCCAACAGAGTAGTAGTAACTCCCCTGTTGAAAGAATGCACTCTACCTTCACAGAAATATATAGAATAATTCACGCAAAGCGAACAACTAAAAATCACGATGACATCCTGAATGAAACATTGATAACTTATAACAATGCCATTCACTCTTCAACCAAGCTCACCCCATTCGAATTATTCTATGGTCGTCCACGAATATTTAGATAAACTTAACGAATTCCAAAATAGATTACATCCCGAAATAAAAAGCATTATGGAGAAACAAAAACAACTTAACATAGAAAAACTCAATAGAAATAGAGGAAAACCCATGTCTCGTAAATCAGGTTCAATAATTTACCGTAGGGAAAACCAACGACCATACCACGCTGGAAAATCGGCTTTTTCGCTGCTTACAGCTTCAATCAGAAGATAACTATTACTTTTTGGGCGGAGACCTCAATGCTAAACACGCGGCATGGGGAAATGATATTCCGAACCCTAGAGGCCACCAGTTTCACGACTGGTGGCGTCATAATATGATTGAGTATAAACTCGAATTATACGCGACGGATATCCCGTCTTTCCCTAGAGATGGTTCTTTCTTGGACTTGGCGCTAGTTGACGAAAGACTCGAGCTAACATACACTGATCTAAGCACGCGGAACTGTTTACGAGCGGTTAAGTACGATAGTGATCACTACGGACTTGCCGCCGTATTACGGATCCCGAACGAGCAGACGCAGCTGGAGCAGTACGACCAAGTGCGTTCTTTCGATTACCGAAAAGCGCAGTGGTCGCGCTTCTCCAGAGTTTTAAAACGCGAAATACGCTCAAGCGAGATCGACCCACCGACAAACAGGAACTTGACGAACGATGAGATCGACACTCATTTACGGCAAATGAATGTCGTCATCAAACGGACAATGGAGCGGACTATCCCTCGGGTAGGACGTTCCACCGACGAAGAACAAACTGAAAAGTATCGAAACGCGACAATCGATGCTTTGTACCGACATAAAAGTAGACTGCTCTCGAGGCTTAAACGGCTACACAGACAGTTTACTGACAGGAACGATCCCGAGTTAAGGACACTGAAATCGATGATCAAAAACCTGAAACAGTTGATCACCGAAAATTACAGAAAATCTGTGAGTTTGTATTGGGGCAATGAAATTCGGGCTATAAAAACCAGTAGTCCGAATATGTTCCCACAAATAAATAAACTGTTCAGGCGGAAAGATCATAACAACATTTCATGTGTCCGAATACCTCGGACGAACGAGAACAGACAGACACTACTGACTGCTGGCATAAGTCCGGAGAGTGCTGACTCGAACGATGGTTTTTTCGTGGTCGAAGACCCGCAGGAGAGGGTGGATTTGATGGGAGCTTTCTTTGAGAGTGTGTATACGGTGAACAACCCTGTTTGCCGTAACCGCGATCTCGAGGAGAGGGCCTTTCTTAACCACTTTTATCTGCGGACCGAAATTCAAGATTGGCGATCCGAGAACAACGGTTTCACCGGGTTCAATGACGACAACCGTGCAAATGGCACAATCGCCGATGCAAATACTCATCTGTTCGTGAGTAAAGATGAACTTCGGTTTATCTTTGAATCATTGAAAAACAAAAAATCGGCGGGAGTTGACGGTGTCCCAAACGTCGTATTAAGACACCTGCCGCTAGAGGCGATAGATATCTTCGCCACTCTATTTAACAATGCCCTGAATAATGCATATTATCCGGAGCAGTGGAAAATAGCGGTGGTACACCCTATCCCCAAAAAGGATAAAGATAGGACAAACCCTGCTAATCTTCGGTCAATTAGTTTGCTCCCGAATGTTAGCAAGGTATTCGAGAAAGTCGTCAATAGATCTCTTTTGAGATGGGTTGAGGAAAACAAGATAATTCCGGAAAATCAGTTTGGCTTTAGAGCGGGGCATGACACTATTCATGCCGCGTCGAAACTGATCTCCGACATTCAGTGGAATAAAAGTAAGAATCAATGCACGGGTGCCTGTCTGGTCGACTTTGAGAAGGCCTTCGATACCGTATGGTTGGAGGGACTCTTTTATAAGCTGACCAGATTGGCCATTCAAAAACCTTTGCTGTATATGATTTATGACATGCTTATGGGAAAGAAGTTTGTTGTCAAATCTGGCAATGTGACTTCGAGCAGGGTTTTCGAAATTAAAAACGGCTTACAACAGGGAGCAGTGAATTCTCCGATCCTGTTTAATATTTACACAAGTGATTTGGTGGGTTCCCTCAGACATGCTATAGCGTACGCAGACGATTTAGTGGCGTACAGGTCAGGACCAAAAATCGAGGTCCAAAAATCGGAAACAATCCTGTTCAGAACTCCATTGGCTGGGATACCAGAAAAAACTGGAGAAAATTAACAATTATTGGACAGCAGGGACGGCCATTGGTGGTGAAAAACGTGGTCCGGTATCTTGGCATCTGGCTTGACCAGTATCTATAATTTGACAAACATATAGATGCTTGTCTTGCTGGGGCTAAGCGGGCCTACGCTCTGACAAGGAGACTGTTTCGCAGCAGTCAACTTGACTCCAGGGTGAAGGTCATTTGCTACGTGGCCCTCATAAGGCCCATCATCGCTTATGGCTGTCCTTTGTGGTTCAATATAGCGCCGTTCTATATGGAAAAGATTCGGGTGTTTGAGAGACAGTGTCTCAGGGCCTGTCTAGGGTTGTTTAGAACTCCCGAATCTGAGTACACAAAATACTATCCCAACAGGACCCTATACAATGGGGCTCGACTGAATAGGGTTGACAATTTCCTTATTAAGGTGATTCGGAGGCACGTTGCAAGGGCGATGGCCAGTGATAATAGCCTGATCTCAGGGGCTTACTACCCCAATTTAATGTACCATGAGAGTACGCTTCGGTCTGGCTTTATCCCGCCTGAGGCATTCCTTCATGGAGACATGAAAGGGTTAGTCCAAAATAAAGATGGTGTGCCGGTATTGTACCACAGCCACCGCGGCGCGAGGGATAAGCGGCTCATCCACGACGGGTACGCCGCCAATACTCAGGAGCTCCTCCGTTTTAGCACCGCAATTGCGGATCGGGACAGGGTCGATACTGTAAAGCAGTTCACCGAATTTTGGTGGCTTGAGGAAGAGGTGAGCGCTGATACGCTCTCCCGGGCCGGTGCGCTACTGACGTAGCATCCTCCTTAGTTTTAAGATAGATATTAAGTTTGTAGGTTTAGGATAGATTAGGGGGTCCTTGGGAGGGACTGGGCTAGCCGACATGTATGTGCTACCGAGACTCGACCGACGCTATTGCGTCGCTCGAGTCTCGGCGGCACGGGTGAACCCTTGTCGGCGGCTGTCAGGCGCCCATGGATGCAATCAGGATGGTGACCAATCCTTAAGATTGCTCACCACCCTGATTATAATTAATTTAGGCTAAGTAGCTTAGGTAGTTTTAAGTAGTTTTTAAATAAATACCAATAATAAAGAATCCAAGTTTTATGAAAGTTTCTTGGAAAATAAAAAACAAATCAAAGTAAATATAGATAGATTTAAGGCCGAAAGGCACTAATTTTAAGGATATAGTTAAGTTTAGAGTGCTCGCTAAGAGCCAGTAAGCTAGAATTAAGATTGTTAGTTTTAAATTAAATTTAATCATTTTTGTCTAGTAGGTATATAAGTTTAATTAATAATATTAATAAAAATGAATTTAAAAGTAAAAGTAAAAAAAATCGGTTCTCGTCAGATCACCGAAATCAAACAGAGTTGGGTGCGGTTAGTACTTAGATGGAGGACCACTTTGAGAACACCGCGGGTCGTTGGCGTTACACCAGGCTGAAGATGATTGCATTGTGCCGCATGCGTTGGACTACTTGCTTTGAGGGTCAGGTGGAGACACTGGACAATCAGGCGGTGATCAGACGCATGAAAAACATTACAACATCATTGGCACTGGGATTGGCTGGCAGAAAGAAGAATGAAAATCTCGGGACATTCACTGGGTGGAGACCCAGTCGATGAAACAGAATTTTCACAGATGCTTAGCGGTTAACCACTATGCTGAAGATGATTGCATTGTGCCGCATGCGTCGGACTACTTGCTTTGAGGGTCAGGTGGAGACACTAGACAATCAGGCGGTGATCAGACGCAAGCAAAACATTACAACATCATTGGCACTGGGATTGGCTGGCAGAAGAATGAAAATCTTGGGACAATCACTGGGTGGAGACCCAGTCGATGAAACAGAATTTTCACAGATGCTTAGCGGTAACACTAGGAATCGAACCCAGGAAAGAACTCTGGAGAAATCCAGAGAGTCTAGCTGGGTAAGATTTACAGTGGTAGAGAGACGAAAAGAGACCCGTCAATGGTGGTCTGATTCGAATATCTCTCGAAATATATATATATATATACCGTAGGGAAAACAGGAGAAACAAAATCACCCCCAGATTTAGCAAACATAGAATAAAGAAGAATAATAGATATACAGTACTAACAGTTAGGAACCAAAAGCTTCATAAAAGTAAACTAATTAATAAAAGAAAATTTCAGACTGTTGACTCCGATCCTGGCCCAAGTACTAGAAATTCAGGACCTAACCAATAGCAACGGCGTACTCCCTCTAAAATTAGGCAAATCCAGGACAATAAACTCCCACAAAAATTTCTTCCACATAATAAAATTGGAAAATTATAAAAACAACATTGAGAAAATATCAAACTCCATAGAAATACTTAGCGAAACCAAAGAAGCCGAAGAACCTCTGAACTGAAATTAAAAGATTTAACTGCAAAATTTCAATTAGTAACCCCTAGAACTAGACCTCGTAGAGGACTGATAAATGGACTTGGAACCATAATCAAAACAATCACTGGTAATATGGACTCAGAAGATGCACTACACATTAATAACCAAATAGAAAAACTATTAACGAACGAAGACAATACTAAAACTACGTTAAACAACCAAAGCAAACTGAACGAACAAATGATCGAACGCTTCGAAAACATAACAAAACATATTAACCAACAACAGACTCTGATAAGCAATTTTGTACAAAAATCACAAAACAATATGGGGAAAGAATTAACATCCCAGACTATCACCATACAAATACTACAACATTTCCATACAATAAACTATAACATAGAAATTCTGAGAAACCATTTAAACGATATCATCGAAGCCATATCCTTAGCTAGAATGAACATAATTTCTAAAACAATCCTTAGTCTAGAAGAACTAAATCACATTGAAACTATTTTAAAAGAACAAAACCGGGAAAACACGGGCTTCTCAGGCGACCCGGCGCGTCCCCAGGTGGCGGATAGGGGAAGGCCACGTAGTGTGGTAGAGGTGTTCACACCTCCGCGGACCAAGAGCACCAAATTCCCAAGTCAAAGTGTCTGGAATACGTGCTGAGGACTGAATGGTGTAGGGAACTAAAAAATGTGCCACCGCAAACGTAATTTCCCTATGAGATACCGGGCGACCTCTCATAGTAACTAGCCTTACACCTGCATGGGAGCTCTACAGGTGCGGACGATCTATTCTCGCCTTACTCGTGGGATCTACATGGATAATCTAAAAAAAAAAAACAAAAACAACAACACAACACAACAACAACGAATATGATAACGGAGTCAGAGGAAGAATCTCTACTCCGTTCGCCAATTTCACAAATGGAGACAGAAGAGGTGATCCTCTCATCTCCAACAACTGCTACACGGCTCCCATCCCAAATCTTGGACCGAACACATACTCAGGAACTAAATGTACCTAGTATCGATACAGCTGCAAATACCAACGCAAGGAAGCCCCAGCAGAAGTACGAACACTTCACTGGAGCCCAAAGGCGTCGTATTGCGGCCCTTATAAGAGATGGGACTGCACCCGAAGAAGCGAAAAGGCTAGAAAGAGCCAGATATGCGCTAGTCCTTGCGCAAAGAGAAAAGGAAGGTAAACTAGAACCACCAAATGGACCAAGTACCAGCAAACGCTGCAGGTCCACAGATAGTTCTCCTATGGCGGAAATACGCAAAAAACATAGACCACACACAGAGTCACCCAAAGACACATGTGGAGGCACGCCTAGGAATAAAACCAAAAAAGAACCTGCTCACAAATCCCACTCAGAGGCGACAAAAAGCTCAAGTGGAAATAAAGCTCTGAACAAATCTAGCTATATGGAGATTGCACAGGAAAGACCTAGCACATCAGGGCTTTCCTACAGGGATACTATGGCCCAATGCAAAGTCGCGATCATGCACTCCATGCACCCGGAACAAACTCTTACGGACCAACAAATCAAGCTAGTGAGGAAGAGTCTACTAGAGGAAATGGACAAGACAGACAAAAAATGTCCTGTCCTACGATTTGTAGCCACCTCAACTAGAGACGGATGGTTATCGATCACCTGCCACGACACAGAAACCAAAAACTGGCTCATGTCAAGGGTAGGCAAGATCAAGCCATGGAAAGATGCAAACCTACGAATAACTCAGGGACACGAAATCCCAAAGTCATTCACATGCGTCACCTTCGTTCCAGACGCCGATAACATTACCAAGGATATTTTCCTAGCTAGGATTGCCAAACAAAACTCAGGCGTATCCACGAAAAGCTGGCGAGTCCTCAGGATAACAAAGGAAAGGAGCGGAGGAGAGACCATCACCTTCACAGTTGATGAGATCTGTAGAGAAGAATACATCCTAAAACAAAGATGTAAACTATTCCTGAACTTCTCGCAGGTATTCATAAGAATAAAGGAATTACCGAGACCAGTCGAGAATAAGAACGTTGAGGCCTTAACTAAGGACAGAGCGCCAGCACATCCTAAGTTTAGTGCCCAGAAGAGACTGATCGATGCGAGGAAGGGAATTGATCCTGAAGCTACCAATGCCCACGGAAAGCACCAGACAGCTGTCCCTATCACATCTGGAGCTAGCAAACCAACGGTAAAGCCCAATGAAGAGCCTCAAAGATCAAAGACATCAGAAGACTTGTCCTCAATGTCTGTGATCTCAGAAGCTAGTCAAACCGTTGCGGAAGCAAAAAATGTTGGCAAATCTGCCAACACACCCCAACAATAATTTCACTATGGGATTAAGGTGCATCCAAATTAATCTACAGCATGCTAAAGCCGCTTCGGCGGTTTTAAGCCATAGATTTAATAAGGATCACCTAGATGTAGCCTTTATCCAGGAGCCATACATACTTGTTGAATATTAGCCACCCTGTACATTTCTATTTTCCTTAGTGAATATGATTGCCATCTATGTGCCAACATATTACGAACTGCAATACAATGTTCATTTTGATTATTCTAGTTATTAAGTCAGTTAGCTTGTAATCGTGTAGCATGTAAGTTCATAGTAATAAATGAATATTATAAAGTAACAAAAAGGCAACTCATTATTTCAACATGGTAGCAGAGCGTAGTTTCTTAAAAAGTGGACAATTAAAAACAAAAAATTAAAGAAAACGTTTTGAACAAAGAAGTGTAGTACAAAACAAAAAGCAGATTGTCGTGTCAAAGAAAAAAAAAAAAAAAAAGAAAAAAATTAGAACATATTGTATATATATAATGGCATATGCAAAAGTGGACGATGTTGTGATACCAATTTTTGATGGTGAAGATTACCAAAATTGGAAAAAAAGACTTATGAAATTTTTGGAATTTAAAAACTGCAAAGAACCAGCAATAAGACAAAAAACACCAAATGATAAAGATGAATTGGATTGGAAGCGTGCTGATATTAAGGCGACCAATTATATATACAGTTGTATCACAAACAAACAGTTAGAATACATAGGAGACATTGACTCTGCATATGAAATCATGCGAAAATTCGATGAAATGTATATAACCGAATCAACGGCATTACAAATTGTGCGCAGAAACAACTTAGAAAATGTGAAGTTAAAAGATTTTGATGATATTAAATCTTTTTTTGATGAATTTGAGAAGGCGGCAAATGAATTGAAGGCGTCAGGAAGTAAAATATCAGAGAAAGAAAAGCTGCAGTATATGCTTAAAGCGCTACCGTCATCATATAGCTATGTTGGAGATTTAATTGATGTGTTGCCAGAAAAAGATAGAACTATAGAATTTTTAAAATCCAAAATAAAAATGAAATCTGTGGAAGAAAAACAAATAAAAGAAACAACAGAAAGCAATTCGAATGTATTTACAACATACTTACCACCAAAGTGTTATGCATGCGGAAGACCTGGACATAAGCAAAATGTATGTCAAACAAGAGGGTCATCACAACGCGGGCGAAATCAAGGTCGCTATCAGTTCAGAGGTGCTCAAAGAGGTTATGGCAGAAGTTTTCATCGTGGAGGTTATGGTCGCGGCAGAGGGGGCAACAGAGGAACATCAAATGCATCGTGGTATAATCAAGAGCAAGGCAACGGGCAAGGAAATGTTTTCATCGCAGAAGTTAATACGTCAAAGGTAAACAAGGGATCAGAAGATTTAGATTATGAAAATCAAATTAATTGGATCCTCGACAGTGGTTGCACTGATCATATTGTAAATAATGATTTATTTTTTGATGAATATGTTAATTTAAAAAGGCCAATAGATGTTAAATTAGGAGATGGTCGTGTTTTAAAAGCAACAAAAATAGGTAAAATTAAAACAATATTTTCAATTAATGCTAAGAATTGTGAGACAACTTTGAACAATGTATTTTATGTTAAAGATATGAAACAAAATTTGATTAGTTACTCCAAGGTTACAAACAATAATAAAATAGTTTCTTATGGTAATAATTCTAAAATCTATAATCAAGAAAATAAGTTGATTGCTATTGCAACGAAAAAAGAAAATTTATATCATATGACAAGTTTTGTTGTAAACAATGAGAATAAGGCTGTCAGCGTCAACGTGGTTAAACATAATAATATGACTCTAAAAGAAAAATGGCATAGGACACTAGGACATGTAAATTTTCAATATTTAAACAAATTATGTAAAGATGAATTGTTGGTAGGGTTACCCAAAGAGTTGGAAAGAGAATGTGTAAAATGTGCTATATGTATTGAAAGCAAAATGAGTAATTTACCTTTTGAAAACAATAGACATAAGGCAAACGACATTTTAGAAATTGTCCATACTGATCTTAATGGTCCTCACCCGACGGTAGGAAATTGTGGAGAAAAGTATTTTTTATCATTTGTAGATGATTACAGCAAATTAGCAAGAGTATATACCATTAAAGCAAAGTCGGATACTCTTAATTGTTTTATTGATTATGTCAATCTACTAGAAAACTTAACTGGAAAACGAATTAAACAATTGGTTTGCGACAATGGTAAAGAATACTTAAATAAAGATATTTATGAATTTATAAGAACTAAGGGGATATATTTAAATCCTTGCCCACCATACGTTCATGAGTTAAATGGAGTTGCAGAGAGATATAATAGGACAATTATGAATTCAGCTAGATGTTTGTTAAAAGAAGCAAATGTTAATAGAATGTTTTGGCCGGAAATAGTAAAAGCCGCAGCTTATTTAAAAAATAGAACACTCGCGAATACTATAGAAAGAAATAAGTCACCTTATGAAATATTTTTCAAGGAAAAGCCTAATGTAAAGTATTTAAAAATTTACGGAAGTAGAATTTTCGTTAGGATACCTGAACAGTTGAGAAAGTCAAAATGGGATGCAAAAGCAAGGTTAGGAATACTAATAGGGTATAATGAAACAAGTTATCGAGTTTTAATAAATAATAAAATTGTTAATGCAAGACACGTGGATGTTATAGGAGAGGGAGTAAAATGCATAGGTCTATCTGATGATAGTAATGTTAATGATGATGATGATAGTCAAAGTGAGACAAGTCAAAATGAAATAAAAAGTGAATCTGAAAGGCAGCAAGTGAAAACTGATCGAAGTACACCAAATGGTAAATTTGAAAATGAAGGACTAAGACGTTCGTCTAGAAACCGTAAGCCTGTAATTAGATACTGTAATGATGAATGTTCAACAAATTTTATAAGTGCAAATTATTGTGATGCTAATGTTCCCAATACATATGAAGAGGCGATTGAGTCTTTTGAGTCTGAAAATTGGAAAAAGGCTATGGACTCAGAAATGGAAAGTTTAAATAGGAACAAAACTTGGAAAGTAGTTGATCGACCACATAACAAAAAAATAATTGATGTTAAATGGATTTACAGAAAGAAAGATGAAAACGTGTATAAAGCTAGGTTAGTAGTGAGAGGTTTTCAGCAGCAGGATAATTTGGAAAATGTTTATTCACCAGTTGTTAAAATGCAAAGCTTAAAATTATTACTTTCGTATTGCTGTCAAAATAGTTTATTTATTGAACAAATGGATGTAGAAACAGCATTTCTGAATGGAAAAATTATTTCCGAAGTTTATGTAAACCAACCAGAGGGTTATAAGAACAAAGAAAATAACAAAGTTTACAAACTATTGAAATCTTTATACGGTCTAAGAGAAAGTCCAAGATTATGGTATGAGTGTTTTAATGAATTCATGTACGAAATGGGATTTAAAAGAAGCAACTATGATTATTGTTTATATTCAAACTACAATAATAAGAATCCAATTTACGTTTTATTATTTGTAGATGATATGTTAATTTGTAGCAAAGATCAAAAGGGGATTACTGATATAAAACAAAGATTATCAAACCGCTTTAGTATGAAAGATTTAGGAATAGTCAAGAATTATATAGGCATACATATTGAATATGATGTCAATAACAATATTATGTTTTTGAGTCAAACAAAATACATTGAGTCGCTAGGGAAGAAGTACAATTTAGAAAATACAAAACTATATCATACACCAATGGAATCAAATTTAAAATTAGATCTTGCAAATGAAAGTGATGATAGATTGAAATATAGAAATCTGATTGGTGAGCTTCTTTATATTAGTACTGGAACTAGACCCGATATAGCATTTAGTGTTAACTATCTGAGTAGATTCCAAAATTGTTACGACAACACACATTTTAAATACGCCTTAAGAGTTTTGAAATATTTATATTTAACTAAAAATTTGAAATTGATTTACAACAGAACTAATAAATATGATATGATTGATTGCTATGTAGATGCCGATTGGGCAGGAGACAGTGTAGATAGAAAATCTACAACTGGATATATAATAAGATTGTTTGATAATGTAGTTTATTGGAGGTCACGTAAACAAAATTCTGTTACAAAATCTTCAACATTTGCTGAATATGTAGCATTATCAGAAGCAGTAACAGACATTAATTTTGTACGTGATATATTAAAAGAAGTATTTAAAATTGATATTAAAGAAGCTATAAAAATATTTGAAGACAATTCAGGAGCGTTAGCTATTGCAAAATATGGAAACTATACAAAAAACTCGAAGCACATTGAAGTGCAATATCATTATGTTAACGAAAATTATGAAAAGGGGATCATTGATATATTAAAAGTAGAATCAGAAAATAATATTGCAGATATACTTACTAAAAGTTTATGTAAAGTAAAGTTTGAAAGATTCAGGGAAATGTTAAAACTAAAATAAATAAATTTTAGTCTATTAAAATGAAATGTTATACATAATTAAAAATTGGATTTTAAAATAAAATACAAATGTAAGAAGGCGTGTTGAATATTAGCCACCCTGTACATTTCTATTTTCCTTAGTGAATATGATTGCCATCTATGTGCCAACATATTACGAACTGCAATACAATGTTCATTTTGATTATTCTAGTTATTAAGTCAGTTAGCTTGTAATCGTGTAGCATGTAAGTTCATAGTAATAAATGAATATTATAAAGTAACAAAAAGGCAACTCATTATTTCAACAATACTTAAGGACCAGATAAAGGGCCTCTCAGGTGAGTTACTCTACGATTCCGTAAATGAAGGAAGACCTAGAGCTTGTATTATGATAAAACAAAATATAATAACTATCCCAATTCCAGAACACACAAACAAAGACATGGCAGCGGCTATAGTTGAGCTATCCACTGAAAGGGGTAAGACAGAAGCAGTCATATGCTCTGCTTACCTGGCAGGCGACTCCCCTGACCTGAAATTCCTACCACTGCAAGGACTTATGGACTACTGTGGCAGAAGAAGACTCCAGCTGATAATTGGTTGCGATGCTAATGCCCACCATACAAACTGGGGTAGTTCAAACACAAATAAAAGAGGTGAGTCACTCTTAGAATTTATCTATAAAAACAAACTTGAAGTAGTAAATTATGGGAATAGCCCTACTTTTATAAACAGAATTAGGGAAGAAGTTCTTGACCTCACCCTATGCACCTATAAAAAACTTCATTAGGGACTGGCATGTTTCTACTGAAACATCGATGTCAGACCATCGTCAAATCTGTTTTGACGTCCAACTACGTTCACAGATTTATGAATCCTATAGGCAGCCAAGATCCACAGATTGGGACACTTATAGCCTAGAACTCATGGACTCTACAACAAACTGCTACAAAAACATAAGAGATATTGACAGCCTAGAACTTGGTTGCGAAAATCTCAATGTTGCCATTAAAAAGAAAAAGAAAAATCAGGCAATCGCATAACTCCTTGGTGGAATAACAAACTCGCTAAGTTAAGAAAAACTACCAGGAAGCTTTTTAACAAAGCGAAACGGGATGGAGAATGGACAATATACCTACTTTGAAACACTCACAAAGTATAACCAAGAAATTAGAAGAGCTAAAAGAGAATCATGGAAAAAGTTCTGCCAAGATATTTCTGATACTCGAAGCAGCGCTCGTATCCACAGAATTCTATCAAAACAGCACACTAATAAAATTGGGCTAATGAAAAATCGGAATGGGACTTATATGGAAAACGGCATACAGACGCTAAAGCTCTTGGCCGAAACCCATTTCCCAAACTCTATAATAACACCCGACTCACCCAATCGTCCTCTTCAGGTAAGAATGAACAGACCAACAAGAATGGACTGGATAAGGGCAAAAGAAATCTTTCATGAAGATAAAATAAAATGGGCAGTCAATTCATTTGATCCATTTGAATCCCCTGGAAAAGACGGAATATTTCCAGCACTCCTCCAAAAAGGCAGTGCACAAATAACCCCGCTGCTAATAAACATATTTAGAGTTAGCTATGCATGGGGTTACATACCAAAAAGCTGGAGAGAGGTAACGGTCAAGTTTATACCGAAGGCAGGTCGCAGACCAACCGATCTTCCCAAATCTTACCGTCCCATTAGCCTCACCTCCTTCTTCCTCAAAACAATGGAAAAAATTATTGATAGACATATAAGGCAGGGTCCACTATACAGAAACCCTTTGCATAAAAACCAGTATGCCTATCAACAAGGTAAATCCACAACACATGCTCTTCAGGAACTCACCACCAGAATCGAGAATTCACTCAGGAGCAAAGAAGTTGCAGTGGGATGCTTCCTTGACATCGAAGGAGCTTTTGACAACACCGAACATTCCCAAATATACAGATGCATCCTCAACACAGGCGTAGATAGTACCACATGTAACTGGATAAAGAACATGCTTTAAAGTAGAAACATAAATGCTACATTAGGCAATGACAGTATAAGAGTCACAGCTGTGAAAGGTTGCCCCCAGGGTGGTGTTCTATCCCCCCTGCTATGGTCCATTGTAGTGAATGAACTACTAGACTTACTCAGCAATAATGGCTTTTATGTCCAAGGTTACGCGGATGACATTGCGATCCTAATCAGAGGAAATTTCGAAGAAACAATCTCGGAACTCCTGCAGAGGGCACTCAACCTAGTTGCTGACTGGTGCAAAAAAGTTGGTTTAACTGTAAACCCCAAAAAAAGTACCATAGTTGCGTTCACTAAAAGAAGGAGCAGGGAAAAACTAAAAAAACCCACTCTTCTTGGTGAAACAATAGAGTTCTCAAAAGAAGTCAAATACCTAGGTTTAACTCTGGACGAAAAACTCACTTGGAACTCTCACCTCATAAAAACCATAGACAAAGCCAGGATCTCTCTGTGGACCAGTAAAAGTCTGATTGGTAAGAGTTGGGGTATAAACCCCAAAATGATGTTATGGCTTTATAAAGCCGTAACAAGACCAATTGTCACATATGCAGCTCCAGCATGGTGGCAAAAAACGAAACAAAAGTCAACACAAGTCAGGCTCAACAAACTCCAAAGACTAGCTTGTGTTTACACTACGAGCGTTATGAGAATAACTCCCACTGCCGCGTTGGAAGTTATTCTAAACCTTCCACCTCTCCATCTTCAGATACAGAAAGAAGCTATGACAAATGCCTTCATGCTCATATCTGAAAACACCGAAATCTCCAAGCTAATCCATCAAGACATCGTTATGGAACTACAAAAAGATGAAATACTTGGAATTACCATAACAGACTACTGTCTACCAAGATTCAACTTCAGCCGAAACTTCAAAGTTACATTCCCAAATCGACAAAACTGGGAACAGAATAAGCCCACATTTGCTAACAATTCTCATGTATGGTACACAGATGGATCGAAAACAAATGAGGGAGTTGGAGCTGGAGTATACGGGGTCAGTACAAAAACGTTCATCTACAAAAGCATGGACAATAAGTGCAACTCTGTATTTCAAGCAGAAATCTTTGCGATAGAACTATGTCTCAGAGAAAATCTAGAAAAATCCATAACAAACAAGAACATATATATTCTCTCTGATAGCAAAGCTGCACTCCTAGCCATCAATAGATACGAGATAACATCCAAACTAGTATGGGACTGCTTGCAGTTACTCACATCACTAGCCACCACAAACAGAGTAAATCTCATTTGGGTGCCAGGACACAGTGGACATGTGGGCAATGAAATAGCAGACATATTAGCCAGAAAAGGATCAGCATCGACCTCCACGATGCCAAGACCATTCTGTGGATTACCTATTAGCACTGCTAAATTCTATATAAAAAAATGGCTAACAAACAAGGCAAACCATTACTGGACCAACATTGAAGGTAACAGACAAGCCAAAATGTTCATGCCAACTATTTCCCCAACAAGAACAAAACAACTCCTAAACCTAACAAGGAGTCAGATCCGCACAGTCACAGGGTTCCTAACTGGACATTGTCAAGTCAAAAAACACCTCATGACTATGGGAATAACACAAAACAACACTTGCAGACTATGCAACGAGGACGAAGAATCAGCAGAACACATACTGTGTCACTGTGAATGTCTAGTCAGATTACGTCAACACCATCTAGGAAAACCTTACCTTGAGGCAGAGGACATATCTGACAGCTCACTCAAAGACTTACTAGGACTTATCACTAAGTCAGGTATCATGAGTAAGCTATAAAAGGAGGAAATCACAATAGGCCCACTCGTGGCCGCAGTGATATGGCAACCTGCTTCCACCTCCGCCAATTAATCTAATCTAATCTAATCTAAAAATATCAAAATAATATCCACAGAGCATATCTATGAATTGCTTGGTTTGCAGGCCTACTACAATGACACTAATGTTATATTTAACGTCAAAATTCCTCTCTTTACGAATGATATAAATGATTACTTCCATCTCATTCCTATTCCCATCCAAAAAACATCCATACAAACAAAACCCTACATATCCCTATCCAACACTAAAATTCTGTATTACGAAGAAAAATGCAAGAACGTAGAAAACATATATTACTGTCCAGAGACCAGATTCAAAGAAAACCTATCAGATTCAAAATGTATCGGAAAATTATTACACCACCAGGACGCAGAATGTGATTTAATAGAAACAGATAACTTATCGGACATCCAACAACCAGAACATCAGTTCATACTAATCATCAACACTCCCGAAACTACGCTGACATCAACTTGCACCTCAAGCAATCTTACAGTTAAGGGTACGGCTTTAATACACTTCAAGGACTGTATAGTTAACGTTAACAACTACACATACGACAATACCGCAATCAACCATTTCGATGAGATACAGATACATCCAGCCCTATTTAACAAAATAACAGCTGCCAAAACAACAGAAACATAACGTTGGCAAAACTTCAAAACTTTGGACTTCAAAATTTGGCCAAAATAAACCTAATGGAGGGAAACTCAAAAACAACAAACACCATAGCACATCTTGCTTAGGATGCATTTTCATTAAACCACGATCCATTTCTAATTGAAATTCCTTTACTGTAATTGAATATACCCATTTCATATTTTTTTCCACTGTAATCAAATATATTTCACATTTTTCTGTAACATAAGATACGTAAGAATCATAATGTACATTTACCTGTCCTTCCGTTCTCACGCTGCAAATAATCGCAGCGTCAACATCAGTACTGTATAAAAACTCAAGGAAAATTATTGTATTAGTCATTCGTGTTCAAATAAATGTCAGAGGCAGAAGCTCTGCCCAAAAATTAAAAGTTGTTTTTTTTTATTTTGTGTCGCGAAGTTCATGTAATTCGCGCTGCTTCCATTTTATGATCGGCATTCTCGACCTTCTGAGCAGTCTATTCGGAAGATTGTGACCAAATTTCGCACCAAATTTACTTTGTTGGACATTAAACCACCAACACGTTTACGTACTGTGCGTAGTGAAGAAAATATTGCGGCCGTATCAGCTAGTGTGACAGAAGACCGCGAAATGTCGATTCGGCGCCGTTCCCAGCAGTTAGGCCTTTGTTACAGCACTACGTGGAAAATTTTGCGGAAGGATTTGGGCGTAAAGCCTTTTAAGATACAGCTGGAGCAAGAACTAAAGCCAGCCGACCTACCACAACGCCGAATTTTTGGTGAATGGGCTCTTGGAAAGCTGGCCGAGGATCCGCTTTTTTATCGAAAAATTGTGTTCAGCGATGAGGCTCATTTTTGGTTGAATGGGTACGTAAATAAGCAAAATTGCCGCATTTGGAGTGAATATCAGCCAGAAGCATTGCAACAGCTACCAATGCATCCCGAAAAAGCCACTGTTTGGTGCGGTTTATGGGCCGGCGGCATTATTGGGCCATATTTCTTCAAAGATGATGCGAATCGCAGCGTTACTGTCAATGGTGAACGCTACCGAGCGATGATAACAAACTTTTTTTTGCCCGAAATGGAAGTTCTTGACTTGCATGATATGTGGTTTCAACAAGACGGTGCCACATGCCACACAGCACGCGAAACAATGGCGCAATTGCGAGGCGAGTTTGGTGAACAGTTAATTTCACGTTTCGGGCCGGTTTTTGGCCGCCTAGATCGTGCGATTTGACACCATTAGATTATTTTTTGTGGGGGTATGTCAAGGCTTATGTGTATAGGGACAAGCCCGCTTCGATTGACGCACTGGAAGCCAACATCCATGCATTCATTCGTGAGATACCGGCCGATATGTGTGAAAGAGTATGCCAAAATTGGACTCAGCGGATGGGCTACCTGAGACGCAGCCGCGGTCAACATTTGCATGAAATTATCTTTAAACATTAAATTGCAAGGTTCAAACTATCGATTCAAATAAATATTTCATTCATTTTTTCGAATTTTTTGTGTTTTTTTTTTTAAAAGTTCTAAACCTCTTAAAAAATCACCCGTTAGTTCGAGTTGTAATCTATTACATTTAATGTCAGAAATAAGTGTTACCATACTACAAATTAATTTGTGTTCGAAGGTTGGTGGTGGCTTTTGTAAACCATTTTGTGAAATGGAGTAGGCAGGTTATATTCACTTATGAATACGGATACACTTGTATGAATGAATTCGCGCGAATTTTTTACTTTTATTTTCTCAAATTCTCTGAAGCTAAAAGTCAATTTCTTTTCTCAAAATTTTTTTTTAGGTTGATAGAAATTAATTAATAATATTAACCGTCTTGGAATCGTATAACTCTATTTCATTTACACTCCATTTCATTTACACCACACATAAAACATTTCCCACCCTTATACCTTCTACTTAACATTACATACATTTTTTACCTACCTTTTTCCCCCATATATATATTTCCAAATTCCACAAATATAATTATTAAAGAAACTTTAACCAAGCACTCAACATAATTCTCGATTGATATGGTAACACCATATTCTAAAGGTGAGTGATGAGATTATTGGTTGTTAGTTGTAAAGTTGCGATGTAGATGGGGATGAATCGTCTGGGTATGAGTTGCACCCGACCCGGATGAATCGTCTGGGTATGAGTTGCACCCGACCCAACTTATAATACTGGTGATTGGCATTGACTGTGAGGATGGTAGGTTGTGAGGAATGCACAATTTGCGATAAAGAGAAAAGGTTTGTCTCCGTATCGACAAGTCTTCGGCGACGTAGGTCAACAAGAAGGCTGCGATGTTTAATAAAATCTGCGCCGAGTATTGGTTGTGTAACGTCGGCTATGGTAAAAGTCCAAGGGTATGATCGTCGAAGTCCAAGGTTAAGTGATATGGTGGTCGTTCCGAAGGTGTCAATGGTTGAACCATTTGCTGCAAATAGTTTGGATTTTGTGGGGAATTTATATTTGTGCTCACCGAATTTTTGACGTCTGGGAACGACAGAGATATCCGCTCCAGTATCCACCAAGAATTTCAAACCACTTGTTCTGTCTTTGATTTGCAGGCGTGAAACACCTTCAGAAAAGCCTGCGTGTGTGTCTGAAGGGCTTAGTAGTTTAAAGATGTTTTATTTGCAAGAAAATCGCAGCCTTGTCCCCAAACTTGGTGTGAAAAAAACAAGTCGTTTTCTGGCCTCGAGACTGTTTGATCTCGATCGATTGTTCTTGAATCGGCGTCGTAGCTCATTGACTTCTTTAGTGAGCATGCTGACTTGTGCTTCTAGTCTTGTTTTCTCCGCTTTCGCTGTGCTGTTCGTGGACGGGTTTGTAGAGTCCATAGCCATGATGTTGGGACGTGAGAAATCGATGATTTTGTCAGCTTGAATTGCCAGTTTTGTCAAGTCAGGAACTTCACTGATTGCCAGTATTCCTCGTATTTGTTCCGGCAGTTGTTCAAGAAAGAGTGAACGGAGAACGTTTTCTGGGAATTGACTTCCAGCCAAATTCCTTAAACGTTGAAGGAGAACGGAGGGCTTCTCCTCGGATTGTTCAATGCCGCGAAGAAGACGTCGAAGTTTTGACTCACTCGTTTCGTCGAACGATGAGATAAGACGCTCTTTAATTGCTTCGTAGCGCATAACAGCAGGTGGTGAAGTTACGATGTCAGATACAAACGGAAGTGTGGATGTGTCCAAATTTACTAGAACGTATCGATATTTAGTAGCATCTGCAGTGATACGTGAAATTGCAAATGCGGCTTCCACTTGTGCGAACCAAAGAGATGGATGTTCTCTCCAAAATGGCGGAATCTTTACAACGCGCACGGCGTTTATTTCTTCAATTCCTGGTTGGTTTTGAGGCTTATGAACCAATTGCTCACCTTCCTCGTCGTGGTTTGCCATTGCTATTTTTCGTAATATCTGTACCTAATATAAAAACGTCGCAAATTTTTTTTTTTTTTTTTTAGAGTCGGGGTCACCAATTTGTGGCCTTCTGTAACCACAATTTTATTAGTTCTGCGAAATATATACAAAATTAATTTACATCTGTCTATCATTATATTTGTTTTTTTAAGTTTCTTCTTTCTGCATATCGCGCCCTCTGGCTTTCAGTAGAGTGCTGCTACAATACGTCGCACCTAGCGACATCTACACCCCAACTTTACAACTGGACCCTTACCTTCTTACTACTCACCAGAGATTAATGAATAAAAGAGATGGCTATCTTTCGTACGTCTATCCCCCCAAAACCCATTTGTTTACATTGTTGTTTTTGTAATTTCAACCCCTGTCTGTGAATACGTGTGACCTACAAAAAAGCATGTTGCTAATGGACGACCGCGAATCATCTTGCTTTCATGAGCATCGTATTGTTTATTTCTTTTGTTTTTCGGTTTGAATTTGTTTGGTTTTTGTGAAGGTGTCGATTAAACTGAAAAAAATAGTGAAATACACATTAGAGAATACCAAATTTTTGCATCAAAGTCCAATTCATGAACTCACATATACTATAATGGAAATGAGCAGGTGTGTGTGACTTCATGAATTTTTCTGGAAAACAGCTTGTAGGCATCCGCCCTTCCACTGGAAAGTTATATATCTCTGTATTCCATAATCTTTGATTAACATCATGCACACAACCACTGCGTTTGCCAGCCCCAGCCCCAAAATTTACTTTGTTTGTCCGCAGAAGGTATTTTCAATCACATATCGAGATCGGTGATATGAGCTGTGCCTGTGAGTTGTGCTTGTATGTGACCATGGCCATGGAAAAGGATACGTTTTTTTTTTTTTTTGGATGCGCCAATGGATGTCGTAATCTTCTAAAGATGCGGTAGCCCGTGCTACCAACATGCACGATTCGCAAACCCGAATAATCGATGCCAGGAGTGCGCCTACGTACTAATCGACACCCCTACATCCTTCAACCACTCTCCCCGCGGGACTGACGTTAGGTATTACTTCGCGGGGTTGGTTAGCAATTTATGTTCTGCTCACTGAATTTGCCATTTCTTCTCGCCTTAGTTTTTCTAATCTTCGCAATTCGTTTTGTACATTAATTACTAGTGTGCAAACTTCCATCCAGTTATCGTCCGAGCTCACCATCTCATTTATAAATATTGACGGACTGGGCAGATTATTTCCCCATTGTTGAAAGCATTCGCAATAGAATACAGCGTGCTCGGTATCTTCTTCATGGTCTGTACATTCTGGACAAAGAGGTGAGCTATCGTGTCCAAATCGATATAGATATTTCCGATAGCCGCCGTGCCCGGACAGGAACTGCGTCAGGTGGTAGTTGCAGCTGCCGTGAGCTCGGTTTGTCCACACTTCGATGATTGGAATCAACTTGTAGGTCCATCTGCCTTTCGTAGTATTGTCCCATCTAGCTTGCCACATAGCTATTGAAGCTGACCTCTCTTCATTCCTTATTGTTTTTATGTCACTAGCGCCTTGCTGACTTAAAACTCTTCTTGTGTAGATTCGTTGCATCTCGTCCGCAAGGATGTCAATAGGGATCATTCCGGCTATAACGAAAGCTGCCTCATCCGAGATAGTTCGGAAACCGCTAATCGTTCTTAATGCGCAAAGTCTATACGACGATGTTAGTTTCCTCCTGGTCTCTTTTACTGCTAGTGCTCCTGCCCAAATTGGTGCAGCATACAGCAGTACTGAACTGACCACTCTAGAAAGGATAATTCTTCTTACATATCCTGGACCTCCTGGGCTCGGCAACATCCGGGAGAGTGCTGCCTGGAGTAATGACGCCTTTCTGCTTACGTAGTCCAGGTGTGTTTGAAACTTTAGCCTATTTTCAAGCATTACTCCGAGATATTTAATTGATTCCTTTGATCTTATAGACTGGCCTCCAACACGAATGGTTATGTATTCTACCGCCTTCCGGCTAGAAATAAGAACTGCTTCGGTTTTATGGTCAGCTAGTTCTAGGCCTGCTGATTCTAACCACTTTTTAATACGTACGATGGTTTCGTTGGTAACTGCTTCTACTTCCTGTATTTGTTTTGCTACGGTAACAACAGCGATATCATCCGCGAAACCGATGAGCTGTACTCCTTGGGGCAGTGATAGTCGAAGAACACCGTCGTACATTATGTTCCATAAGAGGGGACCTAGAACTGATCCTTGTGGAACCCCCGCAGAGATATTATAGTACTTCACTCCCTCCCCTGTTTCCTACCTCAGCCTCCTGTTGGTGAAATAGTTTGTCACTATTTTTCGCAGGTAGTATGGTGTATCTATCTTTGCTAGTGATCTCCTAATGAATATCCAATTAGCTGAATTAAAAGCGTTTTTTATATCCAGCGTTACTACTGCGCAGTACTCTTTGGTCCCGAATCTCCATCTCTCTCCTTCTATCGCCTTAGCAGCTATATCTACTACCAATTTTATGGCGTTTACGGTAGATCGTGACTTCCTGAATCCGAACTGGTAGTCCGACAATGCTCCTTTTTCCTCTGCCACAGTGAGTATTCTATTGTATATTATACGCTCAAGGCGGATCTTTCCCATTGTGTCTACTAGACATATTGGACGGTATGAAGATGGTTCTCCTGGCGGCTTGTTCCCTTTTGGTAGCAATACTAAGTGTTGCAGCTTCCATGGATCAGGGAAAACACCTTCCTCTAGGCACTTTTGCATCGTTTTTACAAAAAGCGCCGGCCGTTTCTGGACAGCAAATTTCAGTGCTTTGTTTGGAATGCCATCGGGTCCAGGGGCTTTCTTATCGCCTATTTTCTTGCACGCTTGGAAGAGCTCTTCTTGTGTATTCATTGGTATATTCTCCGTTGTATTTGCTCTGATTGTATTACATACAGTCGACGGTCTCTGTGGGAACAAGTGCTCAACAATTGCTTTCAACATTATTGGACATGTTATCTGGGCGGATCTATTGCCCTTCAACTTTTTCATAACCATCCTGTATGCTGTTCCCAGGGGTTGATATCAGCTTCGTCACACATGCGTTTAAAGCATTTTGTCTTGCTTTCTTTGATGGCCTTTTTTAGCGCGTACCTCGCGGTTCTGAAGCCCTTCCATTTTGGTCCCACTAGCATACGGTGTACCTTTATCCTTTCAGCAGTTTCAAATACTATCGCTTGGTGGTCGCTTTGCGTATATTCCTCGCTGACACGCCATTTCATATTCCGCAGGAGGGAGATACTAGCAAAGGTTATATCTATTATCGAGCCTTTTCCTGCTTTCCGATATGTAAATGCCCGACCTTTATTTGCTATGCCTACGTTAAGGGGTGCAAATGTTTCCAAAAGCATACGTCCTCTAGCGTTGGTAAGTCTGCTCCCCCAATCTGTTGCCCACGCGTTAAAGTCACCGGCAATAATGACTGGAGTCCTCTCGGAAGCATCAATGACCAGGTTGTCTAGCATCGACTGGTATTCGTTCGACGTCCAGCTGGGTCGAGTGTAACAGCTGTAAAAATGTATTCCATTAATTTTAGCTCGTACGAAGCCTTCAGCTTGGTCGTCTGTATATTGGAATGCGTGTCTTCCACAAATCCATATCGCAGCTCGGTTTGTCTTGTCGCTCATCCATACGTTGCTATCGAGAGTTTTGTACGGCTCGCTGATCAAGATGATGTCGGCTCCTTCGTCTTTCACTGACTGTGCCAGGAGGTCCTGGGCTGCTTCACAGTGCTTTAAATTTATCTGCATAACCTTCATGATCTCTTGCTGGTGATGGCTCTCCTAAATAATGGACAGTTCCTACTGCCGGCTATGTGCATCGCTTCTTCTGGGTGGTCTTTTTTACAGAGCATGCATGATGGTTGCATCTCACAATTCTTCGCGATGTGCCCATCCGTTCCACACCTTCTACATAGCTTGGATCTATCTTCTCCGCTTTTGCAGTGTTTGGCTATGTGTCCAAACTCTAGGCACTTAAAGCATTTTGTAAGCAGCGTCCGTTCGCGGATGCGGCAGATCACCCAGCCGATTTTAATTTTTCCTGCTTCTAAGAGCCTTTTCGCGTTCTGCGCTGGTAGACTTACTGTCGCCGTTTGGGTGCCATCGTAAGTTGCACGCATTGACAATATATCTGCCAGTGAAACTTCTTCGATGCCAAATTGGGTTTATATTGCCTCGCATATATCGTTTTTTGTAGTAACTTCATCTACGTGTTTAAACTCTATAGTAGTGCGATGCATGATAGTACTTACGTTCGCCTGCTCTCCTACGACCGCACTGATAGTGTTTTTGTATTCGGCTACCTTTCCGCCTGTCTCTTTAAGCTGAAGTAAAAGATCGCCTTTCTGGGTTCTCCTTATCCTGGATACCGCTTTACCGAACTCTTCCAGATGGGGGTTTGACTTTACGTTGCGTAGTATATCCGCATAGGATAGTGACCCCTTTGCCTCAATAATGATGGCGGCTGGTTTAGTTCTCTTAGCCTCTTGTTTCGTCCTGGCGGAACTTTTTCCTGTGGCCTTCGACCTGTCCTCTCCTTTGTTTTTTTGTTTCCTGCTCTTTGTTGTAGTGGTGCTTTTGTTTCCAATCGAAGGAGTCTCTTCGCCAGTTACCTTCGACTTGGCTTTTGTCTTCTCCTGGGATGTGATTTTTGTTGGAGGTGACTCTGTTTAGTTTCGCCTTCGTTGCAGGGTTTATGACTCCAGTCGCTCCATTCATCTCATATATTTTGGGTGCCAGAGGGTGCTTCTGCCTACGTTTTGGATCTGGTGCTTCATTGTCTAGGGGTTGCCTGCGTTTAGGCTCCAAACTACATTTCAATAAAGGGGAGGTCTGCGAGGAGTTGTTCTTCCTAATAACCTCCTTCGCTTTTCCGTCCTTCATTTGTATGGCCGAAAGTTTGTACAGCGCTTTAATACTTTCGATGGCATCCCTCATCGGCTGATGAATCGAACGCCTTTTGCCATCTTCTAGCATATCTAGCAGTTTTCTAATTTGCTCTCCAAGGCTGTGGAAGGCGCATTGCTGAGGGCCTAGGCTAGGCGTCATTGTGCTAGCTAGGGGTGAATCACGCTGTTGTCCATTGCGTGGAGGTGGATGGTCTACAGGTGATCTCAGCATCCTCGAGCTATTTTGAAATGGGTTTTCCATTTCTCCTTCTACTTCTCCTCCTACGTTGTTTTTATTGTTGTTTGTAGTCATTGCAAATTGATCCCCACTCAGAGTCGCTGTCGATGTCCGGATGTGTAGTTACCTTAGGATCCCATGGTTATCTTTGCAAGCAGTGAGGCCATGCAGGGGTTGACACAAGCCCTTATGGGTTGTTGCGCCAGAGCCGGATCGGATTTAACAAGGAATTTATATTATCTTGACCTACACCACCAACTTAATGGCGACGACACATCGAGCGTTCTCTGAGGCCTGCCAAGGTTTTAACGGGCGCATGCAGCATTAGCCTGAAAGCCATTTCGGCAGAATTTCACTCCTGCTTACTCAGGTAACAGAATACTACAAGCGTCAGCCCTCAAAGCTATCATTCCAATACGTTTTCCAGTATTCCATAATTAAGACCTTACTGGGCTCAGTCTTAATGCCAAAAAAGGGTACCGATTTTTAAAATAAACGGTAACAGTTATTTAAAAGGCACGACTATTCCGCCGAGGGCAGATAAGTCACGCCGCTGTTTCGGTATTTATGTGTCCCACGTTGTGACGGGTACTGGATCTCGCCATTTACATTATTCTGTATCCCCCGTAGCCACCTTTTTAAGGTGGGGAGCACTTTATTAAAGACGGTGCTTATACGAGTGCGTCTTGTCACAGAAAGTTCATAGGGTTTCCTATGGCCTTTTAAGCCCCGCCCTTCTCTTCTGCCGCTCTTGGTCGGGGACTGCTTATTGGGTATTCGCAGCTAACCTACATATCTGCAGGCCATCCACAATCTGCCACCTGTGACCCCACAGTAGCCTGAGCTCGGCCCTCCCATCCGCGATGCACCGGTCCATCTGCCAAACTCCGAAACATAGTCAAGACTACTTAGTCAAGACTACTTAGTCAAAACTACTTCACGGAGCCTATAGCATGATGTGGTGGTATCTCACCCGGACGACAGGGGGATGGGACCCTGTCTACCACCTCCGTGGAAAAGGATACGTGTGGTATGCGATCTGTGTGTGTGTGCACAAGCTAGGTAAAAAGTACGTTGTAAAAGATGAAGTTTTTTTTTTTTCTGTGAAAACTCACAACAAGTATGATCAGCGAAGCAAAGCGAGCGACGACGACGAGACATTTAAATTTTTTATAATCGCTTCGTTTTCAGTCCAAATTTTGTTCTGAGGACGTATGGATTTGGATGCGCTTGTCTTCAACCTTTTTGCACTTTTTTTTAGCTCTATCAACGAAATAATGTTTAAAACTAGAGAATACGGGTACCGTATTAAATGTTGCATAAATTCTTGTTGCGCCCAGCGGCAAGCAAATTTAAGCAGAAAGTTTTTTAAATTCCCAGCAAGAGAAAAAGAGGTTCTTTTAGAAATATGTACGTATGTGAAATACATTTTGAAAAAAAGATTTGGTTATGATTCAGAAACTTAAAAAAGGGTCTGTTCCAACACTGAATCTTGATAACGTTTCGAATAGTGTTGATGGCAGTTCACAAAATACCTACAATAACTAGTTTGTTTACAACGGGAAAAAGATCTATCTCTGCTTTGATGCATTAATATTGATTTTTTGTTTGAAATGAAAGAGTTATTTTCGTCCTTACAACTTGTTGCGGCTACCTGCAAAGAAATAAAAGCCAAAGTTGTGTCAGATTATTCTGCTGCCTCGATAAGCATCCATAGCTTCATGCCTGGAATGGAATAAATAAAGCTAAACGTAAAAAAAAAGAAAAATAATAACTCACCCAAAATGCGTGCGGCATGCGGCTGCGATTAAAGCTATTTTTTTATGATATTTTTTGTTGTGTTTTGACGTTTGTCAATCCGCGCAGAAAATCGGCCACAATGACTCTCGGCTAAAGAGGTAATTGAGATTGGGATTGGTTTCACCAGTAGATGAGGTGGGTGATGTATCCGATTGGGGGTGGTGGGATCTGCTGCCACCAGAATTATATCAGCGATTGTCAAATCTAGAAAGAGTGGGACAGGGCGAATCCGATGAGAACATCCAAAGAAACGGGTAACCGAATGGGATAAAGCAGAAGAAAAAAGTAACAGCCTCCGATGGTGGTTCGATATTTGACTCGTACCAATCTTGTGCCAACAACGAAAGAGGTCATTCGGGACACAGTACGTCCAGGCCAACCGTGTCGAATTTTCGTGTAAGTCCTCACAGCGAGGCAGTGCGCGTTCTTGAAAACAAGTCAAACAAAATTTGAAATTTAAAGTTTAAACCGGTACTAGAGTGCGCCGATTATTGTGAAGAGTGACCAGGGTACCCAACGATCACCCTATAAAATTGTCGGAAGGGATACTATAAAAAGAAGATTATTACCACAAAGAGGGGTGAGTTGAAGTATTCAAACTTAGTTAGGATGAAAAGTAACCATAGTGCCTTAAATTAGGTATTATTTGGATGTGGCGGTCATAGACAACCTTGTAGGTCGCGGTGTAGCGTAAGGGGAGGACATTTTTCCCCCGTGAAGTTTTTGTTGTTGTTTGTGGGGCCAAGCCTAACTTAGTTAGGGTTTGAAATTTTTCCGTTGAATCATATTGTGATAAATTCTTGTCTTATTAACTCAAATGTTATCACAAATAAATAAATTCGAGCCTAATTAAGCATGCTCTTTGAGCCACGCCAAATGGTCGTTTTTTTTTGTATTATTTGCAATGTAATCACTCACTGAAAAGTGAGGATGTTTTGGTGAGGTGGAATTTTTCAGGGGTGTAATGGGGTAAGTAAATCCCTTTCGGCGCAGACGGTGTGATCGGACGGCAGCATCTCCAACAAAGGGGAAATTCCAACATCGACCAACGAATTTCCAGGAGGGGTGGGAATGGCCAGCGCTGAACAACATCTACAGCGCCCTACAGTGCGGTGAAGGTCCGTCCGTTTTGGTGAAGGTAAAGTATTTTACAGTGTGATCGGCATGTTTTATGTGTTGTAGTTGGTTAGGTCGAGCGGTGGGGAGCAAGAACCACATCATTCCGGCGAGCTGAGCCGTGCTGAGCAAGCATGCCAAGCTCTTCGCTCTCGACACTCCTGTCCCTTTCTATTTCCGTTCCCATCCATTGTTCCTATCCACTTCCTGTTCCGAGTCCTGTTTCGCTTCGAAACTCCTTAGGCATCCTTTTCTAGTCTCGCTACAAATGGCGCCCAACGTTTTTGCACGTCTTATGTCCTTTATGTAGTCTTTAGTCAACAATTGATTCAGTTGCCAGCATCAGCGCACGCGTAAGTCTTCGAATGGGAGGGTTCGTGAACGTACCTAATTGAATCGCGACGAATGACGTTGATGCTGACAGCCGAACCAATTGGAACTTGTTAAGTCTGTGTCATTACCTACTCCTGCTGTTAAATGTGCATTTTTCTTTTCTATCTAAACGTTTAAAGTTTCGATCCCTAGTAGTATTGTCAGTATATATAATAATTACGAAAATAGTGACCGTGTAATGATTCTGTCGTGACATGTAGCACTGTCTCGTCCGTAGCTTTCTTTAGTGTGGTGATCGGAACGTTTCAAGTCTGCCAGCGAAGCCCTTTGGTTGTCTGGTATTGCTGAAACGGGAAGAGATACCAATTATTGTAAGTCCATGTTCATTTATGTTACTATTACACCAAATTATACATCGTCCGTCCGCAGTCTACAAAGTCCAGATGCTGTTGAAGGATCCCGCCGTCATAGATTCGCCAACAACGCCGCCGAAGACAACTTCCCCAACGCACCTTTACCCCGATGATAGATACAACTCAAACAAAGATAGCATTTTTTTTGATTACGATACATACTCCCCGAAAATTTAGATCGTCAGAAAAAAAACAAAATCATTATAAAGAAAACGCAAGTCGTTAATTGTCGTTTGTATATCGCGTTTATTAAATATAAGAATTTTGTATATTAAATATACGAATATATCTTATAGGATTAGTGATAGTCATAAAATTTTCGTTTTTGGAGTTCTTAGTTACTAAGGTGTTAAATTTTTGGTTGTGGTTTTGTTTATATTTATTATTATTTAACATTACTTCTACCTATATATATATATATCATTTCGTTTATTTACATTTTTTTTTTTTTGGGTTTCGGTGTTTTTTTTTTTTTTTTGTTGCTCTCTTTCATAGTGTAGGTTCATCTTTCACATTATTAGCGTGCTAAGTCGCCGTCTCAATTTTGGCGTTCATTTTTGTAAATTGGGGTGAAATCGCAGGAAAAAGATTCTAAAATAGAAGGATTAGAAGAGAATCGATAGTTGATAGCAACCGAGTACTTACCCGGTCTCACAGTTCACGAGTAGCTCAATAGTTGAACGGAATGTCGGTTCAACGCACTTCCCCAGCCAAAGGCAGGGCCGACAGCGGCCCGCCTCCCACTTCTTCTCACCCACCAATTCTTGCAGGACAAATGCAAGACCCTTAACATCCCATGGCGCAGAGGGATGGACTTTATCAAAGCGGATGAAGTAACTCTCGGTTGTTTCGAGAGAAAAATTCTTCGTGTTATTTTTGGTCCCGTCTGCATTGACGGTGAATGGAGAAGGAGATTTAACGACGAACTGTACGGGCTGAACAGCGACACCCAAGTAACAATTTTACTTCGGTAAGGCGCTATCGAAGCTATTTCCCCTCCCGCAATATTAACTGCATAAGACCTATAAGAAACAAATTTGGCGCACTTTATACATGTAGGGCACTACCGAAACCTTATAGAGGCCTTATAGAAACTTTATAGAAACCTTATAGAAACCTTATAGAAGCTTTACAAAAGCACAAAATGTGAAAAGAAAAATAATTTTTTTTTATTCTTCAACTTTTTCAATTTCTTATTTTGTTTTTCGTATTAATAAACATTATCTATCTATTATAATTGACTCTTTGCACTTTTCGTTCAGTGAATACTCCCTGTATATAATTTATATTTTATATTTTACATACAACGGGTCGCACTGAGAATCGAACATGAGTCCTGCTGCGTAGTACTCCAATACACTACCCCTAGGCCAATTCGTCATAATAATGTAGCAGTGGTAAATCTCAACTAATTGATACATTTCAGAATTTCGTTAAGACTTCCAATCGCAAGTCGTTAATTGCATGACATTTCATTGCTTCTATAATGCCTTCTGTGAGAAGCTCTAACGAAGCTTCTACTTCCAACCACAAGCTTTACCAAAGCAATACACTTTTCACCATCTCCTCACTTATTTTCAGAGGTCTTATAGAGATCTTAACGAAACTTAATTTCATATCCCTCTATAAAGCCTGCGTGTATGCTTCGCAAAGGACGTACAGAAGTTATTTTGGAAACAATTGCTTCGAAATCGGTCTACTTCGGTAAGCAAATCCTATAGAGACCCTATCGAAATGGTTGCCTACAGAAATTACCAATTTGAACCTTACCGAAGTCAAATTGTTACTTGGGCATCGACCTAGTCAGAAGAGTGAAGGTGGACTGAGGTGGCTGAGTCATGTAGAGCGAATGGACACGAATGCTCCGGCCCGGAAGATCTTCGAATCCATACCCGAGGGAAGACGCAGTAGAGGAAGACCGCGACTCAGGTGGCGCACGCAAGTGGAAGGGGACCTTAACCAACTTAGCGTGCGAAACTTGAGACAGCTAGCTAAAGATCGCGCTGGCTGGAGACGCTTGTTGGTTGAGGCCCAGGTCCACCCCGGACTGTAGCGCCACCTTAAGTAAGTAAGTAAATGCATTATCCGCCCCCAGCAATACCACCGACTCAGGCGCACTGTCCCCCTCCAGTAGGTCCCCAACAACCCGGTCTACCACCACAACAGGTACAACTTTCATCCAGTACAGGTGCGATCAGTCGCAACACCAGCTCCCCTGAGTCTGTAGCCGCTCCGTCGTATAGCAGCCTTAGTGACCCAGGTGCCGCCGCTTTAGAACACTGATTCCAGTTTCAGGACCCTCAAAGCGGCGGAGAGTCATCAAGACCTCCAAAACGCGGCGGGGGCATCCTCCAATTAGACCGACCAGGGTACTTTGAACCTACCAGCAGATCTGAAGGCTTGCATCAACATGGCCGTGGGAAGCGCCTTTTCCTCTTATCAAAACTCTTTGAGAGAAAACATTTCTCAAAGCCTGAGGGAAGAGATGAAGATAAATTTTCTGAATTTTATGCGAGATATAAATTTTGTTACCCGTCCGAATCCGAAAGTCGAAGCAACAGTTCCGTCAGCCCAGGCAACCAGCATCCCTTGGACAACGACCACACAGTCGACAGTACCCATTGCGCAACCTCAGCGGGTCCCCCCGGCCAATCCACCTCCAAATCAATCGGCCAGCCGAAATCATGGCTCCCGAAGGTCCGGAAATGGTCGTGGGTATCACAACAGGTACCATCCACGGCAGGCTCCGTCCCAACAGATGATGCAGCCTCCTCCCACCTTTTTTCCACCACGACCTCCAGATGCCTATTATCAATCCGGCCCTAGAGGCCCAATTAAAATCGATAAATGGGGAATCAATTTTGAGGGCAAGCCCGAAACGCTTACCGTAGAAGATTTCGTGTTCCATCTCGAAACGCTGCAGAGTCAGTACGACTGCACTTGGGCGGAAATCTTGAGAGATTTTCATCTGCTCCTTTCGGGTACCGCTTACGAGTGGTACGGGCAATTCCAGCGTACCAATTACCGTCTCGATTGGTTGGTATTGCGCGATGCCCTAATGCGACAATTTTGTAATTCGAAGGCAGACTTCGAAATAATGCGCGACATCATGGATCGACGGCAAGGTACCTGGAAACGGTGACAATTTTAAAGCGGAATCTCAACGAGAAAGTAGGCCGATTGGTTTATCCCATGGCGATATAGACCAGCGGAGATATGCTTGTAAAGACGCGGAAACTGCATTCCCGAGCCGAGATGGTCCCAGACCTCACCGACCTCCCGCTCGGTACGCGGCGAATGAATTGGACTACAGTGATGAAGTACCATATGATTCAGGTGGACAGGTTTCAGAACTGCAGTACAGTAGTGCACCCCCAATGCACCTCGCAGATACGCCAGCGGACGAATGATGTGCTGGAACTGTAGGGTCGAAGGCCATTCGTTCATTGATTGGCCTTCAACGATACGTAACATCTTCTGTCACAAATGTGGCCAGGAAGGTGTAATTACACCACGGTGAACACGCTGCAACCCGGGAAACCGAACGCAGAGCGCGATGTCAACGGGGGAATCGCATTCGACGCAAACCCCCAATCAATAGAAAGACCAGACAAGGAAAGCCAGACTGAAGAAAGACTCAGTCCTATTGGAAGCACAAAATTAAAAATACTGCAACGAGATCCAGGCGTAAAATTTGAAAATAAGCTAAATAGAGTAGAGATTAAGCCATTGCACATTAGGATTAAGAATTACAACACTGTTAGAGATAGGATTTTCAAGGGAGGACATTCAGGCCCCTCCAAGAGAAAAATGAAGACAAGAGAAAGATACAGGCAAAGAAAAGAGACCAGAAAGTTATTAGCGGCTAGCGTAATAGACTCTGCCGTAGACCCTAGGCCCTACGCGCAAGTGAAAATTGCCGGAAAACCGATGCTAGGCCCTTTGGACAGCGGCGCAAGCAAAAATATTCTCGGCAAAGGTTACGTGGAATTAATAAAAATACTAGAAATACAACCACTTCCATGCTTCTCAAACGTGAAAACCGCTGACGGAGCAAACCAGTCCATAGTAGGAAAAGTGCAGGCCCAGGTAGAGTACTGAAACCTGAAGCACGTCGTCACGTTCTATCTTGTTCCCAGTCTGAGTCAAGAACTATACCTCGGTGTCGAGTTTTGGAAGTCGTTCCAAATTGCGCCCCACCTCATAAGTGCCCTCTCGTCGTCCACTGATTTGGCCGAGCCCAATATGCACCATCTGACATACGAGCAACAGTCTGAGTTGGAGGCGGTCAAGCGGAAATTTCTCTGCTACACGCAGCACGGGTTGGGAAGAACGCACCTGGAAGAGTACGTCATCGATACCGGGGATGCGGCCCCGATAAAGCAGCGCCACTACCCCGTTTCTCCAGCGATACAAGCCCTTTTGTACGAGGAGTTAGACCGAATGAACAGTCGCGGCGTGGTGGAAGAGAGTGAGAGTCCTTGGAATTCACCCGTAGTCCTGATAAGAAAGCCAGGAAAGAATCGCTTCTGTCTTGACTTCCGCGGGGTGAATGCCGTGACAAAAAAGACCGCTTACCCTCCCAACCAGATCGACGGGATTGTCAGTCGTCTACCCGACACGTACTGGATGGCCAGTGTAGACCTAAAAGATGGCTTTTGGCAAATACTTCTGGAGAAGCGGAGTAGAGAAAAAACCGCGTTTACCGTTCCGGGGAAACCCTTGATGCAGTTTACGGTCACCCAAGTAGAAATTTGTGACTATTATCTTGAATTATAGTCGCCAAACGGGATATTGGACTCAGTTTTGTGTCGATAAGCTCCATTCCAATAAGATGGTAACTATTTGACATTTGTGTTACCATTAACGGCCTTAAAGCTACAAATGTCCTTTAAAGTTACATTTCAACACACACAAAACCTGCGAGGTTGCTGTTTTATGTTTCCACTTAACAACTAGGCGAACTGACAGCGCAAAGTCTAATTTGTGTCCAACGAGAGTTACCATTGTATTTTGGCAAACAATCGTCACACATACAACAAACTAATGTCTGCAGTAGGTGTACTGAGACAAAGTAGGTAGAGCATTTATACTCACACACGTAACATGCTCCTTTGAATGTAGGCGAGCGGTGTGCACGGAGAATATTATATGACATTGCGCACCAATCGTAAAAGGGAATATAGGGTGGCATAAAAAAAACATCGTGAATAGGGAAATGATGAACAATGAATTTATCTAAAAAGAATCGAAATATTGTAATATAGACATCATTTTTTAAGAACACTAATATCTTTTAATGAGTTTTCCTCCTTAAGAATTTATTTTCATTTTAAACAGTGTACAAAAAAATTGTTTGCCGTTGTAGCACGACGTCGAATAAAATTTTAATTTTACTTTTACTATGTGCACCGCGCTGCTTTTTGACGTGTCAGTATTTTAGTAGGACAAAAATGAGAATGTTTTTTGATTTTGCTACATAAAACTGCAGCAGATTTAATTGTAAAAAATGGAAATGGAACTTGTATCAAATGTTATCAATATATTTTAATAAATAGCATGTTACATACATTATGTAATTGTAATAATGCTAGAAATATCATAAACCTTCTACAAAGATTTATTACACAAATTTTCTTTGGCAAAAAAATGTCCCAAATGAACTACAAGCGTTACCTATATTTATTAAAGTTATATCTCAGTAACATACCTACATGTAAAAATGTTCACTTTATTTTATAGATTTAAGCACACCAAAATCGCGTTACCCAAAGTTAGAGGCGGAAACATAATAACATTTTCAAATCCCTTTGTTATTATTTTCACCAACCTTCGTTGTACATGTTCTCTTTCATTAAAAGTTAGAATTTAATAGAATGAATTATTTAAATATTACGACACAATAATAATAAACGCACAAAAAAACAACATTTCCTGAATGTATGTAGATTGTGCATGCACCCTGTGATTCTTCCTAAAGAAATCCATATGGCAATGGCAGGCAAATGGCCGTCTTCTGATTCTAATTGGGATCCATTATCAGAAAAAAGGAAAAAAATAGTCCCTGTGAAAATAAAAGAAGCTTGAAAATAAAATCGAATATTATAAATTCTCAATATTTCTTGAGCGCGTGAGTTTTAGCCACTACAACTTATTGATATTTGTGGTAAAACTGATTTTCGTTTTAATATTTTGCATTCGGGTACGAAGATATGCAATTATTAAATTCGCATAATATTATACCTGCTTAACCATTTTCATGACATTTTGTTCGTTTAGGTACTTGCATCCCCATTAAAGAGGGAAGGTTATGTGTTTCCGTTTTATATTGGTATCAGTATTTCTATTTCACATTTTCTGTTTCGTGCGAACCAACTTACAAACACATGAAAACAAATTTGACAGCTCACTAAAATTCGGACACATTTCGGTTACAAGTCATAGCCAAAATCCCATTATGTACAGTACAGTACAGTACAGTACGCACTTTGATCCATTATACACACTGTTACTGTTATGGACACATGTCTGAAATGTGGTGTTATAGTCACCCACTTCGTCTCAGTTCAGACCTGTAAACCGAAACAAAACTATAAAGAAATGTAAAATTTCCAAAACGTCTGAATTCACCTTAAAGTACAACAAACACACCCTGTCGTTAATAATTTATTCCCTCACTCGTCCACCGTCTATTGCATATCCTTTAACCTGTATCAAAATAAATAAAAACAATGAATTTTGCTCTAGCCACATATACGTGCCTGTATAAATGATGCAAGAAATCCCAAAAGGTTCTCTTTACGCGGGCATATACGCAAGTGATTGCGCACGATACCTAGCCACTGGAAAATGTAGAGACACAATTAGTAGAAGATAAGAAAACCACCTTAGTAATAATATTAATGTCCTAAATAATAATAAAAAGATAAAATAGATATGACTTACCCGTGCTAGTCCATGCGTTATTTTCGTTGTAATTTTTTTGTTTACTTTTTGAAATGTCAAAATGAGCAGGTATGTGAACCAGTTTGTTTCAGAAGATATAGAGTCTCGATTGGCATAGTGGGTGAATTTTCTTGTTGATGCATGTTGAAAGAGTTCAGCTTCAATGTTGCTTGAATTTGAAAATTTAAAAGAGCAGGACGTTGAGATGGGATGAAGAAGGTAGCACGATCTCTAGCGGCTACTCCAGAAACGGTGGAAGATTGGATGAATGTTAGTGATAGTGGTACTAGGAGACTAGGGGGCATTATTGGCTGGTGAAGCCAAACAATAGTTCTTGGCGAAACCATTGTGTGGTGCAACGTCGAAGACAGTGGTATAGTCATCTAATGGCCACAGTGCCAAATATTGTTTTGTGGAAGTATTTTTTTTTTGTCATTATAAGAAAACTAAAAGGAAGTGGAGAATTCAAATCCAAATAAATAATATTAAATTTAAACAGCGGTGAGTTTAATGCGGAATTTAATGTCATATTAGAAAATAATTCAGTGCTTGTGATAGGTGCCAATACGTCATCATTTGGCGGTCAACGACTATCCACCAACAAAAAGCGAAGGAAGCCGTGACCGCCAACATTTTTATTGTACATTTTTTATTCGTGGATTTTATTGTACATTTCTGTTGTTTGTACGTGTACGATTGTGTTTTATGTGCATTTTGCAAAGATGAAAATGTCCGAACCGGGAAATTATACGGAAGTGCCACAAGAGCACCCGCTTACCGCTCCAAAACGGTCGACATAACACATATTCATACAAGTACATAATATCACAAATAAAGTATATTACAAGTACAATATATCACAAAGAAAGTACATTACAAGCACATTATATCACAAATAAGGTACATTACAAGTACAATATATCACAAAGAAAGTACATTACAAGCACATTATATTACAAAGAAGGTACGTTACAGTACATAATACAACACAAAGAAAGTACATTAAAAGTACACATTACATAAACTACGTCACGAAAGCTACAATAACGTCTATCAACAAGCCACATTACACCAACAAAAATCCACATAGAGACTAGAAGATACTCTGGATAGAACAACAACAATTCATCACACAAGAACAATTACGTGCGATCGTTGCCAGATAAGCCATTTTTTTAATTATATTTATTTTTTATTTTTCATTATTTATAAATTCTGTTGTTTTACATTTAATTTTGTGTGTCTCTGCTTTGTAAATTTGTTTTGTAATAAGTTTCGTATCCGAGTTTATTTTTTTAATACAATTTGTGTAAGTACCCCTAAAGTGAGCTCGTTTTAGGTAGGAATTAACTGGGAGATAGGAGTTTCGCGGAGGGGGATGAAAGCAAATACATAAAGCGGTTACGGATGGAGGATACCGAATTTAGGAATTGCCATATTAAAATTTTGTTTTGTTTTAAAATATTTTTTTGTGTAAATATACAAATTTTGCTTTATATTCAATTTAATCTAACTTAAAGATAATAATAACAATTTTAGTTTACATTTTAAAAATTTTAATTAAATTAAATTAAACAATCTTTTTTAATCATTAAGATAACTGGCAAATAAACGATTCGAAACGTAACAAAATGAATAAGTCCCTTTTTCTTATACGCTGAGCCATAAAATAAATACTCATGGCAGTTTAAAATAATTTTCAGGGGGTGACATAGGGTGGTCCAAAACCTTCGGAAGAATGGCTTGATCCGGTGAAGATGTCGTCGTCGTTGGGGAAGTTCACAACTGGCCGCCGAACTTCCAGGTAGGGTGGGAACAGTCATGGCCGCGCTGAATTCCATCGACAGCGCCCTCTCTTTGTGGAAATGTCCGTCTGCGTCTGAAAAAGAAATTTTATTTAGTGTGGCACGATAAATGTTTTGTATATAGGTATTGTTGGTGTGTGAGGACAAGAACCCTCACCATTTCGGCGAGCGAAGTCGAGCAAAGCAAGCGTGCCCCGCTCCTCGCACCCAACACTCCCCCCTTCTCTATCACATCCTATCCAACTGTCATTTCCTCATCCTGTCTCCTGTCATTTTCAAATCCCAACGTCCTTATAGTCCTTATACATGCCTATTACAGTGGAAACAGCGTGCACACTACAACCAACAATTTCTACTTTGGGCTGTGTAACGCGGCCCGTTTAATGGACAAGGTGATCCACGATTGAGAGACCGCGTTTTTGTGTCAACCAAGAGTTCTACCATACATGATCTCACACTGGTTATGTGTGTGAGTGATATGAATATATATATTATATATAATATGCATGTAATATGCAACTACTCAACATCTCCCCCTCTTTTTTTTTTTTTTGTACGATTACGAGGAATATATATACATGTTACATGTTTGATAAGTTACAAACTTCACCTATTATTATAAAAGCAGAGTGTTTAATATTCAACCTATTATATATCTTTTTTTTTTTTTTTTTTAGGTATAGAGATAGGAACATATTAGATAGGTAAATGACTTAATGTCTCGTAATTCAATTAAAGAAAAAAATAATAAAAATTTCAGAGTATCTTAACATATTTAAGCTTTCAGTAGCTAATATTGAATTTAAGTTTTAACAATTACATTTAAATATTAAACCACTTCTAGTTTTTGAATCTGTTATGTTCGGTAATTCAGTTGCTCGAATTGTAAAACTTGACTCGGGATTTGATCTGATGTGACTACTGTTTCGCCTATAAATATTTTTGTGTTCGTCTTCAATAACATACGAGCGCGGTGTAGGGCCTTTTTTTTAGAATTTTACCACGAACCCACCTGTCCGATTGTTGCATGTAAATAGGTTGACCGTTCTGAAAAGTGTTTCTAGATTTAGCATGTTTATTGTAATTGTTAGTATAATTTTTAATTTTGTTCGCAAATTGTCGATCTACGCCTTTATTTAGTGTAGGGATCAGTAGTTTCTCACTGATTGGTAATTTAGTACGTAAGCGTCTATTATTTAAAAGTTGTGAAGGTGAAAATGTCATGTCTTTTACTGGAGCGTTTCGGTATTCTAGTAACGCTATACACAAATCCTCATGAGTTTTACTTTTCTTGAGTATTGATTTTACGATGCCTACTGCCCTTTTTGCCAAAGCGTTTCCTTTTGGATATAATGGACTGCGCGTTCTTAATTCAATATTCCAATTGTGTAAAAAAACTTTAATCTCCCTAGCTGGGAAAGGATTATTGTCGGCAATTATAACTCTTGGTATTCCATGTTCCGCAAAGATTTCCATCCAATATCTTTTTATTTCCGCTGCTGATTTATTTTTTAACTTTCTCACATCGATCCATTTTGAAAAATAATCAATAGTTACTAAGTAACATTCATTTCCATATTCTGCAATATCAGAAGCAATTTTCGGTTTTTTTTGACAACTATATTGAAACGTTTGGCAAATATTGCAACTCATCACAATGTTTTCAATATCCTTATCCATCCCAATCCAGAATATTATTTCTTTCGCCCGTTTCTTTGTTTTAGAAATTCCAAAATGACTCTCATGAAGTAACCTAAGCATTTTATTTTTCATTGTCTCTGGTATAACTATACGATTTTCAAAAAATAGGATTCCCTCATCCAAAAACATCGAGTCTCTTATTTTGTAATATGGTTTTATTTCATCACTACATTTCTCTTTTGATTTTGGCCAGCCCTCTAAGCAGAATAACATAATTTTCTTTAAGACTTCATCTTTTCCCGTTTCGACCCGCAATTCGTTTTCTGAACTCTCCGTAACGTCTACACGTAGTACTGTTTCCATTATACCTTTTTCTTCCTTACTTTGTTCCGCGTTCAAATAGTGTCTGGATAAGTAATCCGCTACATGCATAAATTTGCCCGGAACCCACTCTAATCTAATATTGTAGTTCCAAAGTTTCATTAACATTCGCTGTAGCTTGCTGGAGGGAACCTTATGTATTTCTTTTTTATGTCGTTTTCGATTTGGCAAAAGATCAATTTTTTTTTTGATCGATATTGCTTTTCATGTTCGATTTGCCACAAAAATCAATCTTTTTTTTGATCTCAGATCACTTTTGAGAAATCTCAATTTTTCCTCAGATTTTACACATACTTTCACTAACACCAATGTTTATGACACAAAGCGTCGGTTACGAATTGTTTATCGTTTGGAGGGTTGCTTTTGTAACTGAATTATTTATTTTACGCATATGGGATCGAGTTTTTATAATAAATTATTTCAAAATGCAGTATTATAAATATGTGAAAATCAATTGAAATGGATTTCGAGTGCAAGTGCCAAAATGTTTTATTTTGCGCCAACTCAATACACACACATACCAATATAATTCAGATTTTATGTTCGATTTGGCAGCAGAAATCTGAAATCTCAGATCAAAATCTGAAAAGCCAAATCGAAAACGACATTAATTAATGATGCCAACGGCTTGTGATCATTTTGGATTGTAATCGTTTGTTCATATATCCAATAATGAAACTTCTTTATAGCGAATAAGACGGACAACAATTCTTTTTCAATTTGTGCATATCTTGTTTCCCTATCTGATAAAGCTCTACTCGCAAATGACACAATTCTTTTATTCTGAATTAAACAACAGCCAAGTCCACTTTGACTTGAATCGCTTTGAATCAAGATTGGACTTTCCGGATTAAACGGAGCAAGTGCTACTGCTCTACATATCTCTGTTTTGACTTGCTCCACTACCAGACTATGCGATTCAGACCATACGAATTTTGAATCTTTCTTTAACAGACTTGTTAAGGGAGAACTTATTTCAGCTAGGTTGGGAATAAAGTTCCTGATATAATTTATGACTCCTAGGAACTTTTGAACATCCATTTTATTTTTTGGCATTTCTAACTTCTTAATGCTCTCAATCCTGCTCTCATCAATTTGAATATTTTTCCCGTCAAATACTAACCCCAAATATCTCACTTTAGGTAAACAATACTGAAATTTCTCTAAATTAAATTTGATATTTTTTTCTTGTGCTCTGATAAGCACGTTTCTTAAATTGTTATCATGTTCGACCTTCGTTTTTCCCATAATCAAAATATCGTCTATGTAGATCATTACTCCCGGCAAATCTCCGAAACAATTCGTATTCATCCTCTGAAAAACTTCTGGTGCCGTGGCAATACCAAACGGTAGACGATTAAACTGATAGTTATCAAACGGAGTCGCAAAAGAGCAGAGTTCCGCCGACTGTCGATCTAGCTTCACATGCCAGAAGCCATTTTTTATATCCAAAACGCTAAAGTACTTCGAATCCCCAATTCTCGATGTTATTTCTTCCAAAGTAGGCAACAGAAACTTTTCTTTTTTTTATACTTTTATTTAGTTCCATCGGATCTAGACACAGCCTTATCGAACCATCAGTTTTTTTTTGACTATGACTTAGTTCGACACCCAATTCCTCGGTGAAACCACTGGAGAAATTATACCAATATCCACTAATTCTTCCAACTTTGCCTTTAGTTTTTCTTTTAATTTCATTGGAACCCTTCTCGGTGCCTTAACTGAACCTTTTGCACCTTCAACTAATTCAATTTTGTGAGATTCTGGAAAACAGCCAATGCCAACAAAACTGTTTCTAAATGCTTTCAAAATTTTGTCCTTCGTGTCCACTTTTTGATGTATCCTATTTATCATATCCACTCTTTGAATTAGCTTCAAACTCAAACATGCATATAACCCCAAAACCAGTACATAATCATTTGAAACTATTATAAAATGTTCAACACTTACTATATTTTCAAACATGCAAACAAAATCGCAGCATCCCAATGGCACTATTTGGTCACCTCCAAATGGATATAATCTGACGCTTGTAGGTTTCATCTCCTCCTGTTCCTTTAATTGCTCGAATATTTGCTTGGTAATTATATTCGCGTCTGACCCCGAGTCAAGTTTAAATTCTACGATGCTATTATTTACTCTGATTCGCTCATGCCATCTAGATTTGATAGAATAACCGTTATTAGTACTAAGAGAGAAACAAAAATATTCATTTTCATCACCTATTTGATTAATGGCATTAACATTTACGTTTTTAGTATGTTTACTTCAACATGCTATCGCAATATGTTTTTTTTTTATTACAGACCTCACATGTTTGCCCATATGCTTCCGCTTCTGCTCCTACCATACACTTGCTTTGTCATCGTACGGTCTCCACTACATTTGCTGTCTTTGTTATCCCGTTCATATCGGTGTTGATTGTTGGTGTATGCAAATTTCTTCTCGCCTTTTCTGCCTGTTCTCACCTCCCACACTTTTGATTCTTCATCCATCCTTTCCCTTGCTGTCTCTTTTCCTGCCAGTCGTACCATCATTACCGCTTTTTCATAGTCCAAATCTTCCGTTTTGATAAGTTTATCCCGCAATGTTTTGTCAGCGATTCCCATGAATATGCGATCTCGTAGCATATTACTTTCTTCGGGAAATTTACAGGGTCTAATCAGTTTACGCAAATCGATCAAAAAATCTTCAAACGCCTCTCCCGTCTCCTGTTTTCGTATGTAAAACATATATCTATCATACAGTGTGTTTGATTTTGAAGCGCAGTATTTGTCAAATGATTGGAGCACATGTTCCAACTTTTTTTAGTTCTCTTCAGATATTTCGAATGTTTTGAATGTTTTTCTTGCTGCTTCCCCGATTTGGTTTAAACACACAGCTATTTTTTTCTCGTCTGGTTCCTTATCCAGTCCCGCTGCTATGAGGAATATCTTGAAGTTATCTTTAAAATCTGCCCAGTTTTCTGTGGGATTGTTGGTTAAGTCGTTCAGTTTTTTTAACAAAATCCATGGTTAGATGTACACTTGGTTTTATGCAATGTATCTGTTCACTTATTGTAGAGTCACAATTTTCTTCTCTACTATTTGTTCCTTTGCACGATTCACTTTTACACCTCGATCGCAATATCATATTAAATTTTCGGTACTTTTTCCGAGTGCGCCATGTTGCAATAATAAAACACCATTCTCATTCGACTGTCACTTTATTACTGTCAACTAAGAGTTCTACCATACATGATCTCACACTTGTTATGTGTGTGAGTGATATGAATATATATATTATATATAATATGCATGTAATATGCAACTACTCAACACAAATCCAATTTCTGCTTCAAGGAATTGAAGTATTTGGGGTTCATAGTTGGTGGTGGGAAGCTCAAAACCGATCCGGCAAAGGTAGAGGCCATCGTGAACTTCCCGGTTCCCAAAAACCCAAAACAAGTTCGCAGACTACTCGGTCTGGCAGGGTGGTATCGGAGGTTCATCCGAGATTTTTCCAGCTTGACGGCCCCCATAACAGACACTCTTAAAAAGAAGGAAGAGAAGTTTCAGATGACGGAGGAGGCATTGGAAGCGTTCGAGAAGATGAAACAGACCTTGACCACCGCTCCAGTGCTTACGCACCCTGATTTCTCTTGGCGCTTCTTTATTCAATGCGATGCCTCAGACTCAGGAATCGGGGCAGTACTGTTCCAAAAGAACGACGAGGGCGAGGAATCGCCTATTTCGTATTTCTCCCAAAAACTGAATCAGTGTCAGAAAAATTATAGCGTCACGGAAAAGGAGTGTCTGGTAGCAGTCAAAGCAGTTCAGAGATTCAGGCCCTATGTTGAAGGGATGGATTTTACCATTATTACAGACCACTCCAGTTTGCGCTGGTTGATGGGTCTGATGGAGTCTTAAACTCCAAGCATTCACCTTCAATATAGACCATAGAAAAGGTACGCTGAAACGTGGTTCTAGACACCCTTTCCCGAGTACACGCCGATAGCCTAGAGATGGAAATAGTGGCCCCACTAGTTGACTTAAACTCCGAGGAATTCAACTCGGAAGAATACCAGAGTTTGATTGCGACCGTCGTGGAGCACCAAGACAAATTACCCGACCTGAAGGTAGAAGACGAGTTTGTCTATAAACGCGCTTTACCACCCGAAGGAGCAGAACCATTGGTTGAACATACGTGGCGATTATGGATACCCTCCGGACTAACAGAGGCCATAATCGCCAGAGCTCACGAGCCCCCACAGGCAGCACACGGAGGTGTGGCGAAAACCCTGCATCGAATACGGCAGTATTTCTATTGGCCAAACATGACGCTACAAATAAGAAGCTTTATTGCTAAATATCAAACGTGTAAACAGTGTAAATCGTCCAATCTAGTCTCCCGTCCACCGATAAGTAATAGTTTTTGTACCGATCATCCCTTTCAAAAAATGTATGTTGACTTCTTAGGACCATATCCGAGATCGAAAGTCGGAAACGCGTACGTCTTTGTTGTGTTAGACCACTTGTCGAAATATATGTTGCTGAAACCCCTCAGAAACGCAAACACTTCAAGTGTGATAAGATTCCTGCAGATCGACGTTTTTGACATGTTCGGAGTACCCCAAATACTGCACTCCGACAATGGAAAACAGTTCATGGCCAAAGATTTCCAAAGCTTGTTAGCCAAATATGGAGTTCGGCATTTTCTAACGGCGAATTACTCACCGCAATCCAACGCGTCGGAGAGGGTGAACAGAACGCTGTTAGCCGCGATACGTTCCTATCTGAAGGAAGATCAACGCGATTGGGACTTGCACCTCAGCAACATCGCGTGTGCTTTGAGGAGTTCGGTTCATACTTCGATCGGCGTGTCACCATACTTCGCGCTTTTTGGCACTAATATGATGACGCACGGGTCGGGGTATGAGCTTGCGCAGAAGCTAAACGCTGTAGCGGATAGCGAAATGTCAACACTCTCTCAGCGCCACCGGTTGGAATGTGTGCGCAACAAAATAAAAGAGAGTATAATAAGAGCCAACGAACGAAGCGCGAAAACATAATTATTGTTTTGGAATGTGTGTTTGTGTTTAATGTGTATTTTAATATTAATTTAATTGTATGTTTGATAAAATGTTATTAGTATGTGTTGTGTACTCAGCCTTTGTAAGTTTGCTCCAGAACCAATGCGTGTTGTATTGTGTATTGTGTGTTGTGTATTGAGTTACATAAAAAAAATACTCCGAGTCAATTCGTTACAACGTTTATTTGGCCAACCGATCTCTTTGGCGATCAAAGAACTAATGATGCTGCACAAAAAAATACAAAGAATATTCAGTACATCAGTTAGAGAAAAGTGGAGAGATTTGGAGATAACATGACTTGCAAGTGCAATGTGAATGAAATCTGTTACAGAGAGCAAACGAATGATAAGACAAAAGGAATTCAAGAAAGTTAGCGTGCATTAGCGTAGATAGGGCTTTATGTCAATAAATGTAAAAAAAGTACCTAGATTAAATTTGTTTGGTTGTTTTGATTGTAAACTTTGTAGCTTGTATGATCCAAGACATCCAGCGCCCCCTGAAAGCCTATGGCCTTTCAGAGAATAGCAATGGGGCAACCTTTATTGTTGGTCGCACGTAGTCTCCGCTCCAGGATGCGTTTTAACAATGCGTCCAATAATCCATCGTGAAGGGGGCAGGTTCGGTTCCCTCAGAAGAACAACATCTCCAACTTGTAGGTTTGGTTCCTGTTTTTGCCATTTCGGGCGTTGTTGCAAAGATGTTAGGTACTCGTTATGCCACTGTTTCCAAAAACCTTGGAGCATTGCCTGCAAAAGAGACCAGTTAGAATGAATTGAGACAGAGTTAAGGAATTGCAGTGTATGCCTCCCCTATCAAAAAATGAGAAGGTGTAAGTGCTATTGGGTCGGTATCGAATGTCTGCCACATTGGGCGGGAGTTAAGTAAGGCTTCAATTTTGGTTAGAAGCGTATACATTTCCTCATATGTGAGCTTATGGTCACCTATGACGCGTTTCAGGTGCATCTTTACAGATTTAACACCTGATTCCCACAAGCCACCAAAATGAGAAGAGCAAGGTGGAATAAATTTCCACTGGATGCTGTATTTGACAAATGGTTAATGATAATGCTGTTGTGCTGTTGACTACATAGAAGATCATGCAGTTCTCCAAGAATCCTTTTGGCTGTACGAAAGTTGGTGCCATAGTCGCTACATATCTCACACGGCTTACCGCGACGGGTGAGGAGAAACGCGTTTGAAGACAAATCACCAACAAGATCCAGGTGTATAGCCTTTGTTACAAAACATACAAAGAGCGCTATGTATGCCTTGGGGTTCCTTCCTCGACTATGACGTAGTGTGATGGGACCAGCGTAATCGCAGCCACTTCTGCTGAATGGACGTGAATTCGGCGGGAAGATTCCCCATGATAGTCATCGACGATGACGAAAGCAGATGACACAATCATGCACCACCTTTCGTGCGAGATTTCTGCATCCAAGTATGTAGAACCGTTGTTTTATTAACGCGAATAAGAGCGATGATCCAGCATGTAGGTGTTGTTTGTGTGTTTGTTCGGCAATGAGTTTTGCGATCGGATGTGTATTACATAATATGATAGGGTGCTTTTCGGAGTAGCTTAAAGTTGAATGCTCTAAGCGACCACCAACACAAGTATGCCATGGGAATCAATAAAGGGACTCAAACAAAGGAGTCTATTCTTTGAAGGTAGTTCTCTTTTGCCCATGAGAGCAGCGATCTCTTCTGGAAAAGATAAAAGCTGAGCAAACCTTATTAGTTGATTCGTTGCGTATGATATTTCGTTGGTGGTTATGGGTCCATGCCTTCGAGAGAATTTGCTTGGAAAACAGTTATTGTGGAAATGAAATAAATAGGTGACAGCACGTACACATTTAAGCCAGCTAGAGTATTTGAACAGAATGTTTGTTAAGATGTTTTGCGATGATGTGGATAAATGAAAAACCTGTGCGTTGACTCCCTTCCGTTCTTCGAGTTGAGTAGAATCAATATCTTGCGTGTTGAAAGTAGACACCTTCCATTGATCTCTGTGCTTTCCCAGCCACAGCGGTCCCTTCCACCATAGATCTGATTCTGCCAACATAGATGGTGAAATTCCTCGTGTAGCAACATCAGCAGGATTAGATGCAGATCGAACGTGGTTCCAAGATTTTGCGGGGATCGATGTAAGTATCTCTGACGTCCTGTTACCTACAAAAACTGACCATTTCTTTGGTGGAGCTGCGAGCCAATGTAGGACAATAGTCGAATCTGTCCAGGCATATATCTGAACATCTGGTTCCTGTAAAGAATTCTTAATTTTGTTGATGAGACAAGTTAGTAGTAAGGCTCCGCAGAGTTCAAGCATTGGGAGTGCAAGAACCTTAAGAGGAGCTACCTTTGTTTTGGCTGCAACTAGTGTTACGACGATGGAGTTGTCCGACTTGATGCTTCGACAGTAAACAACTGCGGCGTAAGCATCCAAAGAAGCGTCACAAAAGCCGTGTAGTTCCCAGGATTCCTTGTTGTGAAGTAACATTCTGGGAATCGAGACTGATTCGATGAGGGGCAATTCATTTCTTATAGTGATCCACTCCTGTGCTAGATTTTCATGCACTTCCTCGTCCCATTGAAGTTGTTTTCTCCAGAGTTCCTGAAACATTATTTTTATTGCGATGACAACGGGCGAGAGAAATCCTAGAGGATCAAAAATGCGAGACGCGTCCGATAAAATTCGTCGTTTTGTACAACTATTTGAGTTGGATAATTTGACCTTGTAGCTTGTACGTAAAACAGTCCCGCGAAGGACACCATTGTAGGCCAAGAATTTTTACGGAATTGGATTCCTTAAAGTCGATTGGTGAGAGTTCCCGTTGATCCTCAGGTAGTGTAATTAGAAGTGGCCAACAGTTTGTCGTCCACTTCCGTAAATTGAAGCCGGCAGATTTTAAGACGTCAACCAATTCCGTACGAAGTGCAATGACCTCATCAATTTCATCTGCACCTGTTATGACGTCGTCGACGTAAAAGTCATTCATGATTGTTTTAGATGCACGAGGATGTGAAATTGCAGAGTCTGCAGCCAACTGCTGTAAGACTCGTACTGCGAGGAATGGGGCAGCCGAGGTTCCATAGGTAACTGTGAGAAGTCGATAATGACGTAAAATGTCTTCTGGTCTCTCACGCCAAAGAATCCTCTGGAAGTTTGTATGGCCGCGTAAAACCCAGATTTGCCTATACATCTTCTCAATGTCTCCTGTGATTAAATACTTATGCCGCCGAGATCGCTAACAAATGGAGAATATATCATGTTGTATTGGTTGCTAGGACATAACTCTGAAATGTCCACTGAGAATAAAATTTTAATATATAATCAAATACTAAAACCTGTTTGGACGTATGGTATCCAATTATGGGGTTGCACAAAGAAAACAAATGTACAAATAATACAAACATTCCAAAACAAAGTCCTTCGGGGAATAGTAAATGCCCCGTGGTATATTAGAAATAATGACTTGCATCGTGATTTGCAGATTGATCTTGTAACGGAAGTAATTAAAAAGTACGCAATTCGTCACAATGACCGTCTGCAGATGCATATTAATCCTGAAATAATAGACGTCCTAAATGTACGATATAATATTCGTAGATTAAGAAGAACTAAGCCTCACGAACTTATAATCTAAAAAATATGAGAACCCGTATTTAAATTATAATACCTTCTCAAACGCAACTGCACGTTGAAAGTAAAATCATTTGTCGATCTTTCTTTGATTGGTCATGATTAAGGAGGTGTTTTTAGTGCGGTTAGAGTCCCACACTACTCTGGGTTTCTAGCCCCATTGTGTCTTTCGAGATTTTCACCTTCAATAACAAAAAAAAAAAAAAAAAAAAATGTTGAATAGTAGGGCCAACAAGTAACGTTTCATTTAATGACATTGAGTTATGGGACTTGGCGGATGCATCAAATACAACCCGTATCTTGGTCGTTCTGCTGTCGCATTTAAACACGGCATGGTGCGGAAGATAATAGCAAAGTTGATTTGTGGTTTGAATTACTTCACTGGGCGGAATTTCTTCCATATGCCCAAGTGATAAATACTCCTGTATGAAGGAAGAATATTGAGCCCTTATATCGCTGTTTGAACTAAGTCTACGCTCAATTGAATGAAAACGTTTGAGTGCGGTGTCAAGGGAATTACCAAAGTTGAGCTCGACTGATGGCTTAAAAGGCAGCTGCACCTCATATCTACCATCTGGGCGACGAACATGGGTTTCGGTGAAGTTTTCTTCAGCAAGCTGCTCCTCAAGGGAAAGTGGTGGTTTATTCGAAATGTCCTCTAACTTCCAAAATTGCTCCAGATCAAACCCCTGGTCTTGATCTAAACGAGTGCAGTGAGCGTTTACCTCAGAAATCGGGGACGAGAGTTGCGAATCGCTTCCTGCTATTATCCAACCAAAAATAGTTGGAATTGATATTAAGCCTCCTCGAGACTCCGTTTTCCCTGCTCCCTTTATGATACTGAAGAACTTGTCAGCACCTAGCAGAATGTCAATGGGACCAGGTGAGTAGAAATGCGGATCAGCCAAATCGATGGGAAACTTGTTGGTCGGTATATGATCAAGGGCGAAGGAAGGAAGGAAGGTTGGACGAAATCTTTGGCAAAACATAGCAGTTAGCTTCAACGAATTCCGAATTATGAAGAGAGTTGATTTTAAGGGTAATTATTCCGTTGGTTACTCCAGCTGATGTGGAGTTCCTAGTATCGGAACACGAGATCGTTTGCGAGGCAATCCTAAGCTTTGAGCAACTTGCTCGGTTATGAACGATGCTTGTGATCCTGAGTCGAGAAGGATCCGAACAATTTGATTAACTCCTTGCTTATTCTGTATCTGTGCCAGCGCGGTAGGTAATATAGTTGAGAAACGACGTTTGGATTCTATGGCTTGGTTTGTGACAACGGGAGGTTCGGAATACTGCTGGACAACTTCTACTTGTGGAGTGGTATCGATTGCTTGTGTGAAATGGTCTGTAGGGTGCACTAGCGTATGGTGTCGCGAATTGCACTGGCGGCATCTATTAGATGCATGACCTTGACGCAGGCAATTGAAACACAGGGCTTTGTTTTTGACAAACTCACGACGCTCTGCAGTTAAAAGCGATTTGAATTGTCCGCAGTGTGACAGGTTCTACCAAGTGTGACCGAACCACAGCTGATGTATTCTTACTGCGGGTTTGGTTTGATCGAGAAGAGGCTGAGAGACAAGATTCAAGACAAGCGCAACGGTTTCGTAGATATTCGATCAGCTCATCAATGGTGCAATCAGGGTTAGAAACCACTTCCTCAGCCCAGGCTTGCCTTGTCTCGTGGTCTAGCTTTTGGGTCAAGAGATAGATTAGCCATGGGTCGCGTTCATTCGAATCTAATGCATTAAGTCCACGGACGGCCTCATCTGCTCCATCAGAAATTTTGCGAAGCGTATGAATATTCGGTGTACTGCACGAAGGTAGCGATAAAAATGATTGTATGAACGATTGTACAATCAAATTTTTTTTATCGTAACATTTTTCTAAACGGTCCCAGGCCTCAACATAATTCTGCTCCGAGCACGAAACGTGTTTAATAAGGTTCGCTGCTTCGCCACGAAGGAATGATTTAAGGTAATGGAGTTTTTGAGTACACGTGATTGTTGAATTTGAATCAACCGTTGCGATGAATAAGTCACGAAATGCGGGCCAGTCTTTATAGTCTCCCGTAAAATGAAGGATAGTGATTTTGGGCAAATGAACTGAATTTGGAGGATTAGAATCAACCGCATTTTTTGAGGATGCAACACTTTTTGCATCTTCGACATTTTCAGTTGACCCCGACTTCAGACGATTCATAGCGTCAGAAAGAATTGAATGTGCGTGAAAATATTTGCCTTCATATTCAAAAAACTCTGGTTCACGGTCGACGTAATCTGGATGGTCTATAAAATTCAAAAGCTCATTTTGTAGGCTGACAAACTCTAGAAATGCTTCATCAAGTTTTTTGATACGAAACTCGATCGTTGAGAGCGACGTATTTGCATCAATGGTTTCGGCAAATGATACCAACGTTGTGATGCAACCTTTAGCAGGACCGCGTTTTGCCACTACCTTGTTCATTTTGGAATTTAGTCTATATGTGTTAATATTGCTTCACCAAGAGAAATTGCTTTAGGAACAACCGCAAAGGAGCAAACGGTAGATTTCTGTTCTTCACTTGTATCAAAAAAGTATATAAAATGTCTTTAATTCTCGGTAAAAACGACACTCGTATATAACTTGTCATGCAGCATGCATAAAAGAAAAAAAAACTAATTCTTTATCGGAATTATATTTGGTGGTATGTAAGTTTTTTGAAAACCGTAAATTCAGCTAGGTTTCTATAACTGTAATGTAATGTTCATGCAACGACAGTTTTCATGCATACGAAATTAACCGGCGGAGTGTTCATGCAAACGCGTGTTCTCTAGCTGTACCTACATACACTTGTACCGATATGTATATAAGCCGTTATGGTATATGGACGAAAAAAGGGCAAATTCAATTGTTGGATTTAGCACTTCACTAATTAAGTTAATTAAGTTTTATTCGGCTACTGAAGGACCATAATATGTTTTGGAATGTGTGTTTGTGTTTAATGTGTATTTTAATATTAATTTAATTGTATGTTTGATAAAATGTTATTAGTATGTGTTGTGTACTCAGCCTTTGTAAGTTTGCTCCAGAACCAATGCGTGTTGTATTGTGTATTGTGTGTTGTGTATTGAGTTACATAAAAAAAATACTCCGAGTCAATTCGTTACAACGTTTATTTGGCCAACCGATCTCTTTGGCGATCAAAGAACTAATGATGCTGCACAAAAAAATACAAAGAATATTCAGTTCATCAGTTAGAGAAAAGTGGAGAGATTTGGAGATAACATGACTTGCAAGTGCAATGTGAATGAAATCTGTTACAGAGAGCAAACGAATGATAAGACAAAAGGAATTCAACAAAGTTAGCGTGCATTAGCGTAGATAGGGCTTTATGCCAATAAATGTAAAAAAAGTAGATTAAATTTGTTTGGTTGTTTTGATTGTAAATTATGTAGCTTGTATGATCCAAGACATCCAGCCCCCCCTGAAAGCCTATGGCCTTTCAGAGAATGGCAATGGGGCAACCTTTATTGTTGGTCGCACGTAGTCTCCATAATTAGTGTGAACGGTCACCACTCTGCAGATATTGTCCGCTCCAGGATGCGTTTTAACAATGCGTCCAATAATCCATCGTGAAGGGGGTAGGTTCGGTTCCCTCAGAAGAACAACATCTCCAACTTGTAGGTTTGGTTCCTGTTTTTGCCATTTCGGGCGTTGTTGCAAAGATGTTAGGTACTCGTTATGCCACTGTTTCCAAAAACCTTGGAGCATTGCCTGCAAAAGAGACCAGTTAGAATGAATTGAGACAGAGTTAAGAACATCTGGTTGGGGAATTGCAGTGTGTGCCTCCCCTATCAAAAAATGAGAAGGTGTAAGTGCTATTGGGTCGGTATCGGATGTCTGCCACATTGGGCGGGAGTTAAGTAAGGCTTCAATTTTGGTTAGAAGCGTATACATTTCCTCATATGTGAGCTTATGGTCACCTATGACGCGTTTCAGGTGCATCTTTACAGATTTAACACCTGATTCCCACAAGCCACCAAAATGAGGAGAGGAAGGTGGAATAAATTTCCACTGGATGCTGTCCTTTGACAAATGGTTAATGATAATGCTGTTGTGCTGTTGACTACATAGAAGATCATGCAGTTCTCCAAGAATCCTTTTGGCTCCACGAAAGTTGGTGCCATAGTCGCTCCATATCTCACACGGCTTATCGCGACGGGCCACAAAGCGATCCAAGGTGAGGAGAAACGCGTTTGAAGACAAATCACCAACAAGATCCAGGTGTATAGCCTTTGTTACAAAACATACAAAGAGCGCTATGTATGCCTTGGGGTTCCTTCCTCGACTATCACGTAGTGTGATGGGACCAGCGTAATCGCAGCCACTTCTGCTGAATGGACGTGAATAGCGAATGCGTTCGGCGGGAAGATTCCCCATGAACTGACTAGTCGACAATCGACGATGACGAAAGCAGATGACACAATCATGCACCACCTTTCGTGCGAGATTTCTGCATCCAAGTATGTAGAACCGTTGTTTTATTAACGCGAATAAGAGCGATGATCCAGCATGTAGGTGTTGTTTGTGTGTTTGTTCGGCAATGAGTTTTGCGATCGGATGTGTATTACATAATATGATAGGGTGCTTTTCGGAGTAGCTTAAAGTTGAATGCTCTAAGCGACCACCAACACAAGTATGCCATCGGAATCAATAAAGGGACTCAAACAAAGGAGTCTATTCTTTGAAGGTAGTTCTCTTTTGCCCATGAGAGCAGCGATCTCTTCTGGAAAAGATAAAAGCTGAGCAAACCTTATTAGTTGATTCGTTGCGTATGATATTTCGTTGGTGGTTATGGGTCCATGCCTTCGAGAGAATTTGCTTGGAAAACAGTTATTGTGGAAATGAAATAAATAGGTGACAACACGTACACATTTAAGCCAGCTAGAGTATTTGAACAAAATGTTTGTTAAGATGTTTTGCGATGATGTGGATAAATGAAAAACCTGTGCGTTGACTCCCTTCCGTTCTTCGAGTTGAGTAGAATCAATATCTTGCGTGTTGAAAGTAGACACCTTCCATTGATCTCTGTGCTTTCCCAGCCACAGCGGTCCCTTCCACCATAGATCTGATTCTGCCAACATAGATGGTGAAATTCCTCGTGTAGCAACATCAGCAGGATTAGATGCAGATCGAACGTGGTTCCAAGATTTTGCGGGGATCGATGTAAGTATCTCTGACGTCCTGTTACCTACAAAAACTGACCATTTCTTTGGTGGAGCTGCGAGCCAATGTAGGACAATAGTCGAATCTGTCCAGGCATATATCTGAACATCTGGTTCCTGTAAAGAATTCTTAATTTTGTTGATGAGACAAGTTAGTAGTAAGGCTCCGCAGAGTTCAAGCATTGGGAGTGCAAGAACCTTAAGAGGAGCTACCTTTGTTTTGGCTGCAACTAGTGTTACGACGATGGAGTTGTCCGACTTGATGCTTCGACAGTAAACAACTGCGGCGTAAGCATCCAAAGAAGCGTCACAAAAGCCGTGTAGTTCCCAGGATTCCTTGTTGTGAAGTAACATTCTGGGAATGGAGACTGATTCGATGAGGGGCAATTCATTTCTTATAGTGATCCACTCCTGTGCTAGATTTTCATGCACTTCCTCGTCCCATTGAAGTTGTTTTCTCCAGAGTTCCTGAAACATTATTTTTATTGCGATGACAACGGGCGAGAGAAATCCTAGAGGATCAAAAATGCGAGACGCGTCCGATAAAATTCGTCGTTTTGTACAACTATTTGAGTTGGATAATTTGACCTTGTAGCTTGTACGTAAAACAGTCCCGCGAAGGACACCATTGTAGGCCAAGAATTTTTACGGAATTGGATTCCTTGAAGTCGATTGGTGAGAGTTCCCGTTGATCCTCAGGTAGTGTAATTAGAAGTGGCCAACAGTTTGTCGTCCACTTCCGTAAATTGAAGCCGGCAGATTTTAAGACGTCAACCAATTCCGTACGAAGTGCAATGACCTCATCAATTTCATCTGCACCTGTTATGACGTCGTCGACGTAAAAGTCATTCATGATTGTTTTAGATGCACGAGGATGTGAAATTGCAGAGTCTGCAGCCAACTGCTGTAAGACTCGTACTGCGAGGAATGGGGCAGCCGAGGTTCCATAGGTAACTGTGAGAAGTCGATAATGACGTAAAATGTCTTCTGGTCTCTCACGCCAAAGAATCCTCTGGAAGTTTGTATGGCCGCGTAAAACCTAGATTTGCCTATACATCTTCTCAATGTCTCCTGTGATTAAATACTTATGCCGCCGAGATCGCTAACAAATGGAGAATATATCATGTTGAATAGTAGGGCCAACAAGTAACGTTTCATTTAATGACATTGAGTTATGGGACTTGGCGGATGCATCAAATACAACCCGTATCTTGGGCATGGTGCGGAAGATAATAGCAAAGTTGATTTGTGGTTTGAATTACTTCACTGGGCGGAATTTCTTCCATATGCCCAAGTGATAAATACTCCTGTATGAAGGAAGAATATTGAGCCCTTAGATCGCTGTTTGAACTAAGTCTACGCTCAATTGAATGAAAACGTTTGAGTGCGGTGTCAAAGGAATTACCAAAGTTGAGCTCGACTGATGGCTTAAAAGGCAGCCGCACCTCATATCTACCATCTGGGCGACGAACATGGGTTTCGGTGAAGTTTTCTTCAGCAAGCTGCTCCTCAAGGGAAAGTGGTGGTTTATTCGAAATGTCCTCTAACATCCAAAATTGCTTCAGATCAAACCCCTGGTCTTAATCTAAACGAGTACAGTGAGCGTTTACCTCAGAAATCGGGGACGAGAGTTGCGAATAGCTTCCTGCTATTATCCAACCAAAAATAGTTGGAATTGATATTAAGCCTCCTCGAGACTCCGTTTTCCCTGCTCCCTTTATGATACTGAAGAACTTGTCAGCACCTAGCAGAATGTCAATGGGACCAGGTGAGTAGAAATGCGGATCAGCCAAATCGATGGGAAACTTGTTGGTCGGTATATGATCAAGGGCGAAGGAAGGAAGGTTGGACGAAATCTTTGGCAAAACATAGCAGTTAGCTTCAACGAATTCCGAATTATGAAGAGAGTTGATTTTAAGGGTAATTATTCCGTTGGTTACTCCAGCTGATGTGGAGGCGATTCCTAGTATCGGAACACGAGATAAGCTTTGAGCAACTTGCTCGGTTATGAACGATGCTTGTGATCCTGAGTCGAGAAGGATCCGAACAATTTGATTAACTCCTTGCTTATTCTGTATCTGTGCCAGCGCGGTAGGTAATATAGTTGAGAAACGACGTTTGGATTCTATGGCTTGGTTTGTGACAACGGGAGGTTCGGAATACTGCTGGACAACTTCTACTTGTGGAGTGGTATCGATTGCTTGTGTGAAATGGTCTGTAGGGTGCACTAGCGTATGGTGTCGCGAATTGCACTGGCGGCATCTATTATATGCATGACCTTGACGCAGGCAATTGAAACACAGGGCCTTGTTTTTGACAAACTCACGACGCTCTGCAGTTGAAAGCGATTTGAATTGTCCGCAGTGTGACAGAGTGTGGTCTCCACTGCATTTTGGGCAAGTTCGTGAAGGTTCTACCAAGTGTGACCGAACCACAGCTGATGTAATCTTACTGCGGGTTTGGTTTGATCGAGAAGAAGCTGAGAGACAAGATTCAAGACAAGCGCAACGGTTTCGTAGATATTCGATCAGCTCATCAATGGTGCAATCAGGGTTAGAAACCACTTCCTCAGCCCAGGCTTGCCTTGTCTCGTGGTCTAGCTTTTGGGTCAAGAGATAGATTAGCCATTTTTTTTTTTTTTTTATAATAAACACGCGCTAAAGAGGTTATGACTACTCTTATGGTGTAGTTTGAAGTACACAGCGCGGGCGTTGGGGAAATTGGGATAGAGAAGATAGGAGATTCCGATGCACATTGGTTTTAAATGTCTGCAAATTGAACCGAGGGGGAAAGACAGAGCCGGGCAAGGCGTTCCACATTCGCGTGGTACGGCTTATGAAGGAATCTCTATATTTCATAGTACGACCGAAAATAGGCTGAAGGGTAAACTGATGGGCATTCCTGGCTTGGCGAGTATTGCGGTTGAATTGTTGAAGGGGTGGAATGCAGCTGGCGATTTCACTTGAGCACTGTTTGTAGAAATAGCGATAAAACAATGAAAGACATGTTACATTTCTGCGATGTTCGAGCGAATTTATAGAATTCGCTATATTTGTGTCTCCAATGAGTTTTAAAGCACGATTCTGTATCCTATCCAGCTGGTGCAGTGAGGTTTTGGGCGCACCAGACCAGATATGAGAGTTATACTCAAGTTTGGGGCGAATGAACGCCTTGTATATGGCAGCCAGATCAGAGGGGGTAAAATATTTCTTGCACCGTTTGAGGAAACCTAGACATTTCGCAGCGTTCTTGGCGACTTCGTGTATGTGGTCATTCCAACGGAGTTTGTCATGGACACACATACCGAGAATGGAAAGTCTTTCGGTTTCGGCGATGCAAGTGCCATTCATGGATAATGGCTGAGGATTCTGGTTTCGCTTTAATGACAGCAGACAGCATTGTGTTTTAGAAGCATTAAATTCCACTCTATTGGTTGAACCCCATTTTATAATGCTGTCGAGATCGGAATTTAATGAGCTTAACATACGTTGCCGTTCCAGTTCTACGGCCAAAGAGCAGGGACGTGAATCTTGGAATGAATATGAGAAGCTGAGGGTGCTGTCATCGGCGAAGGAGTGGATTGGATTAGAAGTTACAGACAGGAGATCATTTATGAAAATGAGAAAGAGAGTCGGAGACAAAACGGAGCCTTGGGGAACACCAGCATTTATATGGTGAATTTCAGACTTGAAGCCATCCAATACAACTTGAATTGAACGGCCAGAGAGGTAGTTTCTAATCCATTGAAGAAGAGACGCATCGATCCCATATGCACGCATTTTCGACAATAGAGCTTGGTGCCAAACTCTGTCAAATGCCTTTGAAATATCAAGCGCAACAATCTTCGTTTCACCAGAGTGATGTAGCGATTGGTTCCACTTTTCGGTGAGATAAGCCATCAAATCACCAGTGGATCTGTTGCCACGAAAACCGTACTGCCGGTCATTAATGAGTTTTCGTGATTCAAGATATTTCATGAGCTGACGATTTATCAGCGTTTCCATGACCTTAGAAAGAATGGATGTAAGTGCTATGGGTCGGTAGTTGGTGGGAGAAGAAGATTCGCCTTTTTAGGGGACGGGCTGGACAAATGCTGTTTTCCACCTTCTCGGGAAGAGTCCAGAAGAATAGGACAGATGGAAAAGCTTACGCAGTGGTTTTGCAGCGTAGAAGAACACCTCTTAAGAACAATTGGGGAAATACAATCTGGACCAGCGAATTTATTTATGTTGGTTTCATTAAGTACTCTTGCAACTGTACGAGTGCGAAAATGGATTTGTCCCATGGTGCATTCGACGCTCTCAAGTACAGGTAGAGGCAAAGCGCAATCTGGGAGCATTGAGCTGGCTGCAAAATGTGCAGCAAGCAGATTCGCTTTGTCTAAAGAGTTGACAGCTGGAATGTCATTGTAAATGAGCGTTGGGATCGAAGATGAGACCGAGTTCTTAATATTTTTTACAAAAGACCAAAAGATTTTACTACCCTTGGGACATTGTAGTATTTTTTGCCTCATCTTTTGGTCATACGAGAATTTAACACGCTTGATAATTGTATTGCAGTCATTTCTGGCTCGCTTGAACTTTTTTCGGTTTTCCTCAGATGGGTTGGCCTTATATGACCGAAAACTTAACTCCTTTTGTCTGATAGCCTCTTTACAGCTCGAGTGGTACCACGCATTTTCTTTCGGTATGATAATCTTTATCCTGTTAGGAATAAAGGATTTCATACCTAAGGTGATAATACTAGACACCATATCAGCGGCGGCATCCACGTCGTTATCGAGGAAGCATAACGACCAGTTAAAACTCTTAAAGAAGCTGTTAAGTCCGCTCCAGTTGGCTTTCTCGTATTGCCATACGGTTCTTTTCGGAGATTTTTCTTTAACTGTGTGGTTGGAGTACGAGAAATTAGCTGATATGATGCAGTGGTCCGACGAGCCTAAAGGCGATAATACTTCTAAAGAGTATTTATCAGGGTGGGAGGTAAGAAACAAGTCCAGAGTGTTGGCATTTTGACCGTCAATATCTGGTACGCGTGTTGGCTCATTTACAAGCTGGGTTAATTGATTTACCTCAGCGAAGATCTGAACATAAATTCCTTCGGGTGTTGTCTGTCCAGTATGTCGAAGCCAGTTAGAATTGTGAATATTAAAATCGCCCGCAATGACAATTTCAGTATTAGGATACCGGGAGACAATTCTTGTAATGGAATCAGACAGCGCATCAAACTCGTTAAAAGTCGAGTTGCTATGGTCGCGTTCATTCGAATCTAATGCATTAAGTCCACGGACGGCCTCATCTGCTCCATCAGAAATTTTGCGAAGCGTATGAATATTCGGTGTACTGCACGAAGGTAGCGATAAAAATGATTGTATGAACGATTGTACAATTAAATTTTTTTTATCGTAACATTTTTCTAAACGGTCCCAGGCCTCAACATAATTCTGCTCCGAGCACGAAATTTGAATTTGAATTTGAATCAACCGTTGCGATGAATAAGTCACGAAATGCAGGCCAGTCTTTATAGTCTCCCGTAAAATGAGGGATAGTGATTTTGGGCAAATGAACTGAATTTGGAGGATTAGAATCAACCGCATTTTTTGAGGGTGCAACACTTTTGACCCCGACTTCAGACGATTCATAGCGTCAGAAAGAATTGAATGTGCGTGAAAATATTTGCCTTCATATTCAAAAAACTCTGGTTCACGGTCGACGTAATCTGGATGGTCTATAAAATTCAAAAGCTCATTTTGTAGGCTGACAAACTCTAGAAATGCTTCATCAAGTTTTTTGATACGAAACTCGACCGTTGAGAGCGACGTATTTGCATCAATGGTTTCAGCAAATGATACCAACGTTGTGATGCAACCTTTAGCACGACCGCGTTTTGCCACTACCTTGTTCATGTTGGAATTTAGTCTATATGTGTTAATATTGCTTCACAAAGAGAAATTGCTTTAGGAACAACCGCAAAGGAGCAAACGGTAGATTTCTGTTCTTCACTTGTATCAAAAAAGTATATAAAATGTCTTTAATTCTCGGTAAAAACGACACTCGTATATAACTTGTCATGCAGCATGCATTAAAGAAAAAAAAACTAATTCTTTATCGGAATTATATTTGGTGGTATGTAAGTTTTTTGAAAACCGTAAATTCAGCTAGGTTTCTATAACTATAATGTAATGTTCATGCAACGACAGTTTTCATGCATACGAAATTAACCGGCTGAATGTTCATGCAAACGCGTGTTCTCTAGCTGTACCTACACTTGTACCGATATGTATATAAGCCGTTATGGTATATGGACGAAAAAAGGGCAAATTCAATTGTTGGATTTAGCACTTCACTAATTAAGTTAATTAAGTTTTATTCGGCTACTGAAGGACCATAATATGTTTTGGAATGTGTGTTTGTGTTTAATGTGTATTTTAATATTAATTTAATTGTATGTTGGATAAAATGTTATTAGTATGTGTTGTGTACTCAGCCTTTGTAAGTTTGCTCCAGAACCAATGCGTGTTGTATTATGTATTATGTATAGTGTGTTGTGTATTGAGTTACATAAAAAAAATACTCCGAGTCAATTCGTTACAACGTTTATTTGGCCAACCGATCTCGTTGGCGATTAAAGAACTAATGATGCTGCACAAAAAAATACAAAGAATATTCAGTACATCAGTTAGAGAAAAGTGGAGAGATTTGGAGATAACATGACTTGCAAGTGCAATGTGAATGAAATCTGTTACAGAGATCAAACGAAAGATAAGACAAAAGGAATTCAACAAAGTTAGCTTGCATTAGCGTAGATAGTAAAAAAAGTAGATTAAATTTGTTTGGTTGTTTTGATTGTAAATTATGTAGCTTGTATGATCCAAGACAATTATAATGTTCGAACCAGCTAAATTCGTTTCACCCCTGGTCAAGAAATTTACCGACGAAACTTTGTTCTTAGCTACGCATCTAAGAATCTCTCGGCAAAGCTATGTCCGAAGTATATTAAGTGTTGTATAGTAAGAGCGATCGGTAGTAATATGTTTGAAATAGAAAATCTAGCGGGAAAGAAAGTAGGAATTTTCCACGCCAAGGACTTAAAGCAATAAGAAGCACAAGACCCGGGTGTGGTACAACCTTACCCCCGTCGGGAAAAGTTCTATGCTAATGCAACACCATCTGTGTTAAGACATGCAACTTAGTCCATCCAACCATCTGTGATTCTCTTTACAACTTAGTCATGCCGTTATTAGTTATTCTCCTATTGATGCAGGGCATTTGCCATATGTGTCGGGTCATTATGTGTTATTTATTTATTTATTTATTTATTCTAGTAGTTTACTTATTTATATATTTATAGATTTATTTATTCACCTTTCGTTTAGCTAGGTGTTACGTATTTATTTATTTATCCATGTAGTCATTAGATACTAAGTAGTTATTCTCGCTTGTACCCATACGTTATTTATTTATCTAGATTAGTTAGTTATATATGTATGTATTTATCTCTGTTATTAATTTATCTAAAGTAGTTTGTTGTTAGGTATTTATTTCTGTTATTTATTTATCCGTATCATTTAGTTATATATATCATTGATTTATCGAAATTATTTATTTATCTATGTTATTTAGTTATCTCTGTTAGTTATTTATCTGTAGCGCGTAGTTATCTATATTTTTTATTGATCTATGTTATTTATTTATCTCTGTTGTTTATTCATCCGTATCATGTAGTTATTACATTATTTATTTATCTATGTTATTTATTTGGCTATACGTTGTGTATTCAAGTCCATCGTTATTAAGTACTAGCTGACCCGTGCTCGCCTTGCTTCGCCAAAGTTCCACTTCTCAAATTTAAAACAAAATAATTAGCGTTATACAAACCCACTCCGCGAAATTTGTTAATAAAAAAAGGATCATATCCATGGTTTATCTTATATAAGTTTATAAGTGAAGTGTAGCCAGAAACAGAAACAATAACTTAGTTTTATAATATTAGGGATAGAGACTTATTAAAAGAGATTAAAAGAGAGCAACGCAAAGCACAAAAGATGCATAAAACATAGAAAGAAAAAAAAAAGTTTATTTAAAAACCAAAAAACACAATTAACTGTAAAGAAAAAAAAACATCAGGCACTCCGGGAGTGCCGACAGAAGTTATTACTTGAACATTTACGTGTGTATTTTTCGAATCGTCAGGAAATATTTTATTGCGCAGGAAATATTTAAAACTGTTTTGGGAGTAAAAACAGCGAACAAAAAAGTCGACAACAGCGCCACCTATCGGGTCCGAAACTATCCTATCTTTCTAGCTGCATACAACCATGCACACACACAAAGTTTCATTGGGATCGGTTGAGTTTCTCAAAAAATCGACAACAGCGCCACCTATCTTGGCCAAAACTATCCTATCTTTCTAGCTGCATACAACCATGCACACAGACAAAGTTTCATTGAGATCGGTTGAGTTTCTCAAAGAAATCGACAATAGCGCCACCTATCGGGTCCAACACTATCCTATCTTTCTAGCTGCATACAACCATGCACACAAACAAAGTTTCATTGAGATCGGTTGAGTTTCTCAAAAAATCGACAACAGCGCCACCCATCGGGGCCAAAACTATCCTATCTTTCTAGCTGCATACAACCATGCACACAAACAAAATTTCATTGAGATCGGTTGAGTTTCTCAAAGAAATCGGCAACAGCGCCACCTATCGGGTTCAAAACTATCCTATCTTTCTAGCTGCATACAACCATGCACACAAATAAAGTTTCATTGAGATCGGTTGAGTTTCTCAGAAAATGGACAACAGCGCCATCTATCGGGTGTTGGTTTCTCGGTGACGATGACGCGAAGTCGTCTTAAAGTTAACGCGAATTCATTAATTTCTTCCTATCTAAAAGTGTCCAACGCGCCTAAAGAAGTAATAAGAATAACTTCAAAAAACTAAAAAAATATTAACCAGACACTCAGACTATACCTAACCTAGGGCCAGATTCTGTAAGACGAAACGATCAAACGTTTTCATGCGCACTAATGATTGGCCATATGTTACACAAGCAAATTTCTTTGCGCACACGAAAACGTTTTAACGTTTCGCCTTACAGAATGCCGACCCTACCCAATAGCTTCATACCTAGTACAAAGAAAGAAGAGAGAAAAAAAAAATTGTTTGATAAACGTGTATGTGCCTGCACTCCACTGGTGGGCTGTTGATTGCAATGATCTACGCATGTCTGTGAATGTAAGTCTCAAATAATTACATTTTTACTTATAACTTCTGTTATACGAATCAGAGAATAATGATTGATGCATCAATCTCTTCACCGGGAAGTATACTAATCGAAGAATAAAGCCATACTAGCTGACCCGGCGAACTTCGTTCCGCCCAAATTCGTTAATGTAATAAAAATAATAATTCCGAGGACGAACAATGAACATGCTGCTTTATGTAATTCGGTCAATTCAAATTCTGTATTCAAAAGTTATATTAAAAACAATACAAAAAACAATACAGCTGGTGGTGGTACAAGGAGATAAACTAAAGATTGGCAAAGCTGTCTTCTATTGGCGTGCTGGAAATCTAATGTTCGAAAACAAGGATGGAGTTGCAGAAATTAAAAACATATATAAAAGAGATTTTAAAGAAATTAATTTTGATTATAATATTTTAATTGAACTATCTGAAAAGTATTTTGAAAATAAAAGAAATAAAAATAGTTTTTAATAGTGTTGCCGTCTGGCAGAACATAGAAATTAGTAGTAGTATTAGAAATAGTAGCAGAGAAGTAGAAAAACATATTAATATTCTAGCTTACAATGTTGCAGGACTAAATAATAAGTTAATGAAAATAGATTTTTTGAAGTTTATTCATACATATGAAATATTTTTTCTATACGAAACATATATAACAGTGGGAAACTACGAAAAATTTAATACATATTTCAGCGGATTTAAATTACACTGGATACCAGCTACAAAAACAAACAAAAAAGGAAGAGCAAGCGGAGGCTGTCTATACGGATACAGACCAGATAAAATAGCAGGAGAGTTTTTAAATGCTAACGGAGTTGTATTATTGGAAATAAAACTTAACGAAGAAATAGCACACATTCTACCAGTTTACATAAATTGCAATCACTGGACAGCAGACTTCAATAAAATTGCTGAATTTATACCAGCAAGTGGGAAAGAAAATCTAATGGTATTAGGAGACACAAATGCACGTACAGGAGAACTACAAATATGTACAAACAACGATCCTCTAACAACATGGAAAATAAAACAACGCAGGAATTCAAAAGACAAAATATGTAATTCCAATGGTTATGCATTTCTTGAACTTTGCCAAGATAATAATCTTGTAGTCTTAAACGGATGTACTGAAGGCGACCTAGAGGGTAACTATACTTTTATTGGCGCTCCGGGTAGATCCGTAATTGATTATTGTGCAATTTCTGGCAAATGGGTAGAACTGATAAGATCATTACACGTGATCCCAAAAATATTCTCAGACCATATGCCAATAAGCGTGACATTCACAATAGGACCACAAAATTGTCTCAATGAAATAAAACTTCCACAAAAACTTGTTTGGAAAAATGCTAATAAGGCCTATTATGATTACCACCTGAACCGAAATTTAAGTAGAGTTGACTGTAACTTAGAGCAGGATATAACAGATCATCTGGTTAATTGTATCATACAATCCTATCCATCCACATCGACTCATAACAGAAAAACTGGAGTACAGAAATGGTTTGACAAAGACTGCGAAAAAGCAAGAAAGCTATCCTTTACTCTGCTTAATAAAATAAGAAAAGCAGATGAGGGTAGTGTAAGTCTACTAGCACAATATAATGTGGCAAACATGAATTTTAAAGAGATCTGTCGAAAAAAGAAACGAACTTATTATAAACAACTTGCTATGGATCTTGCTTCTGAAAGTAACATAAAAGAGTATTGGCGCTGTACCCACGCCTGTGGAGATATTATAAACGCAGAGCTATTAAGAAGTCACTTCAGTGCTCTACTAAACCATGAAATGGCAACAACGTCAATCCAATATGCGGAACCCTTCATTGAAGACCCAAACCTAGATGATAGCATAGAATTAGATGAAATACGTACTGCAATTCATCGTGCAAAAGATGGAAAAGCGCCGGGGCCAGACCGGGTACCAGCGGAATTCTATAAAAACGCCTCGACTGAATTTCTACAAAAATTGTGTGATAATTTCAATTACATCTTTAATAGCGCAAAAGTACCAAACAGTTTTAAGGAAGCTATTATATTTCCAATATACAAAAAAGGAGATCCAAACATACCAGCCAACTATAGAGGAATATCTTTCACAAATGCTGTAGCCAAGATATTTACCGCGGTTCTACTCAACCGAATAACTAAATGGGCCAATGTGAAACAAATTCTAAGTGAATTTCAATCTGGTTTCCGCTCAGGATACTCTACTACAGATAATATTTTTAATTTAACAGTTATTGCTCAGGACTTCATGCGAAGAAAACGCAAGCTTTATAAATCTTCTTTGTAGACTTTAAAGCAGCATTTGACTCGATTGACAGAAATGCACTATATTACAAATTAAGCCAATTGGGCCTGTCAACTAAGATGATATCTGTGATAAAGGCAATGTATAATGGAACTCGTTCAGCTGTTTGGGACGGAAAATGTGTTTCAAATTGGTTCGAATCTAAGACAGGTGTTAGACAAGGATGTCTTTTGAGTGCAATCTTGTTTACATTATTTATAGATGATATAACAACGTTTCTACCAGCCGGAGTAAATATCGCGAACACCCAAATTAAAGCTCTCTTATATGCAGATGATATAATCATTCTAGCCGAGTCACCTGAAACTTTACAACTAATGATTAATAAAGTGTATAATTACTGTCATTTTTGGAATCTTACCGTTAACTTAGATAAATCAAAAGTTATGGCTGTAGGCTCTGGAAGAGGAAGATGCATGCGAAATGAGAATTGGAGCTATGGAGGAGTGAGAATAGAACAAGTCAAGGAATATAAGTATCTTGGAGTTACCATAACCTCTAACCTCAATATGAAGCAACATGTTCAAAACAAACTGGCTGCAACAAAAAATGCAATTAATGCAACATGGCATCTATTGCTGCGAAAGAAGGAGGTTCCCAGTTCAGCAAAATACAAGGTATATGAAGCAGTGCTACGATCAATTATGTGTTATGGAGCTCAAGTATGGGGCTATCAGGAGTATGACGAAGTCGAAAAACTTCAAAGATTTTTCATCAAAAAAGTATTTCAACTCCCACAAAATACACCTAATTACATGATTAATTTAGAAACGGGCTTACCCCCTTTATATATGTACACTTTAAAACTACACTTCGATTACATCGTAAGAGCAATTGCCCTTAATAATAGTAGGCTACCGTACATTCTGGCTACATATGCAATACGGAAGAAACTGAACTTTGCGCAGAAATGGATACGATTAGCAGAAGAATGTGATATACGCATAGATCTGGAAAATCATGAAACACTAAAAGAACAACTTTACTCAATACTAAGGGAATCAGATACAACTCGAAGAAACTGTTACATCCAAAAAGCCATAAATTCAGAAAACCGATTAATTTATCCCAATCTAGAATACAACTTAGAAGACAATAATTATTTCAACGATAATAACAGTTGCAGAAAAATATCTTTACTATTCAGAGCAAGAGGAGAATTGTTAAGTCTCAACGGCACACCTTTCAGCAATGTGGAAAACAAACAATGTACCTTATGTAATCTACATGCTAAAGAAGATACATTCCATTTTATAGGTATCTGCCCCATTCTGAGGCAATGGAGATTGGAATACTTTAATAAAACAGTACTGACGATGGACGAAGTGATAACTATTCTTAATGGGGAGAACTGGGAGAAGTTATATAGATTCTGCGAAGCAGCGCTTAGATACCGAGGTCTTATAATGAACGAATTCCAGTGAATGGAGAAAATAAACAAAAAATAAATAAATAAATTTAAACCAAAATAATATGTGTATAGTACCTATAGCAATGAATAAAAATATTGTCTACCTGGCAGACGGCTTAGCCATTGTCATTTAATTCATTTAAATATTTATATTTTTGATATCTAAATATGTAAATAGTTGTACTAAATAAATGAATTGTATCTATCTAAATTGTATCTATCTATCTCAATACAAAAATAACTAAAGTATATAGCATTGTTGATGTGTTTAAATCAAACCGAAATGATTGACGTGTCAGCCAATCTTAATTTTTTCACTAAAGTGCTTTACGGTACACGAAGTACAAAGCGGAAGATTTTGCTCACACGTGAGCACGCCACATACGATTGAAAAACATGGGATTTCAATAATTGATGTCACAAATATCCAGCGATTGTCCTTGCGACTTATTATTTTTTTTCATAATAAAAGCGATATGCGCTCGGAAACCAATTGCAAATCATCGGAATCCGCGTAATTATATAATCGGTGCTTGAATTTTTAAGTCAAAATCTTCGCTTTCAAGACATTTCATTTGCGTTTCTTTACATTCAAATCAAACCCAATCCGTTAAAAAAGTTTTGGTTGATTGGGGTTGATCAACAAAATAATAACTGAGCCGACTTTCGAATTAAAATTGTGTAGCGGTGAGCCCGGAACATCTAAAGAATTCAAAAATCAAACTTTTGAAATAAGTTTTGTTGTATTGGAAGTGACACAACCCGTTTTCCTATCCAGTATATTTTTTTACAAAGTGCGGTTGCCATACTAAGTTCTATTCCCAATCTCATCCCCTTAAACTTTTATTTTCACGACAAAAAGTAGCATAATGTCCTTCCTAAACGAATCCTCAAAGCCCAAAATCGTAAAAATCGAACGATCCATTCGCGAGTTATGAGTGCACACACAGATATCAGTCTCTTTTATATATAGGGAAGGGATACCCACCCAGTTTGTCCGTGCCTTTCGTTTCGAACTATCGAGTCCAAAACTATTCTGTTTTTAAAACTGGAACCAACTGGATGGGTATCCACAAAATTTCATTGAAATCAGTTGAGTGGTTTCGGAGATCGACAACACCTAACCAATTCCTCCGTAGATTTTGAAATTAAAATTCTTTCTTAGATTTCCTATCTGTAATGTGTTAAGAGTCATACGAGCATTATGTTTTCACTGATCTTGCTTGACTGTAACTCTCTACGGACGCCGACTCTCTTTCGTGACGTGTCGTTTGTAATTTGTACAGGCATGAAGAACGAAAGAAAAGTGTATCCCGAATCAAAGTATGTATGTATACACAACTGCGTAGTTGAAATTTAGTGTAGTAAAATTCAACTTTTTCAATTGTTAATATTTTAAAAAAAATAAAAATGCAAAGATAAGCACCCTGAAAATATCTTTTTTTTGACACTTGATTTGTTAAGATTGGTTGAGCGTGTGAACCGCAAAAGGGAGAAACACACTACAGAAACTACAGAAATAATATAGAGGGGATTGAAATTTGTTTGGCCATTTCGTAGTAATATGGTGTTTAAACCATAAAAAATGGTATTTTTTTTTAGTTAAAAAATCATATAAAATGGGTTTAAAGGACCAATAACGGACTTAGGATACTAAAAACCATCCTATGTAATACCGATTGATATATATATTGTTTAGGTTTCGTAACATACCTACTCCCTACTCGCGGACAAACAGAAAAATGTGTTCTCTTTTATAGAGGTAGAGAAGATTACATGCCCATGAACATAAACTAAGCATTAAATAGACGGTCAGCTCCCGCGCACCTACCCGATTCCCCCCGCAAATTTTGAAAGAAAAATTCTCTCTTAAATTTCGTATCGGTGAATACGTGTGAGGCAACAAAACAAAAAAAAAAGCGAATGGAGGGGGTATAATAAAATACTGACACTCAGCAGTCATCCTACATCGTGGAATTTCTACCTTTTGTGGATATTTTGTTGCCCGAAAAAAACGATTCGTACAAAACAAAAATAAAGCATCAAAATGGTTTAAATATCATGAATCTGACGAAAAAACATTTGAACTACAATGGAACACACTTAATGCCTATAAAAAGGGATTCGTCTTTTAGCAAAAGATTTCTAGTACCAACTATTAACCATTATAATGTTAACAAACTGCGATTTTTATACTCAAGGTTAATTTAATGTGAATTTCTTTCCGAATAATACCAGCTTTACTTTTAGAAGAAATATTTTTTCATAAGCAAATCGAGGGTATTTGAGTACAACGAAAAGGGAAAAATGCCCTCGCTTCGTGGGAAAAATAAAGAGAGAATGCTAAGAACACTGACTGAGTTAAGTGTATTTCGATCAGCTGATGGATGCGTTCCCACAGTTAAGATTGTTTGTTTTATTTCACCACGAAAACGTGTTTTGCAGAATGGTAGAAATATTCATTCGTGGAAATAAAATAAAACATTTTTGTTTTCACAATTATAATTGTGTTTGTTTTCGTTTGTTGTTTTTGGCGAAATGTTATTTTGCCCGCGAATGTCGACAGAAAAAAGGCAACGGATTCAAAGCGAAGAACTAAGGAATATTAAGACATAAAATGTGTTGGGGTTCTGAGGAAAGATATGAACATTTCTGATTGGCTATAATTTATGAGTTATAATATTTTCATGAAGTAACTGTGTAATAACCGAAAACAAAAAGGGGGGAAAAAAATTATATTTTTAACAAAGTTTGCAACAATTTAATAAACAAACGAATTTCAAATTAACGTAATTAATGAAAACAATCAAAATAATGTTGCAATGTTCATAGCCCTCAACAAATAATAGGACATCAAATATTTTTATTTAAATTTTGATGAACAACCAATTTGTAGTTGAAAATCAATTTATGAATTAATTTTCTTTAAACTGTAAGTCAAAATCGAAACTACAATATATAGTACAATATATATAAAATATTTAGTAAAATTCCAAATAATTATTTGTAGATACTGATTTTATTTCATTTTTGCAAATGGTAAATATTTCCATTGTTTGCAACCACTATGTAAACATCCCGTAATTTATCTAGGTAAAATAAGAAAATCGTAATAATATCCGTGTTTTACAACAACTTACAATAGTAGTTGTAAATGTGCTGAAAATCCTACTTTACGTTGCTTTGCTGAGATCGAAGCTAAAAAAACAGGCCTGATATATTCGTTTTAATGAAATATATGCAGGTACTAAATTCACCACACCAGACCCACCGTTTTCTTAACACGTCCCGATAACTGCCAATTATTTGAATTATTTGAATTTTTCCCAATGCCACCACAGAATGAAGTGTCAGTCATCTGTCAGGTTGCTATGTGCCAGCGTATGCGTGCGTCTTATGGACTTTAACATGGCACACACACTTTCGCACATAGTAACACGGAAAACAGCTTGTAGGCAAATTCTCTTAAGTGGGCGGAGCTGACGGTCTATTTAATACTTAGTTTATGTTCATGGGCATAAACTAAGTATTAAATAGACCGTCAGCTCCGCCCACTTAAGAGAATTTGCCTACAAGCTGTTTTCCGTGTTACTATGTGCGAAAGTGTGTGTGCCATGTTAAAGTCCATAAGACGCACTGTCAGGTTGCTATGTGCCAGCGTATGCGTGCGTCTTATGGACTTTAACATGGCACACACACTTTCGCACATAGTAACACGGAAAACAGCTTGTAGGCAAATTCTCTTAAGTGGGCGGAGCTGACGGTCTATTTAATACTTAGTTTATGTTCATGGGCATAAACTAAGTATTAAATAGACCGTCAGCTCCGCCCACTTAAGAGAATTTGCCTACAAGCTGTTTTCCGTGTTACTATGTGCGAAAGTGTGTGTGCCATGTTAAAGTCCATAAGACGCACGCATACGCTGGCACATAGCAACCTGACAGATGACTGACACTTCATTCTGTGGTGGCATTGGGAAAAATTCAAATAATTCAAATAATTGGCAGTTATCGGGACGTGTTAAGAAAACGGTGGGTCTGGTGTGGTGAATTTAGTACCTGCATATATTTCATTAAAACGAATATATCAGGCCTGTTTTTTTAGCTTCGATCTCAGCAAAGCAACGTAAAGTAGGATTTTCAGCACATTTACAACTACTATTGTAAGTTGTTGTAAAACACGGATATTATTACGATTTTCTTATTTTACCTAGATAAATTACGGGATGTTTACATAGTGGTTGCAAACAATGGAAATATTTACCATTTGCAAAAATGAAATAAAATCAGTATCTACAAATAATTATTTGGAATTTTACTAAATATTTTATATATATTGTACTATATATTGTAGTTTCGATTTTGACTTACAGTTTAAAGAAAATTAATTCATAAATTGATTTTCAACTACAAATTGGTTGTTCATCAAAATTTAAATAAAAATATTTGATGTCCTATTATTTGTTGAGGGCTATGAACATTGCAACATTATTTTGATTGTTTTCATTAATTACGTTAATTTGAAATTCGTTTGTTTATTAAATTGTTGCAAACTTTGTTAAAAATATAATTTTTTTCCCCCCTTTTTGTTTTCGGTTATTACACAGTTACTTCATGAAAATATTATAACTCATAAATTATAGCCAATCAGAAATGTTCATATCTTTCCTCAGAACCCCAACACATTTTATGTCTTAATATTCCTTAGTTCTTCGCTTTGAATCCGTTGCCTTTTTTCTGTCGACATTCGCGGGCAAAATAACATTTCGCCAAAAACAACAAACGAAAACAAACACAATTATAATTGTGAAAACAAAAATGTTTTATTTTATTTCCACGAATGAATATTTCTACCATTCTGCAAAACACGTTTTCGTGGTGAAATAAAACAAACAATCTTAACTGTGGGAACGCATCCATCAGCTGATCGAAATACACTTAACTCAGTCAGTGTTCTTAGCATTCTCTCTTTATTTTTCCCACGAAGCGAGGGCATTTTTCCCTTTTCGTTGTACTCAAATACCCTCGATTTGCTTATGAAAAAATATTTCTTCTAAAAGTAAAGCTGGTATTATTCGGAAAGAAATTCACATTAAATTAACCTTGAGTATAAAAATCGCAGTTTGTTAACATTATAATGGTTAATAGTTGGTACTAGAAATCTTTTGCTAAAAGACGAATCCCTTTTTATAGGCATTAAGTGTGTTCCATTGTAGTTCAAATGTTTTTTCGTCAGATTCATGATATTTAAACCATTTTGATGCTTTATTTTTGTTTTGTACGAATCGTTTTTTTCGGGCAACAAAATATCCACAAAAGGTAGAAATTCCACGATGTAGGATGACTGCTGAGTGTCAGTATTTTATTATACCCCCTCCATTCGCTTTTTTTTTTGTTTTGTTGCCTCACACGTATTCACCGATACGAAATTTAAGAGAGAATTTTTCTTTCAAAATTTGCGGGGGGAATCGGGTAGGTGCGCGGGAGCTGACCGTCTATTTAATGCTTAGTTTATGCCCATGAACGTGTGCACAACAATACGACTCGATTAAAGACATCCGGCCTTACACGTTGTCTCCACCTGCAATTTTCTTAGCATGAAAATTTTCATGAAATGACAGATTGCACGTGGAGAGCACAAATTTCATGAAAAAACCAATTTCATGAAAAGTATTTCACAGCTCATTTCATGGTATTGATTTCATGAAAGGGGCTGAAATTTCTGTGCAGTTTGACACTTGTTTTTCATTTTCACGATGGCTGAGTGGCGAATGGTCGCTTGTAGGTTGTAGCGCTGAAACTAGGTATTTGAATAAAAACGAGACAAGTATAGTCATTACAAGGATATGGTAAATGGGAACAGAGAATGGATGTAGGTAGGATGTAGTCACATGGGCATTATAGTTTTGCATGTCGATCACGACAGATCTTATTTGCTCTTGGAAATAGTTGGTTATTATTTCTTGTTTTTTCCCGCGATGGCTGAGTGGCGAGTAGAAGATGTGCTCAAATTTATAAACAATTATGAAAAATTCGAGTGTTTATGGAACTATAAAAGTAGAGACTACAAAAGGTTGGACCTTAAAAGAAATGCATGGTTGCAATTATCCAAGGAAAGTGGCAAGGACACCGAAGAGCTAAAAAAAAAATGAGAAACCTTCGAACAACCTACGTTGTGGAAAAACAAAACGAGACAAAAAAATCTGGTACATCGGCCGAGACAGTGCATCATCAGCATCTTTTTTATTATGATGACCTCCGATTTCTGGATACGGTGATTGATTTAAGAAAAACAAAAAGCAATTACCTGGTATGTAAAATAAAGAAAACAATTATTATTTCTATACGTAATACTCATATACATGTATTTATACATATTTTTACAGGACAACAGTGTAGAGTGTGCTACGGAAGCAGTGGAGACGGATCTCAATGATTCCCTTTGCCTAGATGAATCTTTAGTGGAACAACCACCAGCTCTACCTACGTTCCAATCAAGCCCCTGTTTGTCGGCGGCATCACCATCACCATCACCATCGACATCAACATCAATATCGAAATCGCGGAAAGCTAAAAGAAGATGCAGTTCAAGTAACAAGTTGATAGTGCAATTGACGCAATTGTCCAATTTGCAAAAGGTGAAGAAGAACCAAACGTTTATTCTTCATTTGCAAAATGTAGGTGCTCAGCCTTAGCTGATGCTGACATCCAGTTCGACGCTGATGATTTTTAACTTTGAAAACATTTTATATGGTATCTAAGCAAATAAATATAATATAAATTTCTCACAATTATTCGTGTTGTATGAGTTTATTTTTGGGTCATCGAACCTTTTACCAATTTTTTTAAAGCTATGTTTACACGATTGCCAGATGTGCGAACATTTAAACAAGGAAATAAACATTTCCAGATAGTTTTACAAGCATCATAAAACAGAAAATGGAAACTATGCATAGCTACAACGAAAAGGGATTAGAAAGGATCATAAACATTTATAGATCCTTTTAGAAGTATCATAAACGGAAGAACACAAATGACGAAACAAAGAGTAATTAAGATGGATCTTAAACATTCACAGTTCCTTGTAGAAGAAACTTGTCAATATGCATTCTGCAAAAATTCCGAAACTCGTCATCTTCCCACAGAACATCTTTCAACAAATGTTCCTCTAAATTGTGCATTTCCCGTTTTTCCAGAAATGGATTTACCCAAAACCTTCGTTTTCTTTTCTCAGCTCGTTTGCGCAATTCATCTAATTCCTTCATGGCCTTTAATGCGAGAACGCAACGATGTGCTCTGCTCAACGACATTTCAACGAATGAAATTTCATGATATGAAATGCCCACCCTACATTTCATTTCATATTGTCGTTCTTTCCACGGTGTCTCCACCTGCAATTTTCTTAGCATGAAAATTTTCATGAGAGGACAGATTGCACGTGGAGACCACAAATTTCATGAAAAAACCAGTTTCATGAAAAGTATTTCACAGCTCCTTTCATGGTATTGATTTCATGAGAGGGACTGAAATTTCTGTGCAGTTTGACACTTGTTTTTCATTTTCACGATGGCTGAGTGGCGAATGGTCGCTTGTAGGTTGTAGCGCTGAAACTAGGTATTTGAATAAAAACGAGACAAGTATAGTCATTACAAGGATATGGTAAATGGGAACAGAGAATGGATGTAGGTAGGATCTAGGATGTAGTCACATGGGCATTATAGTTTTGCATGTCGATCAAGACAGATTTTGCTCTTGGAAATAGCTGGTTATTATTACTTGTTTTTTTCCAGCGATGGCTGAGTGGGAATGAGTTCGTGTTGTATGAGTTTATTTTTGGGTCATCGAACCTTTTACCAATTTTTTTAAAGCTATGTTTACACGATTGCCAGATGTGCGAAAATTTAAACAAGGAAAAAAACATTTCCAGATAGTTTTACAAGCATCATAAAACAGAAAATGGAAAATATGCATAGCTACAACGAAAAGGGATAAGAAAGGATCATAAACATTTATAGACCCTTTTAGAAGAACACAAATGACGAAACAAAGAGTAATTAAGATGGATCGTAAACATTCACAGTTCCTTGTAGAAGAAACTTGTCAATATGCATTCTGCAAAAATTCCGAAATTCGTCATCTTCCCACAGAACATCTTTCAACAAATGTTCCTCTAAATTGTGCATTTCCCTTTTTTCCAGAAATGGATTTACCCAAAACCTTCGTTTTCTTTTCTCAGCTCGTTTCCGCAATTCTTCTAATTCCTTCATAGCCTTTAATGCGAGAACGCAACGATGTGCTCTGCTCAACGACATTTCAACGAATGAAATTTCATGATATGAAATGCCCACCCTTCATTTCATTTCATATTGTCGTTCTTTCAACGCGACCAAATGTGAGAGATTTCATGAAAGAAAATTTGCAGGTGGAGACACCGTGTTCAACGCGACCAAATTTGACAGATTTCATGAAAGAAAATTTGCAGGTGGACCCACCGTGTTACTAATAATCAATCACTAATGTCGACAACTAGTTAGATGTCAGCTTTAGTAAAAATGTACAGCTTTTGTGAAATGGTACCAATACACAATCGGCCTTACTAATAATCAATCACTAATGTCGACAACTAGTTAGATGTCAGCTTTAGGAAAAATGTACAGCATTTGTGAAATGGTACCAATAAACAATTAGACCTCCACATTTACTAGTCCTACAACTTTCTTAGAATCTATTACATTTGTTGTCATTGCAGAATTCAAATTTCATAATTTGTTTTCGTGAAAAACAAGGTCAATGGTCTCTTTCACAAGGAGGATTTTATTCTAAAAGAAGGAATACATAAATTGCAATTAAATTTGCCCAACACATATCTTTCCAATGCTCTTTGAGACTTATTATCAGCAAAAAACAAAACACAAAATAGGAAATGCACAAAATATCCACTGACCTGTCAAACATCATATGCAAATCAGTAATGCCCTATCGTTCGATCGGACACAATTTTCAGTACTTTTATGGTACGCTTTCCATTGTTTTCTAATACTACCTCGCGATATCTTTATGAGTCCATTTATGTCGTAATAAAATCTCCTTCAAATTATTCAATAAACGGAACACTGTTTATTTAAATGGTTTCATTTATTCGTAGGCTGACGATGCAAATCAAAACTTATTAGAGGTCTAAACATCACCATTGCGTCGTTAGCAAGTGAATATTTTTGAAAAAAGAAATAATAGCTGGCTCATTCATTTCAGATTAAATTACAATAGCAAGTAGGAAGCGTGTTAAGAACTTATCGCTTCCGGGTTTGAAAATAAATACAATTTAACCTATAAAAAATTGTAAGGCTTATATATTACTAAATTCGAGAAATTTAGAAATTCGAACTGAAAAATATAAGACGCACATTTTTATGCACACATATTCTCGTACTATCTGTTAGGCTGTTACCCCTCCAGAAGATAATAAACTTGTTATTTTGCATGTATTTTGCTGAGTGCTCATAATTCCATTTTTATAACTATATTTTCCGCGAAGTGAACCTTTTCACACCAACCATTGCCTCATTAGAGATCCTCATTCTCGGTAAACAAACTCCTTTTGCAAAGAGTTTTAATAGGGTTTGAATGCAACAAAATATCTAACTGATTCGCCTGAGGTACTGAGAATTGTTGAAAAATTGTATGAGCCGTCCAAACTTAGGTAAGAAGATATTTTTTTCTGTTTGCGACGACTGTCAAGAAAGTCTTGGAAATATCCCAAACTTATATTAAATTAATTTCGTTGCTCGCAAACTATTTACAAAGGAAAACCAATCAAAAAGCAACAGAAAGAAAAACACAGAAATAATGCTTCACGTGCTTAGAAATAAAACAAAAACGCAATATTTTTCAATATTTTGAATACATTTGTACAAATTTGTATGTGATAGACTTAAAAACCATTTGCATTGTTGTATTACAACGAATAAAATTAGAAAACATTCACAATTTACTAAAATTAATTAATAATAATTGTAAACGCTCAGGCTGAACAACATCGTATTAAATTCTCTCCTATTTCGAAATTTAATACCGCGATTTTGGATGGTTGGGCAACACTTGTCTTCAAAATGACATAAGGGAGGATTTATTTAGCTAATGTCCGAGATAAACATGGCTTTCTCAACACTTACATTTAACTCTACAGTTAGCGATAGTCTGGCAACTATATTTGTTTATTGGTAAAGGGATTTTGGAAAATGTGGAGTCTTTTCGTAAAGTGCCAGACTAAAGTTGATTATTGGTAAGGCCGATCGTGTGGAGTATGTAATTAGGGTTATTATTTATTTTCCTGTATCGTAAGTTCTAAATGCATCTCTAGATAACGATTCCGTCATATTTCCCATGTAGTGGACTACATTGAGCTAAATTAACGTGCAAGTCACTCACCCAATAACAGTCAAGTAGATACTGGTAAACGTCCGGTCAGCAGCGTTGCCGTTGACTTTTTGAAAAATGTATCTATTTTTAAAAAAATGTATCAAAAGTATCTAAATTCGAGACTCAAAAATGTATCAAATGCATCACAAGAGAATATCGTTTTCTAAATCACTTTTCATGTTCCATTGGCACCAAAAATCAATATTTTGATGTATATTGATATTGATATTGCTATAGATTCAAAATAAGTCTGAAAAAAAATTAAAACATATGAAAAAGGGAGATTTTGCAGACTTATTTGAAAATTGAAAAATGTATCTAATTGAATATCTGAGTATCAAATTCTTTGCAAGGAAGCAAAAATGTATCTTTTTGATACAATTGTATCTTTGTGGCAACGCTGCCGGTCAGCTGCCCGTGTGTAGAAGTCTGATCACAGGATCTCGCTGCTCCTAGACAATCCTGCAATGCAAGAGGTGATTATAATGCTGCATTTACATGGTCACACATTCCTATCACGCAAAATTAAAGGGATGCTAAATAGTAAATAGCCGTGTGACCGAAAGGGACAGCATTACCTAACACGCAAAAAAACGTGACACGTATTTAGGTCGTCCATCTTGTTTACGTGATAGGAATTATAGGAAAGCTCTGCATGTTCATATTTTTATAGGGATGGCTTACGAAATTTCGATTTCCTATAAAACAAAATGGGCGCTGCTATCATATATTTTAAAAGCCATAATATATTTTTGACATTTCTCTTCTTCACATCCCCGATTGTACTCAAGATGGAAAACACGATTGATGGTATCTAATTAAAAAATAACATTTTCTTTATTTACCATGGTGAAAAATATATTATAAATTTAATTTTCAGATGAAAACTGGTGTCCCAATGTTGAATACTTGGACGACTATGAAGACAATCGGCCTTACCAATAATCAACTTTAGTCTGGCACTTTGCGAAAAGACTCCACACTTTCCAAAATCCCTTTACCAATAAACAAATATAGTTGCCAGACTATCGCTAACTGTAGGGTTAAATGTTAGTGTTGAGAAAGCCATGTTTATCTCGGATATTAGCTAAATAAATCCTCCCTTATGTCATTTTGAAGTCAAGTGTTGCCCAACCATCCAAAATCGTGGTATTATATTTCGAAATAGGAGAGAATTTAGTACGATTTTGTTCAGCCTAAGCGCTTACAATTATTAATTAATTTTAGTAAATTGTGAATGCTTTCTAATTTAATTCGTTGTAATACAACAATGCAAATGGTTTTTAAGTCTATCACTCACAAATTTGTACAAATGTATGCAAAATATTGAAAAATATTGCGTTCTTGTTTTATTTCTAAACACGTGAAGCATATATTTCTGTATTTTTCTTTCTGTTGCTTTTTGATTGGTTTTCCTAGTTAGTTGCTTAATAAAAAATAAATTTTATATAAGTTTGGGATAATTCCAAGACTTTCTTGACAGTCGTCGCAAACAGAATAAAATATCTTCTTACCAAAGTTTGGACGGCTTGTAGGTACCTTTTTGCAACAATTCTCAGTACCTTAGGCGACACAGGTAGATATTTTGTTGCAACCAAACCCTTTTCAAACTCTTTGCAAAAGGAGTTTGTTGGCGTGAAGAGGTTCCCTTCGCGGAAAATATAGTTATAAAAATAGAATTATCAGAACTCAGCAAAATACATGCAAAATAACAAGTTTATTAACTTCTGGGGGTGCAAGTACAGCCTAACAGGTAGTACGAGAATATGCGTTTTATATTTTTCAGTTCGAATTTCAACTTTTGTCGGTTTCTAAGTTTCCCGAATTAAGTAATATATAAGCCATACAATTTTTTATAGGTTAAATTGTATTTATTTTCAAACCCGGAAGCGATAAGTTCTTAACACGCTTCCTACGTGCGATTGTTATTCATTCTGAAATGAATGAGCCAGATATTATTTCTATTTTCAAAAATATTCTCTTGCTAACAATGCAATTTTGATGTTTAGACCACTAATAAGTTTTGATTTGCATCGTCAGCCTACGAATAAATGAAACCATTCAAATAAACTGTGCTTTGTTTATTGAATAATTTGAAAGGGATTTTATTACGACACAAATGCACTCATAAAGAAATCGCGAGGTAGTATTAGAAAACAATGGAAAGCGTACCATAAAAGTACTGAAAATTGTGTCCGATCGAACGATAGGGCATTACTGATTTGCATATGATATTTGACAGATCAGCGGATATTTTGTGCATTTCCTATTTTGTGTTTTGTTTTTTGCTTATAATAAGTCTCAAAGAGCATTGGAAAGATATGTGTTGGGCAAATTTAATTGCAATTTATGTATTCCTTCTTTTAGAATAAAATCCTCCTTGTGAAAGAGACCATTGACCTTGTTTTTCACGAAAACAAATTATGAAATTTGAATTCTGCAATGACAACAAATGTAATAGATTCTAAGAAAGTTGTAGGACTAGTAAATGTGGAGGTTTAATTGTTTATTGGTACCATTCCACAAAAGCTGTACATTTTTACTAAAGCTGACATCTAACTAGTTGTCGACATTAGTGATTGATTATTAGTAAGGCCGAATGAGTACTACAGCTCAATTCCAGATGCAGGTAAGTCCTAACATTATTCTGTTGTTTTAATAACAAACAACGAATTGAAATTGTGTTTGTTTACGTCTATCTTATGTGTTTGTATAGATGATCCACCCTCGAAACCCACTACGTCGGATGAGAACGAGAAGCAGTTCCCCGAAGAAGCAGAAGGTTCGTCGTAAATAACGTGAATATGTATTTTTTCTTATAAAGGTACTGAATTTTTTCAAGAAAATCTTATTGAGGCAGTAAGGGAGAAGCCGGCGCTATGGAGTATTCACCATAGTGATTTCTAAAATCGTGTTACACGAATGCGACTATGGGAGGAAGTCCTAAGCCAGCTAAGTGGGTATTCTTATTAATAAATAATTTACTTGGTACTAATATTTTCACCTTTCAGATCTCAAAACAAAACAGGCAAGTGTGGTGCGAACTCGATGGGATCGACTGAAAAGTTCCTACATGCGGTCTAAGAAAGTACTCGCTAGTGGATCGGGAAACTATGCTAAACAATATAAATACTCTAGGCTGCTCTCATTTTTAGATGACACCAACAAACCTCGCAAGTAAACACATTTTTTTTTTAATGATATTTCTTATATCTGTCGTGGGCTGTGGTACCTAATAATGCTATTGCGTAAACATTATCTACACAAATTTTAATTTTAGAACGAAATCCTATTTCGAGAAAGTGCAACCTGGAGTGTTGCCGTCATCTGGTCTTGCAGGTGGTTCCCAAAGCTCAGGTATAAGATATAGGTAACTATTATATTTTGTATTTCACTATGTTTTTTTCATTTTTTATTAGAATCTTGTCAAACAACTTCAAATGAGTTGCGACAGAAGGCCATACACCTGTTGGAGGACATGAAGTCAAAGCAGAGTGAGCAGTTACTACCGTTACCACCACCCAAAAAAAGTTTTGCCGCCCTAACATGTGATATGATTCTGGACCAGATGGAGGAACTACCGAGGCATTTGCAAAGGAAAATGCATATGCGTCTATTTACTGTTGTAAATGAAATGATGGACGAATTTCACGCAGGAGACAGCAGATTTTAAGGCTTTCCTTTTTTTTTAATAGCCCACCAAAAATGAAATGAAGTACCTGGTTTTAGTTTATTTTTTTATTTTTTGTTTAATGAATTTAATGTGATGCAATTGAAATAGTTTAGTTCCTACAAAATTTATGTTTTAATACTATTTATTAATAAAAAATGTAAATACTTTAAATTTTTGAATCTTGCCAATCCACAGCACCGCTATTATTGAAGTATTTGGTGAATTTACTTCGTGTGATTTTGGCTTTTGTGGAAGAATTTCCATTCACCCTGTCATGGAAAGCACGCAAATTATTTGATTGCTCTCGCCAGCTTCCTTCTGTTGAATGTCCTTGCACATCTTGGTCTATTGATCCCATGGTGATATATCTGTTTCCGGGATGATTACGTAACCAATTGTGTAAGCAAACTGTGGAACCAACTATATCTTCAACTAACGCAAGACTTGCGTTAATTGGTACGCGATATATCCTCCATTTGGCGCTTAATATTCCGAACGAATTTTCGATTACACGTCTGGCTCTGCTTAGACGATAATTGTAGATTCGTTCTTCTTTCGTCAAGCTTCGTTTGCTGTAGGGCTTCATCATATTCTCGTTCATGGAGAATGCATCGTCTGCTACAAAAACGTATGGCGCTTCTAACAAATCTGGGGCTACATCTCTGGGTTTCGGAATACTGTAAGTTTATTTGTTGGAGTAAATGAAAATTAAAACTTCGGACATTAGTTACTTACGGAAGTTTGTTTTGATAAAACAGTTTTCCAAACTCGCTATTTTGAAATATCCCTCCATCGCTTTGATGTCCTGCAGCTCCTATATCGCACATGATGAAATTATAATCATGGTCGCATATAGCCATCAACACAATGGAGAAAAACTTTTTGTAGTTAAAGAATTCTGACCCAGAGTTGTACGGCGATGTTACCATGACATGTTTTCCATCGATAGCGCCAATGCAGTTCGGAAAATTCCACCGCTGCTCAAAGCCATGAGCAATTTCCAAAAATTTGGCGACTGTTATTTTTGGAAAAACTTCCTTTTTTAACACCTTTGCTATGGTTGACGTTGTTTCCACCAAAATATTGTGCACGACAGACTCCGAACATTTATAGCTCAATGCTAAACTTGCCTGCGATTCTCCAGTAGCCAAGTATCTATTTTAATATACAGAATCATAATGAAAAACATAGTTTAGATTTCTTGTTAATATTTGTAAAGAACCAAACAACAAACTTCAGAAAGTTAGTTAATAAAATGATTTTACTCTCACCTAATGGTTATTAAAAGTCGGATTTTAGCCGAGATCGCTTCTCGCATAATATTTTGCTTCGTTATGGATGGTCCAATTTTGTGAAGCAACTCTTCAAATTGGGAAGCAGTCATTCTTAAATACTTGAGGAAAAGTTGCGGGTCATTTGTTTCGCATATGGATCCAAAAATGGATACAAATGCTCCATCAAGCATTCTGTTCCTTAGGTAAGGATGCACCCAATACTTCCTCTTCATTTTCCTTTTTACCCGACTGGTTACACATTTATTTTTCACTTCATCATCACTACTATCGAAAATGATATCTATTAATACGGCGGCCTTTACAAGATCCATGCTTTTATTTATTTTTTAATTGTACCACAACAAAACCGATGAAAATAAATTTGTTTGTTTACATGTGATCTGTCAAATCTCCATAATAATGTTATAGCAAGTTAAATTCAACTGCTAGGTAAGTGATCTCACTCTTACACCTTATTAGCACTGACTGCGGATAAACGGATCTCTCTTTTCGGTTTTGTTGCAAAAATGCGCGTGCGTGGTGGTGTAAATGCCCTATAAAACACTATCGGCAGCACATATAGAACCCGGTAACCAACCGGTAAACAAACCTCTGAGAATAGTGCCCTGCTGTGAGTGGAATTCTTCCCCACGTTGCAGAATACACCAGTCTCCGGGAATCCGTGCCACCACCTCAGTCATTATTTGCACTCCTCCAGAGGCGGTGTTTTGTTGCGGCTACCTGCAAAGAAATAAAAGCCAAATGTAACCAAGGGAACACAAGGGGTGGGATGTTTATGCTTACCTTTCCCCGTGAAACGCATCGGAATATCTGTTCAAAAAGTTGTGTCAGATTATTCTGCTGCCTCGGTAAGCATCCATAGCTTCATGCCTGGAATGGAATAAATAAAGCTAAACGAAAAAAAAAGAAAAATAATAACTCACCCAAAATGCATGCGGCATGCGGCTGCGATTAAAGCTATTTTTTTATGATATTTTTTGTTGTGTTTTGACGTTTGTCAATCCGCGCAGAGAATCGGCCACAATGGCTCTCGGCTAAAGAGGTAATTGAGATTGGGATTGTTTTCACCAGTAGAATTATATCAGCGATTGTCAAATCTATCCTGTAGAAAGAGTGGGACAGGGCGAATCCGATGAGAACATCCGAAGAAACGGGTATATCCGAATGGGATAAAGCAGAAGAACAAAGTAACAGCCTCCGATGGTGGTTCGATATATGGCTCGTACCATTCTTGTGCCAACAACGAAAGAGGTCATTCGGGACACAGTACGTCCAGGGCACTCATTCCGTAACTCTGAGAACGATAATCGTTTCAGCGATAGTAGTCAACGATCTCGTCACCAATTTGCTTTCCGTAACTCTATCACTATCGTCTCGTCTATCGTTTATTTTATACAAATAGTGAGAGCGTTGAGAGCATTGAGTGTCTTTCAGAGACCCTCAAACTACATGAAAATTCCAATCAGACGTCGTTGAAAATGTCATAAATGAGTTTTTTGGCAAACAATTTTGTATTTGATCCGGAAAAACATGAAAATTGCAAAGTGGAATTATTTCAAATTTGTTCCATAGTTTATTAATAATAATAAATAACATCGAAAATATGTATTATTGATAGGTCAGCTTCATGGAAGTCGGGATACCTACTTGTCGAAAGGTTCCACTTCGTATTCTTCGATTGCTGTACTATCACTATCAATACAAATGTTATGGAGGGCAGCACAAACATTTGCAAAAACTACTTCTCCGTTTTCCAATTATAATTCTAAATCAACGTGCGTATTATGAAAATATGTAATTTAATGTTTAAATTTTTTTAAGTTTGCAATACACCCTTCCACAATATTTCTTACTTTTGCATGAGGTTTATAACTCTAAAATGTACATAAGTCGTTATTATATTTGGTAGCATTTGAAAAATATCTAAAGTCAAGTATTCATCTTGAAATTCAATAAAAACTCTTCAGTTGTTTGCAAAGCATACAAATCAATGCAAAACGATACCTCATTAGGTATCGCTCAAATTGTATCGTCTGGGCGATAGCGTTTCGACGATTATTGATTTACGTGAAGCAAATGTTCAATCGTCAAAACGATATCGTCTGGACGACAGACGATTATTGAAGTTACGTGAAGCAAAGCTATCGTCGAAACGCTATCGTCTGGCGATAATCGATATACGGAATGAGTGCCCAGGCCAACCGTGTCGAATTTTCGTGTAAGTCCTCACAGCGAGGCAGTGCGCGTGCTTGAAAACAAATCAAACAAAATTTGAAATTTAAAGTTTAAACCGGTAATAGAGTGCGCCGATTATTGTGAAGAGTAACCAGGGTACCCAACGATCACCCTATAAAATTGTCGGAAGGGATACTATAAAAAGAAGATTATTACCATAAAGAGGGGTGAGTTGAAGTGTTCAAACTTAGTTAGGATGAAAAGTAACCATAGTGCCTTAAATTAGGTATTATTTGCATGAGGCGGTCATAGACAACCTTGAAGGTCGTGGCCGCCCAATTTGTATGACAGTGCAGAGTGTCTGTGACGTGTCGGATGACCGCCGTGACCTTCGTCAGCACAGCAACATCTCCAAAAAGGCGTCTGAAGCAAGGGGATACTATTTTAAGGACCCGTGACAGAGCCTTCCACATATTCTTTGCATGAGCGAAGTTTTTAATGAAGTGCACAAGAAGCCTGGCGGAAAATCGAAGCAAAGAGGCATCCGTCGTATATTTTTTTTTTAATTTATGCGGCCTACTACTTAGCCAGCATTGCGTGTAGCAAACTACACTTTATAACACTAATAGCAAAGATATTATAATTATAATTATAATTATATTATCTGTGCTAATAGTATATAAGAGTTTTAGTTGTAAGTCTATGCGTTATACGCGATAGGTATTAAGGTAGTCATAAGTGTTTTTTTTTGAAAAGAATTTTTTTTTGGCGTGATAGTTTTTTTTTGGTAACGTAAATGAGTTTCGTTTTGTGTGAAAAGTGCAGTTTGGCCCCCGTTCATATTACGTAGTCGCGGCCTGTGAATGAAATAGAGGATACCTACATAGAGCTCTGTTTAGGTAGGAAACGATTCGCGGTGTAGCGTAAGGCGAGGACATTTTTCCCCCGTGAAGTTTTTGTTGTTGTTTGTGGGGCCAAGCCTAACTTAGTTAGGGTTTGAAATTTTTCCGTTGATTCATATTGTGATAAATTCCTATCTTATTAACTCAAATGTTATCACAAATAAATAAATTCGTGCCTAATTAAGCATGCTCCTTGAGCCACGCCAAATGGTCGTTTTATTTTTGTATTATTTGCAATACGCAGACGGTGTGATCGGACGGCAGCATCTCCAACAAAGGGAAATTCCAACATCGGCCAACGAATTTCCAGCGCCCCTCAGTGCGGTGAAGGTCCGTCCGTTTTGGTGAAGGTAAAGTATTTTACAGTGTGATCTCTCGACACTCCTGTCCCTTTCTATTTCCGTTCCCATCCATTGTTCCTATCCACTTCCTGTTCCGAGTCCTGTTTCGCTTCCAAACTCCTTAGATATCCTTTTCAAGCCTCGCTACAACTTTGCAAAGAAACAACAGTTCATTGCCTTAAGGGAATGGTAATGACCATTGTTCTGTACTTAGAGCTTGTATGTACGAAACGTTAATGGTTTACCTTGTTTTTATTCTTTTGTAATTCAATTATTCAATATTGTCCGCTTATTCTTATGTATTAGTCTCTAGTATAAGAGTTTCTTTTGTTTTGTTATATCTCTTAAATATTGGTCGCATCTCGCATATCGACGAGCCAGTAATGGTGAGATGGTGTATGTTAATGTTCTTCAGTTATGCTGCGCTCTCTAAATATTACTCTCTATAATTCTCTAAATTGTTGTACTTTCTTGCGTTGCTTTGTGCGGTCATTCGTTATGGTCAATGATTGATTTTGCCTTGGAAGTTATCTCTCTTGTAAATTAACCAGCGCCCAAGCAACATCAACCTTAATCGTGTTCGTATGTATGCTTATTAATAAAATCATTAACATTCTAACAAAATCGTTTTCCTTACACAAATATAAACTATTCGCGACAACATATTAGTTTCGCTCTAATACAACCATATCATCTTTCCTTTCCATGGCCGATGACCTTTTTAAGGATTATTTCGAAATTATTTTAATGAATCTACTATTTGCATCAAAATTTGCTAATTGCCAAAAAGGCTCTGATGAATTACTTGATGTTGACTGGTCTCCAATTGTAAATACTCCAGGTGAAGAGTCAATTTCGGTAAATACTTGCAAAACAGCTACAATGTCAATCCTTTACCGTGACACGCAAAACATTGCCAATTTGAATAAACAGCCATCTGCCTCAATAACTGTCAGAAGTATGTCTATTCGATACTTTGCTGGTTACTGCTGTTATAAGCTATTTAAAACGATGAAAGATCCCTGTCTGCATTGTACCCGAACATTGATTAAAAAATTTAAGGCGCAAACTGAAAATTCGGAGTTTCTTATCCATCACAAGGCATACCTAAATTCAGAATCTGACTTTGGAAAATTATTTCCACCTTCAAATAAATTTTTTTAAATTTGCAAACTTCAAACGAATGTTTTTGAAAATGTATACAACAATAGCCCAGAAATTATTAGCATCAAATCGCAAATGATATCTATGTGCATTATAGAAACAGAGTTGTTTTATTCCGATTGGTTTGAAGACCCAATTTGTGGTGAGCACCATTTGGAAGCACTTTCTTTTATGGTCCTTGTGTTGTTGAGAAAAAATTGTATTTAGACCAGTAAAAACGCCAAAAAAAATCTATCCAAAAAGGTAAAACAAAAAACAACAAGCGACTTGAAAATTAAATGAACCTATAAGAACTGTCAGGATTTGAAACGAAGGCACAATATTTTTCATTTTTTTGAATAAGTCTAATAATTTTTTTATTTCTCTTATCATATTAAATAAAAAAAAATCATCAACTCTGTGTTATGAATTCTTTCTTTTATGCTTTGAATTTCGTTTTTATTTGTTTTTATTCTATTTATTTTTTAATTTGTATTTTTGTAAATATTTTAACTTAGTTATTTTGTAAATTCGTCCAACATTATTTTAACAAATTCGTTACGAGTAAATCATACAAAATATTTTTTTTCGTTATAATATTGCAAGCACTGGAGCTAAAAAAATAAATACTTTCTAGCGAGCAACTAACATTGTTGTGGAAAACGATTTTTTAGCCGATATGCTATTTTCTTTTACATGGGATTTGCGACAATGTTTAAAATGAAGAGATTTTTCTTATTTCACGCTATCAATTGAAATTCAGTGTTTTATTTCTCTTCTTTGTACACATTCGGCCTTACCAATAATCAATCACTAATGTCGACAACTAATTAGATGTCAGCTTTAGTAAAAATGTACAGCATTTGTGAAATGGTACCAATAAGGTTTTTTTGACGTGGCTAGCACTAGTGCCCACTAGTGCGCACTGAGAAGTGTCAGCTGATTTTCCCGCTTACCCAAGAACCTGCACAACCCTGAAAATTCGGCTATCATATCGAACGCAAAATATCCTGCCCTGAAGTCTGGCAGTTTTTGGATTTGAAAAATACTTATATATTTTCCATTCCATTTATCTTTAAAATAAGGTTTTAGTCCATAAACGTTGTTGTTTTCAGACAATTCCCCTTTGAATATCAAATTTGTTGTATTTATCAGAGACAATACTGAGACCCCCAACTCCGGCCGATTTTCCGTTACTTGCCTACAAGCTAAATTACCATGGGCTTGTGACAAATTTTTGCGCTAGTAGGTATTGATACATAGAAATTCGTATTGACTAATGTCACGAAACTTCAAAAAATCCGGCTCACCAACACACCCTCAAAAAAACGTAACAACTTCCGCTGCTTAAAATCTGGCTTCCGGTGTGGGCAAATCTGCTGGCTGCGTTCACACAATTTTATCCGTTAAATTTGAAAATAATTATTACAACAAAATTTTGTGTGGACAATGATCAATTTTCAAAAATAATTGTATATTTATTTGACATAAAAGAAAGATGAACAGTTCTGAAGAATAATAAACAAATAAAAACATTTTTAGTGAACATTCGTGAGGCAGTTAACATAAATAGAGTAGAATATGCTTATCACAAATGTCGCTTAGTAGTATAGTTATACAGCCGTATTTATTAGAATCGCTTACGACGCCTCTACGACGTTGTTTAGTTAAACATCGCGTAAAGATTTACGCAGCCTCTACGTGGCTTTCATGAAATTGTGATTTATAAACATTTTTCCGCGGTTATTTTGCTAAACGAGGTTTGTGTCTAAATAGGAAAGAATTTCGAAGAACTATTACAGAAAACACAGAAATCTAACGGGTGACTTTTTAGCTGGTTTGGTTTTGGCAACACTGGCTTTAATAGCTGACGTGTGTTTAGTACCTTGTGTCGCTGTCAAACAGCTTCAGTTTGGTTTGCAATTTAACAATGGATCGTTTTACAAATGAACAACGCTTGCAAATTATTGAATTTTACGTGCTCGGTTCGAAATGTTCTGATCCGCTTTTTTATCGAAAAATTGTGTTCAGCGATGAGGCTCATTTTTGGTTGAATGGGTACGTAAATAAGCAAAATTGCGGCATTTGGAGTGAAGATCAGCCAGAAGCATTGCAACAGCTACCAATGCATCCCGAAAAAGCCACTGTTTGGTGCGGTTTATGGGCCGGCGGCATTATTGGGCCATATTTCTTCAAAGATGATGCGAATCGCAGCGTTACTGTCAATGGTGAACGCTACCGAGCGATGATAACAAACTTTTTTTTGCCCGAAATGGAAGTTCTTGACTTGCATGATATGTGGTTTCAACAAGACGGTGCCACATGCCACACAGCACGCGAAACAATGGCGCAATTGCGAGGCGAGTTTGGTGAACAGTTAATTTCACGTTTCGGGCCGGTCAATTGGCCGCCTAGATCGTGCGATTTGACACCATTAGATTATTTTTTGTGGGGGTATGTCAAGGCTAATGTGTATAGGGACAAGCCCGCTTCGATTGACGCACTGGAAGCCAACATCCATGCATTCATTCGTGAGATACCGGCCGATATGTGTGAAAGAGTATGCCAAAATTGGACTCAGCGGATGGGCTACCTGAGACGCAGCCGCGGTCAACATTTGCATGAAATTATCTTTAAACATTAAATCGCAAGGTTCAAACTATCGATTCAAATAAATATTTCATTAATTTTTTCGAATTTTTTGTGTTTTTTTTTTTTTTTAAGTTCTAAACCTCTTAAAAAATCACGCGTTATTACCTTTTTTCCCTAAAACCGACATCAACTGTGATTAGCTTTGTAAATGAATTCATTTTACACACTAAAAAAGTCAAATTATCTAAAACAAATCCGAAAAGTCTTCGAAGGTACTGCTGAAATATCAAACTGCAATCATATATCTATGTGTCTTCCTATATCCATATTCCTATTTCTGTTCTACCAACCACCGCCAAATTCAATGCCAGGCCATTTGTAGACATATTCACACACATCCTAAGACATTCCCCACAAGCAACAAAACTGAAGTGTAAGAAATAATATTACAAACGCACAATGTTTTATATATTTTCATTTATTAAATATAATTTCAATCTTATAGTTGCATATGCAATGCTTGGCAGAAATTTGCACAGCATTCGAAATGAATGAATAAATAAAAATGAACTTCACTTTTTGGTTTTGTTTACAATTCGACGACGACCAAATGACATTTGATGCAAAAACACATTTACGTAAGCTCTACGCAGGCTCTAAACGCAAATTTTCGTGTTTAACTTACGCAGCCCTAAAGCAACGTTGCTTAAGTTCGAAAAATCTTTATAAATAACATTTTCCTGCGTAAGGGCATTTTAGAGGGTGCGTAGAGATAAGCAGACTCTACGATGAGTTTATAAATAAGGCTGATAATTTATAAATACTAAGATTAATATCGTTGCTGTTATCTATATATATAAAAATGAATTGTTCGTTTGTACGTTCATAACATGCGAACGTGAAGTCCGATTTGCTTGATTTTTTGGTATGTTTTCATTATTTGCCTGTAGAAGGTTTGTGTGAAATAATAATTTAAAAAAATTTAATTTAAAAAAAATTATTTTTGGGCATTATTTTTGCATAACGGAAAACAGAGGAATCAAAGTAAACGCGTTTCGATTTTGCAAGCGTTGCATTGTGTTGTGTATTAGCACGAATGAAAAACAGCAGAGTAACAGTAAAAAAAATCGTTGGCTGTGCACTAATACTGGTGTGCGTTGCTTTCGATTGTGGCATTGTGCTGTGTATTAGCACGAATGAGAAACAGAGTAGCAGTGAAAACACAGCAATCGCGTCTGTGTATTTTTGTGAACATCATTGGTTGTGCACAGTCATTTCTTAGAGTAGACGCCGAATAATTAGATTTTCTGCTGGCGTGTGTCAAGTCCAAAACAGTGTTACGTATGACAGAAAATATGGAAGCGTTTAAAAGTGATGAGCAGCAAACCGAAGCGAATCAAGAAAAAGAAGAAAAAGTTACTATCACAGAAGTCTATAAAATCATTGGTTTGGGTGATGACGCGAACGATTCAGCCAAAAATGAAGAAAATCAGGCAAATGATGAGATGAATATTGGAAGTGCACACGGAACTTCGACGCCGCAAAAAGTTGGAATGGCATTAGAATTCGGTAATAAAATTCTTTATGGTTTGTTCTTTTTGTTTTAATTAAAAAGTGAATTTATTTCAGATTGGAATAGTGAACCATTGGATTTTAACGAATTTTTAGTTGGTAAAACCTATCTGAAGTTCATATTTTTATTCAAAATTATTCGGTTTTTTTTTTGTTTGTCTGTAGATGATTTAATCTCTTCGCAAAAATTGAGCTCATCATTGGTGGAGTTACCATCATCGCAAAATGTTAATTCGTCAAAGACAGATTCTTTGCGAAATTTGAACTTATCAATGGTGGAATTGTCCTCATCGCAAAATGTTAATTTATCAAGTGCTTCGAATGCCAGCGATTCAAGTGTGAATTCGAATAAAATGCAGGCGAAAATACGGAAGGAAAATGGATTGCGCATAAAGAATATGATTGGATTCTTCAAGAACGAAGGCGTTTCTTTTTTTAAAGCCAAGCGTAAGTATAATTTATTTGCAAGTAATTTGAACGTGTTTTGAAAGTTTCGTTCTTTAGGTGTATACCAAGCACTGTATGAAGACCGAATGGATCTTGATGTTTTGATGTGCTTTGTCATTACTGGGCAAGTGGTCATCATCGATCAGAAATTAATTCTGCCTGAATGGTTACAACGTAGACCATTGTCAAAGGTTAACAAAGTTGGTGTCAAAAATTAACAATTTATTGTGCGCTGCAATTTTTGTAAGCTGCATTTAGTTATTCAATTTTTTTGCTTTTAAATCATTCTTTGTTAAACCAAATTCCTTGACGGAACCAAATTAATGAACCAAAACGATGGACAAAACGATGTCTCTCTAATTTAATTTAGAATTGAAATACAGTTATATTTGTATTTTATTAAAATGATTTATGAATATTGATTTCAAATAAAGCAACAATCAAATATTGTGTGTTCTAAATGTTATTTCGTGAAGTGTGTTGATTTTATGTGAAGCAAAATTGTTGGCGCCAAATGATTGATGTTTTTGCCGTAACTGTAAACAATTATCATGTGTTTCTCTGATTCTTTTGTTAATTTACAGCTGAATAGTATAACCGAAAGCAACGCATATCAGTATTTGTGCTCAACCAATGTGCTCGCAAAAATACATAGACGCGTTTGTTGTGTTTAATTTGTTCTCTGTTTCTCTTTCGTGTTTATACACAGCAGATCAGCACAACCGATGGCAAGGCATACCAGTATTTGTGTACAACCAACAATGTTTTCAAATCACGTTTCTATGTTGTGATACGAGCAGCATTTGTTGTGTATTGGCAAATAATGTAGAACTGAGAATTACAGCAAACGTGTCTATGTATTTTTGCGAGTACCGTTGGTCTTGCACTAATACTGGACCATGTTAACTTCGTTTGTGTTGTTGTGTGCGTACCGGCAAATTAAGCGTATCAATGTTCTGCACCAATGGGAATTTGAGTGAGCGTGCAAGTGTTATCTCATATATCTGCTATTTTTCATCGTCAATAAACATATTTTTTCTTGGATTTTGGTAATTGAATAAATAGGAATTAAAATTTAGTTTCGACTGTGAGTTGATGTGTTTTATTTTTGTGTATAGTTATAATTATGCCGCGACCGAGACGTGGCGCCAATATTGGTCGTCGTACTCATAATACAAGACGAGTTGCATCTGCTATAGCAGGTGAATCTGAAGCGGAACGTGAAGTGAGACTTGAACAGCAAAGAGAGCGTCAATCGAGATCGCGTTCTGCTCAAACAAACGAAGAACGAGTCGCGAGTAATTCTTCGGATCGAGCGAGAATGAGTCGCAATCGCGCTGTTAGAAGTCGTGCCAATGACAATATTAATCAGCGAGTAATGCGTGCTGCTTTCAATTATGATAGTGAAGTTGACTATTGTTCTCTTCCATGCCTTTCAATCGGAACTATGACTAATGTCTGCGAACAGTGCAATGCATTGAAATTTCCATCGGAAACTCCTGGAATGTGTTGTGCAAATGGACAAGTAAAATTGCCTGTTTTGAATCCTCCTCCTGAGCCTTTGAGGTCATTAGTTTCTGGTTTGACTCCAAAATCGAATCATTTTTTGTCTAAAATACAGCAGTACAATTCATGTTTCCAAATGACGTCTTTCGGCGCCTCAAATATAATCAGAGATGGATTCATGACTTTTAAGGTAATTACTGAACACGACACTAACAATGAGTTCTATCGTGAGATTGAATCAAATGTTTCATGAATGCAGATTCAAGGTCAAATCTATCATCGAATTGGATCGTTATTACCATGTTTGGATTCCAATCATTCCTTTTTGCAAATATATTTCATGGGAAATTCAGATGTTGAAATTGAACGGCGTTGTGTGGTGTCACAAAATCCAAATGATGGTAATGCAGTGAGAAGAGGAATAATTGAAAGATTGCAGCAGTTTTTTCACGATGAAAATTGTTTGATCAAATTATTTCAAACTGCCCTTGATCAAATGCCTTCGGATTCTCATAGAATTGTTATTCGGGCCGATAAAGCACCTGGTGGAATTCATGCTGGAAGGTTAAACGCACCAACAATTGATGAAGTTGCCGTATTAATTGTGGATGAAGGAGCGAGCAGTCGAGATATTGTACTTCATCGTCGAGATCAAAGTGTTGTGCATGTTTCGGAAACTCATCGTTGTTATGATGCGTTGCAGTACCCAATTTTGTTTTGGCAAGGCGAGGATGGTTACCATTTCAATATTAAGATGAAACATCGTTTAACTGGTTAGTTACAATAAAATGCATCACACATTTTGTGAATTATTGATACTTAATATTCGCATTTATTTCAGGCTTGGAAACAGCAAAAAAAGTTAGTGCGATGAACTATTATTCGTACAGATTAATGGTTCGGCTGAACGAAATTAATCATATATTGAATTGTAGAAGGCTTTGCAACCAATTTATAGTTGATGTTTACGCTAAAATTGAGTCTGAACGATTGAATTTTATTCGATTTAATCAGAAAAAGTTAAAATCCGAACAATATATTCATTTGCGCGATGCAATTCAGAATGATGGGAATATCAACGATATTGGCCAAATGACAATATTACCAGCAACATATACTGGAAGTCCACGACACATGCACGAGTACGCGCAAGACGCAATGACGTACGTTCGGCATTATCATCGACCCGATTTATTTATTACTTTCACCTGTAATCCTCAATGGAATGAAATAAAGCAATATATGTTTCATGGTCAAAGTGCTTCTGATCGCCACGATATTGTTGCGCGTGTGTTCAAGCAAAAATTGAAAACGCTTATGGATTTTATTGTCAAACAACAAGTGTTTGGAAAAGTTCAATGTTGGATGTATTCTGTGGAATGGCAGAAAAGAGGACTTCCGCATGCACATATTTTGGTTTGGTTAGTTGATAAAATTACGCCAAATGAAATTGATAGCGTAATATCAGCCGAAATTCCTAATCCAATCATTGATCCAGGACTGTTTGAATCAGTTACGAAGCACATGATTCATGGACCATGTGGGGCATTAAATGTCAACTCACCGTGCATGGCTGAAGGAAAATGCACAAAACGGTACCCAAGAGCATTAATAGCGGAAACAATTTCTGGTAATGATGGTTATCCGTTATATCGTAGGCGTTCACCTAAAGATGATGGCGAAACAGTTATGGTGAAATGCAAAAATCAAGACATTAAAATTGACAATCGTTGGATCGTTCCATATTCGCCGCTATTGTCCAAAACTTTTGGTGCTCATATAAATGTTGAGTATTGTAACTCAGTAAAATCCATCAAGTACATATGCAAATATGTTAACAAAGGAAGTGATTTGGCCTATTTTGGAATTGCTGGGGATAAAAGTGATGAAATCACTTCATATCAATTAGGCCGTTATATTAGTACAAATGAAGCAATATGGCGAATTTTTTCATTTGCAATACACGAAAGGTATCCAACTGTACTGCACTTGGCAGTTCATCTTCAGAATGGTCAACGTGTGTACTTCACCCCTGAGAATGCGGCGCAACGAGCAGAACAGCCACCGAAAACAACGTTGACTTCATTTTTTGATCTGTGCAGAAATGACGAATTTGCTAAAACGTTATTGTATTCTGAAGTGCCACGATATTTCACATGGAATGAATCTGCGAAAGTTTTTCAAAGACGGAAACAAGGGCAACCAGTACGAGGCCATCCAAATGTATTTTCTACAGAAGCATTGGGTCGTGTGTATACCGTTCATCCAAATCAGGATGAATGTTTTTATTTGCGTTTATTATTGATTAACGTTCGTGGTCCTACGTCATTTGAAGATTTAAGAACAGTCCATGGTGAATTGTGTGCGACTTATCGGCAAGCATGCCAGCGTTTGAATCTACTTGAAGATGATATGCATTGGGAAGCTACACTTGCTGATTCCGTAATTTCATCATCTCCACATCAAATACGAACATTATTTGCAATTATAATATCTACATGCAGTCCATCAAATCCACTTGATATATGGCATAAATTTCGTGATGACATGACGGAAGACATTTTACTTCGAGTGCGACGTTCAGTTTCAAATCCTGAATTAGAAATCACACCGGAAATGCATAACGAAGCTTTGATTTTGATTGAAGACATGTGTATAATGATTGCAAACAGAATATTAGTGCAGTTAGGAATGATAGCGCCTAATCGTGTAGTTCATGATGTTATTAATCAAGAAATGCATCGTGAACAACAATATGATCGTAATCAATTGAGAACATTTGTGCAGTTAAAAGTTCCACAATTGAATAGTCAACAGAAATATGCTTATGACAAAATCATGGAAGGTGTGAACAATGAAGAAGGTGGATTTTACTTTATTGATGCACCAGGAGGCACTGGAAAAACATTTTTGCTGTCATTGATTCTGGCAACCATACGATCGGATAATAAAATTGCTTTTGCAGTTGCTTCATCTGGAATTGCTGCTACCTTATTAGACGGTGGTCGAACTGCGCATTCTGCACTTAAATTGCCTTTGAATATAACAACGATTGAATCTCCTACGTGCAACATTTCCAAAACGTCGGCAATGGCAAAAGTTTTGCAGCAGTCTAAGATAATCGTATGGGACGAATGTACAATGGCTCACAAAAGATCATTAGAAGCATTAAATCGAACCATGCAAGATCTTCGAGGAAATGAAAGACTTTTTGGTGGCGCCTTTATATTGTTATCAGGTGATTTTAGGCAAACTTTACCTGTCATTCCACGATCTACTGCTGCTGATGAGCTAAACGCATGTTTGAAGTCTTCAGTTTTGTGGAAATATGTTAAAACATTGCGTCTTAATCAAAATGTACGTGTACAATTGCAAAATGATCCTTCTGCAGCTGAATTTTCAAAACAACTTTTGGAAATTGGGAATGGTAAAGTTGCAGTCGATAAATCAACCGGATTAATAACATTACCAAGCAATTTTTGTAATATCACTCAATCGAAAAAGGAGCTGGTTCAACGTGTGTTTCCAAATATATTGCAGAAGTACAGGAATCATGATTGGTTGAGCGAACGCGCAATATTGGCAGGAAAAAATAAAGACGTGAGCGATTTAAATGCAAGTATTTTGCAAGAAATAGATGGCCAATTTTTTGCATACAAATCAGTGGATACGATAATAAATGAAGATGAGGTAGTGAACTATCCTACTGAATTTTTGAACTCACTTGATTTGCCAGGCTTGCCACCGCATTATTTGGCATTGAAAGAGGGAGCACCGATAATAATGCTCCGAAATATAAATCAACCACGGCTTTGTAATGGCACCAGACTTTCCGTGAAAAAACTGATGGCCAATTTAATTGAAGCAACTATTCTGAGTGGTAAATATAGAGGCGAAAACGTTCTAATCCCCCGAATTCCAATGATTCCATCAGATATGCCATTTCAATTTAAACGGCTTCAATTTCCTGTCCGTCTTGCCTTCGCTATAACCATTAATAAAGCTCAAGGTCAGACTTTGAATATTTGTGGCTTAGATTTGGAGCAACCTGTTTTCTCGCATGGACAATTGTATGTTGGTTGTTCACGTTGTGGTAAACCCTCTGCATTATTTATAAACACAAAAGATGGAAAAACTAAAAACGTTGTTTATCAAAGAGCATTAAGTTAATTTTTAAAGTATTTTCATTTTCGACCTTTTTATTTGAAAATAAATTATTGTAAGAAATTGATTGTGGATGAGTTTTACTGAAAATTGATACATGGGAAAATTTCGCAAGTTTCTTTTGTGTATTCGCCCTGCGAAGCGGGCGAGGGTTTCGCTAGTTAAGTATAAATTATGAGTTTCTCCGTTATTCTAAATATGTATAATTAAAAAATAAAGTATACGTAAGTGTATTTGTTCCATTTATATGTGTCTAGTATTTTAAAGCCTACTTCTATAATATATAAGTTATGTGTTTTGGTATTATAATGGAACAATAATGGTGAATAAATACTTTGGTTGAACAGAAATACCTACAGAATGTTATGAAACAACTAATATGAAAATTGATGAAAATGTACTGAGATAAGAATATACTTATTCACCAAATTTGAGTAGCAATTCGTTTAAAAAAAACTGTACTTCTGAACACAGTCACGATTGTCACAGCCCACCACGGTTGAAACTGACACTGACACAACAGATTCACCACTCTTGTCAAGCTCATTTCCATTTGACTTGACACTTGTATATTTGTTGTCATTTGGTTTTCGTTTTCGTGAATTTATCAATAGTTTGTGCAATGGATTTAAGTACTGGAGAAAACTACATCATAGCTCAAGTCCAGAAAGCACGTTCCACCGATCCTCGTGCAGCAATTTGCACGGATTATAACCGCAAAAACTCAACTTCCCAACAACTTTGATGTCCAGGTACTACGTCTCTACGGAGAGAGAATGAATCCCATTCTACAAACTACTTTCAAATTATCTAGTTTGAAGAGTATAAACTGGAAAAAGAAGTCGTTGTCGCTGCCAATCGGTTTAGTTACATGTAAGTTTCGTATATAAAACACAAAAGAACGCTTACATTTCAGAATCAAAGTGTTGACCTGTGGAACGAGGTTGCCGAACTTACTGCTGCACTACGTTTTTATGTAAAAATGTTACAACACGTTTCGGATAATGTGCTACCTACGTGAAGTTAGCCCGCACTTTTTCTAGAATGAAAAACGTGAATTGCAGTTCGATAGACATTCGTTTGTAGTTGTTTGTAGTGAAATTTTTTTCGTTTGTAGTTCAACCGTTAGAAAGTTAGAAGCATTAGAAAAAAATTTCAGCCCGCACTTTTGGCTTTTTAAAATAAAAACTAGCCAGTTGCATTCGAAATCGTTTGTAGTTGTTTGTAGTGAAATTATTTTTTAATAGAAATGTCTTATTTCCGAGATATAAGGACATTTGTGTTTGCACCTGTAACTCCGAATTTACAAAAGAGAGAAATAATTTAAAACCACTGGTGCATTAAGCATATCCAAACTTAAATAACTGCATTTAAAATTTCTGAATTCACTTAAGCGTTGCTTAATAAAAAGCAATCAAAGTCAAAAAACGCATCCCTTTAGAGTTGCATCCATATATGGGCTTCCCAACAACAACAAAAAAACGGTAAACACATTTTCGCAAAGCACTCATCTGTGCCCATCGACATGAGTCACTACCTGTCAATTAGCAACAACAACCAATCAAAAAACCCCGATTTTATCCAACAATTTTTTCTATTCCTTCGAATAACATTAAAAACTAACCCCTTTGAAACAATTTATAACAACAGAAATGCATTTTCTGCAAAGCCTGTATTCCTGACTGTCTAATCCAATTCAAATTTTGTGATTTTATCACAAAGAAAAAAATTAGATGAAACTTAAGCGAACACTACTTCGTCATATAAACTTATATCCATATTTCAGTTATTAAGCAACTCAAAATAGTGAAATCTATTTTTTTCTAATGCTTTCTGTTAGATGTATCTAATGGAGCAAAAAAAAAAATTACCTCTTATCAATAGATAACGTTTTATTGAAAATTTAAGAAAATGGTTGAAATCGTCTTCGCAGACTGATTTAAGGGGACGGATATTTCAAATGCTGGACTACTACAAACGACAAAAACTAGTTGGTTGTTAGAAAGCATGTGTGCTCTATCTAATAAAACCTTAAATGTCGAAATTGACCAAACCAAAAAGAATTTATAAGCAATTTAAGCAGGCGATATAAGACCGCGTTATCTTCGAAACGGTACATTGCCGAGTGATGAAATTTCCTATTTCAACAGTTTTCCACCTCACCAATCTAATAAAACAAAAATTGTATCAATCGGCCTAACGGTTTGTGATTTATATGCAATTTAAGCGAAATCGCAGCTTAATTTTTTTTGTGAAGTTAGCCCGCACTTTTTCTAGAATGGAAAACTGAGTTTGCAGTTCGATAGGCATTGGTTTGTAGTTGTTTGTAGTGAAATTTTTTTCGTTTGTAGTTCAACCGTTAGAAAGTGATTTTTCAGATGAAAAACAAATTAATTTAAAGGGCCCTGACGGGTATAATTATTATTTTCATGACCTTCGAAAAGATGAACATTATTTAAATTTTTTTCATCTGAAAAATCACTTTTTGCCACTACGACTTCCACGACATGTATTTTTTACGAAATTGGAGACGAATTTCTTGTCTCGATTCATTTATTGGTGTTTTTTTTTAAATTTTTTTCTTTTTAAATTTTTAGCAGTTTTAATCACCCGTATTACTGTCGCCAAACTACATTTTACACCTGTTTTTGTCTTAATTTTTGACGCGGAATAATGAGAATTGGATGCTGCTCTGATGATTGCACGTCTATCGGCACTTGATGTGGCGCTATAACTTCCACCTTTCATTTTTTTTCCGTACTGTTCAACATTCCGCAAATAACCACTTACTACATTTTGACTTCTGTTAATTTTTTTCGCCATGCATCGTTGGTTTAGGCCAAATTCTCGAAATGCCTTTATTTTGCCCTTTTCTTACTCGCTTAAAGATTTTCCGCGACCCATTTTCGTCGTTAACAGATGAACACGATAAGGTTTATTAGCCGAAAAAAAATTAGTACAATTCACCGACGCAACTACACGAAAACTTAATTTTTTGCTTTTGAACCTATTCAAATGAACCAAAAAATGTGTTTGTTTTTATGAATGCATTTAGTCAAGCCACCGTGTGAAAATAACGGTAAGCTTTAAGACAACATTTTTTCTGTCAAACTAAGCGCATAATGATGCTCTTTCATTACATGTATAAAAAATATGTGTCGTTGCAATATATATGAAGAGAGGCTAACAGTTAGGTGAACAAAAAATTGAACCTATTCAAATGAGCGGCAGTGTATATCCACCCAAATTAATAAGTTAGAATATTGGTTTGACGTAAACGCCTCTTTTTTGGATTTACGTCAAATTTTCTATGCAATTCCCATTTTTTTTTTTGTTTAGTATTGTTTTGCCGTATGTCCACAGACTTCGATCATACGACAAGAAAACTAAAAATTATATTCAGAATTGTTTTGACGTACGAGCATGTTTTTAAGTAAATATGTGTATTTCATCGTATACACGTACGCGTCGACAAAAACAAAAAGTTTAGTTTTGGTTTGCCGTATGTGCATATGATGAATTTAAAGGAAGAGTAAAAAGGTAAGTAGATTGCAACGAAAAATAGGTTCAGTCGTCTGCTGAATTCGATTAAGTGCGGTTGTGCGAGCGTCTATTAAGAATGGAATCGCCGGAGCCAAATCTTGCGGAGGGGAGGGACTACTTTCGTAAGTATTTTATATTTTATTATGTCAAAGAAGTTTTGATAACATCAGTTTTATTATTTTAAGTTTTATTATTTTAAGAAATTGTACCCAATCAAACGGACTTTGCGGGAAACATTAATCCCGATCTTGATTCCTCTACTTCGTCTGAAACCGGCCATGGTATTTATGAGCTTAAATAATCAAAAGATATAAATAAGATCGAATATTTAAATTTTAAGACAGCGACGACAGCGTTAAAGACCCTGATTTCACAGTGGAAAGAAGCGAAGCAAGACCTAGCTTATTGCGCGACCCCCTACTAAATATTCCAGAGGTTGACGAAAATTTAAGAAGTATTCCTTCAGAATACAATACTTCTGGTAACATGTCCTAGAACCTCATAATATTTTACCTAACTAATTTTAATTTAAACAGACAGCGATAGTACGATAGTAGTAGTAGATACATAAAATATAATAAAACTGATTTCCAATATTTAAATTTGCTTCAAATAATGCCCTACAAACACCAAAGAATTTAATATAATAACAACAAGAAAAAATTGATGAAATAAAAAGCATATTTGTTTTTATGCCAGAAGAGGACCAAGCATATTATAAGGCTCTAATTAATAATGTTACTTAATGAATTAGAGACCTAGAAGGTACATTATTATTATTTTAATTTACCTACTCTTTTAAACAAAAGATGGTTTGTGTTCCAAAAATGTGATGAATTCATTTTTTTACTTTTTGTTTTCTTTATATCTTATTTTGCTTTTATTTATTTAATTGAATGTTATGTTTTTAGTGAACTCAGAACCAAGAAGATATTATTTTTGTTTACTTTTTTCTATTACGTTTTTTTTTCATATGAATTATTTTATATTTTATAAAAAAAATGCATTCATTAAACAAAAATAACAAATTCCATAAAAAGGTATTTTTATTATGTTTGTGTGAAGGTATAGTGTTCTCGATCGAGAATCGAGTTCAGCGTGAACTTGTGAAAACTCTTTTCATTTCACAGTATCACGGAACGGGAATTGACCCCCTGTTCAGGACCACCATCTGTGCTTACTATTGGAATGAAGTACGTGCAGTTCTTTTGACGTACGTGTATGAACACAAAAAATGAGTATCTTGTGTGGCGTATATATACGTCAATACCATTCTGAGGAAACCTTTGAATAAATAATAAACTAGAAGTGACTGAGCTTTTAGGTTATTATGATCAGAAAGAATATTTATTTTAATAATACTTAAAGAAAAAAATTAGAAACTTCTATCGACCCGTTTAATTTTAATTGCACCATAAACTTTCAATTGCGATTTCCCAAAAAAGTGGAAATGACGTATACGTCAAACCAATTCTCAGACGACGTTTGTAGAAAGTCACCAGGTTCATCCATCTCACTGAATTTTTTATATTTTGTTTTTCTTTCCTACTATTTTAATGTTTTTTTTTTTTTCAAAAAATAATCACGACCTATTTTTTTGTATTTTTACTTAATTTGTTCCTATTAATAATTATTAATTACACTTGATAATAACTAAATCTTATGTCTATTTATTTTGTTAAATTTTGATGAGAAAATTACGGCAATTTTACTCACTTAACCCACCGCAAAGTTTTGAAATTGGTAAGCATTTTGTATCAATAGGAAAAAAAAAATTGAGATAGAATAATTAAGGGTATTCACTTAAACGCGTAAAACCCTCATAAACTGCGTAAACTGCAGAAATTTACCACCTCGTAAACGAACTGTCAGATTTTGTATGGAGAATAGTTTACGCAAGCCTCATAATTTTCCGCAACCAATTAGGCTCGGAAATCGACTGCAGAAGGTTACGCAAATTTACAAATGTCAAACTGTGACAAACGGTTGTGTGGATTACTTTTCATGTTCAGAGTTGCAGCAATGACGGTAAAAATTGAACGAAATATATAGGTAGTTATTCTATTGCTTTATCGTTATTTGCAGTGAATTACGCAATGTCATTTCCGAGAGGGGCGTTCAATTAAAGCACCGCAGAAATTTATGAATTTACGAACTGCGTAAAATTATGAGATTAAGTGAATACCCTTATTATTAAAGTAATTTGGCTGTGGGGGTCGAAAGTTTCCTTGGTCTCTTGCCCAAAATAGTTTGGGAATCCCTGGTCTTCTAGAGCGCTTGTGAGTTATATGAACGCAGACCGAAAAAATGGCACAATGAAACAGGGCGCACTAAACGAAACGTCAAATGTTGGGAACGCACTCAGATTTCAGAAACCGTACACACTTCACCTTTATTTTATTATTAATAATTGCATTTTAAATTTAAATATTGCGAATTAATTAAAGCTATAGACAAAAATAAAGCTTTTTGTCTGGTTTATATAACATAATCTAACTTCAATGGCCAGCTCCTCTAGGTGAGTTCGAACTCTAATCCCACTACAGCGTTTCAGTATCTTTGGGAACTCAGTAGTTATTTATGGAAAGACCTCAATAGGAATATAGTTTTTTAATATTTGTTTTATTACTTGTAGACCCGATGCTACAAATAAGGTATGCTGCTATGCACATCCAGATGCGCCTCTTATTGAAGACTATCGTGCGGGCGATATGATCTGCTCGGAATGTGGCCTTGTTGTAGGAGATCGGGTGATTGATGTTGGTTCCGAATGGCGTACATTTAGCAATGAAAAGAGTGGTGTGGATCCAAGTCGTGTTGGTGGACCAGAAAATCCTCTTCTAAGTGGTGGGGATCTCTCTACTATCATTGGACCTGGAACTGGGTCGGCTTCATTTGATGCATTTGGGGCCCCCAAATATCAGAACAGACGAACAATGAGTAGCTCCGACAGATCTCTTATATCAGCATTTAAGGAAATATCAACAATGGCGGATCGTATTAATTTACCTAAAACAATAGTTGACCGTGCAAACAATCTTTTTAAACAGGTAATATTTTATTTTCTATGAAAGAGTTTATAATATAGGTTCTCTATATTTCACTCGACTGGTATATAATACAAACTATAGACTATTAGTGGATATTTGTTATTTATAAAATGTGGTAGGCCTCTGGTCTTATGCCATCATTTTTCAGATTTGTTATTTATCGAAATGCGATAAGCCTATGGTCTTATGCCATAATTTTTCAGATTCCATTCCTTGACATACTTTCCAGCAAATTTGTCAGTCACTCTTTTTTGTTCAATCAATAACGATTAATCATCCTTTTATACATATTTTTTGACTTTAGTGCCTAAAAGAGTGAGGTGAACCAATGCCTCAACTAGCAAGCGCCTCCAACTTGGGAAGCCACCGAGGATGTTTTCAGCCGCAGCCCCTGCTTCAACGCCATAGCAAAGACGAGTTAGATAAAGTCTCTTAATTCCTCGACGTTATAGCTGTCGAATGTGACGTTTTTCCGGGTGTCTCTTTTAATAGACAACATGAACATGGTTTTACCATCGTAAGCCGCTTCCATTTCTGTGACAGCTCACTGTTCTACCAGCTATGTCAATATCATTGGCGCATGCTAGTAATTGAACAAATCGCGCCGCGTTTGTTTGTCTACATCGATTTTAAGCGGCTTTGAAATCGTTGAAAAGATGGTGCGTATCAATTTTGACTTTATAGGTTTTTTTTTCAGGATCTGTATAAGGGCAAAATTTGATTTGCGGTAGCCATTAATTCACTTAGAATTATAACGGTGATCGCATCTTCATCTCCGCTAATTTTATAGAGAATCTTTCTCACGAAGCAGCGCGAACTAGGGGGAACAAGATCTTATACTTATTCTTCCCAGGCTCTTTTGACAATGTCAAATGAGTGACTATCTCCAATGCACTCCTCAAGCTCTCCTCTTTTTGTGTTTCCTAAGAGAAGATACTGGGGAGTTGTCAAATAAAAATTTAAGTGTACAGGACTACACCCCAGGGATAAGTGCTCATGCCACTAATTTAGTTTTTAGTTGTAAAATTGTTAAGAACCGTCCTGTAAAATGAAGGGTGAGTCGTCAAAGCCTAAGCAGACGACATGGGTATTGCCGTATCTGTCATATCTCAGAACATTTACATCTAAAGAAAAGGACGGATTCGGTCGGAATAGATCTCAACCTCTCAAAGAAAGAACTAGTATGCGTCCATACATGTAAAAAATATTATTCATTTTATTTTACACAAAGTACAAAACACTAATCCAATATCCCGAATGGAAAAGCGATACAATATTTAAATTTATTCCGCACTTGAAATTACATCTGAGTATGTAGAAAGTTACGGGTGGCAGTTCTCTTTCCATCGGCCGAATTCCACCTTTATATCCGTCTCCCAGGCGGAAATATTGTCCGGATCTCGTTAAAGCTATCATCTTTTAAACAGGCAGCCATATAAACATCAATAACGTGATCGAAGTAGGCTAAAGCATATGGTATCTCTTAGCGATATTGCGGATAGATCTTAAGTTACTCTGTGCTGGGTTCAAAGTCACAGTGATATTACAGGTAACGTATGGCAGCTGTTAACAGCTCCCACCACATAACCAGCTTTAAAGACTGCATGATCCATAACAATCAATGATTCTTCCTTTTCGACGAGCTTTAAAGGCCGCTAACAACAAGTGGAATAGTATGAATACCTCCATAACATCCGTGCAAGTTTACTCTGACTTTTTATATTATTAGAGACAAAATCAGCTTCGTTGTGTGAGTAAATGGGAGTAGAAGCTGCAAGAATGAGGAGGAAGAAGAAACCACTGTTCACTGGGTTAACTTTTCAAGTCACCCTTCGGTCCTCTCGAGGAGGCACTACCTAAGGCTTCTTAAAGGATGTATGAAATATTTCGCTTGGTGCCATATGTCGTTACCGCGGATATAAAAAAAAATATATCGGCAAGCTTGCATTGGTACCCCTGACATCAATTTACTAGCTAATCGTTTACAAATAGTACTGCTTCAGGTGCTTAATCGGTCTTTAATGCTTAAATTCGATATGAACTGCTGAAACAAAATTTGTATGTCAACAAAGTGATGTTGGCGCAGAACACAGTAAAACAATATATTGAAGAACGTCCACTTGGGATTCTCGGAAGCGGTGAATGCAAATTGCCCAAACACCACTTGGCAACCGTATGGACCGTGGAAAGACAGGATTTGGAATCGGAGATAGGTTATATTTCCCCCCAAAAAATTCTTGGGAAGATAATCGCAAGCGAACGTAGCTGGAAACGGGTAACAGCGTTTATCGAAACCGTCCTCAAAACCAAGAAGAGAGAAGAAAGCCAGAGCACACCCTCATAGAAGAAAAGGACGTTTATGAGGTAGAAGGAAAATAACAGCCACCCGAAGTAATTCGAATAGTGGTTCCAGGGAGCTGTTGAAGAAAGCCAAAGGGAGAGGGGGAGTTTAGTCATTAAGAGTCTGACAGACCAGGAAAATTTTAATTTCTTGACGGTGCATGATGCATTCTTCGCCCTCCCTATAGGAAACAAAAAACAACAAAAAAAATGGAGATATATTTCGGCGTAGAAACTCTTAATGAAATGGAAGTTATATACAGTGCCGCTCACTTGAATAGCATTTGAATATTTTTGCATATCCACCTGCATTCGCTTTCACGCGGAAACTGATAATAGAGGGGTGCTATTCAAGTGAACCAAAATAAAACGATGTTTTTCCCAATATTATTTTAAACAACATAACATAAACTAGTTAACGGGACATTTCCGAAGCATGAACTCGCTCGCAGAAAGAGTGTTTAAAGAGAGGTAAGGTTCTATTCAAGTGAGCAGCACTGTGTATACGCAAAGTGATCGCTGTTAATCAAATTTTTCTTTGAATCGGTGTCCTTTTTTCTTTATAATTCTAGTAAACAAAATATTTTATTTGCCCAAATATAAAGAAAATATCCTCCATACTAGGTTCACGATGGTAAAAATCTAAAAGGACGTTCTAATGATGCTAAAGCCTCTGCGTGCCTCTATATCGCTTGTCGCCAAGAAGGCGTCCCGCGTACATTTAAAGAAATATGTGCTGTCAGCAAAATCAGCAAAAAAGAAATTGGAAGATGTTTTAAGCTCACGCTTAAAGCCCTGGAGACTAGCGTTGATTTGATAACCACAGCGGATTTCATGTCCAGATTTTGTGCAAACCTAGGTAACATGAAAAAAAAAAATACACAGAAAAAAACAGAGTAATTGGCTCATTATATTTCAGATCTCCCAAATATGGTGCAACGTGCTGCCACACATATTGCAAAAAAAGCTGTCGAAATGGATATCGTCCCCGGTCGATCACCGATATCAGTTGCTGCAGCTGCTATTTACATGGCATCGCAGGTAAATTAATAAAGCACATTAGACTAGCGTATGAAAAACTAACAATTTTTTTTTTGCATTTACATAGGCATCAGAACACAAGCGTAGTCAAAAAGAAATCGGTGACATTGCTGGCGTAGCAGACGTTACAATTCGACAGTCATACAAACTTATGTATCCGCACGCAGCTAAATTGTTCCCTGAAGATTTTAAATTCACTACACCAATCGAACAACTGCCGCAAATGTAAATAGTTGTTCTCACACGGACCGAATAATTTTAATATTATTTAGCAGAATACTATGTATGTATTTGTAAGGATTTGTTTCCATTTTGTAATTCATAGAAAGATAAGTTATCGATTGCAACAAATATAATTACAATTTGTTAAAAAAAATGTACACTTTTCTTACTCGAGAAAAAAAAGGATTAAACAACGGAATTAGTGGCCGTAGTCGGTCAAAGGTAACGGTTTTGCATTCATAGAACAAGATAGCCTTTTTGATTTTAACCCACATCTACCGAAGCAAATTTAGGCATTCAATAAAAAATTGTAGTTTTGGCTTGAAATTTAAGAATCCACTCTTATAATCGAAATCCAATGGAACAGGAAACCTCTTCTGATTCAAACCACAAAAGTATTGGTGAAGAAACAAATTCTACGGCTTGTCAGCTGCCTTGTTTAAAATGCATAAATTACACTTGTGTGAGTGCTTCTTGATTGGATTCGGGCTTCAAATCGAGAATCGATATTGGATCGGTTTCAGAAGTGATTTTTTCGATTCCGGACTCTCTCTGAAGCTTCTTTTGCCCAAATGAAGAAAAATGTTTAGAATTTGACACATAAAGGGGAAAGTTTAAAGATAAATACAAAAATTCTTGTTGGTTGTAAATCACAGGAATACAACTCGTATACTTTCCGTTATTGTCCAATGTTGATATCTGTATACCTATGCATTTTTGTTTGTTTTCGCTGTATACGGTTGCGGTGACTCGATCCAAAGTAAATCAACCCATTCCATTTGTAGACTTTTCTAGGTGGATAAAAATAAACTTTCTTCAATTTTGCTTATTTTGACTTTATTTTGTATTTGTGTTAATTTATTAAGCACACAAGCAAGAATCGAACATAAAAATAATAAATTTTCGAGCGAAATCATACGCACTATATTATAGTTTATTGTTTAGTTCGATTCAAAGCAAGTAGTTAGCCTTGTCTTTGGTATAGTTTTGTTTTTATTGCTCCTAAGTTTATTAGATGCGTGTATGTAATAGAGAATACAAATAATAATCAACATTTGAACTTGAAATCGTTATATAATTTGCTAGATAAAAACGTGCGCTGTTTTGTGTACAATGCTGCTGTAATGAAAGCCTTTCTAAAATGCATAAATATTTAATCAATTGAAAGAGAACATTTTTCGTCGTCGGTATGTCCAATGCACTCTAAAGCTGGTCTATGCTCCGAGTCCCACATTCCTGGACCACAACGCTTGCATAACCCTGAAAGAGTGCAAGGGATTTTAGGGAATTGACGATACTGGTGGACCAAACCGCGAGCCTTTCTTAATATGAGCTGACCGTCCATGTACATTGCAAGTGAACTGAAATGTAACAGCATTTCATCGGCACGCAAATTTTGGGCGATCACATCGTCGGCATATACAGCGATTATAGCCAAGCATAGGAATAAGTGAAAGTAATCCGTCAGATAGTTTGACCAGCAAGCTTCCCACATGCGAATCACAACCGCCTCGGTGAACTCGCGTTTGAAACAAAGCAATAACCAGCGGTGGCAAAATAGTAACTCGAGTGCGTTGTTATGCTTCTGTAAATGTTCGTAAAATTTCGGCAACATTAATCTTATCAGCTCTCGAAGATAACATAGGTTTCTGTCAATGTCATTATCTGTAGGAGTACAAACAAAGATTGCTCTCTGTATTAATCCAACAAAACACCAAAAGGCTTCGGATTCATTTTGTATTGCGCACAAAACTGGTGCAAGCAAGTCACTCATTCCTTGCGAATAAGACATTCCAGTATTGTAAAAGGCATAGTTTAGAAGAATGTTTTTCATTATTTCGGTATTGGGATTATCGTCACCACAAAAGAAAGGATTTGAGCGATCTGTACGGACGACATCCTTTTCAACAACACATTGAACAGTTTTCCAAAACAATATCTGCTCCTCGGGAGACATTGAGTATAAACGTCTACGTGTTATTTCTTCATACTCTTGCCGTTTTATGTCAATCAATACAGCTCTGTCTTCAAACGTGGAGCCAAAAGAGAAACATTTGAGCATAAATGGCCAAACAGTTTTTCGCAGGCTTTTCTCCAATCCTCCAAAAAAGACGCATTTTCGCAAAAGCAAATCATCGTCAATTTGCCCCTTTTCGTTAAGCAACGTTCCATAGAAATAGTTTGTCGTAATTTTTTTCACGTTGCCTTCATCGGGATGCAGCTCGGATTTTTTTACTTCAGGACGACAGACCATAAATTGCCGATATGGTAGATTTTGTTTTTCCTGACTAGTAGGTGCCAAAGTAATGTTATGCAAGAAACAGTGCCACTGATGTAGCACCTGTGCCAGGTGATCCAATCCTCCATAGTGAAAATGCAAGATCTTATATTGAGATTCTCTTGAGGCAATGACTAGCTGTCCAGACGTACAATTGTCATCGTTAAAAAACAAGCGGAGGGATCGCATTTGGCTCAAGTCCACAGAGAAACGTCGACATTTAACTAAGGTTTTCCGTTTTACGGTGGGAGTAGCATTAGCGCTCTCCGGAAATGAAAGGTTATGTTTGAATGCCAACAGTTCAGGGGTCATCCAGTTGGGATTGTTATCATCTGAACAATCTGAAATTTGCATTTTGTCCCTTTCATTTCCAACGCAATTATAGGAAGAGGGAATGTTAGTATTTTCAATACATGGATTTGCAATTGTTATGTTTACAGAAGTGACCGGATTTTTCTTTAACATCGACTGAAGATCTTCAATAGTTGCAGTATTTCCACCTAAAAGGGGTTGAAGTTCGTTCTTTAATTCGTGCATATCATCAACATCTTCCTTCTCATCCTTTCGCCGATTTGTATCGTTTTCATCCACCGTTTTACTACTATCATCCCCATTAGAAGCTTTTAACAAGTTGGTAATAGTAGCACTTGCAGACATGCAATTGCTGGAGCAACTATTGTGAATTTCTATGCTTTCAATTTCATGAGCAATCTTTTTTGAGGCTGCAAAGGCTGGACAGTTGTCGTCAGAGGATGAGCATTTGCAGAGAGAAGAGTTTGGAATCCATGTTAATAGTAAAGTATGACGCCTTGCATTATTGTATTGGTCAATAAATGTTTTAGTCGTTACGGTTAAGTATCCAGGATAATGCAAGATATCCGATTCTTGGCGTGCAACTGTTGGAGGATGAATACATACATTGTTCTTACAGAACAGTATTTCGTTGTCCTCGTATACGTTATCGATTTTCTCACCCAATTTATCATCGCCCAATATAAGACTTGACGCCTTTTTCAGAATGTTGACAATAGGCATAATGCTATAAGAAGGAATTGAAATATTTGATTAACACCATGTTTCAACATTTTGAACTTAGATTTTGTGAATTTATTTGAATTTCAATATACATAGCTTAATTTTCATTCACCTAAGTTGGATACCAGATTAATTGATCATGTACACATTCTTTTTTTATATCAACTGATTACTTCAGAAATACATTTTTCTCTTCGATGTTTCAATTTACTAGCATTAACACTATGCTACTATGCAGAATAGTTTAAAAATTCAATTCAATCTAATCCAAGTGAATAAATAAAATACTTTACAAAATTGTCAATAAATTGACGTTTCAAATGTTCCGAAAAAAATAGCCTCGTCCAATAAGCTTAGAACAGGTTAGCGAATTTTCCAAAGTTTCCAAAGCATTCCAAAGTGCTTAATGTGGTATTCGATTGGGCGCTCTCAGAGCAATTTTTATGTTCGTTTGGTACAGGAAAAAATAATCTTTTTCAGATTTCAGAGCACTTTTGCGAATCTAGATTTTCTCGGATTTACCAATACAGGTGCGTTTAAGTTTGACAACAACTGATGGAGTTTGTTTGCATTTTTAGTGAATTTTTTCTCAGGCAAAGAAAGGCAATGCATCGAGTGAATCTATTTTTGTAAATTATAATAGCCTTGTTTTTTTGAGCTTCAATCTCAGCAAAGCAAAGTAAAGTAGGAAAATGTGCACTTAAACGATTCCCAGCAGCTTTCTGAACAGTAGGTTTTATCAAAAAAGGTGACAGTGTGGGCCTGTTCAGTAGGTAGCATGATACAACATGATTGGGCACATCACAAGAAGTAACTTTTTTCAGTCAAAGAAATACAATTTTTTTGCATAAAATTTTCCAATGGATATTGATCCTTCCTCATATTTTGGGGTTTAAAAAATATAAAAATATATATCTCAAAGATTAATACACTAATATCTTACGATTACAAGTTTAATAAGGTATATTTGTCTAAAACAATATTTGCAGCTTACATAAAAAATAATTTATTGCATATTTTAATAAAAGCCCTTATATTTATTTGTTATTTTGAAAATTAGTTCACTTATGCATTTCTTTATGAATTTCCACCAATCACAACCAATGAATAGTATGTACTGTAAATAGAGAAACTTTGTGAACAGATTCATATTATACAAGGTGGGCAACAAAAATGTTCTCCCCCTGGTGTTCAGAAGTATACATTTACTCCCAAGTGAATCTTGCTGGGAAGGAATACCTAGTGTGAGTCGTCGAAGTGTCAAGTAGAGCGTAGTTGTTGTAATTGCGTGCTGAAAATCCTGCTTTACTTTGCTTTGCTGAGAACGAAGCTCAAAAAAACAGGGCTAATGCCTTCTACGCATAATTCCGATACTTGAGCAATAGTTTTTAGAAAATAGGCATCTTTTTTTGTGTATTTTTTTTTACAATCAATTCGCACAACAGTACCTACATTTTGAATTTGGTAAATCTGGTACATTCTTTGATAAAAGTCGCATTAAAAAATGCTATTTACAATTGTCTATTTAACTTACTCACCAAATCAAAACCTTGGATTATAGAGATAAAAAGATAGAATCGCCTATCAGTCGACCAACATTTTGTTAAAAAATTCTTGAATCACCTTGTAGGTTAGTTGCAGTTTTAATCTTTTTTTTTACCAAAAATGCATAATTTTTTACGGCTATAGGCATAAAAACTTCGATCGTGATTAGCATCACTTGCGGTGACTCCAATCTAACTATTTTCTAACTTAAAGTCATATTTAATGCATTATTTCTTCTAATTTAGACTAATGTGGTATTCGTTTGGGCTTCTTCAGATTTGCTCTCAGATTCCAGATTTCGTGTGGCTAATCGAACATAAAACTTGCTCTTGCTCTTTTTTGTGTTGATATTCGTGCGATTTGAATATGTGTAGTCTTCGACACTTTTCTAAGCTATTTCCATTCACTAGTTAAATTTTGTATTAAAACATTAGAAATTTCCGTCCCGATTGATTTCTAAATATATAGACATAAATAATTTACACAAATAGATTCACCCGATGCAATGCCTTTCTTTGCTAGAGAATAAAATCACTGAAAATGTAAACAAACTCCATCAGTTGTCAAACTCAAACGCACTTGTATTGGTAAATCTGAGAAAATATCTAGATTCGCAAAAGTGCTCTGAAATCTGAAAAAGATTGCTTTTTCCTGTACCAAACGAACATAAAAATTGCCCTGAGAGCAAAAAAAGTGCTCTGAGGGCGCCCAATCGATTACCACATAAAAGTTAATTTGTTGCCAAAGGCGTCTATTACTATAATGAATGACGCAATGGCAAATCGTTCTGAATAAGTATAGAATCCGGGAAATTGTTAGAAATAATTTATTGAATGTAAACACCAGAGATGAATGAATAAAAGAGATGGTTATCTTTCGCACGTCTATCCCCCCAAAACCCATTTGTTTACATTGTTGTTTTTGTAATTTCAACCCCCGTCTGTGAATACGTGTGACGAACAGAAAAACATGTTGCTAATGGCCGACCGCGAATCATCTTGCTTTTATGAGCATTGCGGTGTTTAATTGTTTTGTGTTTCGTTTTGAATTTGTTTGGTTTTTGTGGAGGTGTTGATTAAACTGAAAAAAATAGTGAAATACACATTAGAGAATACCGAATTCTTGCACTAAAGTCCAATTCATGAACTCACATATACTATAATAGAAATAAGCAGGTGTGTGTGACTTCATGAATTTTTCTGGAAAACAGCTTGTAGGCAGCCGCCCTTCCACTGGAAAGATATATATCTCTGTATTCCATTATCTTTGGTAAACACTTCCTAAGATTTATTTTTGTGAACACGCCTTAAGCACTGAACTCTTTCTTTTTATTATCTGTCATATTTGAATAATAAAATCACTCTTGTTTTTAACGACGTAGAATCGTAAAGCATTTCTTATTAATTCTTTTTAATTCACTGCGTGGTCGAATTTTATAACAACAGGTTATTGGCCCAGGCCACTAATAATCAGGTAATAGAGATTAGTTAAATTGAATAATAAGAATGGAAAACGATTTGGTACGTGTAAATAAATTGCAAGGCGGCGAAGGATGGGCAATATGGAAATTTCAACTAAAAGTATTGCTCAACGCCGGAGAAATTTTCGAAGTGGTATCTGGAAGTATGGCGAAGCCTGTTCTTCGAAAAATAGGGTCAGAAACAGATGCTGAAGCGGAAGCGAGATTCAAGGTGGAATTGAAGGCTTGGAATAAACTTGACAGCCAAGGGCAGAAATTAATTGCAACTGCGGTCGGCCAACAGCCAATGATGCATATAATGCATTGTTCAAGTTCCAAGGAGATGTGGGATAAATTACACTCTGTGTATGAGCAAAAATCTTCCACAAGCTTGCATTTATTGCAACAACAATTCTACGGTTTGAGTCTAAATTCATCAGATAGCATGGCATCTCACATTTCGAGAGTTGAGGAGTTGGCTCAGCGGCTGAAGGAGGCTGGAGAGGCAGTGTCGGAATCAATGATTGTTACAAAAATATTGATGACGCTACCAGACAGGTACAATTATTTTTTCAGCGCGTGGGAGTCGACAAGTGACGATAAAAAGACTCTATCAAATTTAACAGCGAGATTAATGATGGAGGAGTCGCGTTTAGTAGCTCAACAAGGGGATGGTAAGGATGTGTCTGCTTTTGTTGCAAGAAAAAGTTCGCGTAGTTCAGAAGGAGAAAGTAAGAAGAAAAAAGTCTTCAAATGCTTTTTGTGTCACAAGGCAGGTCATTTTAAAAGGGATTGTCCGTCCCGAAACACAAATGGTAAAACTGATGATAGGAGTGAGGAAGGTAATCGCAGGGCTTTCATCAGTGAGGTCTACATAATGAGTAGTGAAGTAGATGGGGACAGAAAGTGGTTCTTAGATTCAGGTGCGAGTGACCATATGGCCATACATCTAGAATGGTTCGCTAAATATCATCAGCTAGAGACTCCTATTCCTGTTCAAATTGGCGATGGTCGTATTCTTAAGGCGTATGGAAGAGGCAACATTAATATCTTGGCGCGTGTTGGTACTAACTGGACTCCATGTGTATTGAGAGATGCTTTGTATGTTCCTGATCTGCGTCTTAATCTGTTTTCGCAAGGATCTGCGCTGGATAAAGGCTTGGTGTTGAAATCAACAAATACAGCTTGTCAATTTTTGGAAGGAGACACTATAGTTGCAGTGGGAGTAAGGCATAGGAAGATTTTCGAAATGCAGTTCAAGGTCGAGGTCAGAAGCGTGTCTGCGGAAATGGCTGCGGTGAATGTTGCTAATACTGGAAGTCTAAAAGTGTGGCATGAGCGAATGGGGCACCAAAACATTCCTCAGGTGTTACGGAATTTGAAGGAAATGGAAATTACTGTGAAGGACACTAAATCTAATTTTTTCTGTGACGCGTGTCTTTTCGGCAAACAACATCGTGCTACTTTTGGACATAGCGAAACGAAAATGGTACATCCAGGAGAATTAATCCACTCGGATTTATGTGGCCCCATGGAAAATGTAAGTGTGGGCGGTGCTAAGTACTTTATTCTTTTCAAAGATCATTACTCACGCTACAGAAAGGTATATTTTTTGCAACATAAATCTCAAGTCAAAGAAAAATTGGTCGATTTCATCAAAGCTACGAAGATGGAGACTGGTTGTGATATAGGATGTATTCGGACGGACAACGGCACTGAATATGTTAACAAGGCTGTTTCCGAAATATTGGAAAGAAACAATATAAGACATCAGCTGTCTGTGCCATATACTCCGGAACAAAATGGTTGTGCAGAAAGGGAGATGCGAACGATTGTCGAGGCAGCGCGAACAATGCTTCATGCAAAGAGCTTGGATATGAAATTATGGGCAGAAGCGGTGAACGCTGCGGTGTACATTTTAAATAGGACGGGTAAGAGCACAATTGAAGACAAAACTCCTTTTGAACTATGGTGGAAGGCGAAACCAAGAAATGATCATCTGAGGGTATTTGGCTCAGAAGCTTTCGTGCACATTCCCAAACAGAAAAGACATAAGTGGGACAAGAAATCAGTTCAAGGTATTTTCGTAGGCTACTGCGAGAACACGAAAGGATATCGTGTGTGGATTGAGGATCGAAACTCAGTGGAAGTCAGCCGCGATGTAATTTTTAAAGAACAGGGTTTTTGCAACGAATCAAGGAAAGCTGAAAACAACACATTTTTTGTAGGCTTGGAGCCTTCTGAAACGTTAACACCAAATGATGAAGACATTTCTGAAGCCAGGGAGATTGATGAGAGACTCGTTGAAGAACAACAAATAGAGGATGACTGTTCAGTAGATAGCGATGGGGAAAACTTTTTTGATACAAATATGCCGTTTGAATATGTCGATGTTTTTCCGCACGAAGCTGAAAATACAGAAGTTACTAGGAGTTATGGTCTTCGAAATAGAAGCTCGATTCGTCCACCGTCAAAACTGAACGACTATGAGCAAGGCGAAGTTTTTTCAGCTATAGTGTGTGAGCCAGACTTACGAGGATGCGATTCAATCTCAAGACGCTCTGCAGTGGCGAAGAGCTATGGATGCAGAAATTAAATCTTTAATGGACAACAAAACGTGGACTCTTATGGATCTTCCAGAAGATAAGTCGGCTATAGATAATCGATGGGTTTTTCGTGTAAAATATGGAGCTGGTGGGAAGATCGACAGATTTAAAGCGAGACTAGTAGCTCGAGGATTCTCACAGAGGTATGGAATCGATTATCAAGAAAATTTTAGCCCAACAGTCAAGTTTGACTCCATAAGAACAATTTTTTCAATTGCTGCATCAGAAAATCTGGTTCTGAAGCAGTTTGACGTAAAAACAGCATTTTTGTACGGTGACTTGGATTCTGAAATCTACATGCGACAACCAGTGGGTTACCAAGATGGATGTAGCAGGGTATGTTGCTTGCAAAAGAGTCTTTATGGTTTGAAGCAAGCATCTCGTTGCTGGAATCAAAAATTTTCTAATTTTCTGAAGCTGTACGGTTTTAAAGTCAACAAGGCTGATTCCTGTGTTTTTACCAGTCACCAAGGCAACAAAAAGATCATCTTGGCGATCTATATAGATGATGGGCTGATTGCCGCCACCGACGAGCAGTACGCACTTGAACTGCTGAAATACTTAACAACGCACTTCGAAATTGTTTTTGGAGATGCTCAATGCTACCTTGGGTTGGAGATTCATCGTGTTGGAACTGGACCAATTTTTGTTAAACAGTCAACATACACCAGACGAATATTGGAAAAGTTTAATATGAGAGATGCGAATCCAGTGTCGACGCCATGTGAATGTGATGTGAGTTCATCTTTAAATAAAGGAAGTAATGCAGAGAGTGCATCAGCATTATTGGAGAACGTGCCCTATAGAGAGGTGGTTGCTAGTTTGATGTATCTGGCAATTGGTACGCGGCCAGATATTTCTTTTGCTGTTGGTATCGTAAGCAGGTACCTCGAGAAGCACACGAGGGTTCATTGGATTGCGGTGAAAAGGATATTGAGATATCTAAAAGGGACTGAGGACTATGGTCTCATTTTCGATTCAATAGATGTCAACACGCAGACGTGCGCATATAGCGATGCAGATTATGCAGGTGATTTGATAACTCTGATAAATCCACGTCTGGTTATATTTTTCAGAGAGGATCCGGACCACTTGCTTGGTGTTCCCAAAGGCAGCAAGTTGTGGCTTTGTCCACAACCGAATCCGAATATATTGCAGCGTGTCATACTGTTAAGCAGTTAATTTGGATGAGCGAGTTGATGGCAGGTTTATCTTCATCGATCGTGATCGTGCCGAAACTATTGGTGGATAACCAAAGTGCGATGAAGTTAATTCGAAACCCCGAATTTCATAGACGCACTAAACATATAGATGTCAGGCATCATTTCATTCGGGAAAAGCTTGAAGAAGGCGCTTTCGAACTTCAATACGTTTCTAGTTGTGAGCAGCATGCAGATATATTCACGAAGGGGTTGCCACGTCAACGTTTTGAATATTTACGTCAACTCATCGGTGTTACCAACATCAATTAATTTTTGTTTATTTTAAAGTACATTAAATAAAAGTGGGAGTGTTAGAAATAATTTATTGAATGTAAACTCTTCCTAAGATTTATTTTTGTGAACACGCCTTAAGCACTGAACTCTTTCTTTTTATTATCTGTCATATTTGAATAATAAAATCACTCTTGTTTTTAACGACGTAGAATCGTAAAGCATTTCTTATTAATTCTTTTTAATTCACTGCGTGGTCGAATTTTATATCAACAGAAATGCGAATATTTGCCTTTGAATTTGCACCTCAAAATCGTCGCTTGCGTGACATTTGACTTGAGATTTTTCACATTTACATCAATCGGGATCCGTTACAAAGTTTCGATTGATTGAGGTTTCGCAATCATAACTGAACCGACTCTTATGTGGTATTCGATTGGGCGCTCTCAGAGCCCTTTTTTTGCTCTCAGAGCAATTTTTATGTTCGTTTGGTACAGGAAAAAGCAATCTTTTTCAGATTTCAGAGCACTTTTGCAAATCTAGATATTTTCTCAGATTTACCAATACAAGTGCGTTTGGGTTTGACAACTGATGGAGTTTGTTTACATTTTTGGTGATTTTTTTCTCCAGCAAAGAAAGGCATTGCATCGGGTGAATCTATTTTTGTGAATTATTTATGTATAAATATTTAGAAATCAATCGGGACGGATATTTCTAATGTTTTAATACAAAATTTAACTAGTGAATGGAAATCGCTTAGAAAAGTGTCCAAGACTACACATATTGAAATCGCACAAATATCAACACAAAAAAGAGCAAGTGACGTTTTTATGTTCGATTAGGCACACGAAATCTGAAATCTGAGGGCAAATCTGAAGAAGCCCAAACGAATACCACATTAATTTCAAATTGTTTAGCGGTAAGCCCGAAACATCCAAAGAATTAAAAAAATTGAAAACTTTGAAAATGTTTTGTTGTAGGTATTCGAAGTGACACTACCGTTTTTCTATCCAGTCTATTTTTTTTTAAAGGTTTCTTCTAAATACAAACTCATCCCCTTAAAGCTCGTACGGGAAAAATTAGCATACCTACGTCCTTCCTTAGGCCAATACGAATCCACAGTAAAAATCGAAAGATCCGTGCCCGAGTTATGAGCGCACATAATGGCCATCAGTCTCTTTAATATATATAGCAGGTTTTGTACGTGACTTTCTTATTAAGTCCACTAACAATTTTAATTATACAACTTTTTCCTAATCCCGCTTATCTTTTGCAAAGTGCTTCCTGCATAAGAGGTAAACAATTTTCCTATAACTGGAACCAACCATACACATCCACAAATTTTCATTGAAATCGGCTAAGTGGCTTTGGAGATCGTAAATATTGCCACCTATAGGGTCCTATCTTTTAAGTCTTGCTAAACCTGAAATACAGGAATACAAACAAAACAAAAAATATTCATGAAAATTGGCACATCGGTTATCGAGCTATAATGTCATCGAGTTTCACACCGAAGGAATTATGTATATATTATTGTTATTGTATTATTATATTTTATAGACGATAATCGAATTTAACTGAAAAACGAAATATGTGCCTACACCTGTTAAGAATTTAAAGATGCTTCCTTTTCCCTAAACCATCTCTGATCCAAGACGAACAAAACAAAACAAAAATCATTCAAATCGGTCGAGCCGTTCTCAAGTTTTTACCCGACTAACGCACATCTATTTCCCTCCACATGTATAGACACAGGAATCTCAAGCAAGCAAGGCAGGAATGCTTGTTTAAGCCAGTGCTTATAGCTCATCGGTGGGGTGGGATGTTTAGCTTGTCTTGCGGACTACCGTACTTTTACATGACTGACAATTTTAATAGAAACGTTTGAAAATTGGGAGTATTAAAGAGATAGGAAGAAAATAGGGAAAGGATTAACTAACTTTAAACGAAATATTTTTAACATTAACAAAAACTAACCGCACCTATCAAATTGGTTAGTAATGTGGTAATCGATTGGGCGCTCTCAGAGCACTTTTTTTGCTCTCAGAGCAATTTTTATGTTCGTTTGGTACAGGAAAAAGCAATCTTTTTCAGATTTCAGAACACTTTTGCGAATCTAGATATTTTCTCAGATTTACCAATACAAGTGCGTTTGAGTTTGACAACTGTTGGAGTTTGATTACATTGTAGTGAATTTTTTCTCCTGCAAAGAAAAGAATTGCATCGGGTGTATCTATTTTTGTAAATTATTTATGTATAAATATTCAGAAATCAATCGGGACGGATATTTCTAATGTTTTAATACAAAATTTAACCAGTGAATGAAAATCGCTTAGAAAAGTGTCGAAGACTACACATATTCAAATCACACAAATATCAACACAAAAAAGAGCAAGTGACGTTTTTATGTTCGATTAGGCACACGAAATCTGAAATCTGAGGGCAAATCTGAAGAAGCCCAAACGAATACCACATAAGTAAATTGTCGGAACGGAAAGGATGTAGGTAGGTAACTTGTTACGAAATAAATTCGAATATGTCGCACTACACTACCTGCAAAATGACAATCGAAAAAAAGGGTGCTACAAAAAAAAAAAAAAAAAGTGGTAACACCCAAAAGTTCCCTGTATCCCTAACAAAAATCCGGGATAGGCAAAAAAATCAAATTACTTGTCGGAATCAGCCAAGCGGTAGAAAAGTGGTACTTGGAAGCCGCAAACAAGAACCTCTACGTGGCGCAAGCGTAAGCGGTGTCGACAAAGCAACGCTTCAAAAGCATCAAGCGCCGGTTCAAGTCCCGATACCGGCGATACATATTTCTTTTATTTTTTTATTGTTTTTTTTGAGACTGTATGCCAACGAAAGTTGCTTGTATAAATTGTTAGTGCTAATTGCAATTTGTATATTATAGATAGGGAACATCCTTATATTTTCGTTAAATATATATTTCGGTAGAGTAGATTACGTAGGGTAAAATTTTAATAGATTCATTTTACTTTTATATGCGCTAATAGTGAAATTAAGCCCAAGTGATACAGGTACTACGACAAGAAGCAGTACAATACGTAACCTGGATGCTATGGCCACAACGTCGCCAGTTGCTGATATAAAAGGGTGAGTCACTTTGTACTTATTTCATTAGTGTATATCGGTAAAAGAAATCTAAAAAGGGGAGGGGACCATTGCGAAGAATATTAATATAAATTTAAATTTTGCGAAAAGACGGTAAAGAAGCCCATTATTTAAGTTTGTAATAGTTCGCGTAAATATAAGGATTTTTTTCTGTTTGCTTAAGTAAAGTAAAGTAAAGTCATTTAAATGAATAAACGTTTTGTGTAAAAATGCAAAATATAACACAATGAGTTTGTTTTAAAAAGGGCGAAATGGGATGAGGGAGTGCGGATAGGGAAGGATGATGCGGAGTAGGAGGTGAAAGATGGCGAGAAAAGGGGCTACTTAGGCGAGTATGGTAGCCAAGGCAGGGAGGGTAGAGGCAAACGTCTCGCAGCGTCAACGTCACCTCGGCGCGAAAGACTGGCATGGTTGTTTTTTGTTGCACGGACCAAGGGTCAAGTCCCACACCCACCGACGAGCTAAGAAAGGGAACTTGCATGCAAGCAACGACCCGATGGTAAGAACGGTCTAGCAACAAACTACCTACCTTTCCAACATGTAAACCAGTAAACTATAGACAAACGATACTGAGACCCCCAACTCGCAATCCTCTTGCCGCTGACCCCCTCGATTTTTTTTTTCAAATTCGCCATTTTGTTTTCCTATCGGTGTTATGTCAATTTAGAATGCGTGTGAGCATCAACAAAAAAAAAAAAAACCAAAAGAAATGTGGTGAATTTCTTTTGACAGAAGTCGATTGACAAATGTCAAAATATGTAAGCAAAATTTTATTTTTCCTGCAATAAATTGGAAGAATTGTAAGTTTTCGCGTATTTTAAGTGTAAATATTAAGAATTAAATACATTTATATTACAGCTAAAGAAGAAGTCGACGTTGAGGCGTTCGCTAACCTTACCAAATATATTGGATCGCACTGGAGACAATTATTTATACCTGATGGCTAGGAAGAATACCAAACGGAGTCGATATATAAGTAAGCCATACTATTCAATAAATATGTTTCTCAATACCTTTAATTACTATTCTATCTTCAAGGTTTGTTAAATCCAAAGTCTTAATTACCTGCTGAATGCTGTGGAAACAATTGAATACAATTGAAGTCAAAAATTGGGATTATTCTCGCCGCAACAACTCTCACCAAATTGATACAGTAAATTTAGAGCAAAGGATCGATATAAGGTTTGATATCTTACGCAACCCCCTAAGGACTAATACTTAATTTAGCTTGGTTATATTGTCACATTCAGGCTGGGATTCGTAAAGATAAAACACTATTCCGTTAATTTTTCTAATAAAATTCACTTTTATTACACTTTTATCGACTATTCTAATATTTCACTTCTTAAGTACCAGAACAATATTACTTAAACAATTCTTCAACGATTCAAGCAAATCACTTAATTTACTCTATTACTTTTCACTTATTTATCTTCACAAACTATTACTATCTCGAACTTTAACCAATCACTGTTGTAAACTAACTGTCTCGCCCTCTTCTAAAAGCTGTCCTTTTATACCCGCTCCGCCATCTGACAAGAACTTTCTAGCTAATTCTAATTGGTTCTAGAATAAGGTTCAGTGGTGACAGATTCTAGTCTCCAATTGGAAGTGACACTTGAGTGGAACTTGTTTTGTGACTATAAGGCCTGGTTTCACCAAACTGTGACTAAGGGCTTGTTTCACCATTTAGGTTACACGATACCTTCCACGCCACAATATCCCCCTCTTAAACTTGTTCGTCCCGAACAAACTCGTTAACATTTTCACCATTATAACGATGAAGACGATCCACATGAACGACTTTCAGCTTGCCTCTTCCTCGTTGGATGCGATAGACAACGTCGTTGATGCGCTTTACGATTGTATAGGGCCCTTCCCAGTCTTGTTGCAACTTAGGCGATAAACCTTTCCTTCGATGAGGGTTATATAGCCATACCAGATCTCTTTCCTGGAATCCTGTAGTTGTCGTTTTAGTATCATACCTCGTTTTCATGCGGTCACTGGCTATCGTAATCTTATCCCTAGTGTCTCGATGCACGTCCCTGATGATATCCCTGAGGTCTGTAACGTATTCCTCTTCATTCTTGGGCTCTTCGTATGGATATCCAAACATCAACTCGCTAGGTAGGCGGACTGTTCGACTAAATAAGATTTCAGATGGAGTATATCCTGTGGTGTTATGCACTGCTCTTCGATAAGCCAATAAAAACATGGGAATCTGCTTATCCCAGTCTCTCTGGTCTTCGCCAACGACCTTAGAGAGGTGTTCATTCAGTGTCCTGTTGAAGCGCTCCACCATCCCATCTGATTGTGGATGAAGCGGGGTTGTCCTTGTCTTGTGAATCCCGAGTAACTGGCACACTCCTTGGAAAATCTTCGACTCGAAGTTCCATTGGTACACCGAATCTGCTTACCCAGTTATTGACGATTTGCTCCACCACGGTTTTAGCTTCTTGATTTGGGATAGCAAATGCTTCAGGCCACTTACTGAAATAGTCCATAACAACGAGGATGTAACGATTTCCATTGTTTGTTTCAGGAAACGGTCCCGCAATATCAACTGCTATCCTTTCGAAAGGGGCTCCAACATTGTATTGATGCATTTTTCCACGGACTTTCAGTCTCGGACCTTTGCTGGCCACACATGCAACGCATTTCCTGCACCAAGTTTCAACGTCCTCCCTTGAATGAATCCAGTAAAAGCGTTCTCGCACTTTTTCGAGCGTTTTATTGATTCCCAAGTGGCCCCCAGACACTCCATCATGTTATTCCCTTAGCACTTGCATAACTTTTGACCTGGGTACAACAAGCTGCATTACGAATGAGTTTCCATCCGGGCTTTCCCATCTTCTTTTTAGAATGCCGTCTTGTACGTGACGGGAGTCCCACTGCGCCCAGTATGCCTTCAGCTCGGGGCTCCTGTTTGATATCTCCTGCCAGTCTGGTTTTCCCTCATGCTCCTTCCAGGCGATAATCGGTTCGATATCCGGATCTTCCCTTTGAGCCTCCCGTATTTCCCCCGCACTCCAGCCACCAATGGGCATAGCTCCCACCCTTTGAGCGGACGCGACATGTTTTTCCTCGTGTCGTAAGCAATGTTTGCAATTTGCTTTGCGCGGTCGACGGGAGAGAGCGTCTGCATTAGAGTGAAGACTTCCCTTTCGATGTTGTATTTCGTAGTCGTACATCTGCAGTCGATCCACCTTGCGACTTGGCCTTCAGGATTCTTAAAGTGCAGCAGCCACTTTAAAGATGCATGGTCTGTGCGGAGGATGAATTTCCGCCCATAAAGGTACTTATGGAAATGTTTTGTTGCCAATACCAAAGCAAGGAGTTCGCGCCTGGTAACACAGTAGTTCCTTTCTGGCTTTGAGAGAACTTTGCTGAAGTAGGAAACTACTTTCTCTTGGCCATCGTGCACCTGGGAAAGGACGGCTCCAATTCCCACATTACTAGCGTCTGCATCCACAATAAATGTTTTCCCAGGGGTGGGGTACGCTAGTATGGGGGCGTTGCACAACTGTTGCTTAAGTTCCTTGAAGCTGTTTTCGCACTCACCTGACCATTTGAATTGTTTGCCTTTCGCTGTCAGTTGATGCAAGCTCTTTGCGATCCTGGCAAAGTCCTTTACAAATCGTCTGTAATAGGTCGCAAGTCCCAGGAAGCTTCTCAGTTGATGTTTTTCTTTGGGAACCGGCCAGTTTTTCACTGCATCGACCTTCTCCGGATCAGTCTTGACTCCTTTGGAAGAGATGATGTGCCCGAGGTACTTCACTTCTGGTCTAAATAGCGAACACTTCTTCTGGTTAAGTTTTAGTTGCGCACTTCGTAGCCTTTGGAACACCTCACTAAGGTTATCTCGATGTTCGTTAAATGTTTTTCCTACTACGATGAAATCGTCCTGGTAGACCAAGCAGGTTTTCCGCGTTAGTCCCAGCAAAACGCGCTCCATTAGACGTTCAAAGGTAGCTGGAGCATTGCACAGTCCAAATGGCATTACTGTAAACTGCCAAAGCCCGTTTCCTGCTGTGAATGCTGTTTTCTCGCGGTCTTCTGGATGGATCTGCACTTGCCAGTAGCCACTCTTCAGATCAAGAGTCGAAAACCATTTGGCTCCGGATAGTGTGTCCAGGGTGTCGTCAATTCTTGGCAGGGGGCTATCCTTCTTGGTGACGTTGCTGAGTTGGCGATAGTCCACGCAGAATCTCGTACTTCCGTCTTTCTTCTTGACCAGGACGACCGGCGATGCCCACGGACTTTTTGAGCTTTCAATCAGTCCTTCCTTTTCCATCGTCGATACCATTTCTGCAACCTCCGTCTGCTTAGCCAATGGTAGTCGTCGGGGAGGCTGACGAATCGGTCTCGCATCTCCGGTGTCGATTCGGTGTTGTACGAGATGTGTTCGGCCATACTCGCCGTTCTGTGAAGCAAATATATCAGCAAACTCATTGATTAGACTCCCTGCCATGGACCGCTGCTCCTGATCCAGCTCGCACTCCTGTTCATTTCCGATATCTCCGTAGGTCTAACCGGTTTCACAGGACTTGCATTCGACAACTTTGTGACCGCAGTAATCGGTACGCACTTTCCAATCACTTCTCCTTGCTTTAATTTCACGCTTTTGTGTTCCACATTGAGGACACGAACGGGAACTAAGTTGTTTTTAGGTTCAACCAGCATCTTTCCGACAATATAGCTCTGATAATAATTTTCTGGATCTGGCTCGACTAGGTAGAATCGGTGGCTCCCAGGGTCGCCTTCCAGCTTTGTCCAAATAACTGTTTCTGACGAAGGTGGTAGTATTTCGTCCTCACTTACAACTGTCCTTAGAGCTGCGACGTTCTCGTTCCCGTAAACCATCGGAATCTCGACGTTCTTGTACTTTAAAACTTGCGAACCGATGTCGAGCACTATATCATGTGACTTCATAAAGTCGATTCCGATGATGCATTCGTCACATATATCAGCCACTAAGAATGCATGGGAGAAGACTATTCCTGCAAGGTTTATCGTCAAGAGTACCTCACCTTTGCTGTTACTCCAGTTGCTGTTTTCAGACAGTAGCTGCTGGTGTTGTGCAGCCATGCTTGGCGAACGATGTCCCTTCTGACTATGGAAGCGGTGGCACCTGTATCGATTGTGGCGACATACTTTTTCTGGCCGATATGGGCTTCCACTGTCAGACTCCTATTACATCGTTTGGTCTGGGAAACCTGAATTGTGGTCCTGTGGGCGTCGATTCTAGAAACCAGCTTCTGCCCCGCGGAGTTGGTTCTTACTCGTTTCCCGACTGATGGCTTTGTGTTGATCCATCCGCCGAATTTTCAAACGCGTCCTCGTTCCGGTTCCTAGTTCTGCAATGTGGACAACTGCCCTGTCTACGTTCGGCTCTGCACTGTCGTTGTAAATGTCCAATTTTGTTGCAGTTCCAGCAACGGATCGGTCCCCTTCGAAAACTGTTTAGGTCTACTGCTTCTGTTCTCTGGCATGAGCATTCAACGGATGTTATTTCTCTCACGCGGTGAAATCCTTGAGATGCTTGGTCAGCAGCTTTCATCGTTAAGGCAAAAGCCAGTGCCTCAGGAAGAGTTCTCTTTCCAGCCATTCGTAGAGCCATCTGCAGTTGTTTGTCCTCTATGGCTTGTGTAAATGCCTCAATAGCCATTTCGTTTATGAAATCCTCGCCGGCATTGGGATAAGACAAGTGCGCAAGCCGTTCAATATCAGCTTGCAACTGTTGAAGTGTTTCTCCCCTCTTCTGGATTCTACTGCGCAGTTGTACTCTATACACTTGCTGCATGTGGTCGTCACCAAATCGCATCTCAATAGCCTTCACCAAAGCCACGTAGTCGCGTTGTTTTTCTTTGGAGATAGTTTAAAGCAATTCTGCAGCTATACCTCGTAATGCGAGCGTTAATGCAATCGACTTATCCTCGTCGTCCCATCCATTGGTCGTTGCAGCTGCTTCGAACTGTCTCTTATAAATCGGCCATGATGTTTGACCATCAAAAACGGGTGGCTGCATCTCCTTCTTTCTTGGGCAGTCAGCAGAATATTCCCGAGCCTTCTGTTTCTTGACTATTTCGAGCTCTTTAGTTATATTCTCGATGTTTGTTCCGAGCTCTTTAGCTATGTTCTCGATGTTTGTCTCGTGTTTATGAAACGTTTTGTTAATTTCCTAAAAACTTTGTTTCATGTTCGTTTAATTTTTCATCAATCGCGTCGATTTTTACATCTAGAACATTCTTAAATTCTTCTACTGCATCTTTTTGTGCGGCGACAATGGAATTTGTCTGTTCTTCAAGAGAATTCTTCTGTGCTTCGAGAGAATTCTTCTGTTCTTCTATGGAAATTTTCTGTTCTTCTAGAGAATTCTTCTGTTCTGCGAACTTAGATTCTATAGAATTTTTCTGTTCTTCGAGAGAATTCTTCTGTTGTTCTAGAGAATTCTTTTGTTCTGCGAACTTCAATTCCATGGAATTTTTCTGTTCCTCCATCTTGACAAGAAGCAATTCCATCATAGCGCTAATATCGACGCTTGTACTTACTTGTTCTTCTGCCACGTCGAATAGCATGGTTTTTGGATCTTCTCCGTCGTTTTGGACAGCTTCCTGCAGACGAAGTATGAGGTCACTTTTCTCTCCAGCTGTGGAGAGATTCCGCTTTTCTAGTTCATTTTTAAACTGGGGTATGCTTAGTTGTAGCAATATACGACCCATTTTGTTTGTCTCTTGTAATTTAGAATATCACAAATTCACTTTTTTTTTTGTTGTTGTTGTAACGACACTTAGCACAGAATAAGTTTTGTCCAACTTCTGACACCAATGTTACATTCAGGCTGGGATTCGTAGAGATAAAACACTATTCCGTTAATTTTTCTAATAAAATTCACTTTTATTACACTTTTATCGACTATTCTAATATTTCACTTCTTAAGTACCAGAACAATATTACTTAAACAATTCTTCAACGATTCAAGCCAATCACTTAATTTACTCTATTACTTTTCACTTATTTATATTCACAAACTATTACTATCTCGAGCTTTAACCAATCACTGTTATAAACTTACTGTCTCGCCCTCTTCTAAAAGCTGTCCTTTTATACCCGCTCCGCCATCTGACGAGAACTTTCTAGCTAATTCTAATTGGTTCTAGAATAAGGTTCAGTGGTGACAGATTCCAGTCCAGAAGTGACACTTGAGTGGAACTTGTTTTGTGACTATAAGGCCTGGTTTCACCAAACTGTGACTAATGGCTTGTTTCACCATTTAGGTTACAAGATACCTTATTGAACTATCTTGAAACCCGCCCTAATTTACAAAACTTCGTTGTACAAGCACTTGTCACACTCTTGGCAAAAGAAACAAAATACAGATGTCTCGACACGAACAAGAACGAGTATAAATTATAATATTGTCGAAGATGTAAAGAAGTTTCTTCAGGTTTGTTAATCGAATTTCAAATTGGCTTTTCATTCGAATGTTTTATTTTATGCTTTCAGCCAGGCTCGGCTGAGCAATGTACCTACTGTGGAAATTCTATTCATTGTAGAGGCAGATGTGAATTTTTCTTTCTCGAAGAATCGCCACATCCTTTCGCGACGAACAGTCGTACGACAATTTTCTATTGTCTTATTCGCTGCTAGTGACAGCAAGAGACAATAACATGAGTCTTAATTTGATGGATGAATCACAACAAGCGTATGTTGATTTTAAATGTTAGTTATAAGCAGTTTGAGTATTAAAATTCTTGTTGTTTATTTCAGTCTTACATATATTATCACAACGAAAAGGAGATGTAGCAGAAGATGCTGGGTCAAGCCAACAAATTGGAACAAAAGAGTGAGCAGCCATAGCAAAGACACCCCAGAATTGTTTTAAATTATTTCAAAATTAACATATGTATCTTAAAAGAAATGGTGCCTATTTATTTGGCTGGCAGGCAAATACTGTCTTGTGTAGCTACTAACAATCAATAAATCCTGCAGCAAATTTGCGAAGCGACTGTGTGTGTGTTTTCTTCGATTTGTAATTTTTTATAAAGCGTTCCTTGTTGCAGAACTTAGAAGTAGGAAAGTTCTACCTGCTACCAAATGGAAAAACACCCCCGAACAGTAATCCACAACAAGGCGTTCATATACATCTCCGAATGCTCGGTGGCAAAGGAGGTTCAATCGGTGCCCAAATCGAAAAGACTACAAACCATGATGCTTGTCGTGACCTCAGTGGCGGTAAGGTAAGGCACACACATATGGTAAATACAATGAAGAGCCATCGACATCCAAAAAAGAAAGTCCATCCATTTCAGCTAAATAAAATTAACAAATCTTTGTTTACTTTAAATAAACTTATAATTCAGAAGTAAGGTTAGGTAAACCGAATAAAATGATCCTATATCCAAATCTGGTAATCACTGTGTCGTAAATTCAGATGAGACCCATGCCAGGCGACGTTTTAATTTAGTGAGTAAAAACTTAAAAGCTTTGGTCCACTGCTCATCCGAGTTAAATTGTATATTGTATTCTGGAAATAGACAATTGTTTTGACTGCATATTCAATCCACAAGTGCATAACACTTACTTGATTGAGTACGAGTTTCCCGTTGATGGGTCAATGATCATTCCCTTCTCCACTTTGTAGGGCAAGCAAAACTCTGTGTCTCAGTTTTTCACCTATTGCTGGAACTGTATGAGGCACTCTAGGAAGGCAAACATTGCCGCATCGAACTTCGATCAAAACCACTTTCGTTAGGATCGATATCTAAATTGCGGCATTTTATTGTGAAATATCATTTAGCACTGGCAGGCAAAGCTGACCGACACTCTATCATCAGTCATAGTCTTTCGGTGATGGTGATAACCTAGCGAATGTGTAATACCAGCTTAAGGCAACCTTTTCAGTATCAGAAGTTGCAACTTGCATTGCTCCAAGTTGTTCTCTGTGTGGTTCACAGCAAAAGAATCTTGTGCAGCACATCATCCGAGACGTGTTGTAACATTTTTACATAAAATTCTTGTTCGAGAGTTATTCCATTCTCTATGGCACGTAGTGCAGCAGTAAGTTCGGCAACCTCGTTCCACAGGTCAACACTTTGATTATGAAATGTGAGCGTTCTTTTGTTTTAATGAGGAATTGTGTTTTATATACGAAACTTATAATAATAATAATAATAGTTGGCACAACAGGTCTGTATGGACCCAGGGCCTAGCTTCTCGCAACCATTCGTTTTGTTCAGAAAAGATCTCAAACTTGACTGAATGCATCCAGATAATTAGTTATGGTAAGAATTTCCACCAATGGAAATTTCAGTTAAAATGCGCCTTGCGAGCGAAAGGAATATTTGATAATGTCATGGGGATATCAAATTGTCCAGCACCTGCAGCAGATGGAAGTAACGCGACAAAAATTAGTCAATGGAAGAAAGATGACGCGCATGCTATGTTTCTACTCACGTCCGCAATGGAACTCACACAAATTACGCTTGTGGAAAATTGCGAGACATCAAGGGAGATGATGGACAAGCTGAATTCCATATATGAGCAGAAAACTGAGACAAATAAAATGTTAGTACATGAACAATTTCACCAATACTCGATGGATAGGAACGACTCGGTTGTACATCACATTGCAAAAGTTGAAAATCTTGCCCGACAAATTCGTGAGTCTGGTGATAATGTAAGCGACGTTGCAATAAAAACAAAGATCATCGGTTCACTACCCACGAAATACAGAAGTTTTAGACAAGCCTGGTTATCAATGGATGAATCAAGGCAAACCTTGTCCAATCTTACTGCAAGACTTATTGACGAAGAATCAAACTTAACAACCCATGAAGAAAAAGAAATAGCTTTAGTAGCATCTTCGTCGAAACCACATGTTAAGTCAAATGCCAAGAAAAAGTGTAAAGTAACTTGCTACAACTGCAACAAAAAGGGTCACTTTGCTGCTGATTGCTATGCTAAAAAGAAACAGCAACAATTTCGGCAGAATGAACAACATTTGCCAGAAGGAAGTTACTCAGCTTTTTCTATGGAAAAACCTGCCATTCTTGTCACATCAAACCTGGAAAATGATGACACTTGGACGCTAGACGGTGGAGCATCCGCTCATATGACAAATAGAAGAGAAATATTTTCCAGTTTCAAAAAGATTGATAAGTCATCAGCAACTATAATCCAAATTGGAGACGGAAGAAAACTCTTAATGGAAGGTATTGGAACTGAAAGCATTCAGAAGCTTCTAAATAACAAATGGATTGACTCTATTATCACTGACGTTTGGTATGTGCCAGAACTTTGTAAAAACTTATTCGCTGAAGGGCCAATCACAAACAAAGGCTATACCATTATCAAGGAAGGAACCATGGCAAAAAATGTTGATTCTCATGGAAATCTGTCAGCAACTGGTATCAAAGGGAGTAACAACATTTGTCGCATGCAGTTTCGAACAAAAATTCCAACTCTTGTAGCTGAAGCAAACGCTATATCGTCGGAATCGCTACGAACCTGGCACGAACGAATGGGTCATGTAAACGTACAAAGCATTCGTGACATGGTAAAAAACGACTTAGTTAAAGATGTAAGCTTGGCAGACATGAACCATTTCTTTTGCGAGGCCTGCGTATACGGCAAGCAGCACAAACTTGCATTTAAACCCTCAACAAACAAGGCTAATAAACCAGGTGAATTTATTCACAGCGATGTTTTTGAATCCTTTCAGGAGCTGAACAGGATGATCAAAACCAAATATGGTTACTCTATAAAAGTATTCCATACCGACAATGGAACCGAATATATAAACAGGAATATGAAAAATTATTTATCAGAAAATGGTATCATTCATGAGAAGACTGCTCCATATACTCCCGAGCAAAACGGTCGAGCAGAGAGGGATATGCGCACTATAGTGGAAAGTGCACGCTGTAATGTTATATGCTGCTCGTACACCTTTGTATCTCTGGGCAGAGGCCGTGAACACTGCTGTCTACATACTTAATAGAACAGGATCAACTCAAGCGCCAAATTCAACACCTTTTGAGATGTGGTCTGGGAAGAAAACAGATCTTACTCACCTAAGAACCTTTGGATGTGATGCTTACAAACTAGTACCAAGTGAGAGGCGCAGAAAACTCGAAGCAAAGAGTAAGAAGTATATTCTAGTGGGATACGATGGAAACTCTACTAACTACCGCTTATTTGATATTGCTGATAAGACAATCAAAATATCAAAACATGTGATATTTAATGAATCTACAAATACATCAACTCTTCCATTGGAGTCAAAACCTGGTGCTGTCACATATTTTGACATTCAATGCGACTCAGACCTACGTAATGCAGAAAATAGTAGCACAGACAACAATACTTGCAAACATAGGAATGATAGTGTCAGCGAAGAATCACCACCTGACAACAATGCAAGCGACCGACCTAACTATCGTGACTCTCAAAATATTCAACCAGATCCAGACCAAAACACTCAGCCTGCTCCATTGATTCAAACAATCGACCCTGTTGGTGTTTCACTACCAGAGACGGAACCAATACCATTACAAGAAGTGAATTACGACCTTCGTCCACGAGAAGGGATTAAGCTGCCCGCTCGTTTTGAGCTTAATGTAGCTGAACTAGGTGTTCCAAAATCGTTTGACGAAGCAATGCAAGGCAGTGATGCAAAATACTGGAAGGAAGCAATTCAAGAAGAAATCGCTTCTCTTATAAAAAATGATACATGGACAATGGTACTGTGGCGTGGAAGGTATCGTGTAACCTAAATGGTGAAACAAGCCCTTAGTCACAGTTTGGTGAAACCAGGCCTTAGTCACAGTCTGGCGAATCCAGGCCTTATAGTCACAAAACAAGTTCCACTCAAGTGTCACTTCCAATTGGAGACTGGAATCTGTCACCACTGAACCTTATTCTAGAACCACTTAGAATTAGCTAGAAAGTTCTCGTCAGATGGCGGAGCGGGTATATAAGGACAGCTTTTAGAAGAGGGCGAGACAGTTGATTTATAACAGTAATTGGTTAAAGTTCGAGATAGTAATAGTTTGTGAAGATAAATAAGTGAAAAGTAATAGAGAAAATTAAGTGATTGGTTTGAAACGTTGAAGAATTGTTTAAGTAATAGTGTTCTGGTACTTAATAAGTGAAATATTAGAATAAATAGTCGATAAAAGTGTAATAAAAGTGAATTTTATTAGAGAAGTTAAACGGAATAGTGTTTTATCTTTACGAATCCCAGCCAGAATGTAACATTGGTGTCAGAAGTGGGATAAAACTTATTCTGTGCTAAGTGAAGTTAAAAAAAAAAAAAAGAGTGAATTTGTGATTTTCTAAATTACAAGAGAAAAACAAAATGGGTCGTGTATTGCTACATCTAAGCATACCCCAATTGAAAAGTGAACTAGAAAAGCGGAATCTCTCCACAGCTGGAGGGAAAAGTCACCTCATACTTCGTCTGCAGGAAGCTGTCCAAAACGAGGGTGAAGATCCGAAAACCATGCTATTCGACGTTGCAGAAGAACAAGTAAGTACCTACAAGCGTCGATATTAGCGCTATGATGGAATTACTTCTTGCGAAGATGGAAGAACAGGAAAATTCTATGGAATCTAAGTTCGCAGAACAGAAGAATTCTCTAGAAGAACAGAAAAATTCAATGGAATTGAAGTTCGCAGAACAGAAGAATTCCCTAGAAGAGCAGAAGAATTCCCTAGAAGAGCAGAAGAATTCCATGGAATTGAAGTTCGCAGAACAGAAGAATTCTCTAGAAGAACAGAAAAATTCTCTTGAAGAACAGACAAATTCCATTGTCGCCGCACAAAAAGATGCAGTGGAAGAATTTAAGAATGTTCTAGATGTAAAAATCGACGCGATTGATGAAAAATTAAACGAGCATGAAACAAAGTTTGAGGAAATTAACAAAACGTTTCAAAAGCACGAGACAAACATCGAGAACATAGCTAAAGAGCTCGGAACAAACATCAAGAATATAACTAAAGAGCTCGAAATAGTCAAGAAACAGAAGGCTCGGGAATATTCTGCTGACTGCCCAAGAAAGAAGGAGATGCAGCAACCCGTTTTTGATGGTCAAACATCATGGCCGATTTATCGGAGACAGTTCGAAGCAGCTGCAACGACCAATGGATGGGACGACGAGGATAAGTCGATTGCATTAACGCTCGCATTACGAGGTACAGCTGCAGAATTGCTTCAAACTGTCTCCGAAGAAAAACAACGCGACTACGAGACGTTGGTGAAGGCTATTGAGATGCGATTTGGTAACGACCACATGCAGCAAGTGTATAGGGTGCAACTGCGCAGTAGAATCCAGAAGAGGGGAGAAACACTCCAGCAACTGCAAGCTGATATCGAACGGCTAGCGCACTTGTCTTATCCCAATGCCGGCGAGGATTTCATCAATGAAATGGCTATTGAGGCATTTACACAAGCCATAGAGGACAGACAACTGCAGATGGCTCTACGAATGGCTGGAAAGAGAACTCTTCCTGAGGCACTGGCTTTTGCCTTAACGATGAAAGCTGCTGACCAAGCATCTCAAGGATTTCACCGCGTGAGAGAAATAACATCCGTTGAATGCTCATGCCAGAGAACAGAAGCAGTAGACCTAAACAGTTCTCGAAGGGGACCGATCCGTTGCTGGAACTGCAACAAAATTGGACATTTACAACGACAGTGCAGAGCCGAACGTAGACAGGGCAGTTGTCCACATTGCAGAACTAGGAACCGGAACGAGGAGGCGTTTGAAAATTCGGCGGATGGATCAACACAAAGCCATCAGTCGGGAAACGAGTAAGAACCAACTCCGCGGGGCAGAAGCTGGTTTCTGGAATCGACGCCCCCAGGACCACAATTCTGGTTTCCCAGACCAAACGATGTAATAGGAGTCTGACAGTGGAAGCCCATATCGGCCAGAAAAAGTATGTCGCCACAATCGATACAGGTGCCACCGCTTCCATAGTCAGAAGGGACATCGTTCGCCAATCATGGCTGCACAACACCAGCAGCTACTGTCTGAAAACAGCAACTGGAGAAACAGCAAAGGTGTATGGTCAGGTACTCTTGACGATAACCCTTGCAGGAATAGTCTTCTCCCATGCATTCTTAGTGGCGGATATATGTGACGAATGCATCATCGGAATCGACTTCATGAAGGCGCATGATATAGTACTCGACATCGGTTTGCAAGTTATAAAGTACAAAAACGTCGAGATTCCGATGGTTTACGGGAACGAGAACGTCGCAGCTCTACGAACAGTTGTAAGTGAGGACGACATATTACCACCTTCGTCAGAGACAGTTATTTGGACAAAGCTGGAAGGTGATCCTGGGAGCCACCGATTCTACCTAGTCGAGCCAAATCCAGAAAATTATTATCAGAGCTATATCGTCGGAAAAATGCTGGTTGAACAACTTGGTTCCCGTTCGTGTCCTCAATGTGGAACACAGAAGCGTGAAATTAAAGCAAGGGGAAGTGATTGGAAAGTGCGTACCGATTACTGCGGTCACAAAGTTGTCCAATGCAAGTCCTGTGAAACCGGTTAGACCTACGGAGATATCGGAAATGAACAGGAGTGCGAGCTGGATCAGGAGCAGCGGTCCATGGCAGGGAGTCTAATCAATGAGTTTGCTGATATATTTGCTTCACAGAACGGCGAGTATGGCCGAACACACCTCGTACAACACCGAATCGACACCGGAGATGCGAGACCGATTCGTCAGCCTCCCCGACGACTACCATTGGCTAAGCAGACGGAGGTTGCAGAAATGGTATCGACGATGGAAAAGGAAGGACTGATTGAAAGCTCAAAAAGTCCGTGGGCATCGCCGGTCGTCCTGGTCAAGAAGAAAGACGGAAGTACGAGATTCTGCGTGGACTATCGCCAACTCAGCAACGTCACCAAGAAGGATAGCTACCCCCTGCCAAGAATTGACGACACCCTGGACACACTATCCGGAGCCAAATGGTTTTCGACTCTTGATCTGAAGAGTGGCTACTGGCAAGTGCAGATCCATCCAGAAGACCGCGAGAAAACAGCATTCACAGCAGGAAACGGGCTTTGGCAGTTTACAGTAATGCCATTTGGACTGTGCAATGCTCCAGCTACCTTTGAACGTCTAATGGAGCGCGTTCTGCTGGGACTAACGTGGAAAACCTGCTTGGTCTACCTGGACGATGTCATCGTAGTAGGAAAAACATTTAACGAACATCGAGATAACCTTAAGGAGGTGTTCCAAAGGCTACGAAGTGCGCAACTAAAACTTAACCCGAAGAAGTGTTCCTTATTTAGACCAGAAGTGAAGTACCTCGGGCACATCATCTCTTCAAGGAGTCAAGACTGATCCGGGGAAGTTCGAAGCAGTGAAAAACTGGCCGGTACCCAAAGACAAACATCAACTGAGAAGCTTCCTGGGACTTGCGACCTATTACAGACGATTTGTAAAGGACCTTGCCAGGATCGCAAAGAGCTTTCATCAACTGACAGAAAAAGGCAAACAATTCAAATGGTCAGGTGAGTGCGAATAGAGCTTGAAGGAACTTAAACAACAGTTGTGCAACACCCCAATACTAGCGTACCCCACCCCTGGGAAAACATTTATTGTGGATGCAGACGCTAGTAATGTGGGAATTGGAGCCGTCCTTTCCCAGGTGCACGATGGCCAAGAGAAAGTAGTTTCCTTCTTCAGCAAAGTTCTCTCAAAGCCAGAAAGGAACTACTGTGTTACCAGGCGCGAACTCCTTGCTTTGGTATTGGCAACAAAACATTTCCATAAGTACCTTTATGGGCGGAAATTCATCCTCCGCACAGACCATGCATCTTTAAAGTGGCTGCTGCACTTTAAGAATCCTGAAGTCGCAAGGTGGATCGAACGGCTGCAGATGTACGACTACGAAATACAACATCGAAAGGGAAGTCTTCACTCTAATGCAGACGCTCTCTCCCGTCGACCGTGCAAAGCAAATTGCAAACATTGCTTACGACACGAGGAAAAAGATGTCGCGTCCGTTCAAAGGGTGAAAGCTATGCCCATTGGTGGCTGGAGTGCGCGGGAAATACGGGAGGCTCAAAGGGAAGATCCGGATATCGAACCGATTATCGCCTGGAAGGAGCATGAGGGAAAACCAGACTGGCAGGAGATATCCAATAGGAGCCCCGAGCTGAAGGCATACTGGGCGCAGTGGGACTCCCTTCACGTACAAGACGGCATTCTAAAAAGAAGATGGGAAAGCCCGGATGGAAAGTCGTTCGTAATGCAGCTTGTTGTACCGAGGTCAAAGGTTATGGAAGTGCTCAGGGAATTGCGTGATGGAGTGTCTTGAGGCCACTTGGGAATCAATAAAACGCTCGAAAAAGTGCGGGAACGCTTTTACTGGATTCATTCAAGGGAGGACGTTGAAACTTGGTGCAGGAAATGCGTTACATGTGCGGCCAGCAAAGGTCCGAGATTGAAAGTCCGTGGCAAAATGCATCAATACAATGTTGGAGCCCCTTTCGAAAGGATAGCAGTTGATATTGCGGGACCGTTTCCTGAAACAAACAATGGAAATCGTTACATCCTCGTTGTTATGGACTATTTCAGTAAGTGGCCTGAAGCATTTGCTATCCCAAATCAAGAAGCAAGAACCGTGGTGGAGCAAATCGTCAATAACTGGGTAAGCAGATTCGGTGTACCAATGGAACTGCATTCAGACCAAGGAGGGAACTTCGAGTCGAAGATTTTCCAAGGAGTGTGCCAGTTACTCGGGATTCACAAGACAAGGACAACCCCGCTTCATCCACAATCAGATGGGATGGTGGAGCGCTTCAACAGGACACTGAATGAACACCTCTCTAAGGTCGTTGGCGAAGACCAGAGAGACTGGGATAAGCAGATTCCCATGTTTTTATTGGCTTATCGAGGAGCAGTGCATAACACCACAGGACATACTCCATCTGAAATCTTATTTGGTCGAACAGTCCGCCTTCCTAGCGAGTTGATGTTTGGATATCCATACGGAGAGCCCAAGAATGAAGAGGACTACGTTACAGACCTCAGGGATATCATCAGGGACGTGCATCGAGACACTAGGGATAAGATTAAGATAGCCAGTGACCGCATGAAAACGAGGTACGATACTAAAACGACAACTACAGGATTCCAGGAAGGAGATCTGGTATGGCTATATAACCCTCATCGAAGGAAAGGTTTATCGCCTAAGTTGCAACAAGACTGGAAAGGGCCCTATACAATCGTAAAGCGCATCAACGACGTTGAGGAAGAGGCAAGCTGAAAGTCGTTCATGTGGATCGTCTTCATCGTTATAATGGTGACAATGTTAACGAGTTTGTTCGGGACGAACAAGTTTAAGAGGGGGATATTGTGGCGTGGAAGGTATCGTGTAACCTAAATGGTGAAACAAGCCCTTAGTCACAGTTTGGTGAAACCAGACCTTAGTCACAGTCTGGCGAATCCAGGCCTTATAGTCACAAAACAAGTTCCACTCAAGTGTCACTTCCAATTGGAGACTGGAATCTGTCACCACTGAACCTTATTCTAGAACCACTTAGAATTAGCTAGAAAGTTCTCGTCAGATGGCGGAGCGGGTATATAAGGACAGCATTTAGAAGAGGGCGAGACAGTTGATTTATAACAGTGATTGGTTAAAGTTCGAGATAGTAATAGTTTGTGAAGATAAATAAGTGAAAAGTAATAGAGAAAATTAAGTGATTGGTTTGAAACGTTGAAGAATTGTTTAAGTAATAGTGTTCTGGTACTTAATAAGTGAAATATTAGAATAGTCGATAAAAGTGTAATAAAAGTGAATTTTATTAGAGAAGTTAAACGGAATAGTGTTTTATCTTTACGAATCCCAGCCAGAATGTAGCAGTACCTTTACCTGTTGGCAAAGAAATCATAGGATCGAAATGGGTTTTTTAAGTGAAGAAATTACCCAATGGCAATATCTCTCGATACAAAGCCAGACTATGTGCGAAAGGATATGCACAGCGAGAGGGTATAGACTTTACTGAAACCTATGCACCAACCACAAGATATGATTCTATACGAGTAATACTAGCTATAGCAGTTCAACGCGAATACAAAATTAAACAGTTCGATGTGAAATCAGCATTCCTATATGGACTATTGAAGGAAGACATCTACATGGCTGCTCCAGAAGGGATTAATTCGAACGACAATTTGGTGTGCAAACTCAATAAGTCGCTCTATGGACTAAAACAATCGCCCCGATGCTGGAATGAAAAACTAAACGCCGCATTATTAACACTGGGATTTCTTCAAAGTACAGCCGATAGATGTATCTATAGACGAAAACGTAAACAATCAGAAATTCTTCTAGCCATATATGTAGACGACGGATTAATCATGGGGAGTTCAGAAGCCGATATCGATATCGAATTTTGCATGAACTAATGAACCAATTTGACATCACCATAAGTCCACCTGGAATTTTCATCGGAATGGAAATTCAACAAAATCCTGAAGATAGCTCTATTTTTCTTCATCAAGCTACTTACATAAAGCAAAAAGCCAATCCAGTAAGAATTCCAGCCGATCCACATACAGCTCTAAGCAAATGTTTGAAAAATGAAGTCGAAGCTAAATATCCTTACAGAGAGGCTGTCGGTTCACTTATATTCGTCGCTGTAGTAAGTCGGCCAGACATAATGTATGCAGTAAGTAATGTAAGCAGATACTTGGACTGTTACAACGAAAGCCACTGGAATGCCGTAACAAAAATCTTCAAATACTTGAAAGCGACAACTAATAATGGGATCCACTTTAAGAAACACTGTTCACCAACACTAGATGGATATTCAGATGCAGATTATGCCAGTGATCTCATTACACGTCGTTCAACTACCGGATACATCTTCAAGCTCAGTGGAGGACCTGTTACATGGTGCAGCAAACGCCAACAATCAGTCGCACTGTCAACTACTGAAGCCGAATACATGGCTGCATCTGATGCCTCCAAAGAATTTGGTTAAGGCAATTACTGAAGGACATCAATTACGAAGACAAGGAACCAACCACAATCCACATCGACAACCAAAGTTCAATTCGTCTAGTTCGGAATCCAGAGTTCCACAGGAGAACCAAACACATCGATGTCCGAGTACACTTTATCCGTGAGAAGTACGAAAATGGTGATATCGACGTAATTCATCTTCCTTCTTCCGAACAATTGGCCGACGTTTTGACGAAAGCTCTACCTCGACCACAATTCGAACATCTCTGCTCGCAAATTGGAATTGGATGTTTGTTTACAAAACAAACTACACTAAAATAATAATGACATTTGACAAGTTTTTATATATAAATTTTGTGTTTTTATTTCGCGAAAAGTAATCCCCTTTGATTACATTAGTTTGTGTGTGTGTCCATTTATCAATGAGATTTTCGTCTTGTTGACTGGTTGCTAGCTGCTTGTGGGAATGTTGTGAATCGTTCGTTGTGCGGGTAGCGGGGTGATTTGGTGTTGTTTATTGTGTTGTATGTGCAATATGCATTTTACAGTGAGTAAGTAGTTAGTTTTCGATGATTTATTAGCGGACTGTATTATGGTAGTGTTATTATTATTTTTTATAATTGTCAGAAATTGTTGATGATGCATGTTGCTAGGTAGTTAGATGTTGCTGAGTAAATGTTGTTTGGTAAATAAGTGTTGTTGATAAATTTACCGGGTGTTTCGATATTTGATTAATAATTTGTTAAATTTATTTTTGTTTTTTTTTTTTTTGTTTTGTTGAATTAAAGATGAAATGTTAAATTAAATGTTGAATGTTTGCTTGATGCAGTGTTTTGTTATGAGTGCGAGTGTGATTTGCTTAATAGCATATTAATATACCTATATGATTTTGATTGCAATGTTGAATGCGTTTGAGTAAATGTGACATCGTATAAATTGTGAGTATGATGCCAAGTGAGTGTTTCAGATCGATATCAATTGATTGCTTAAGTGAGCTTGGAATGTAATATCGTTGATTATTTGTAGGTATATGTTTTGGTGAGTGTAATGCGAGTCTTGGTAATGAGTATAATATGATTGAGTGCTTAAAGTGATTTTTAATTTTTGTTGTGAGTGCAGTATCGTTAAGGATTAGTTGTAATTGAGTTTATCCTTAATGGTTATTTGAAGAATAATTTTTTTTTGTATGAGAATGAGTGTTAGGGTAACTGAATAATGATTCTTTTGTCGAATGAGTGCTAGATTTATTTTGTTGTTAGATAAGTGATTGTTCTGCAGTGCTTGTGTTAGATGGTAAGCGACATATTTTGGTGATGGGTCTCTTGAATTCTCCTGTTTGTGTTCTGAGTTTGACGACGCGTATTAGGTTGTCCTTTCCTGGATACAATACAGTGATACGGCCGAGTATCCATTTCGAGGGTGGTAAGCGTTCATCCTTTAGTAAAACTAAGTCACCAATTTTGGGTTGTGACTCGATTTTTAGCCATTTCGGTCTTTGCTGCAGTCGAGCCAAATATTCTCCGCTCCACTGTTTCCAAAAAATATGAACCTTTGTTTGAATTTTTTTTCCATCTATCTATATGCGATGCATTATCTGTGGATTGATCTGCTTGTGGGATGAGCTGAGCTGAAGTGCCTATTAAAAAATGGAATGGTGTTAGAGCTGAAAAATCGTCGAAGTTATCGGTGAGCGGACATAAAGGCCTCGAGTTTAGACACGCTTCTATCTGAGTTAGAAGCGTGCTGAGCTCCTCAAATGTCAAAGTTTCGTTGTTGACGATCCTTTTCAAATGAAATTTGACGGACTTCACTCCTGCTTCCCATAGTCCTCCAAAGTGGGGAGAAGCAGGAGGAATAAAATTCCATTTTGTTCCGATGATTGTTGTTGTTTTTGATATTTCAGTCCAATCGATGTTTGCGGCCTTAAGCATCTTCTGTAGCTCTGTGTTTGCTCCCACGAAGTTTTTTCCGCAGTCGCTGTAGATATCTGAGCAAACTCCTCGTCGTGCGGTGAATCTCCGGAAAGCTGCTAGAAAGGCATTGGTAGTCATATCACTAACAGCTTCAAGGTGAATGGCCTTTGTCGCCAAGCACACAAATATCGCGAAATATCCTTTAAATATTTTGCCACCGCGTCCCTTCCAGGCTTTAACCTCAATCGGTCCAGCGTAATCCACTCCGGTATGAGTAAATGGTCTCGAAATCCTTACTCGAGGTGCAGGTAGACTGCCCATCAACTGTTCCATGGGTCTCGCCTTGTACCGGTAACAGATGATGCAGTGATGAATGCATTTCTTTATGCTTCGCTTGATGTTAAAAATCCAGTATTTCATGCGTAGATATGCGAGCATTTGCTGGACTCCTCCGTGGAAGGTCTTTTCATGAGCATCTCGAATTAGCAGTTCTGAAAGATGGTGGTCTGGCTTAAGGATGATCGGATGTTGTTGGTCATACTCCAGATTCGAATTTTGCAGCCTACCTCCAACTCTTGAAATGCCTTTGCTGTCCATGAATGGATTTAGGGACCCAAAATGTTTTGTGAGCGATGGTTGTTTAGTTAGATCCGCAATTTCCTTCATAAACATTTCTTTCTGAACAAGCCTAATGCAAATCAGAGTTGAAGCCTGTAAATCCGATGGAGAAAGTGGTGATACAAATTGTTTTTGACAAATCTTTTTGAGACACATTAATGCAATTCGGCGACAGTATGAAACGATTCGAATCAATTTCTGTAGATCTGATTGCTTGTAGATTTGTTTCATTAGCTCGTTATTATTTTCAGCTATGCAATGTGTGTGTGTTCTGACAGCTCGTACCTCTTCTTCTGTTTCCAATGTAGATGGTTGATTTGGGATAGCAAATATCCAACTCGTCTGCAGGTATTCCGGTCCCATCCACCAAAGATTGTTATTCAGCAAGTTAGATGGTGTTGCTCCTCGAGAAGCTAAATCTGCTGGATTGTGTTGTGTGGGAACGTGCCTCCAAATATTGACATTGGTTAACCTCTGAATCTCCGCGACTCTATTGCTAATGAAGGTTTTCCATTTTGATGGTGGCGCAGTTATCCAGCACAACGTTATGGGTAGAATCAGTCCACGCGAATTCTTCGATGTCTCCTAACTGCAAAACCTTAACGACATAATTCAAAAGTCGGGCAAGCATAACAGCACCGCAGAGCTCAAGCCGAGGAAGTGAAACAGTGTTCAGAGGTGCGACCCTAGTCTTAGACATAATAAGATGAGTGTGAATAATATTTTGACTATCTAAAACCCTAAGGTACACTGCGGCCCCATAAGCCTTCATAGACGCATCGCTAAACCCATGCAACTGTAATGCCTTGTTTCCCTTTTCAGTGAAGATCCATCGTGGTATGCTGATTTTTTCCAGCGATGGTAGTTGTGATCGCAGAGATAGCCATTCCTCCTGGAGTTGAACTGGAACTTGTGCATCCCATGTCAAACCCTTCAGCCATCATTTTTGCATGAATATTTTTGCTGAAATCACGCAAGGAGATATCCAACCTAGTGGATCATAGATTTTGGCAATCGTTGAAAGGATTGTACGTTTTGTGACGTCGGAAGATTCGGAACAAACCCACTGAAATGAGAAAGAATCGATAGATGGAAGCCATTTGATGCCTAAGGTTTTGATACATTTGGTAGATTCAAACGGCAGCACAAAATCCTTTTCGCGGTCTTGGGGGTTGACAAGTCTTAGAACATCTTCGCAGTTGCTTCCCCACTTGCGTAAATTAAATCCAGCTGATGAAAGCAGATTGACGATTTCAGTGAGCTTCTGTTTGGCCTCTGCTATTGTGTCTGCTCCACTGACCAAGTCGTCCACATACATGTCTTCGTGTATCATCTGCGCGGCGGATGGAAAAGTAACCTTTTCATCGTCAGCCAACTTTTTCAGCGTGCGAGTTGCCAAATACGGAGCAGAAGCCGTTCTGAAAGTCACCGTCTTCAATCGATACATCTTTATGGGATCCATCTTGCTCTCCCGCCAGAAAATTAGCTGATAGTAAGAATCTGCTTGACTGATCTTGATTTGCCGATACATTTTTTCGATGTCAGCCGTTAAGGTAATCTTGTACCTTCTCCATTTTAAGATGATGTCCATTATGTCTGCTTGCGTTTTAGGTCCAACCATAAGATGTTCGTTTAAGGAAGTCCCGTCTGTGGTTTTAAAGGCAGCATCAAAAACCACCCGCAGCTTGGTTGTTGTACTGGACTCCTTAAATACAGCATGATGTGGCACAACATAATGGAATGGTGATTTAAGAACTTCATCTCGACTGACATCTACTTCACTCATCTGATCCAGCTGTAAGTATTCTGCCATACAATTCTTATATTGAGTGTGTAGCGTTGGGTTGTTTGCAAATCTTCTTTCCAGTTGGTGAAATCGTTGTAAGGCTCCTTGCTGACTTGCTCCTAGCGCTGGGTGAATATTGTCTTTAAATGGTAGGGAGACCTCAAAACGTCCTCCTGGCAGACGCCTAGTGTGTGATTGAAAATGTTGTTCACACTCCTCGTTTTCTGTTGTGTCGGATTCCTTAAATGGGAGCTCCTCAACTTCCCAAAATTTTCGGATCTGTGTGTCTACATCAAAGGTCTGTAGATGGACACGAACTGTTTCAGTTGAGGCCCTACCTAAAACTATCCATCCCAGGTGAGTGTTTTGAGCAATGGGAGCAACAGACTCATTTCCCCTAACTATTTCGGGTAAAACTACGTCGCAAAAGATGTCGTTACCTAGGAGCAAATCAACGTGGCCGGGCTTGTAAAACGAAGGATCGGCTAAATTTAATCCTTGAATGTGACTCCATTTGCTTGGGATCAATTCCTTGCTGGGTAACAGACATGTCAAGGTCTTAAAGATAAGCGCCTTTACTTCAGTGACGTAATCGGTATATGTTGATTTTAGAGTCAAGTACACGTAACTATGACAAGACCCATTTTTGGAGTTACCCAATCCTGTCACTTCTGTAAATGTGCGACATTTTCTTAGCCTTAGTTTTTGCGCAGCTGCTTCGGTGATAAATGTAGCCTCTGACCCCGGATCTATCAACGCCCTAAACTTAAAGAATTCTCCGGTAGAAGATTGAATCATCACAATGGCTGTCGCTAGTAATATTTGTGTGTTCCTGTGGTCTGAAATATGATAATTACGAGCAGACGCACTTGTACTAGCCTGGTCATGTGATGGATTAAAAGGTGGTGCGGTTGGATTCACTTGGGTTGAGACTTGATAAGACTGACTGAAGGAACTGGGTGTACTAGACTGGTGAGTAGAGTTAGGGTATGATTGAGTGGAAGCAGAACTTGTGCTTGTTTGTTGTACGCGATTGGGCTTGTGTTGATTGTACGAAGTAGTATTTTGGTTATTGGAGTAATGCAAGAGTGAATGATGTTTTTGTTTGCAGTGGAAACATCTGTTTTGACTTGGGCATTGATGGGATTTATGGTTATAAGCCAAACAATTTTTGCAAACCCCTAGCCGTTTTACCATATTAACTCTTGCATTCACATCCAATTTCAAAAAAGCATAACATGACCGTAGCGAATGTTGTCCCTTATGGCAAACAGAACAATTGAGTATTTCCTTCCGAGTAGAATTGACATGCATGACCTTCTTCACTTTATTTTTATCCTTTTGGAAAGATGTCCTTGAGTTGACCTTCTGTTGACATACAACTTCCAAAGAACGAAAACGGGTTTCCAAAAAGATCGAAAATTCCTTGAATTTTGGTAAGTCCTTACTCATACCTAACTTTTCTTCCCACATTTGTTGTGTAGACACAGGTAACTTTTGTAGCAGTACGAAAATTAAAATTGTATCCCAATGCTCGATTGGAACCCCTAAGCTCTTCAACGAATGCAGTACTTCTGTCGATTTGTCTAGTAAGCCCTTAATCGAATCTGCGGTTTCAGAATGGATCGTTGATTGATCGAAGAACGTTTTCAACTGCGTACTAACCAAAATGCGTTTATGGTCGTAACGTGTGGTTAGTATTGACCAAGCTTGATCATAATTGTCGTTGTTAACCTCGAGGTAATCTAACAAAGATGCAGCATCACCCTTCAAACACGATTTAAGATATGTCAACTTTTCAATTTTAGACAAAGACGAATTATCATGGATCATTGAGACGAAAAGATCATGAAATGGACGCCAGTTATTATAATCCCCAGAGAAAATTGGAGGAGTGATGGATGGAAGTCGAATATCATGCGAATGTGATGTTTTAGCGACATTGCTTGAATTAGATTCATGATTTCTTGCTACTCGCGAATTTTCATGGAGACCCTCTAACGTATCTAGTTCATTCAGAAGCACAGTTTTATACATGAAATAAGTTTCCATAACCTCATCGTATAATTCCTCACTTTCTTTTGAAATGTCTTCATTATCCTCAGAATTCATGTCATCATAATGATCGCATAACTTTCGTAAATTATCCTCTAAAACGTTCAGTCTACTAATCAAATAGTTCTTAGTTCTAATATCAGCACTCACTTTTTGGAAACTTAAGCTATCTTTTCCAATTGACTTGCACAACTTCTTAAATATTTTCATGGAAATCGCACTCATTTTCAATAAAATTATTCAATTTGTATGAACGATCAATAAAAGGTAAGTAAAATCGCACTCACTTTGAATTTCCTTTAATGAATTGTTCGTTTCTTGTTTTCAGGTACTGTAGATTCCAATGGCACAATGACGACACTCAAAACTGTTGTAAACTGGAACTGTATACACATCAACGGTGCAAGACAACGGCACAGATATCAACGGTACAAGACTCCAATGATGGTGATGAACGGTGCGTCAATCCAACGGGACGGTATTCCAACGGACGAGATTCCAACGACGTAAAATAACGCAGCACAGTAAAACGAATATATGGACGATTATTACGTATGCATTGAACATTAACGACGTACTCACATGAATTGCTTAATTATTTAGCTTTGTTAGCAGAAACTCAGACTCGACTTAGATGAAACTCAACTTGCACCAAAAACCCAATGAAACAGCAACGGTACGAAAATCCAACTGCAATCCGAACGGGACGATACTCCAACGGGATGAAATCTAACTGCAGCTTGATGATTCGATGATTGTTTCGACTCCAACAGCAATTGCAAAATCTCAATTTTAATCTTAAGCACAATCAATGGAAATTTATGTGAATCCGGCTCGAAGGACCAAATGTTAATCGTTGAAATAAAAATGCTTCTGAACGTTATAAATGACTGTTTTATTTCGCTGTTGGAGGAGTTGTGTCGAGATTTTTGAATAACTACATTGTACAGTCAGAGCGTTTTCTGACTGCTCTTCGGGAAAATTTACTTTTGTGTTTTTACGATGTAGGAAAATTCCCTCCGATGGAACAAGCAAAGTAAAGTGAACGAGCGAAAATTAGCGAGATTAAGAAGGCGAAAGCTCTTTCCTCTTGAAGAGTAGAACAACGAATGAAATTTATTGAATGTGCATTTTGCAACGTTACATAGTTTAGTACAAGACTTTTGTTTTTAGTACTTATTGAAAAATATAAAAAATATGGCGAAACTTGGTTTTTAGGCGCAAAATTCAAATTACAAAATGTATGCTACTCTAATACGATAAATTGAACGAAATTAAATTGTTTATATGTTGAGCTCCAACATTCCGCCTCCGTTGAAATCAACTGGTTTCAACATGGAAGTAACGCAAGTTTGTGGATGGGTCGTTTTATGATGCCTTTAGTTGTTCGGATCATAGCAACTCTGATGTGGCCATCTTTGCCCGGGAACGTCTCTTGGATTCTCCCCAGCAACCATCTTTGGGGAGGTATGTTATCGTCGTGAACTATGACCATGGAGTTGAGTAAAAGATTGGGTTGTTGTGAAGTCCATTTTGTGCGCTGCTGAAGTTCCTGCAGATATTCAGTCGTCCAACGATTCCAGAAGTGCGTCTTGATGTTGTTGATACGACGCCAGTATTCAAGGAAACTTGTGTTTGGTGAATCGTCTGCCGGTTCAGGAATCGCCTTGAGTGATGATCCAATCAGCAGATGACCTGGTGTTAGGGCCTCATAGTCATTGGGGTCATTCGTCATTGGTGGAATGGGCCTGGAGTTCATGATGGACTCGATTTCGCAGAGGGCTGTAGCCAGTTCCTCGAACGATAATTTGGAGTTGTGTAGAGTGCGATACAGGTGCCCTTTTGCCACCTTGACGGCAGCCTCCCAGATACCACCGAAATGAGGTGCCCTAGGGGGAATGAAATGAAAATTAATGCGTTCGATATTACAAAAGGATAAAATTGAATCTTGGTTAGATTTGCGAAACAACATGTTGTGAAGGTCAAACAATTTTGAATTAGCTCCCACGAAATTAGTTGCGTTATCGCAAAATATGTCTCGTGGGAGTCCTCGACGACTTATCATGCGCTTTAATGCTGCTATAAAGGCATCTGACGAAAGATCGGAGACTGGTTCTAGATGTACTGCTTTAGACGTAAAGCATACGAATACAGCTATGTATGACTTATATGGAACTTTTCCCCGGACTCTATGGTAAGTATAGATCGGGCCACCGAAATCTACGCCACAACGAAGAAAGGGTCTGCAAGGTGTGATTCGTTCGGGAGGAAGGTCTCCCATTACTTGTTGCAACAACTTGGGTTTATAGCGAACGCAATGAATGCATTTGTTGACAATCTTTCTTGCAAGATCTCGGGCGTTGACTATCCACATTCTTTGGCGTATTAAAGCTACGAGAGATTTTGGTCCCGCATGGAAATTTTTAAGATGCAAGTGGCGAGCGAAGCATGTAGCAAAATGTGATTCCTTGGACATCAGAACTGGGTGTTTTTGTTCCTCAGGTATGATTGCATTTTGTAATCGGCCTCCAACTCTGAGTATTGGATATCCGTTAGTGTTATCCACAATGAGGCTAAGATATTTTAGTGAACACTTTAGATCTTGGCCGTTTACTAGCTGCTTGATTTTCTCAGCAAAATATTCGTGTTGTTCGATTGAGACTATCCTTAAAAATGCGAGGTCGAGCTCTTCAGGGCTGATGATAGAGGTGTTGTTAAACGTGTTTGTTTTAATCCGGGCAATAAATCGCAGGACTAAGGCAAATACACGTAATGTTTTTGTGTAGGAGCTAGAGTTTTTTATGATTTGGAGTAAATCGTTCTTCGCATCATGACCACAAACCAGTGCCGTTTTCTTCTTTTCCATTGCTAGTTGTTCGGACGAAAGTAGAATTTGGGGGTTTGAGGGCCATTTATCCGAAGTTTCTATCAAGAATGGTGGTCCATTAAACCACATTGACGTTTTAAGTTCATCTGCGGTGCATCCCCGTGAAACTATGTCAGCTGGGTTAAATTCGGTAGGCACATGTCTCCAATTTATGCCAGCTGTCCTCTCCTGAATCTCTGCTACACGATTTCCAACGAATGTACTCAACTTTGATGAGTGAGTTGCAATCCAATGTAATACCACCGATGAGTCTGTCCAAAAATGGGTTTCTGAATATGTATCCTTCAATATTGGGTAGATCTTTGACCAAATTTTAGCAAGGAGATGTGCAGCGCAAAGCTCAAGACGAGGGATTTGTTTTTTCTTGGTTGGTGCCACTCTGGACTTTCCAACTAATAGTTTTACGGAAGTAGAGCCAAGAGTATTAACCGTACGAAGATAAATACAACATCCATATGCATTTATTGATGCGTCACAAAAACCGTGTATCTGAACACTTCTTTTGAAAGGGGCCAATACAAAACGAGGAACAGATAGATTCTGAATTGAGTGCAAATCGCTCATAAATTGCCTCCATTCCGTGTCAACTGATTGTGGGATTGCTGCATCCCAGTCGACCTTTTCCATCCACAACTGTTGTAGGATGATTTTGGCCTTTACTATAATAGGACAAAGCAGACCAAGAGGATCAAAAAGCGATGAAGCAAGAGATAGTATGTTTCTCTTTGTGAACGAAGTGTATGTCCTCGTGGGCTTGTATGACAAACAGAAATTGTCGTTAACGGAATCCCAATTTATCCCAAGCGTACTAGTGACATTCGTTTCATTGATGTTGAGGTCCTTTGTGTGAGAGTTTGATGAAAATAATAGATGATTACTATGCCATTTTGACAATTCAAATCCTGCCGATGAAGAATACTTCCAACTTCTAGCTTGATTTGTTTAAGTTTTTCAAGATCATCCGCTCCCGTTATCATGTCGTCCACATAAAAATTGGAGCGAATTATTTCGGCGCCGAGTTTGTATTGAGATTCTAGCTTATCTCCGAGATATTGTAAACATCTTATTGCCATGAATGGAGCAGAGGTAGTTCCATAAGTGACAGTATTTAATTCGTACGTTTGAATTGGAGTTTTTTCGTTTTCCCTCCATAAAATATACTGAAATTTGCGATGTGTAGGGTGTACCAGAACTTGCCGATACATTTTCACAATGTCGGCAGTTAAAGCGTATCTATGCATTCTAAATCGAAGCAGTATAGAAAACAAATCCTCCTGAATAGTGGGGCCTACCATAAGGATGTCGTTTAATGAAATGTTTGATGAAGTGCGACAAGAACCATCAAAAACCACTCTCAGCTTTGTGGACGAGCTATTTGGTCGTAGGACACACTGGTGTGGCAAGTAATAGTGTGGTTGGCTTAGATCTGGATTCCTCACTAAAGACATATGGCCAAGAGTTTGATACTCTCGAAGAAATTCAATGTACGATGCTTGTAGGTATGGATCTTTTGATAATCTACGTTCTAGTGAGAGAAAACGACGAAAGGCTATGTTGTAAGAATCACCTAGAGCAGAAGGGTCCCTTTTGAATGGCAGTTTTAACATAATTCTTCCACTGCATACTTCTTCCACAGATCCTGTAAAATGATCTTCGCAATCTTTTTGTTCGTCCGTCCATTTTAATTTGTGTCCAGTAACCGTCTCCAGCTCCCAGAATCGTTCGACATACAGATTAATTTCACCGTCAGTGTTGCTTATGCAACAGGTCTTCTGGTGAGCCCTGCTAAGCGATTTACATTTTCCTGATACTATCCAGCCCAGACGAGTATTTTGGAGTGACGGTAGCTCTGGTCCAAGTTTTACCTGCCCCACCCGGAGCAGGTCGAAAAAGGCTTCTGCCCCTAGCAACATATCTATAGGAGCTGATTTATTGAAATTCTCATCCGCAAGTTCTAAATTTTTTGGTATATTCCAATTATGCGTACTGAGGGATGAGTCAGGTTGGTATCCTGTAATCGAAGGCGAAACTAAAAATTCTAGTGTCAGTTCAAATGTCGAGTACCTTGACCTAATAGTGGTTTGGGTCAAGGAGCTAATTTTTGTTTCTGAGGATCCTATGCCACTAATGTCTATGTTCTTCCGTTGTGTTTGAAGTTTTAAGTTTCTTACAAATTGCTCCTTTATGAAGTTAACTTGTGACCCTGAGTCTAATAGCACTCTACCTAGCTGAAAGCATCCTGAAGAATCCTTGACAAGAACGAGAGCTGTGGCTAAAATGACTAGTGCATTCGAAGGCTTCAACTCCTTTTCAAATGCTGAATTGACCACCGCTGACGTAGAAGCCTCTTCAATCATTGGTGAATTGGTGGTTGGTGACGTTTTGTTTTGCCGATGTAGCAGCGTATGATGCGATTGTTTACATGTCTTGCATTTAAACGTCGAGGAACACCTTGCAACATTGTGTCCTTTCCGCAAGCAGTTAATACATAAACCAAGCTTCTTAGCGTTCGTAAAACGATCAGACACAGATAGCTGTATAAAATTCGAACAACTCGTGACGGAATGTGAATTGTCTTTACAAAAAGAACAAGACTGTTGTAATGAGCTAAGTGAAGTTTGTGGACTATGCTCATAAGACGATTTTCTGTATTTGTTTGTAGGTTTTTTGCTGTTATCAAATCTATTTGACTTACTCTCACGAGCCTCCAAATATTGACATCGTCTACTCAAAACCTCGGAGCATTTTTCCCAAGTTGGAAGAGTTTGGTAATCCAATTTTTCATCCCACTTTGCCTGTGACTCTGAGTCAGCCTTAGACATTGCGATGTGAATGATGATTGCGTGGCATATTTCAGACGTGGAACCTATTGATTGCAGCGAATTGAACAATGCAGAAACGTTATCGATGAGATTTCTTAACTGTACAGATGAGGCCTTTTCAACCCTTGGTAACTCAAATAGTTGCGAAATGTGTTCCAAGAAAATGAGGCAATCGTTGTCGTAGCGGTCCTTTAATCTGGCAAGCGCTTTTGCGTAGTTCTCTTCGGTAATTTGAAAAGTTTTCACTGTGCCGAGAGCTTGGTCTGATAAACAGCTAAGTAAATGATTAAACTTTTCTAGTTTTGAAAGCGTCGAATCGCTATCTACACGCTTCATGAATGTATTTATAAAGTTTTTATATTCGGAGTACTTTCCAGTAAACCGAGGTAACTTCACGCAAGGTAAATGGCTAATTGATTGAGGAATTGCAATTGAGGTGTCTAAATTACTTCCTCTTCTCTCGCTGCCCATGAGCGACAATATTTTTGATTTTGTCGATACAAATAATTCTTCTAAATCGCCGCGACCATTGTCAGATGGTGTTAGCTCTTCAATTTGGGATTGATATGCTAATGCTTGCTTGAAGTAGGACTCCACGATTCCGAGACGACATTCCAATTCGGTTATGGACAGTTCTTTTGTCTCGACAATGGTTTTAATGCGTGTCATGCTGCCCTTAGTTGAAGAGCGAGCTGTTTTCAAATTTTCAAGCGTTTGAAGAGACATCGCAAAAACCAATAAGCGAATGGAAAATTAGTTCGAAATATTTGAACTTAATTTGACGTTTATTGTTATATAAATTATGTTCTACTGACAGAACTTATAAATGGAATGAACAGGTTGCAAGAGACGAGAAAGTTCAGCAATATAATTAATCGCGCAAACCTTAGTACAGCACCAACAGCAGCAGAAATAATCGCCGAAGAATAATCATTCAGCACACTCCAATAAACAGCAAGCAACAACGAAAATGTGTGAAGAAAAGCAGCAAGAAAGTTCTAAATTGACTCAAGCGAAAAGCTCCTCTTATTTACTGAACAGGTGCAAGAGTTAAAGTGCAGCAAGAATCTAGCAAGCGAAGCTTAGTAGAACAACAACAGCAACAGACGAAATCCAATTGACAGCAAGCAACAACGAAAATGCATAAAGAGAAGTCGCAAAAGTTCCAAATTGACTGAAGCGAAAAAACTCCTCGTTGGCGAATATGAGTTTGTGATGATTACGGTATGACACGCGGGTACGCGTAGGTACGTACGGTTTATTCAATCAACTAAGCGAGCGAACGACGAGTGACAAGTGCAGGCGCAATGGTTGACGACAGTATGAATGCTTTTTGTGGCTTGTGGCGTGGGTGATGGGTAAAAGCTTTTATATCACCCCACTTAAATTGATGAAGAGCAAATATGAACTGGTTGTACGGTGAAGAGAATTACTGTGTAATTTAGGTGATGAATTTCGGTTAAGGTTTCAATAGAGTCTATTGTATGATATGTGTTACGGTTATGTATCTCTATATAGGTATTTGGTTTATATATGTATTATTCCCGTTTTGTTTGAAGCGATTATTAATGGAATTTTTTATAATTTAGAGTAAATTTGCATGTTGTTTCACAATTCTACTTCTTTTTATATTGCATGCTAATGGATATTTAATTAATTTTACGTATAATGTTCTTATACCGAAAGTGCGTTTCGTAGATGAATCGGTTTTTTGTATATGAATTTTGATGATTTTTATTTTAACACACGTTCGCATAAGAAGATCAAGACCACATACCTGGTATAGGAGCTGTGTATACTTAGCTTCCTTTAGTTAGTCGCCTTTTTTCTCGGGATTTATTCCTAGTCCTTCTCGATTGATGATATGTAGCGGTTTTTCTTCTCCGTTATAACTGGATCTCCTGGTGTTTTCCGTCTCGAGTATAGAGAAGATGTGTTCCGTGTCCGATGTAACTGGATTTCTGAATTTGGCACTGCACTTTCGCGAACCGAACCGTTACCGATACCGTACCGACACCGTTCACGTTACAATAAATAATTTTAGAGTTTTTATGTTTTATCAAAGTCTCAGGATAAGTCCTGTCACGGTCGCCAAAATGTACAGTCAGAGCGTTTTCTGACTGCTCTTCGGGAAAATTTACTTTTGTGTTTTTACGATGTAGGAAAATTCCCTCCGATGGAACAAGCAAAGTAAAGTGAACGAGCGAAAATTAGCGAGATTAAGAAGGCGAAAGCTCTTTCCTCTTGAAGAGTAGAACAACGAATGAAATTTATTGAATGTGCATTTTGCAACGTTACATAGTTTAGTACAAGACTTTTGTTTTTAGTACTTATTGAAAAATATAAAAAATATGGCGAAACTTGGTTTTTAGGCGCAAAATTCAAATTACAAAATGTATGCTACTCTAATACGATAAATTGAACGAAATTAAATTGTTTATATGTTGAGCTCCAACATACATAAAATCTTTGACGTTTTACAAATTTGACATTAATTAACAGCTGATGACAAAATATTCAAAACAAAACATAATTGGTCTAAATGGGCAAGTTACATTGATAGTTTACATTAATATTACATAAGTTTTGATCACAACACCCGCAAAAACCCAAATTCCAACTCAGGGTTTTTTTTTACTGCGCCACCTATAGCGAACGTCTGACAAACATCCGATAGTATAACTGTCATATACGAAACTTACATGTAACTAAACCGCTTGGCAGCTTCCTCATAGTCGTTGTCTTCTTTTTCCAGTTTATACGCTTCAAACTAGGGTGATTTTTTAGCTGGTTTGGTTTTGGCAACACTGGTTTTGACAGCTGACGTGTGTTTAGTACCTTGTGTCACTGTCGACAAAGTTAATCATGTAATCCTGTTAAAAAAACTTGAACTTTATGGATTCCCGCCTTGGATATTGAAATGGATTTGTTCATATTTAAGTGATCGTACGCAAAATGTGAAATTAAATTACTGTTTGTCTAAAAATGTTGTCGTCTATTCTGGTGTCCCTCAAGGCAGCCACTTTGGTCCACTCCTGTTCCTGTTATTTATCAACGATCTATGCCCTCTTATTATATATTCCAAAATGTTGCTATTTGCGGATGACTGCAAGCTGTACTATTCATATGGTAGCCAACAAGGTTATATATTTTTACAACATGACATTGACGCTATGCAGGATTGGTGTAGAAGAAACTATATGCAACTTAATCTTAAGAAGTGTAAAAGCATGACCTTCACGAGACGCAAAAATTCAACTGCGCCCATTTATTTTATCAATGAGGAAGCTGTTGAAATTGTTGATTGCTTTAATGACCTTGGTGTGGTTTTTGACAGGAAGCTCACTTTCAATCTGCATTTGGATTCCATTGTTAGCAAGGCAAGAAGCCGATTGGGACTTATAAAACGTTTCTCAAAAGAATTTAAGGATCCCTATATAACCAAAATTCTATACTGTTCTCTTGTCCGACCTGTTTTGGAATACTGTAGTCCTGTTTGGTGTCCGTCTTATGAATCTGGAATCTCAAGAATTGAAAGTATTCAAAAGCAGTTTCTTCTCTTCGCTTTACGTGATTTGCCTTGGAACCCCGAGAGTCGTCTTCCACCCTACACAAGCCGATTAAAGTTGCTGAATCTTCAGACTTTGGAAAAACGAAGAGAAACATCCAATGTTATATTCCTTTTTTGCGTTCTGACTGGTAATGTCAACTCCACATATGTTCTCAACTCCATTAACATCAATACCAGACCGAGGACAACAAGGAACCCTAATTTTTTATATCAAAGGACATCTCGATGTAACTATGGGAGTAATGGCCCCATCAATAACCTGACGAGGGATTTTAATGAGTACAATCATGTGATTGATTTCAATCTATCAAAATTAAATTTAAAAAAAATATTGAAAGAAATGTAAAATAATATTAAGCTTTTTAAATTAAATCTGTTTCATTATTGATTAACTGTGACATTATGTATAGTAGTTATAATAAATAAATAAATTTCAAACAGCTTCAGTTTGGTTTGCAATTTAACCATGGATCGTCTTACAAATGAACAACGCTTGCAAATTATTGAATTTTACTATCAAAATTCGTGCTCGGTTCGAAATGTACATTTTCGTTTTTTTATCGAAAAATTGTGTTCAGCGATGAGGCTCATTTTTGGTTGAATGGGTACGTAAATAAGCAAAATTGCCGCATTTGGAGTGAAGATCAGCCGGAAGCATTGCAACAGCTTCCAATGCCAACCGAAAAAGCCACTGTTTGGTGCGGTTTATGGGCCGGCGGCATTATTGGGCCATATTTCTTCAAAGATGATGCGAATCGCAGTGTTACTGTCAATGGTGAACGCTACCGAGCGATGATAACAAACTTTTTTTGCCCGAAATGGAAGTTCTTGACTTGCATGATATGTGGTTTCAACAAGACGGTGCCACATGCCACACAGCACGCGAAACAATGGCGCAATTGCGAGGCGAGTTTGGTGAACAGTTAATTTCACGTTTCGGGCCGGTCAATTGGCCGCCTAGATCGTGCGATTTGACACCATTAGATTATTTTTTGTGGGGGTATGTCAAGGCTAATGTGTATAGGGACAAGCCCGCTTCGATTGACGCACTGGAAGCCAACATCCATGCATTCATTCGTGAGATACCGGCCGATATGTGTGAAAGAGTATGCCAAAATTGGACTCAGCGGATGGGCTACCTGAGACGCAGCCGCGGTCAACATTTGCATGAAATTATCTTTAAACATTAAATTGCAAGGTTCAAACTATCGATTCAAATAAATATTTCATTCATTTTTTCGAATTTTTTGTGTTTTTTTTTTTTAAAGTTCTAAACCTCTTAAAAAATCACCCGTTAGATAATTTGAAAGTAATTTGTAGAATAGGATTCATTCTCTCTCCGTAGAGACGTAGTACCTGGACATCAAAGTTGTTGGGAAATTGAGTTTTTGTGGTTATAATCCGTGCATTTGCTGCACGAGGATCGGTGGAACGTGCTTTCTGGACTTGAGCTATGATGTAGTTTTCTCCAGTACTTAAATCCATTGCACAAACTTTTGATAAATTCACGAAATCGAAAACTAAATGAAAACAAATATACAAGTGTCAAGTCAAATGAAATGAGCTTGACAAGAGTGGTGAATCTGTTGTGTCAGTGTCAGTTTCAACCGTGGTGGGCTCATTCACGTTTATTGTTCCATTATAATATCAAAAGATACGACATATACGAGACATGTAGAAATAAAACCAATACAAATACGTATGCTGTATTTTAAATAATTCAAACTAACCGAGAAACTCATAATTTATACTTAATAACAGCAACGACATAAATCTTTGTATTTATAAATTATAACTAAACTTCAGAAGTATACTAAGCGACATTATGTGATAAACATATTCTACTCGATTTATTGCAACTGCCTCACGAATGTTGGCTAAAAATGTTTTTATTTGTTTATTATTCTTCAGAACTGTTCATCTTTCTTTTATGTCAAATAAATATACAATTATTTTAGAAAATTGATCACTGTCCACACAAAATTTTGTTGTAATAATTATTTTCAAATTTAACGGATAAAATTCTGTGAACGCAGCCAGCAGATTTGCCCACACCGAAAGCCAGATTTTAAGCAGCGGAAGGTGATGCCGTTCCTTTCAGTCACACTGCTATTTAGCATAGTCGGCCATCTTGTTTACGTGGTAGGAATTATAGGAAAGCTCCGCATGTTGATATTTTCATAGCGATGGTTAAAGAAATTCCGCGTTCCTATAAAACAATATGGCTTCCGGAAATGATGAACGAACAATTATTTATTTTTTTCGTGTAACTGATTGATGAACTGTTGGTTTAACTTACTGAAACTAATTACCACTCTCATTCCAAGTGTTTCAAATAAGAAATAGAAATGTTTTCAAGCAATTGCAGAAATGTTGGTGGGCGGAACCTGTGCCTATTTCCGTTTTAAGTTGGGTGTGTATGAACCGGGTAGACGCTGATTGGCATCAACCTGGCGGTGCCCAGCTGTTGTAACTTTTCATACATATCAACTGTGCTTATTTTACCTCCCAGTTGTAACTACCGGGTACTGGTCTGCCCATCCGGGCGTGACTTGCTGAACTTATAAGCGCGAGTGTTGAACACGAAGAAAATAGCAACACTATAATGCTCTGTCGGAAAGACTGACTGAACGAGTCTCAGAAGTCTTACATGAGCTCCTCAGAAATAGGACATACTGCGGATGAATTCAATAAAATGAATCAATGGTGTCGTCAACAGTCAGGATGACAGATACCTCACTTGAGCTACTCCGACATAATTGGAGCTGAGGTCAGTGAGGATTTTTCAGGACTAGTCAGGGTCCTGAAATAGAGATGGTGGCGGATGAACCCTTTATGGGCCAACGGCAGCTCTCACATCCCCGAAGTGGGTTACTGACACCGGAGGAATCCGGCCCCTTTCGTCCAAGGGTTCCAACAAAGGGCCTTGGGGGTTGTAAGCCGGGGTAACTGCCCGACTACGGAAAAAAAATAAAAGTTCCGGAACGACAACAAGCCTCGGATACGGATGATTTTACTGTTGACGAACCTTGCGTGGTTGAGCAAAGGACAACGAATTTCTGATCTGCACGTGGAATGGTCCCTTAACAGACCGCGTGCAGCAGAACAGTTAGCGGAGGCCCTGAATTACTATAAAGCAGACCTAACCGCCATCGAAGAAGTGCGATGGGATGGACCGGGCAAAAAGAAGATGAAAAACTGCGATATCTATTATGGCGACTGCTATCGGCAACAAAAACAGCGCTTATTTGGATGTGTATTCGTCGTTGGCGGCAGACTTAGGCAAGAAGTCTTAAGTTTCAGCTGTGTGAACGAGCGCCTCGCGACAATCCGCATCAAGGCTAAATTCGCCAACATTAGCCTTATATGCGCCCATGCCCCCACGGAGGAGAAAGACGACGACCCCAAAGATGGGTTCTACGAGCTCTTAGACAAGACATACGAGCAGTGCCCTAACTATGACATTAAAATTGTCCTAGGTGATTTTAATGCAAAGATAGGAAGAGAGTGCATCTTTGGTAGTACCGTCGGAAGGTACAGCCTACACGACACCACCTCTGATAACGGATTTAGGCTGATCGACTTCGCGGCGGGGCGAAATGATGTCATAGCAAGTACGCGATTCCTGCATCTCGATATTCATAAGGGCACATGGAGATCTCCTAATCAATCCACCGTCAACCAGATTGACCGCATTGCGATCGACGCAAGGCACTCCTCCAGTATTATGGATGTCCGAACGTTCCGAGGGGCCAACAACGACTTCGGATATCCCGAACACCGCCGAGACAAGTAAATACTGTGAGGAAGTTTGACGTCGGACGTCTTAAATCGCAAGAGATCGCCAGATACTTCTCTGATCGAGTCTCTCTCAATCTCTCAAGAGGTTCTACGCAGCCAGCATCAAGCATTGAAGACCAGTGGCAACATTGCCAAAAAGCCATCAAAGACGCCGCCTCTGTTGTGCTTGGTCTCACTCGACCAAAGAGCACGAGAAGCGCGCGATCGAGGAAATAGAGAGATGCTATAGCAGGAATGAGGTTCGCAAGTTTTACCAGAGGGTTAAAAGAACCTGCCAAGGCTACAGAGCCCGAACCAAAGCCTGCAAGGACGAACAAGGGAACATCATAGCAGAATCGCAGTCGATGCTGAGGATATGGAAAACTACTTCTGCAGACTGTTTAATTTCGATGACGAACCAAATCCTGCTGTCAGGCAGAATGAACCATTCAACCTGGACGATGAAGACCAACAATTCCGTCCACCCGACCTGGACGAAGTGGAGATAGTCATATCTAAACTTAAGTCCAACAAAGCCGCTGGAGCAGATGGCCTAACGGCCGAGCTATTCAAAGCGGCAGGCGATGACTTGATTAGGAGCATGCACCAACTCATCTGTAAAATATGGTCGGAGGAGAGTAGGTATGCCCGATGAGTGGAACCTCAGCATTGTTTGCCCGATCCTCAAGAAAGGAGACCCTCTGAATTGCGCCAAATACAGAGGTATTAGTCTTCTTAATATCGCCTACAAGATCTTATCTGCCGTGTTGTGTGAACGCCTGAAACCTTTTGTCAACAACCTGATTGGTCCCTATCAGTGTGGCTTCAGGCCAGGAAAGTCTACCGTCGACCAAATATTCACACTGCGGCAGATCTTGGAGAAAACCCAGGAAGTCCAAATCGATACCCACCACTTTTTCCTCGATTTTAAGGCCGCCTATGACAGCATTTATAGAGACGAGCTATACAGAGCAATGTCTAGTTTTGGCATCCCTGCCAAACTCGTCCGTTTGTGCAGGATGACAATGGAGAATGCAAGCAGCTCCATCAAGGTTGGTAAAGAAATCACCGAAACCTTCGATGTCAAAAAAGGATTTAGACAAGGCGATGCGCTGTCATGTGACTTCTTCAACATCATTCTTGAAAGAATAGTGCAAAACTCAAACGCTAACACCAGAGGCACTATCTTCAAAAAGTGCGTCCACCTACTCGCCTATGCCGACGACATCAACATAATCGGCAGAACGCAGCGTGATGTCACTGGCGCGTTCGTGAGTATTGAGACGGAAGCGGCGAAAATGGTTTTGGTGGTCAGTGAGGGCAAGACAAAGTATATGCTGTCATCAAGAAAGGACACCCAACACCGACGTCTTGGTCAGAATATCTCAATAGACAGATATAACTTTGAGGTGGTAAAGGACTTTGTCTACCTAGGCTCCGCTATGAACTCAGACAATGACACCAGCGCTGAGCTTAAACGAAGAATAACTCTTGCCAATCACTGTCTCTTTGGGCTAAGAAAGCAATTGAGTAGCAAAGCCCTCTCTCGAACAGCTAAAGTGACCCTCTCTAAGACCTTAATCATCCCAGTCATGCTTTATGGTGCAGAGACTTGGACTCTATCAAAAGCGGATGAGGTTACTCTTGGTTGCTTCGAGAGGAAAATTCTTCGAGTCATTTTCGGTCCCGTCTGCACAGACGGTGAATGGAGGAGGAGATACAACGACGAGCTGTACGGGCTGTACAGCGACATCGACCTAGCCAGAAGCGTGAAGGTCCAACGACTGCGGTGGCTGGGTCATGTAGAGCGAATGGACGTGAATGCTCCGGCCCGGAAGATCTTCGAATCCACACCCGAGGGACGGAGCAGTAGAGGAAGACCGCGACTCAGGTGGCGCACGCAAGTGGAAAGGGACCTTAACCAACTTAGCGTGCGAAACTGGAGACAGCTGGCCAAAGATCGTGCTGGCTGGAGACGCTTGTTGGTTGAGGCCCAGGTCCACCCCGGACTGTAGCACCACCTTAAGTAAGTAAGTATCTATAATTATGGGTAAAACATCCATGACACTTTAGGCGTCTGATTTGTGATCTCATTCTTACGCCTTCAAAAGTATTGACTGCGGATAAACGGATCTCTCTGTCCCGTTTCATGCAAAAATGCGCGTTCGTGATGGTGTAAATGCAGTTTTATGCCATCTTGTAGTTTTATGCTGCATTTACACGGTCACACATTACTATCACGGAAGATTAAAGGGATGCTTAATACTAAATAGCCGTGCGGCCGAAAGGGACACCATTCCCTAACACGGAAAAAACCTGACACTTAGGTTAGGTTAGGTTAGGTTAGGTTGGGAGGGCAGTTTTGCAACCGATGCAAATTTCACCCAGAAGCCATGAAGGCCCATTGTGAGTACCCTGTTTGTACATGTAAGGACATGTGGCTAACAAAACCACTTCGATCTGTTGAGGAATAGTTTTATGTCTGATAGGGGTACCCCTGCCAAGTCGTCCAGACTTTCGAAGAGCCTAGCTCCCATACAGGATGAGCGGCGTTCCTGTAAAGCTGGGCAGTGGCAAAGAAGATGTTCCACGGACTCTATTTCCTCCTCGTCTCTACAGCTTCTGCAGAAGTCATTTGCAAAAAGTCCTAGCCTTTTAGCCATGTTTCCTATGATGCAGTGTCCGGTTAAAACGCCGACGAGCATCCGGATTTGGCTTCTATTAAGGGAGATTAGGAACTTTGATCCTTTGGTGTCAATCACAGGCCACAGACTTCGGGTTATGACGCAACCGATGGTGTTGCTCCATTGTTCCTTAGCCAGTTGTGTGGTGACGCCTTCAATAAAAGTCTTAGCAGTGTTGAAAGGCGGTAACACCCCTCCGTCCGCAAGTTGAGGGTTCATATCAGAGCCGTATCTGGCCAATTCGTCCGCCTTTTCATTCCCTTCCACCCCAACGTGTCCCGGAACCCAGCAGAGTAGAATTGAGTGATGACGTATAGCCCTGAGCGCCGCGGTGCAATCTGTAACACATTTCGCATTAATAAGATTGGAGCCGTTAGCTTTGAGTGCTGCTTGACTGTCCACACAGATGGTTATTTCCATTGCTGGTAGTCCCATCGATAAGATAGTCTGTGCTGCTTTTTTAACTGCAAATATCTCAGCTTGGAAGACACTGCAGTGATCGGTCAGTCGGTACGACTGGCTAATAGCAAGCCTTTCTGAGAATATGCCGGCTCCTGTTCCATTTTCTGTTTTTGAACCATCCGTATAGACGGCTATACCTTTAATGATGGTACTGGGTGATTTCCAGTCCTGCATTTTGGTTATAGTGATTCTAAAGTTTTTCTCGAAGTCATATCTGGGTTTCTCGTAATCGGTGAGTGACATGAGTCCCTTCCGATCGAAGATTTCAAGTATGCTTTGTGTCCGCAGTAACCAGGCTTCCAAGTTTTGTTCTCTCTTAATCTGAGAGCGGCTTTGGCTGCCACGTTCATAGTGAATAGCTCAATGGGTTGCAGGTTCAATAGCGTTTCCAGACCTAATTGTGGTGTGGATTTAATTGCGCCTGTTATTCCCAAACAAGCAATTCTCTGCACCTTGTTCAGGTTCTTAAGATGGGATTTGGTTTTAACCGCCTCCCACCAAACTATTGAGCCGTAGGTAAGAATGGGTCTCACAATCGCGGTGTACATCCAGTGCACAATGTTCGGTTGCAAGCCCCAGTTTTTCCCAAAGGTTTTCCTACATACATAAAAGGCATTAAGTCCTTTCTTCATTCTTTCTTCAGTATTCCGTTTCCAGTTAAGTTTGGAGGTGAATATCACGCCCAGGTACTTGGCCTCGGTTGAAAGATTAAGTCGGACACCTTTAAGCTTCGGTGGGTCCCATCTTGGTACCTTATATTTCCTGGTGAACAGAATGAGATCGGTCTTTTCTGGATTAACCGAAAGACCGTTGTGTTCCGTCCATTTGGATAGTTCTGATAACGCAGATTCCATAATATCTCCAATGGTGGAAAGGTATTTTCCTGTTATTAGTACTACTATATCATCCGCGTAGGCGACTATCTTGATACCTCTGTTGACAAGGGATGTAAGTATTTTGTTAATCGAGATGTTCCACAGTAGAGGAGATAGGACTCCCCCTTGTGGTGTTCCACGATTAGTACTTTTCTTAATCACACAGTCCCCTAGGCTGCTGTTAATAACTCTGCTGTCAAGCATAGTCTTAACCCACTTTGTCAGAAACTGTGGTGAACCTGACTCCTCAAGTGAGGATGTAATGGTTCTTGTATTCAGGTTGTTGAATGCACCTTCTATGTCCAGAAAGGCCGCCAACGTAAATTCCTTGTTTCCTAGGGATTTATCGATTGTTTTCGTTACTTCATGTAGCGCTGTTTCCATGGATCTGCCCTTGACATATGCGTGTTGTGCACTACACAGAGCACCGCTTGTTTCGAGAGTGTTCCTGAGGTACAGGTCCAATAACCTTTCTAGTGTTTTCAAAAGAAAAGATGAGAGGCTAATTGGTCTGTAATCCTTGGGTGTGGAGTGACTGGGTTTCCCTGCTTTGGGAATAAAGACCACCCTCACCTCTTTCCAGCAATCAGGAACAAGTCCGAGTGTCAGACAACCACGAAAGATTGCCTGCAGCCATGGGACGGTCCTTTTACTGCTTCTTTGTAGCATGGCAGTTATAATTCCGTCCGGTCCCGCCGACTTGTACGGTTGGAAGGATTGAAGAGCCCATGTTATTCTATTCGTGCTAGTGCAGTCACTGATGACAGCCAGTTCTTCAATCGAAAGTGAGGAGAGGCTGCCATCAGAACTGTGTAGCAACCTTCCTGGGATTGTGCATCCCGGAAAGTGTGTTCTGAGGAGCAAGTCAAGAGTCTCCTGGCCACTAGATGTCCAACAATTATCCTCCTTACAGAGGTGCCCTATATGAGAGGGAGTTTTGGCAAGAACTCTCCGGAGTCTTGCAGCTTCCGTAGTGGATTCTATGTCGGAGCAGTAGTTTGCCCAGGACACTCGTTTGGCTGCTCTGGTTTTCTTTTTAAACTCGTTGAAGCTGTTGCGATATATACTCCAGTCTTAATCGGTTTTTGTCAGTTTGGCTCCATTAAAAAGTTTCCTGGTTCTGGACCTGAGAAGTCGTAGTTCCCTAGTCCACCAAGCCGCGTGTGTTCTTTTGGGAGGGCGACTAATAGGACAGGATTTTTTAAAAGGAGTCATTTAGTGTCTTGGTGAGAAAATTGACTGCTTCGTTAACGAGTGTCGCCTTCGACAAAGTACCTATGGGGTTAGGTGGAAGTCGACGTTCGACCAGTTCAGAAAATTTACTCCAGTCAGTCTTGACAGGGTTCCTAAAAGGGAGTTCTTTTGGTAATTTAAAGTCAATTGTGAAAGTTATCCTGAAGTGGTCAGAGAAGGAGCACTTCGAGGAAACCTTCCAGTCATCGACCCTGAATCTGTCTACTGGGAGCGCTAAAGTTAGATCAATTACCTCTTCCCTAATTTTGTTGTGGAAAGTAGGACGGCTACCCCTGTTACAAATATGTAGGTTGGAAAGTAATATAAAATCAAGTATAGACTCACCTCTTTTATTTATATCCTTGCTGCCCCACTGCGTGTGGTGAGCATTTGCGTCCATTCTTACTACTAAGTTGGCTCTAGTGTTGCTGGCGTGCTGTACCAGGTCCCTTAGTAGTGGTGATGGGGGGTCTTCTTCCTCGTAGGGCAGATATGCGGATGCAAGAATGAGTTGGGGCTCGTTCTTGCGGTCGCATATCGCCACTGTCAAAAGAAAAGAAAGTTAATTGATTTCTTTATCAGAATACAGCTCCTAAGTTTACCTTCACCACTGGAATGCAGGAGTGTGTATTTTTTTGACCTCAGTCCTTGGATTTTGGCTTTGTATAGCCATGGTTCCTGGATTAGGGCCACGTCCACACTCTCGTCTGTCATGAAGAGCAGCAGGTCGTCGTTGGCAGCTTGAGAGTGGTGCAAATCAATCTGCACCACCCTTAGCTTTCCGGCGCTGGTCATCGTTACTGGGGAAGGAGAACTTGATGTTCCCCAACCCAAATTTGACGACCCCTGCTGCGGATCTTATCAGATTGGCGGATTTTGGATCCACCACGATGCGTAGGTCCCTACCGCCACCTTTCTCCCGCGGTTTGGAACTTACGATCTTCCATTCACCTACGTTTAGCTCTTTGTTCCGCAGACCTACCAGTTTAAGTATGGATTGTTCCTCCGGAACCGGAGGAGGTATCCATACGTGTACTAGGGTCGGCAGTGGTAGGGCTGAAGCAGGGATGGCTTCAAGTTTGGCACCAGGCCACAGTTCTTCTAGGCTTCGAATGCAGCGCATTAAAAAGTCAAACGACTCTTTGTTGCCGCATCCGACGACCTTTACTCTCTTCCGCCAACCTGCCCCATCGAAGTTGCAGGTGTTATTGATGTCAGCGGATTCTCCCTCTGATATCATGGCCTCCAGGATCTTTGCCTCAACTTGGAGCCATTTATCGGTCGCAAGTTTCCCGTCAGGCTTGCTGCGGTCAATAATGGCTAGGGTGAGGTCTTCGTTGCTCTTTAGTTTAGCTCTCTTCGCCGAATTCCCTGTTACCTCGTCGGCTTAGCGGATTCTTTTGGGGGCCTGCTTAGCTGTTTCCTTGCCTGCGGCCGTCGAGTCCTTGGACTTTTCCGACCGTTGGAGGGTTTGCTTGGCATTGACCTCCTTTGGAATAGTGCCCGGCTTTCGTAGTGGTAGGACGGAGGGAACCTTCGCCTTTGAGGTCGATGGGGTGGGGATTGCCTCCGAAGCGGGCTGTTCCTCTCTCTTCTCGGCTTCTGTAGCTTCTTTTATTTGGCATTTGGGTGAGACCGAGTCCTCAATAGTCGCGGGTACGAGATGTGTCTTGTTGGCAAGACGGTTCTCGTACTGTTTGACTAGCTTGGAGTGCTTCCTCACCAGCGCTCTATCTCTTTCAGAGAGCTCAGCCATGTTACGGTCCTTCATCTTTCTCAGGAATCGCAGGGAGCATCTATAGCCCTCTCTTTTCTTCTGCTGAGATGTTTTAGGAGCTCTTGTTCTTTTACTAGGAACGAGAGTGTTCTCCAGAAGTCTGTCCTCCGTCTCAGAGTCAATGGACGAACTGTTACTGGCTTGAGAGGAGAATAACTCCCCCAGCACGGTCATGTCCGGCCAAGAACTCTCTGGCAGAGCCTCAACTTCCTTCGAATCCTTCGCGTCCTGTCGATTTAACGTCTTTTTGTCGTCAAGTAGCAGTCTGCCTCCACACCCTTGGCTATCAGTGTGGTCCTCCATGAAAGTTGGGTCCTCCAGAATCCGTGACCCTGCCGCTTTCGCGAGTGGATTTTCACTTTTGTGCGTTCCACCTGGAGTAGATAAATCATTTCGTTGTCCTTTCATGTTTGTTTGTCCTGACACTTAGTTAGGTCGGCCATCCGCATGTTAATATTTTTATAGCGATGAATGAAGAAATTCCTATTTCATATAAATCATTATGGCTTCCGGAAATGATGAACGAACAATTTTTTGTTCGTGTAACTGATTGATGAATTGTTGGTTTAATTTACTGAAACCAATTTCCACTCTTATTACACGTGTTTCAAATCATAAATAGAAATGTTTTCAAGCAATTGCAGAATTATTGATGAGCCGACCCTGCGTCTATTTTTCGTGTATATAATTATAGGTAGAACATCCATGACACTATAGGCGTCTGATTTGTGATCTCATTCTTACGCTTTAGTTTCATTGATTGCGGATAAACGGATCCTCTGTCCCGTTTCATGCAAAATGCGTGTGCTTGATGGTGTAAATGCAGTTTTATATTATGGACTGTTTCCATCATATGATAAGGATGCTATTTGCAGACTGTATTAACCAGAGACAAAAGCCGTGTTCTTTTTAGCTTCGATCTCAGCAAAGCAAAGTAAAGTAGAATTTTTAGCACGCTAATTACAACAACTTGACAATTGGAGACTAGCATTAGTTGTTGTAATTGCGTGCGGATGCAACTGGTCTTGTATCATTGCGAAAATGCGAAAGTGCAACTTTTTTTCGCACTACAACAACAAAATATACAGAATAAAATTTCGCAACACTTTTGCACTTTATTCGAAAGGAAGTCAATGCCAAGCAATCCCTCCAACGGTCGGAAAAGTCCAAGGACTCGACGGCCGCAGGCAAGGAAACAGCTAAGCAGGCCCCCAAAAGAATCCGCTCAGCCGACGAGGTTACAGGGAATTCGGCGAAGAAAGCTAAGCTAAAAAGGAGCGAAGACCTCACCCTAGCCATTATTGACCGCAGCAACCCTGATGGGAATCTTGCGACCGACAAATGGCTCAAGGTTGAGGCAAAGATCCTGGAGGCCATGATATCAGAAGGAGAATCTGCTGACATCAATAACACCTGCAACTTCGATGGGGCAGGTTGGCGGAAGGGAGTAAAGGTCGTCGGGTGCGGCAACAAAGAGTCTTTTGACTTTTTAACTCGCTGCATTCGAAGCCTTGGAGAACTGTGGCCTGGTGCCAAACTAGAAGCCATTTCTGCTTCAGCCCTACCACTGCGGACCCTGGTGCACGTATGGATACCTCCTCCGGTTCCGGAGGAACAATCCATACTCAAACTGGTAGGTCTGCGGAACAAAGAGCTGAACGTAGGTGAATGGAAAATCGTGAGTTCCAAACCGCGGGAGAAGGGTGGCGGTAGGGACCTACGCATTGTGGTGGATCCAAAATCCGCCAACCTAATAAGACCCGCAGCAGGGGTCGTCAAATTTGGGTTGGGGAACATCAAGTTCTCCTTCCCCAGAAACGATGACCAGCGCCGGAAAGCTAAGGGTGGTGCAGATTGATTTGCACCACTCTCAAGCTGCCAACGACGACCTGCTGCTCTTCATGACAGACGAGAGTGTGGACGTGGCCCTAATCCAGGAACCATGGCTATACAAAGCCAAAATCCAAGGACTGAGGTCAAAAAACTACACACTCCTGCATTCCAGTTGTGAAGGTAAACTTAGGAGCTGTATTCTGATAAAGAAATCAATTAACTTCCTTTTCTCTTATCGATTCAGCAACAGCGATCTGACAGTGGCGATATGCGACCGCAAGAACGAGCCCCAACTCATTCTTGCATCCGCATATCTGCCCTACGAGGAAGAAGACCCCCCATCACCACTACTAAGGGACCTGGTACAGCACGCCAGCAACACTAGAGCCAACTTAGTAGTAAGTATGGACGCAAATGCTCACCACACGCAGTGGGGCAGCAAGGATATAAATAAAAGAGGTGAGTCTATACTTGATTTTATATTACTCTCCAACCTACATATTTGTAACAGGGGTAGCCATCCTACTTTCCACAACAAAATTAGGGAAGAGGTAATTGATCTAACTTTAGCGCTCCCAGTAGACAGATTCAGGGTCGATGACTGGAAGGTTTCCTCGAAGTGCTCCTTCTCTGACCACTTCAGGATAACTTTCACAATTGACTTTGAATTACCAAAAGAACTCCCTTTTAGGAACCCTGTCAAGACTGACTGGAATAAATTTTCTGAACTGGTCGAACGTCGACTTCCACCTAACCCCATAGGTACTTTGTCGAAGGCGGCACTCGTTAACGAAGCAGTCAATCTTCTCACCAAGACACTAAATGACTCCTTTAAAAAATCCTGTCCTATTAGTCGCCCTCCCAAAAGAACACACGCGGCTTGGTGGACTAGGGAACTACGACTTCTCAGGTCCAGAACCAGGAAACTTTTTAATGGAGCCAAACTGACAAAAACCGATTAAGACTGGAGTATATATCGCAACAGCTTCAACGAGTTTAAAAAGAAAACCAGAGCAGCCAAACGAGTGTCCTGGGCAAACTACTGCTCCGACATAGAATCCACTACGGAAGTGGCAAGACTCCGGAATGTTCTTGCCACAACTCCCTCTCATATAGGGCACCTCTGTAAGGAGGATAATTGTTGGACAGCTAGTGGCCAGGAGACTCTTGACCTGCTCCTCAGAACACACTTTCCGGGATGCACAATCCCAGTAAGGCTGCTACACAGTTCTGATGGCAGCCCCTCCTCACTTCCGATTGAAGAACTGGCTATCATCAGTGACTGCACTAGCACGAATAGAATAACATGGGCTCTTCAATCCTTCCAACCGTACAAGTCGGCGGGACCGGACGGGATTATATCTGCCATGCTACAAAGAAGCAGTAAAAGGACCATCCCAAGGCTGCAGGCAATCTTTCGTGGTTGTCTGACACTCGGACTTGTTCCTGATTGCTGGAAAGAGGTGAGGGTGGTCTTTATTCCCAAAGCAGGGAAACCCAGTCACTCCACACCCAAGGACTACAGACCAATTAGCCTCTCATCTTTTCTTTTGAAAACACTAGAAAGGTTATTGGACCTGCACCTCAGGAACACTCTCGAAACAAGCGGTGCTCTGTGTTGTGCACAACACGCATATGTCAAGGGCAGATCCGTGGAAACAGCGCTACAAGAAGTAACGAAAACAATCGAGAAATCCCTAGGTAACAAGGAGTTTACGTTGGCGGCCTTTCTGGACATAGAAGGTCCATTCAACAACCTAAATACAAGAACCATTACATCCTCACTTGAGGAGTCAGGTTCACCACAGTTTCTGACAAAGTGGATTAAGGCTATGCTTAACAGCAGAGTTATTAACAGCAGCCTAGGGGACTGTGTGATTAAGAAAAGTACTAATCGTGGAACACCACAAGGGGGAGTCCTATCTTCTCTACTGTGGAACATCTCGATTAACAAAATACTTACATCCCTTGTCAACAGAGGTATCAAGATAGTCGCCTACGCGGATGATATAGTAGTACTAATAACAGGAAAATACCTTTCCACCATTGGAGATATTATGGAATCTGCGTTATCAGAACTATCCACATGGACGGAACACAACGTTCTTTCGGTTAATCCGGAAAAGACCGAACTCATTCTGTTCACCAGGAAATATAAGGTACCAAAATGGGACCCACCGAAGCTTAAAGGTGTCCGACTTAATATTTCAACCGAGGCCAAGTACCTGGGCGTGATATTCACCTCCAATCTTAACTGGAAACGGAATACTGAAGAAAGAATGAAGAAAGGACTTAATGCCTTTTATGCATGTAGGAAAACCTTTGGGAAAAGCTGGGGCTTGCAGCCGAACATTGTGCACTGGATGTACACCGCGATTGTGAGACCCATTCTTACCTACGGCTCAGTAGTCTGGTGGGAGGCGGTTAAAACCAAATCCCATCTTAAGAACCTGAACAAGGTGCAGAGAATTGCTTGTTTGGGAATAACAGGCGCAATTAAATCCACACCACAATTAGGTCTGGAAACGCTATTAAACCTGCAACCCATTGAGCTATTCACCATGAAAGTGGCAGCCAAAGCCGCTCTCAGATTAAGAGAGAACAAAACTTGGAAGCCTGGTTACTGCGGACACTCAAGCATACTTGCAATCTTCGATCGAAAGGGACTCATGTCACTCATCGATTACGAGAAACCCAGGTATGACTTCGAGAAAAACTTTAGAATCACTATAACCAAAATGCAGGTTTCGAAATCACCCAGTACCATCATTAAAGGTATAGCCGTCTATACGGATGGTTCAAAAACAGAAAATGGAACAGGAGCCGGCATATTCTCAGAAAGGCTTGCTATTAGCCAGTCGTACCGACTGACCGATCACTGCAGTGTCTTCCAAGCTGAGATATTTGCAGTTAAAAAAGCAGCACAGACTATCTTATCGATGGGACTACCAGCAATGGAAATAACCATCTGTGTGGACAGTCAAGCAGCACTCAAAGCTATCGGCTCCAATCTTATTAATGCGAAATGTGTTACAGATTGCACCGCGGCGCTCAGGGCTATACGTCATCACTCAATTCTACTCTGCTGGGTTCCGGGACACGTTGGGGTGGAAGGGAATGAAAAGGCGGACGAATTGGCCAGATACGGCTCTGATATGAACCCTCAACTTGCGGACGGAGGGGTGTTACCGCCTTTCAACACTGCTAAGACTTTTATTGAAGGCGTCACCACACAACTGGCTAAGGAACAATGGAGCAACACCATCGGTTGCGTCATAACCCGAAGTCTGTGGCCTGTGATTGACACCAAAAGATCAAAGTTCCTAATCTCCCTTAATAGAAGCCAAATCCGGATGCTCGTCGGCGTTTTAACCGGACACTGCATCATAGGAAACATGGCTAAAAGGCTAGGACTTTTTGCAAATGACTTCTGCAGAAGCTGTAGAGACGAGGAGGAAATAGAGTCCGTGGAACATCTTCTTTGCCACTGCCCAGCTTTACAGGAACGCCGCTCATCCTGTATGGGAGCTAGGCTCTTCGAAAGTCTGGACGACTTGGCAGGGGTACCCCTATCAGACATAAAACTATTCCTCAACAGATCGAAGTGGTTTTGTTAGCCACATGTCCTTACATGTACAAACAGGGTACTCACAATGGGCCTTCGTGGCTTCTGGGTGAAATTTGCATCAGTTGCAAAACTGCCCTCCCAACCTAACCTAACCTAACTTTGCACTTTATCTATACCCTGACCCTATTGCAACCGAAAAATACAACAGAGTAGCCTAAAGCTAAAGGTAAGATTAGACTGTATGCCAAGCGGTCAGAAAATGCCAATTTCTGACAGTTCTCCTGTCAAAATATGGTCTAAAAGTGTTATGGGCATATCTCATATGCTCTAATGACCTGAATGCCACACATGACCAGGCTGATTTTGACAGATAAAAATGTCCAATTAGCATATAGTGTAATGGGACAATAAGCACGAATGCCAGCATAAAGCCCTATATGCCCATATGCACTTTCTTGAAATTTCGTTATGGCATTGCTGGCATTTGTATACCTACTTTTTTCCTGTTGTGAAATTTTGTTTGTTTTAAAATGTTTGCTTTCTGTTTGTTTTGTGCTACCTACTAATAAATTTCCAACTTCAGATTTTTTGATTTGGATTTCTCTACAGCATTACCCTTCTACAACATTGGGTAATAAATAACAAATAATGCCTTAAATGACCATCGAGGCAAATATGACCAATTTGGTCAAATGTCCTTTAAAGTTACATTTCAACACACACAAAACCGGCGAGGTTTCTGTTTTATGTTTCCACTTAACAACTAGGCGAACTGACTGCGCAAAGTCTAATTTGTGTCCACCGAGAGTTACCATAGTATTTTGGCGCTTTTATTTGCAAATAATCTTCACACATACCACAAACTAATGTCTGCTGTAGGTGTACAAAGACGAAGTAGGTAGAGCATTTATACTCATCACACAAGTAACATGCTCCTTTGAATGTAGGCGAGCGGTGTGCACGGATAATATTTATGACATTGAGCACCAATCGTAATAGGGAATATAGGGTGGCATAAAAAAAATATCGTGAATAGTCAAATGATGAACAATGAATTTATCTAAAAAGAATCGAAATTTTGTAATATAGAGACTTCATTATTTAGGAATACTAATATCTTTTAATGAGTTTTCCTCGTAAACAATTAATTTTCATTTATACGGTGTACTGAAAATTGTTTGCCGTTGTAGCACGACGTCGAATAAAATTTTAAATTTTTTTTTACTATGTGCACCGCGCTGCTTTTCGACGTTTCAGTATTTTAGTAGGACAAAAATGAGAATGTGTTTTGATTTTGCTACATAAAACTGCAGCAGATTAAATTGTAAAAAAATGGAAATATGTACATAAAAAAAATATTCCAACTTGTATCAAATGTTATCAATATATTTTAATAAATAACATGTTACATACATTATGTAATAAACCTTCTACAAAGATTTATTACACAAATTTTCTATGGCAAAAATATGTCCCAAATGCACTACAAACGTTATATTTATTAAAGTTATATCTCAGTAACATACCTACATGTAAAAATGTTCACCCCTAACCAAAAGTTAGAGGCGGAAACATCATAACATTTGCAAATCCCTTTCTTATTATTTTCACCAACCTTTTTTTACATGTTCTCATTCATTAAAAGATAGAATTTAGAAGAATGAATTATATTTAAATATTACGACACAATAATAATAAACGCACACAAAACAACATTTCCTGAATGTATATACATTGTGCATGCACCCTGTGATTCTTCCTAAAGAAATCCGTATGGCAGGCAAATGGCCGTCTGCTGATTCTAATTGGGATCCATTATCAGAAAAAAAAGAAGTAGTCCCTAGGAAAATAAAAGAAGCTTGAAAATAAAATCGATTATTATAAATACTCAATATTTCTTGAGCGCGTGAGTTTTTGCCACTGCAACTTATTGATATTTGTGGTAAAACTGATTTTCGTTTGAATATTTTGCATTCGGGTACGAAGATACGCAACTATTAAATTCGCATAATATTATACCTGCTTTACCATTTTCATGACATTTTGTTCGTTTAGGTAGGTACCTACTTGCATCCCCATTAGAGGGAAGGTTATGTGTTTACGTTTTATATTGGTATCAGTACTTCTATTTGACATTTTCTGTTTCGTGCGAACCAACTTACAAACACATGAAAACAAATTTGACAGCTCACTAAAATTCAGACACATTTCGGTTACAAGTCATAGCCAAAATCCCATTATGTGTGTTTCCCGAAATAGTAATTTTATGAGGTAAAACTTTGGTCAACGTTACATCCTGCATTGCAAACAGTACGCACTTTGATCCATTATACACACTGTTACTGTTATGGACACATGTCTGAAATGTGGAAACAGCGTGCACACTACACCCAACAATTTCTACTTGGGTAGTTCAATGGCGTTGATGTCAACCTGGTACGGGGGCGCAAAGAGTTTGTCCCATCTTTTGTCTGATTCATCTCTCATCGTGTTGAGGAACACGTTTTCAATGTCTCCGCCGCGTTGTGGACTGTGCACATGCAAGGGGAGTGTGTCACGGAACATGTCGTAAATTGATTCAGATTGGTAGACTCTGGAAGATCTTGGTCGTCTGGATGCACTGGCTCTTGACGATGTGCTCGGTTTCGGTGCTTGCTGACCAACTTCTTCGTCTATGGACATGTTCATGATTTGTTCTGGTGTAGACCCTAGTGGAGCAATCGGAACGATTTCATTGTCTTCTGGGTTTACCAGGGATTGTGGTGTGGATACGTCGCTTCTTGGTGTGTTGGCAGATCGGTCTCCGTGGTCGTAGTATTCGAACGTTGCGATGGTTGGTCGATGTAGTGCCAAGTACGTTGAGCTTGGTTTAATAATTCACCAGCTTCTTCGGGGAAGTCAATTCCTATTAGCGTTATCGAACTACTCCGCTGAGGGAGGACGCAGATATTCATGACCTTCGAGCGATTGTTCTTCTGTGTGTCGATTCCGTCCGCTAGCGTGACACTTGCTTTCACCTTATTGAACCTGTGACCGGTTGCTTTGAGGTGTTGATAAAGATCGTTGCCTGCGATTCTAGTTAAAGCTGCCGTATCTATATAGGCGAGCATTTCTTTTCCTTTTACCGAAAAAGGGATCGTTGGTATGCCTCTTTTAGGCGAAACGTTCAGGTTCTGGATCTGCGTGTATGATTGACTTGCAGGAGGCTTGCGACAATTTGGAAAATTGGCTCGGTAGAACCCCTTTGCGCCACAACCGAAACAAATTATTTGCGGTTTAGCTTCTGTCGTTGTTGTTGTCGTCTTACTGGCCTGTTTCTTGTGGTTTGCCTTTTGTCTCTGGCAGTCTTCTGCCTGATGTCCTCTATAGTGGCAATAGCTAGATCTGGCTGTTTTGGATCGCGATTTCTGAGATGGGGCTTCGTAAGTAGATGGCATGGCGTTTATCGAGAGCTGTTCCCAGTCTCTGCACAGCGTGATGAGTTCATCAAATGTCTTAAATTGCTCTCGTCTGACATCCTTACGAATAGATTCGTGGAGCAAAGAAAATTCCATGTCAATGAACATCTCATCTGGTAGCCTTTTGTAGAGGAGTTCAGCGATGAGGGCGCACTTTTTGCTGATGAAAACATCTAATGCTGCTCCTTGCTTCTGTTTGGTATCGAAAATTAGTTGGAACAACACGTGGGCTTTTCGTCTTGGCGAAAATTGTTTGCGCAAGAGCTCCACTGCGTGTGTCCATGTCATGACATCTTTTTCAACTCCTCTCCACCAAACCGTGGCGAAGTCTCGAAATAGTAGCGGCAGTTCGGATAACGCATCCTCGTCGGGGATGTTTTTCACCCTTTTGAAAATTTCCACGCCGTGGAGAAAGTTGTCTAGGTTGGATTCATCTGGTAGACCGTTGAACCTTTCCGCACATTCTGATAAACCGACATCCTTCCTGAACAATCCCATTAGTTGACGTTGAGTCAGTTGGACCATGTCCGAAGGGGTGTTATCAATTGTGGCACGGCTATGTGTGGCGTTGTTTCTTTTAGCATTATCTGCGGTGGCAGCATGACGTCGTGGTGTGACGTCGTCGTCCATTTGGACAGCATTCATGGCTGCGACTTTTTGTCGTGACGTTAGACAAATCTTAACACTTTAAGAGTGTGAATCTTGTGAACGAATACAAAATGTCAATAATAATTGTTTAGTTCGTTTACACAAAATATTCGTTACATTGTTATGGTCACTATAGAACCTGAAAATATATTATAATAGTAATAACGAAATAAAAATGCCTGCTGTCACGTTCCAGATGTTATGTGTTTTGGGTGTAAATTGTAAAATGTCATCGTCGTTGTCGAGTCTCGATGGTGGCTCTCGTTCTGTTTGTCAAAGATTTGTTCCCAATTGTTCCCTGTAAGGTGACCACAGATTGTTGTCCCGACTAAGTGAGTTTTGGCTTAAAAAAAGAAAAGCTAATAAGAGGAAAATCTCTCGATTCAAAATAGCGGCAACGAACTCGGTTCTCACACCAAAAACAATTCACCGTATGTGGGGCATTTTTGGCAGCAAGTCACACCACCAAATGACAACGAATCATTTCCTACAGTCCGTACTAGAAGAACACAGTCGGTGTCATACAAGATTTTAATTAAGTACCTAGCGCGGTGAAAAATATGTTTTTTATAAAGACCTTTTAACAAGTAGAAAGGCAGTGCACCATCGAAAATTACTTATGGGCATCAAATTCTGAAAAACTTTTTTTGGGTAGGTGGTATTTTATAGGAAATAGTGTGTGGATGTGACTCTAAATAAAATTATGTTAATAGGCGACGTCCATTACGATACTTCAAATTGGCGGTCAACGATAAAGTCGTGACCGCCCGTTTTTTTTATTGAAACGCCACCAATACTGTCTAGTTTCTAAATTGAAATAAAGAAGCCATAAAAGAGGACCTTATAAGATTAACCTCAGAACACGGTGTGCAGACGATCAGGAGACTCCGTTGGTGTAGGGTGACCTTGAGCATCCATATACCGTGAAACGAGCTCGGCTGAACTAAATCAAAAAAAGAAGAAGAATAAAACAACAAAAGCAAGGATCTAAATGATTTCCTTTCACCATCCCAGTATATACAAGGAGCGAACAGGATGGATAGGATGGAAGCGGAAAGGATCGTAACACCAGAGGCGGTCAAGGGTGCAATAGCAACATTTGCACCCTTCAAAACCGCGGGGCCGGATGGTATATTTCCAGGCCTAATGCAATGGGGAGCAGACGTAATTGCACCAAGGCTCAGGAATATATACGTTGCATGCCTAGCAATAGGCTACATCCCGATTACATGGAGGGAGACAAATGTGGTCTTTCTTCCAAAGCCGGGTAAAAAGGATTACACCGAGGCAAAGTCCTTCAGACCAGTTAGCCTAACATCCTTTCTGTTAAAAACAATGGAAAGGGTGGTGGTGGACTACATGGAGAGTACTGCGCTTAAGATGTATCCTTTAAACAGTAGGCAGCATGCTTATAGGGCAGGCATGTCTACAGAAACAGCGCTACATCAAGTAGTACGCGTTGCGGAGGAAGAGCTAAATACCGGGGGCATTGCGATGACCACCATAATGGACATTGAAGGTGCCTTCGATAAGATATGCTTTGAAAGTCTGAAACAAGCCTTGGAAAAACGTAGGGTTAACCCACTGGTGGTAAGATGGGTGGACAATATGTTGAACACAAGGGCAATAAATATTCAGACGGGAACCTCAAAACTTAGAGGAAGGGTTAGCAGGGGCTGCCCACAGGGAGGTGTTCTCTCTCCTACACTGTGGAATATCACTGTGGACTCTCTTCTCGACAGACTTGAGGCGACTGGCACTCACACAGTGGGATATGCCGAAGACATAGCAATAATGGACAGAGGCAAATTTATAGACGTCACCGCAGATATCATGAGGAATGCGCTCAGAGTGGTTGAGCGGTGGTGTCTGGAAGAAGGGCTCTCCATTAATGCGGGAAAAACAGATCTAATAGTCTTCACTAAGAAGAGGAAAAATCTGGAATTTCGACCCTTAACGCTCTTCGGATCGGAACTAACAACGACCACGAAGGTCAAGTATCTGGGAGTCTATCTATATACTAAACTTTCGTGGAACTACCATGTTGAGGAGAAGGTCAAGAAGGCAAAAAGGGTATTACATCAGTGCAAACGTGTATGTGGACAGAGGTGGGGACTCTCGCCTAGGTCAGCATACTGGATGTACACGATGATAACTAGACCCATTATCACCTATGCCTCGGTTGTATGGTGGGCGAAAGCTTCCCAGAAAACAGTGAGGAAGCACCTGGATAGGGTCCAACGCTTAGCATGTATAGGAGTTACAGGTGCAATACGGACAACACCAACATGCACAATGGAAGTGATCCTGGGGATCTTACCGCTGGACTTATTTATTAAGAAAACAGCGGCCCTAACGGCACTTCGTTTGCATCGAGATGCGAAATGGCACAATCGTGGTACCATCTATGGACATAGGAAGATCCTGGAACTTGTCAAAAACGAGATTAGGGAGCTGAGCATGCCTATGGATGGGATTAAAAGGGTGCGTGTTATGGAAAGGAATCACAAAACTCGTATTGAGAACGGATTACTTCCAGAAAAAAGAAGTGGTGAAATAGTGATTTTCACAGATGGATCCATGATGGATGGCAGAGCGGGTGCCGGTATCTTTTCAGAAGAGCTGGAACTAGCCCGTCACGTTAGCCTCGGGAAACACACTTCTGTATACCAGGCTGAGATGATTGCATTGCTGCATGCGTTGGACTACTTGCTTGAGGGTCAGGTGGAGGGAAGAAATATCCTTATAGCACTGGACAATCAGGCGGTGATCAGATGCATGGAGCAAGCAAACATTACAACATCGTTTGCACTGGAATGTGTACTCAAGCTCAATAAGTGTTCATCTAAAAATGAAGTAACACTGACTTGGGTACGAGGACACATAGGGATCGAAGGCAACGAAAAGGCGGACTCCCTTGCAAAACAGGGGCCAGCTGAAAAGTTGCTGGGACCAGAACCATTCTCTTCAATTGGCAGAGGAATGGTTGAACAACTGATTTACAACTGGATCACGGCAGAACATCTGAGAAGATGGTCAACCATGGAACAATGTAGACAGTCTAAAATGGCAATTAAATGGCCGACCTGCTCCACTCAAAGAAGGGTTCTAAGCATGAGTCGAGGAACACTGAAATGGGTGGTGGCTTTATCAACAGGACATGGTAATTTCGGGTATCACTTAAGGAAGATGGGCCTTAGAGAGGACGATACCTGCAAACTATGCCTGGAGGAATCCGAGACAGCGGCACATATACTGTGTCAATGTCCGGCATTGGCTGGCAGAAGAATGAAGATATTGGGGCATCACTGGGTGGAGACCCAGTCGATGAAACAGATCTCACATAAGCAGATGCTAGCGTTAACACTAGGAATCGAACCCAGGGAAGAACTCTGGAGAAATCCAGAGAGTCTATCTGGCTAAGATTTATAGTGGCAGAGAGACGAAAAGAGACCCGTCAATGGTGGTCTGATTCGAATATCTCTCAAATATATATATATATATCTTCTTTGGTTGCGATATTTCGCCACAAAAAAATATCCCTCCTACAGAGAGCTCTTTTTGGGTAGGAATTTAGGTAACTTTAGTCGGCCTTACCAATAATCAACTTTAGTCTGGGACTTTACGAAAAGACTCCACACTTTCCAAAATCCCTTTACCAATAAACAAATATAGTTGCCAGACTATCGCTAACTGTAGGGTTAAATGTTAGTGTTGAGAAAGCCATGATTATCTCGGGCATTAGCTAAATAGATCCTCCCTTATGTCATTTTGAAGACAAGTGTTGCCCAACCATCCAAAATCACGGTATTAAATTTCGTAAGAGGAGACAATTTAAAACGATGTTGTTAAGCCTTAGCGTTTACAATTATTAATTCATTTTAGTAAATTGTGAATGTTTTCTAATTTTATTCGTTGCAGTACAACAATGCAAATGGTTTTTAAGTCTAACAAACACGAATTTGTACAAATGTATGCAAAATATTGAAAAACATTTCATTTTTATTTTATTTCTAAACACGTGAAGCATATATTTCTGTGTTTTTTCTCGTTTTATCTTGTTTTACCGCTAGTTCTTGCTCTTTGATTGGTTTTCCTTTTTAAATAGTTGCTTAATAAAAACTAAATTGAATATAAGTTTGGGATATTTTCAAGACTTTCTTAAAAGTCGTCGCAAACAGAATAAAATATCTCTGTATCGTAGCTCAGCGAAATTAAACGCACAATCCGAGGTAAAAATATAAAACCATCAGAAAATAAAAACGCAAGACAATTATAGTGGAAAAATGTTATAAAAAAACACTTTTGTTTATTATTCTCAAATACAACCTTCTCGGTTGGTTCTTGCTGAAAGACTGACTTTCGTCATAAAAATCTCAGAACCATCTCGGTCTTTCGTTAAGTTTATATACATATTTGCTTAATACATCGACTGCAGAGTTGCAATACTCATGCAGTTCGATACAGTCCCGGCGAAAACCTACGGTTTTCTACCCTTTCGCTTTTTATTTAAACATATTTCTGCTAAAGATAAATATAAATTATAGTAATTAGATAAATCATTTCAGCTCATCGATTGGCAAGATACAGATCTTTTGTACTGGACTCGTAAGTTGATTGGTTGCTGCTCGCAGTATAACATTCCTCTCTGCTTGGTTTTAATCTCAATATCCGCCTAATCGCCCATGTCGATGGTGGGTAATTCTCGGTCTTTATTACGCACAACTGTCCTTCTCTCAAGCCATATTTCACCATTTCTTTCTCTCATACAGAGTAGATAGGTACTCTTCCTTTCACCTGCTCCAGAAATGCGCAAGCACAGTTTTACGCTCCTTCCATAATGTTATACCTTTTGTATTTGGGATCTCATTCGTTACGAATGGTAACGGTAACACGAGTGCCTCACCAACCAAAAAATGTCCCGGCGAAAACGCCTCTAGATCGTTTGGATCATTGCTCAATGGATAAAGCGGTCTTGAATTCAATATGGCTTCCATCCCAAGTAGTAGTGTCAAACCCTGCTCATATGCTAAACCCTTCACACCAACAGTTCTCGTCAAATGAATCATTCATTCATTGACTTTACCACTGCACCTTGATGTGGTGCTGCAGGAGCCATACATCTCCATCCCGTCCCTTTCGAACTTAAGTGTTCAAAAGTATCCTTCACTAGCCAACGCTCTTGCTAGCCTTCCCTCTAAAGCAAAGAAATAATGTCTCGCTGTAAGCTCCAAGCTTCCAAGCTCCTTCTCTGATTCCTTCAAAGGAATCGTCACAACAAACCTGCAAGAATTATCACGTGAAAACGTATTGATGAAATTCTGTTCCACATGCTCCTGCTCCTTTGACCTGCTTGATGACATTTCAATGCCATCCAACTGCCATAAACGCTTAAGCGATTCATGATGTTGATTGTCTTCGATGTACACAACATGTGACACCTGCTCAAGCTCAATGCCCATGCTATCCTTCTCGCTATCATACTTTCCGAGTATGATCCTGCTAAAAATAGCTTCCATCTCTAGAACATCATCAGGCTGATGCCCTTAAAAAGAAATAAATGTCTCTGCTATAAACCTGCACCTTGGCAATAAATCTACGGGGCCTGCTTTCCAATATTCTGGATCCGCAAGTGGCAACCCCGTAGACATGTCCATCCGTGGCGATCCCAAATTGTGTGTAGGCACAATTGGCTCCCATTTACTTTCTTTGGGCAGTACCCAGAAATCCTGCTCTACTGAAACCTGCGAATTGAACCATGGACCTACAAGAAGTGTGGTTCGCCTTTCACACCAATCACTCTCTTCGCTATTTGCCCCTTTGGTAAGCCCAATCTCTGGGAAAGCTGATAACTTGCTAGGTCAGGTTGTTCCCTTATTGGCCCATACTTCTGCCATCCATCTCGATTATTACCTGTGCCGTAGGCATCAAAGTAAATTTTCGCTGCTCTTGCTCATTATAATTAAAATATGTTAAATAAATGCTACTTATAGCTTTATTTACCCTATGACTCACTCTCTGCTTCCTTCACTCCTGCTATACTTGCTATTGCTTTTGTCCTGGTTTTGTCCAAATGAGGGCGTCTCTCGGAAGGGACAACTAGTCAATCTCTCTTCTGCTTGTTTCTGCCTTCCTGCTAGCTCCTTCTCTTCCTTTCCTTTACTGCACATGGAAGATCATTGCTTCAACTTTCTTAAGCTCTCTCATAGAGTACAGAGCACACTATTGTACTTGCTTCCCGGCGCACTGTACGCACGGTCCCTGGAAGCACTCCTTCGGTGCATGTCTTACATCAGACAATTCAAGCAGAGTGTTTTCTCCTTCACGAAGTCCTGCTTGGCCCGCAAGTTCGACACCGCAAACTCCGGGCAACGCCATATTGGATGACTCAAAGATTTGCACGAGTGGCTAGGTAATGGTTTTTTGTCAGCTTCTGCTTCCTCTCTCCGGGCATTGCTGCCACCTGCTCGCACATTCTCGCATTTGCTTAGAGCTGACCGCGCCTGCTGTATGGACGACACGGCTGCTCAATTTTCCTGCTTGCTGCTCCACCCAATGCGATGCCTTTAGATACGAAAATATGTAGGCGGGCGCTATTATATCATTGTCATAGATCGCTGCCACAAATCAATCTCAAAACCCTGCCATTTTATAATATCACCATTGAACGATCGTCAGGTGTTCTACACATCGTGTTGGCGAATGGAAGACTAACCTGGACTTCGATGGGATGTCCTGATCTGCCTGCTGCTCCTGATCTTGGAGTTCTTTCTGCTACCTTCTCCTTTAATGCTGCATAGGAGGCAAATATTTTGCCTCTGCTTCAGCAACTCTGCGTTGCATCTCAACGTTGATCAACAAATCGTTGGCCAAAGCAATCCTGCTCTCGGTCACCTTCACCTGCGACCAAGCATCCTGCTAGGCTTCAAAGCTGACCTGTGCTGTTGTCATCGTGGAAATCCCAAAGGTTGGAGATTCCCCAAAGGCCAGCATCCTGCTCACCGAAAATATTCCGGCAACGTATATAATTATCGTTGCGTGCATGCTCTTTTTCCATCTCTTTCACCTGCTTGCCTGCACCTTTTTTATTATCAATAAAAAATGCCTGCTTGCTTTTCTTTTCCTAAAAGTGTATTGCATTAGAAATCATATTTCAATAATGCTTTATCCTGGAATAAAAATAAATAAATAATAGTTCGCAGTAGGTACCAAGCAATTTGCAATTTCCCAGTATGCGATAGTAAAATATATGTTGAAAGAAATGAAAAAAAAAAAAATATATTTCGCAGTAGGTACTAATCATTTCCCAGTATGCGATATTAAAATATAATGTTGGAAGAAATAAATAAAAAATATTTCGCAGTAGGTACTAAGCAATTGCTTTTTCCCAATATGCGAAAATAAATAAAATAAAAAATATTTCGCAGTAGGTACTAAGCAATTGCCTTCCCAGTATGCGAAAATAAATAAATAAAAAATGTTAATTGGGTGGCGAATTGTTGATGCTTTTATAGCTGCTTTTGCTTTAAATTCTTGTTTCATAATCAAAATCTCTCACAACAATTTCATATTGTTTGTTGCTTTTCAGAACTCAATTAAGCATATTCTGAAATATTTGTTCCTGCTGCTTGCAAGCTCCTTCTCTTAAAAACTAGCACCGTCGTGCTTAGAGTTTTCCTTCTCCTGCTATGTCTCCTATTTTTTTTATTTTCCTATATAAAAATTCAACTAATAAATTTATCTACGGCAACTGGTGCATTTACACTCAAGTTCCTCCTTCACTCCTTCTCTATTATTTTTGGTAACTCGCACTCAAGTGCTCTGAGTTCCACCTGCTTCGCTGCGCATTCACATTGTTTGTCTCGACCATATTTCTCGCTTTGTAAAATTAATGGCGACTGGCACATTTGTGCTCCAGCCCCTCCTTCCCCTTCTCTTTCAATATCTCGACAAATGGAATTCTTGTAATTCCCCTATCACACAAGCACAAAACAAAATATGGAATTATTGTTGTTCCCCTTCACACAAGCACACAAAAAAAAAGGAATACATTCGAATATATTTTCCTTCTGCATCTGAAACGTAAATGAACCAGACACCCTGCCCCTGCACCCTCGTTGTCGACACCAGCGCACATTCACTGAAAAACTAAGAAATTTTATAATACCGCAACCATCACCTTTCACTTGCAAACAAAAATTTTACAATATCTAAGAAATGTTAATTGTCCTGCTATCAATGTGGACTGTATTTTATGCTTATCTAATAAATTTTATAAAAGAATTTTTTTTAGGTATTTATCTCTAAAAAATGTAATATTGTTTCGGTTTGAATTTTTCTGCCTTGCAAAACTCGACCGCTCGTTGCCCTTTTTTTCTTTTCGTTTTTGACGACACCTTCCCATTTCTCCTTCTCCTTTGTAATGTGGTATTCGTTTGGGCTTCTTCAGGTTTGCTCTCAGATTCCAGATTTCCTGTGGCTAATCGAACATAAAAACGTCACTTGCTCTTTTTTGTGTTGATATTCGTGCGATTTGAAAAAATGTGTAGTCTTCGACACTTTTCTAAGCGATTTCCATTCACTAGCTAAATTTTGTATTAAAAGATTAGAAATATCAGTCCCGATTGGTTTCTAAATATTTATACATAAATAATTTGCAAAAATTGATTCACCCGATTAAATGCCTTTCTTTACTGGAGAAAAAAATCACTAAAAATGTAAACAAACTCCACCAGTTGTCAAACTCAAAAGCACTTGTATTGGTAAATCTGAGAAAATATCTAGATTCGCAAAAGTGCTCTGAAATCTGAAAAAGATTGCTTTTTCTTGTACCAAACGAACATAAAAAATGCCCTGAGAGCAAAAAAAGCGCTCTGAGAGCACCCAATCGAATACCACATAAATATTTTTCTCGATTCTCGCTCGCTGCTCGTGGTGTGTGTGTGTATTTTCGCTGTGGCGCGAGAACACAAACACTCCTACCTGCTCCTGCTCTTAATTCTTGATGAAGAATTTGTATGGGTCGCTTCTGCTTGCAAAAGGGGTAAACAACGAAACAATGTCTATTCACTTACTTACATGCTGGTAGGTACAAAATGATGTACAGTGCTAGTTTTTCGCACTGCCTGCTGATGATATGCCGCTTCCTATACGTATCATGTATTAATTTCCTGCGCACATTTTTCTTTATTATGCGACTGCGTGATTTTCATCGTAGCGCAATTTCACGATCACCATTTTAGTTTCTCAATAAAACGAGACCTGCTCACTCACAATGCACTTATTTTTTTTTTTTTTCAAATAAAAACCTGCACCATCACGTCACTGGCACCTTATCCGGCTCGACACGGACCAAAATGTATCGTAGCTCAGCGAAATTAAACGCACAATCCGAAGTAAAAATATAAAACCATCAGAAAATAAAAACACAAGACAATTATAGTGGAAAAATGTTATAAAAAACCACTTTTGTTTATTATTCTCAAATACAACCCTCTCGGTTGGTTCCTGCTGAAAGACTGACTTTCGTCATACAAATCTCAGAACCATCTCGGTCTTTCGTTAAGTTTATATACATATTTGCTTAATACATCGACTGCAGAGTTGCAATACTCATGCAGTTTGATACAATCTCCTTACTTAAGTTTGGACGGTTCATACCTTTTTGCAACAGTTCTCAGTACCTTAGGCGACCCAGGTAGATATTTTGTTGCAACCAAACAATTTTCAAACTCTTTGCAGAAGGTGTTTGTTTACCGAGAATGAGGATCTCTAATGAGACAATGGTTGGTGTGAAAAGGTTCACTTCGCGGAAAATATAGTTATAAAAATGGAATTATGAGCACTTAGCAAACTACATGCAAAATAACAAGTTTATTATCTTCTGGAGGGGTAACAGCCTAACAGGTAGTACGAGAATATGAGTGCATAAAAATGTGCGTTTTATATTTTTCAGTTCGAATTTCAAGTTTTGTCGGTTTCTAAATTTCCCGAATTCAGTAATATATAAGCCTTACAATTTTTTATAGGTTGAATTGTATTTATTTTCAAACACGAAGCGATAAGTTCTTAACACGCTTCCTACGAGCGATTGTAATTTATTCTGAAATGAATGAGCCAGCTATTATTTCTATTTTCAAAAATATTTACTTGCTAACGACGCAATTGTGACGTTTAGACCACTAATAAGTTTTGATTTGCATCGTCAGCCTACGTTTAAATGAAACCATTCAAATAAACTGTGCTCCGTTTATTGAATAATTTGAAAGAGATTTTATTATGACACAAATGCACTCATAGAAATCGCGAGGTAGTATTAGAAAACATGGGAAAGCGTACCATAAAAGTACTGAAAATTGTGTCCGATCGAACGATATGGCATTACTGATTTGCATATGATATTTGACAGATCAGCGGATATTTTGTGCATTTCCTATTTTGTGTTTTGTTTTTTTGCTTATAATAAGCCTCAAAGAGCATTGGAAAGATATGTGTTGGCAAATTTAATTGCAATTTATGTATTCCTTCTTTTAGAATAAAATCCTCCTTATGAAAGAGACCATTGACCTTGTTTTTCACGAAAACAAATTTTGAAATTTGAATTCTGCAATGACAACAAATGTAATAGATTCTAAGAAAGTTGTCGGACTAGTAAATGTGGAGGTGTAATTGTTTATTGGTACCATTTCACAAATGCTGTACATTTTTACTAAAGCTGACATCTAACTAGTTGTCCAAATTAGTGATTGATTATTGGTAAGGCCGAGTGTCTTTACTATAGCAGATAACCAAACCAAGGTTATATAGATCTAGCTACAGTCGAGGACGGTGAGATTCAAACTAGTTTAGTTAAAAATTGATAAATAGTTCTTTTTTCTTTATTTAAATTGATAAATTATTTTTGAAGCGAATATAGCTTTTTTACGGACGGTCGGTGGGTCACGCATATAAATTATTCAAAAAGATGGGGAGTAAACCGAAAAAAATCGTCACCGTAGCGTTAACTTCCCCCTCCATGGCGCACTTGGAAGATGAAAACTCTAGAACGGCTCCACCGATTTGGATGATTTTTGTTTTGTGTTGTTCGTCTTGATTCAGGGATGGTTTAGGAAAAAAGAAAAGTCGAAAAATTCTTAAATATATGTGTATAGAGAGCGAAAGAGGAACAGAGGTAATCTAAACTAACTGGCACTATGAAAAATTAAAATGAATTTTAAATAGGCCGCCACGTAACACGGGCCAATACTTTACGTCCAATGATTCGCTTCTTTCGGCCGTCCCACGACAGCTCGATTTTTGAAGCGAATATAGCTTTTTTACGGACGGTCGGTGGGTCACGCATATAAATTATTCAAAAAGATGGGGAGTAAACCGAAAAAAATCGTCACCGTAGCGTTAACTTCCCCCTCCATGGCGCACTTGGAAGATGAAAACTCTAGAACGGCTCCACCGATTTGGATGATTTTTGTTTCGTGTTGTTCGTCTTGATTCAGGGATGGTTTAGGAAAAAAGAAAAGTCGAAAAATTCTTAAATATATGTGTGTAGAGAGCGAAAGAGGAACAGAGAGAGTAATCTAAACTAACTGGCACTATGGGCGCACTTGGAAGATGGGGAGCGAACCGAGAAAAGGTGAAAGCGGTAGCGTATATATCTTTTCTCTCTCTCCCTCTCATCCGCGTTGCGCGCGCACGTTCTATACGTAGCTAGCTCTCTCTCTCTCTCTCTCTCTCTCTCTGTGGCTCAGCGTAGAAGCGTTAGATGCGTTGCATGCTAACAAACGTTTGCTAACGTAACACGGGCCAATACTTTACGTCCAATGATTCGCTTCTTTCGGCCGTCCCACGACAGCTCGATTTTTTTTTTTTTTGTTACTTCTTTTTGTTGCATAGTTCTTTTATTTTCATGGTTTCCTTTTTAAGGTTCCGTACCCAATGGGAAAAAACATGACCTTATTAGTTTCGCTCGGATGTCTCTCCGTCTGTCTGTCTGTCCGAACCCACTAAGCCAATTTTGTTACCAGGTCTATCTCAAGAACCGATTGACATAGGAGGCTAAAATTTACACACAACATCCGGTATAACCTCTAGTTAAACGGTAAATACCAATGGAAGGAACACATCGATTGGTTTTGGATTAATTAGTAATCTGGTGAAAAAAAATATTTTCATTCGCCCAAAAAACGGTTTATTTCTCGATTCACAAAAAAATACATAAATTCCTTTTTTGTAGATCATGTTATTATCTATATATGTGCTGAATACTGTTTTGCCGAAAAGTTAATAGTTTACAAGATATTTTCAAAAAAGATAATTTTACAATGTAAAATACGTTGCTCTCATAACTTTTAATCTCTACTACGCAGTTGTGCACAATTGACCCCATCAAAGACAGAAGAGAGTCACTGGTGTTATGGTATACCACCAGGGTTCCCGCTTGCTAATTTCGTTGGGGAGTATAATACATTTTTTTGGGGAGTACAGAACAAAATAAAAGTAATATATTTTTAGTCACTAGTTTTTAATTGGGACAGGTCGCATACAGAATGAAAAATTGGGACAGGTCGCATACAGAATGGAAAATTGGCGTGGGTTGGGTACTAGGTAATAATTAGAAAATGAGATTCATGTGCGAGTAATTTTTGAGAGTAAAAATATTAAGTAATTAAATTAAACTAATTTGTGATGAATTCATGAAGAGTGGAAAGATTGAATGATATAGATTTCAAATAATATCTGATGTGTTGGACTTTAGCCAAATACGGAACCTTCGGTGCGCGAGTGACACTCGCACTTGGCCAGTTTTTTTTTTGTTGTTATTACTTCAGTTTTTTTTTGTTTCTTTTTTTTTTGTTGATTTATAATATGAGTTAATAAAAAAAATTTTGTGAGTTCACGCCATATGTTGAAAATTTGGTGTTTTGTGATTTTTCTTAGTATGGTGATCGTCAAGATCGTCATTCATTGCTAAGGCGGTATTTCAGGGGTGTGAAAAGTGGATTCCAGTCCAGGGCGACGATGATCTGGTGTTGAGGCGGATCACAATTTCGGGGAAATCCACGCATATGGCCACCGGATTTCCAGGTGGGGTGGGAAATGGCCTCGCTGCAAAAACATCCGCAGCGCCTATCCAGGTGGTGGACGTCCGTCCGATTCCTACAGGATTCCAGGAAGGAGATCTGGTATGGCTATATAACCCTCATCGAAGGAAATGTTTATCGCCTAAGTTGCAACAAGACTGGGAAGGGCCCTATACAATCGTAAAGCGCATCAACGACGTTGTCTATCGCATCCAACGAGGAAGAGGCAAGGTGAAAGTCATTCATGTGGATCGTCTTCATCGTTATAATGGTGAAAATGTTAACGAGTTTGTTCGGGACGAACAAGTTTAAGAGGGGGATATTGTGGCGTGGAAGGTATCGTGTAACCTAAATGGTGTATGGCAAGCCCTTAGTCACAGTATGGTGCAACCTAAATGATGTTTGGTGAAACCAGGCCTTAGTCGCAAAACAAGTTCCACTCAAGTGTCACTTCCAATTGGAGACTGCAATCTGTCACCACTGAAGCTTATTCTAGAACCAATTAGAATTAGCTAGAAAGTTCTCGTCAGATGGCGGAGCAGGTATAAAAGGACAGCTTTTAGAAGAGGGCGAGACAGTTGATTTATAACAGTGATTGGTTAAAGTTCGAGATAGTAATAGTTTGTGAAGATAAATAAGAGAAAAGTAATAGAGTAAATTAAGTGATTGGCTTGAATCGTTGAAGTAGGCGCAGGGTCATAAGTCCACAGGCCAAAAGTCCACAATGGACTTTTTACCCACCCAGATGAGCCAAAAGTTCACACAAAATTCTTGTGAATTTTTGACTCACTGATTGTGGTCTTATGGCTCACAGATGAAGAAGGTGAAGAAGAGGACAACGAGGTTGAAAGCGAAGCTAAAAATTCTAGTAATGACCTCATTTGCGGTGTTTGCCTCCAAAACCCACAAGACACACTTCTCCAGCATTGCAATCATTTTAAGATTGCGCTTTCAAACTACGAATTCTGTATGGGGGGGGCATGCTGCCCCCCTGCAACCCCCTGCTTAGGTTTACTGATGGATTACGGGGTGGGTGCAAGGTTCTTCTTATTACTCAAATTTTGTTGGCGTTATTGCACTTTGTGGGAGTGAAATAAGACCAACTGTTGGAAGTTATCCTTATTACACTATTTAAGAGCGAAATAAGGTACATTTTTAGAAGTTGGTCTTATTTCATCTATCAAACATTCCCTTACTTTTTGAGTTGTTAAAACAACTCTTTTAGTCATATGGATAATTGTGGACTTATGGCCTACTTCCATTTTAAAATTGTGAACCTATGGCCCAAATTATTTTGAACTTTTGGCTCATCTGGGTGGGTTGTAAGTCCACAATTGATTTGTGGACTTATTTGTGGACTTTTACCCACCTAAGTGGGTAAAAAGTCCATTGTGGACTTTTGGCCTGTGGACTTATGCGCCGTTTAAGTAATATTGTTCTGGTACTTAAGAAGTGAAATATTAGAATAGTCGATAAAAGTGTAATAAAAGTGAATTTTGTTAGAAAACTTTAACGGAATAGTGTTTTATCTTTACGAATCCCAGCCTGAATGTAACAATACTCTCCCCAAAAATGCTGTGGGAGTCACACTAGTTGCACAGCTGTATCGCCTTTTCCGCCATGTCCTTCAACTCTGAAGTTGTGGCCAACGGCGATTGAACCTTTACAGGACGTTTCTGTCGCTGGGTAGGGCTGGAGCTGGACGTAGAAGGCGACTGCTGTTGCAAGCCACTTGTTCGTAGTCCCACCAGTTCATTTGGTTCGAAATAGTCGGCATCAATCTGAAAGAAAAGAAGAATTATGTGGTATGCGAAACCATGCTCAGATATTTATTTATGTTACCAATTCTAAATTCGAAGGCTCCGTATACATCTGGCTTTCCTTAAATTCAACAAATTTCTTGGCATCGAAAAATCGCTAATTGATTTTCACCACTTTATCGTTCCTTATACGAAGACCTTGCCACTTCACTTGGCAATCCAACCAATCGTCAGGTTTGCCCAGCTCAGCGGGCAACTCCTTCCAAGATTGGTCCTTTGGGACACGATGTGTGCTACTTGGAACATAGTAAAGTCCGGGTCGGAGCTCGACAGCCGAAATCAATTTGCGGATGAGATCGTCTGACCATTCGCCTGTGATTTGTTTTGTCGGTCTCTTCCTCGCCCTGTCAGCTTTTGGTTCATCCATAATCATGGCATCCGCTTCCATTGAGCTTCCCAAAGACATGTGGTAGATGTACAAAACAAAGTGAAATGAAACACACACTAAAAAGGGTAAAATAACAAACAAAATATACACCAAGTGAAATAAACAATAGAACTAATAAAAACACATAACGAATATTAACAAAAATACTAATAACTAGCACAAAACAAATAGATAGTATAATGAAATTAGTAGATTTATTGATTTTCATATTCCAAGAGACCGCTTCAAAAATAAAAATTTTTGGCTGCTTTATAATTAACTTAAAATTGTAATAATTATTTGGTAGGTACATCATTTATTTATAATACATAAATTAATATTGTTTATTTTGTATTACTATGTAACATTGTAGTCTGTAAGCTTGACTTGTAGATGAATAATAAATAAATAAATAAATAAATAAAAGGCAATTACACAATAATAATAGTTGGCGCAACAGGTCTGTTAGGCTAGGGACCCTGGGCCTAGCTTCTCGCAACCATTCGTTTTGTGTGAGTTTTTTATTTTTGGAACGAATTGAGAAGCTTTTTCAAGACAATTATACTCTCGGATGCTTGTCAGACGTTCGCGAGAGGTGGCACAGTGAAAAAACCCTGAGTTGGAGTTTGGGTTTTTGCGGGATTCGAATCTCGGGCCCTAGCAGTAGTCCAACACACTAACCACTAAGCCACTGCGCCTTAAATTAAATATTTTACACAAAAATTATAGATTCAATATACAAGAAGAGAATGAAAATGAAAATAGATCAGAATTCTACAAACTTTAAACACCGATGATAACAAACAATACTTGTTCCATCAAAAATACCAACAATGCCATAAGGAAATTTAAGGAAAGTGCATATGGGCATCGCATACCTATAGGGCTTTATGCTGGCATTCGTGCTTATTGTCCCATTACACTATATGCTATTTGGGCATTTTTATCTGTCAAAATCAGCCTGGTCATTTGAGGCTTTCAGGTCATTAGAGCATGTAAGATATGCCCAATTGCCCATTACACTGTATGTCCATATTCTGACAGGAGAACTGTCAGAAATTGGCATTTTATGACCACTTCGCATTCGGTCTTAACACTTTATTTGCCTACACCTACCTACCTACGCCTTAGCTATCCTGCAACACAAAAACAATCCGTTTTCTTATGCACCTTTTATTTAATTTTATATAAATGTACTGATGTATGTATAGTATATACGTATGATTTAAGCAATATGTGTACACAAATTTAAAACTATTGTTACATAATTTAAACTTAAATAAAATTAACTGTATTTGATTATATTGTCACAATTTTATGAATATATTATCAGAAGTAACCTAGGCAGTTCAAAATTGCTCTTACTGTTAATAATACCATAAGTAATATAAATCTGATACTGATTTTTTTTTAATTACATATGCAAATTATATAAGTAATTATAAAATATATAATAATATAAGTATTTAACAATGAATCTCTTTGTAAAGAATACGCTGGAAAACACCATTTTGTATCGTAAAACCGCAACTGAAATTTTATCGCTGAGGTAGTGAAAATTCATGTAAAATTCATTGCATAAAAATAAATACAATCATTCAAAAACAAAATAAAATATTTAGTTTAACTTTATATATATTTACTATTCGTTTATTGTGATATAAAAAATATGTATAAACTTGTAGCTTGTAGTAGTTTGCAATGACTGTGTTGCTTATGGAGCGGAAGATATATTATCCGTATTACAAAATTTTTCAGCCATCAATGCAAGTACCTTTTCTAGCTTAGAATGCCGATCTTCTGGTGATGCTAGTGCACCTTTGCTGCCCCATAAAAATTTTACATGGAACTCGGTTCTGACAAAAACAAAAAAAAATAAATATTTTTTTTTTACGACGCAATAAATTAAAATGGTATTGAGCTCACCTAAATGCATCACTTAGGAGCTCGTCCAATCTTGAATTGGATTCATCCATAACTACTTTTGCATTTTTTCTGAAAAGGCATAAGTTTTTCAGGAAATTGCGCGCTGAATCTAGATGCAAAAAATTTATTGACATTCCAAAATCATCGGCTTTAGTCTCCCAAGGTGCAATGCAGGTAGCAACAAGAGATGATTTTTCTGTACCCATACCTATCATATCATCGATAATTCTATCTTTTAATAAGATATACAGAAGCACATGGGGAACCGTTGTATTGGGCGCTTGAGGGTTCGAACAATCATTCATGTTTTTTAATGTGGGCCGCAACTTAGCTTCAAACGTAAATGCGCTGTCTGTAAATTTTTGCCGAAGAATATGCCATGCATTGTCTAGTCGCTGGATCTGTAAATAAATATTTTTCGTTAAATTTAATTGTATGTATAAATTACATATTATGCCAATTTTATAATTATTATTATTTCTGAAGTTTTCTTTTATATTTCTAAACTGGAATCTTAGAGGTATCACGGGTCGAGGTCTGGTGAGAAGAGCTTTTTCCGATGGTACTTCCGAAACTATTTTTAATTATAAATATAGTCGACATAAAATACACTTTATCGTCATAACCTGTTATTCAATTTGAAATCAAAAGCTCATTTGAACCTTTAGTGTAGACAAATTGTATGCCAAATTGAAATAAAAAATTATTTTTTTAAAATTTTTTAAAGATATCCCCTCTATATTATTTCTGTAATTTTTGTAGTGTGTTTCTCCCTTTTGCAGTTCACACGGTCAACCAATCTTATCAAAAGAAGTGTAAAAAAAAAGATATTTTTAGGGTGCTTATCTTTGCATTTTTACTTTTTTAAAATATTAACAATTAAAAAAAAAATATTTCACTGCATTAAATTTCAACTACGCAGTTGTGTGCAAACTATGATTCCGGGAAATACTTATTTTTCGTTCTTCATGTACATAAACTACAAACGACGTCACGAAAGGGAGTCGACCGACGGTAGAAGAGAGTTACAGTAAAGATTTATGTAAAACCTTCTGCCTACGCCTGAGCGATGAAGGGCACGTCGACCTATAAGATCTATTGTACCATACGGCCAGAATAATGTTTAGGCGAGCAGATTCTCCACTTTTCTAACAAAGTTAATCAAGCTGCTGGCAGATGACTTCTTCATCTCTTCAGGGCTCAGAAGCTCCCTGTAGAAGATAGTTCTCCTGATTCCACATAAGGCTGGACACTCACATGCTATGTGCCCAAGCTGTTTCGTCTTCTTCAAGACACAACCGACAAAGTGAGGAGTCGGTTAATGCCTTTAGTACCTGTGTTGTGTATGTGGTTAGGTCCGTGGAACTCAGCATCCACTCCTGTTTCTATTTTGGAACCATCCGTAAACCACTTTCGACCATTTTGGCAAATAGGTGGGCTATTGTACGCCCATGCTTCTCTACTAGGGATCTCCGTAGAGAACCGTTTTTTGAAACATAAAGTCTTTGGAAAGCGGTCTGTTACCGCGCAGATTATGCCAAGTACTGTCATTTCAGAGAAAAAATCCTTTAACTCATGATGGTCGCTGAGAATATTGTCTCTTTCATTTCGATTAAACTTGCCGAGCTGCGAATCCCCCTTTATTTATGTATATGTGTAGAGGTGTTAGTCCTATTAAGGCTTCTATAGTCGCAGTAGGAGAGGTACGGCTGCGCATGGCTCCGGATATACCGAGACATGCAAGTCGCTTTACCCTTTGAAGCTTAGCAATGGCGTTCTTTTGTTTTGTTTTAGTCCGCCATACTAAAGAAGCGTATGTTATGATGGGCCTGATCATCATTGTGTAGAATGTAGATCTTAACACAGATAGGAATTCTAAGAAAGAATTTTATTTTCAAAATTTTGTGTGGGAATTGGGTAGGTGCGCTGACGGTCTATCCGATACGTGGCGCTGTTGTCCATCTCCGAAACCACTCCATCGATTTCAATGAAATATTGTGGATGGGTATGGTTGGTTCCAGTTTTAAAGATAGGAAACGAAAGTTTGATTTGAATGTGAAGAATCTCTAATCCAATGTCATGGAAGCGAAGATTGTGACCTAAAAATTCAAGCAACCATTATATAATTCTGCGGATTCCGATGATTTGCCATTGGTTTTCAAGCGCCTTCAATTTCCCATGTGTATCGCTTTCACTATGAAAAATAATAAGTTGCAACGACAATCGCAGGATATTTGTGACATAAATTATCCCATGTTTTTAAAATGGTCAATCGTATGTGGTGTGCTCACGTGTGAGTGAAAAAGTGGAAAGTTGGGAGACACTTCAATCATTGCGGTTTGATTTAAACACATCGACAATGCAATACTTCAGTTATTTATATTGTATTTAATATAAACTTTCGAATAAAGAATTTGAATTGACCGAATTACATAGAGCAGCATGAGCATTGCTCATTCTCGGAATTATTATTTTCATTACATTAACGAATTTGGGCGGAACGAAGTTCGCTGGGTCAGCTAGTGTACCCATAATACCAAAAGGTGCTCTCCTCTCCCCTTCCCTCCTTTCTTGTCCCACTCCTTCCTTTATTTTCCTACTAGTCCTATCTCTTATACCATTCTATTTCCGCATGGGCTGGATAAAGGTGCCATACGACCCGTGCCGAATATCAACCTGGCTGGGGGCTAGGTATTCCGATCGCTACTTGTAAACTCATAATAAAGCTGGATGCTATCAATAGAACAAATCTTAGGTGGACAACCGGCTCGACAAGTCTAGCGACAAAACAGATCTGGTCAAAGCTGGATCAAAGTCAGTGCTACAATAGGTGTCATCACAGGGCACTGTCTCATAGGCAGGCATGCAATAAGGCTTGGCGTATTGTCTAACGATTTTTGCAGAATCTGTCTTGACGAGGAGGAGGAAGAAACCATACTCCATCTCCTCTGCACCTGTCCGGCTCTCTCACAAAGACGATCTATATACTATAACGATTTGAACGATCTAAAAAACATTGACATACGTAATCTCCTTCGCTTCATCAGAAGCTCCAATTGGTTCAACGAGTAGGAAGAATTGAATTTTAGATTCATGTGGTATCACAAACACAAGGGACCTTATAATGGTCTAAGTTTGTCGGCTTGCCGGCAGCCACTTCAACCTAACCTAACTACCCATAATATTAATATTTTTGAAGATTTCGAAATGTTTAAATATGTTATGTTTTAAGTAAAATAAAACAAAACCCGAGCAAATCCTTTTGTAGATTTTGATGACGAAGAGTTTTACTAGATTTTACAGATTTGATAACAAAATTTTCATCCCATTCCTGAATTCTTAATTTTTTTCTTGCTGTCATTCAATAAGATTTGTTTAAGGCTGGGTGGCTGAGGATACACGTCTCTGCGCCCACGGCCCCGTAGTTGCTTGCAGTTCTTTCTTAAGAGATAAGCCAATAAATTTACGCAGGTAGTTATTGAAGCACAATTTTATTTTTCGACTTTGATATTGCATAAAGTACCAAAAACACCCTTTTTGGGTCCGGTGGGGCAATCCCTAGACCCTAGAGCAAACATTTTTATTTTTTTATGATTTAATTTTGTTGCCAATGATCTACTCTAGGTAGCTATTGAAGCACAATTTTGATTTCTTTGTTTACCGTCTTAAAACTGTAGGTTAATATGACTAAAACTATATAATCTTTGTGAAGGGACCAGGAACTATTTTTTTAATCTTTAGAAAGAGAATGGGTTTTGCATATTTGTATATCTGAACTATGATTAAGAATTAGATATTTAGTTCATAAAATAGTCAAATTCGAACTTTGTAAAGATTACTATTTTAATGCATTCTTAATTTTGTTTCAGAGCTCACGCATACATATGAAATGTAGTTCACAAATTATTCGATTTTTTACTCTCTATTGAGAATCTAATTTGCTTATTTTCTACTGCTACGAGTTCAGATACCAAAGGGTTAAAAAGAAAAACACACTCATTTGGCTTTAAAAAATTAATTCTTTTTGTTTTATTAATTCAAAATAAAATAATTAAAATAATGTAATTAAAGCATTCCTATATAGTGCATTGTCAACACTTATACAAAATGAAAAGTATGGTATTACAGTTTTTTTTTTTTTTTTTTTTTATTTCAATCAATCAAATGAGTACATCTACTGTTCTCGCTAGATTACTTAATACAAAATATATACTTAAAAACTACCACCAAAGCCTATCAACAGAATTAATTTATTTCTGAATGAATCCCTACCAAGATGAAAGTCAAATATACTAGAATACTTATTGGATTCCCTAAGACATCTAGAAATTGGTTCATTATAACCATAATTAACTCTATGATAAGGTACATAAAATAAAAGGCGATTTCTAAGAGCTCTCGAAGGAGCATAAAATCCAACTAATGATAAAAGGAAAGGGCAATCGATATAACCATTTATCAAATCACGAATAAACATAATCGAAAAATATTGCCTACGTTGTTGAGCGTTGTGGACTTTTCATTGATAGAAAGATTCATTTTATTCTGAGAAATGTAAATGTAAAATCCGAAACTTCTAGGGCAAATGCAAGTATCGAAAACCTAACTAAAAAAAAAGTCCATGAGTAAATTTCTGCTTTAGAAAAAATGTCCTGTTTGATTGTTCTTGTTTTTTTTTAATCTCCCTTTACATTATGCTGGTGGAGATGCTCAGTATGGCTTTTGGACGTAAAAAAAAAATTCACCTTATTCCGATAAGCTGTTTGGCTAGAAAGCCTATAAGTTTAAAATTAGTACTAACACTTCCCATTCTGTTTCTTTCCGCTCGACACTAGACTCTTAAAGAAAAACGGAATATAAATCCGTAAGACTGATAAGAACTGACAACATAAAACGTACCGTACATTATTGCAATGTATTTGCTAGAACTTCGTATATATTGCTAGAATATTTTGATGAATTGAAGTTTTTAAATACGAGTATAAAAATAATTAAGAGAAGTTCTGCTTTTCTAATTGGCAGATAATAAAAGTGCTGAACGCGATTAGCAGTAGCCTAAGAATAAAAAATTTAATAGTTGATATTATAATACACGTAATAATATTAGTTTTTAGTTCCCCGAAATGTGTAGACCACCCACATATCAATAAATTTATGTAGTGTTCTTAGGTATTCCCTTAATAGTACACAATACTTAGAGCTAGGGATGCCAGATTTTAAAAACTCCTCTGCGGGACAATTCAAATTGGAAACAAAAACTTCCCTTTGAAAAATGCTCGAGAGGAAAAACAAACATTGTTTGTTTGAACCTGAAGTATCACATTTCGAATCAGTGGAACTCATTTTATTTACATTGATAGCTACCATCTAAGAATTCGATATTTTATAGTTTTGTTATATGTATATAAATATTCAGACCCGAAGAAATAATGAAATGCTAATGAAAACGGCCACGTTCAATGTGCTCAGGCACACCTACGTGAAGTTAGCCCGCACTTTTTCTAGAATGAAAAACGTGAATTGCAGTTCGATAGACATTCGTTTGTAGTTGTTTGTAGTGAAATTTTTTTCGTTTGTAGTTCAAAGGTTAGAAAGTTAGAACCATTAGAAAAAAATTTCAGCCCGCACTTTTGGCTTTTTGAAACAAAAACTAGCCATGTCATCAGTAGCATTTGGAAGTAGGTAATCAGTTGTGTTTAGAGTCGCCTCCAAGGAAATTTCTTAAAAAGCTTTTAAAAACAATTTATAAAGCGATATATGGTATTGCATAGTGAGTGTAAAGACAGAGACTTGAATATAAGTGTTATTTTTGAAGTTATTACTTCTTTAGGCGCGTTGGGCACTTTTAGATGGGAAGAAATTAGTGAATTCGCGTCACCTTAAAAACGACACCGCGTCATCGTCACCGAAAAAACGACACGCGTCATCGTCACCGAGAAACCGACACCCGATAGATAGCGCTGTTGTCCATTTTTTTGAGAAACTCAACCGATCCCAATGAATTTTTGTATGTTTGCATGTTTGTATGCAGCTATAAAGATAGGATAGTTTTGGACCCGATAGGTGGCGCTGTTGTCGATTTTATTGAAAAACTCAACCGATCTCAATGAAACTTTGTTTGTGTGCATGGTTGTATGCAGCTAGAAAGATAGGATAGTTTTGGACCCGATAGGTGGCGCTGTTGTCGATTTTTTTGAGAAACTCAACCGATCTCAATGAAACTTTGTTTGTGAGCATGGTTGTATGCAGCTAGAAAGATAGGATAGTTTTGGACCCGATAGGGGGCGCTGTTGTCGATTTTTGTGAGAAACTCAATCGATCTCAATGCAACTTTGTAGTTATGTGCGCATGGTTGGATGCAGCTAGAAAGATAGGTTAGTTTTGTACCCGATAGGTGGCGCTGTTGTCGATTTTTTTGAGAAACTCAACCGATCTCAATGAAACTTTGTTTGTGTGCATGGTTGTATGCAGCTAGAAAGATAGGATAGTTTTGGACCCGATAGGTGGCGCTGTTGCCGGTTTTTCTTTAGAAACTCAACCGATCTCAATGAGACTTTGTTTGTGTGCATGGTTGTATGCAGCCAGAAAGATAGGATAGTTTTGGACCCGATTTTTTTGAGAAACTCAACCGATCTCAATGAGACTTTGTTTGTGTGCATGGTTGTATGCAGCTAGAAAGATAGGATAGTTTTGGACCCGATAGTTGGCGCTGTTGTCGATTTTTTGAGAAACTCAACCGATCTCAATGAAACTTTGTTTGTGTGCATGGTTGTATGCAGCTAGAAAGATGGGATAATTTTGTACCCGATAGGTGGTACTGTTGTCGATTTTTTTGAGAAACTCAACCGATCTCAATGAAACTTTGTTTTTGTGCATCGATTTATGCAGCTAGAAAGATAGGATAGTTTTGGACCCGATAGGTGGCGCTGTTGTCCATTTTCAGAGAAACTCAGCCGATCTCAATGAAACTTTGTTTGTGTGCATGGTTGTATGCAGCTAAAAAGATAGGATCGTTTTGGACCCGATAGGTGGCGCTTCTGTTGGTTTTTTTTAGAAACTCAACCGTTCTCAATGAAACTTTGTTTGTGTGCATGGTTGTATGCAGCCAGAAAGATAGGATAGTTTTGGACCCGATAGGTGGCGCTGTTGTCGATTTTTTTGAGAAACTCAACCGATCTCAATGAGACTTTGTTTGTGTGCATGGTTGTATGCAGCTGGAAAGATAGGATAGTTTTGGACCCGATAGGTGGCGCTGTTGTCGATTTTTTGAGAAACTCAACCGATCTCAATGAAACTTTGTTTGTGTGCATGGTTGTATGCAGCTAGAAAGATGGGATAATTTTGTACCCGATAGATGGCGCTGTTGTCCATTTTCCGAGAAACTCAGCCGATCTCAATGAAACTTTGTGTGTGTGCATGGTTGTATGCAGCTAGAAAGATAGGATAGTTTTGGACCCGATAGGTGGCGCTGTTGTCGATTTTTTTGAGAAAATCAATCGATCTCAATGAAACTTTGTATGTGTGCATGGTTGTATGCAGCTAGAAAGATGGGATAATTTTGTACCCGATAGGTGGCGCTGTTGTCCATTTTCCTAGAAACTCAGCCGATCTCAATGAAACTTTGTGTGTGTGCATGGTTGTACGCAGCTAGAAAGATAGGATAGTTTTGGACGACCCGATAGGTGGCGCTGTTGTCGATTTTTTTTGAGAAACTCAACCGATCTCAATGAAACTTTGTTTGTGTGCATGTTTGTATGCAGCTAGAAAGATAGGATAGTTTTGGACCCGGTAGGTGGCGCTGTTGTCGATTTTTTTGAGAAACTCAACCGATCTCAATGAAACTTTGTATGTATGCATGGTTGTATGCAGCTAGAAAGATGGGATAATTTTGTACCCGATAGGTGGCGCTGTTGTCCATTTTCCGAGAAACTCAACCGATCTCAATGAAACTTTGTTTGTGTGCATGGTTGTATGCAGCTAGAAAGATAGGATAGTTTTGGACCCGATAGGTGGCGCTGTGGTCAATTTTTTTTGAGAAACTCAACCGATCTCAATGAAACTTTGTTTGTGTGCATGTTTGTATGCAGCTGGAAAGATAGGATAGTTTTGGACCCGGTAGGTGGCGCTGTTGTCGATTTTTTTGAGAAACTCAACCGATCTCAATGAAACTTCGTTTGTGTGCATGGTTTTATGCAGCTAGAAAGATAGGATAGTTTTGGACCCGATAGGTGGCGCTGTTGTAGATTTTTTTGAGAAACTCAATCGATCACCCTCAATATCTTCTGCACCCAATACCATGCCTGCTCCTCCCACTGTCGCTCCCCGTAAGCTTATAAAACATTTTGGCACGACATGGACACACTCCGATTGGCAAAGCAGACTCGATAAACTGGAGTCTGAAAACCTTACCACCCTTTTCATCAAAGGCGCCCCCCAAATGCAGATACTTCCTGGATTAAGACATTTTTCTGTAAAAGATATGGCATTACGATCAGCCATTGCAAAATGTTTAGCCATAAAACTAATCGCAATTTTAAATTAGACCTCCCCACTAAGTATGAATGGTTATTCCTTAGGCCTGCTGGAGATATACTCAACCTCGGCATGATGAGTATATGCAAGTGGATGGATAAGCCCTCTAACGCTCATAGTAATAAGTTATCAAAATCTGTCCCCTCCTTCAATAACAATAAACCTAGTAATAAGATACCAAGACCTGTTCCCAATTCCCGTCCTAAACCTGACTCGAATTGGAGCCTAAAAACCAATCTTTTTCCTAATTTTGCCCCTCCTACCCATATCCCCAACAATCCACCTTCTAGTTCTTTAAATGTATCTAAGCCATCTAAGGCCCCGCGTAACCGCGTCTCTTTTAGACTTACTTCAACATCTAGCACTATCTCCTCTACCCCATTCACTATATCACCGTCGACCAATAATTCTTTCCCGAATTTTGATTTAACAACAGGTGCCAAATACCCCAATTTCATTAGTTCCCATTTCATAAATCCCACATCTAATGACTTACCTAATATCTCAGCTAAACCCTCTTCATCTACTATGCCTTCGTCTATTCCTTCCCCTACAACGACCACCACTACTATCCCATTTCTTTATCCCCTGTTGCCACCCCTTGTTAAATTAACCCGGCAAACCTTTGATTCCACAGAATGTCGATATGCGCTCTCTAGGCTTAGAGAAAAAAAGACTTACGAGAATACTCGTCTCTTTCTTGCATATCTTCACGATAAATCTGACTCAGTTTGCTACGAGGGTAAAACAAAAACTAGCGTCATGGTTTCCATCCAGCAGGAAGGTCTCCCTACCGACCTTACCAATCTAATGAACATTTACACCAAGTTCCATGAATCTTTCAATATATCTCCTCAAAGAGTAGTGGAAGACCTTACTGCATATGGAAACTTTGTTCACTCCAAAAGAATATCACACCTCCAACGGAGCCGGGTTGACCACAACTCATTTTTTCGTCCCTAAAGTGTCATACCGACCATCTCTTCACCAATCATCTCCCAACAAAATTCCTCTTACTTTTTATTACCAGAATGTAAGAGGCCTTCGCTCCAAAACCAGTTCTGTTCTGCGCCAGTCTCATGCTCTTCCATTCGATATATATGCCCTAACCGAAACCAACCTAACCCCCGACATAAAGAGCCAACAGTTATTTCCCCCTTCATTCAATGTCTTTCGAGACGACGAAATTCCTCGCCCCTCAAACAATTCTCCTTGTCGAGGCGTTCTTCTGGCCATCCACAATAGCCTTGACTCATCCCCTGTTGCTACTTCCTCATCTTCGAAACTTGACTTTGTGTCAATAAAAATTACACTCCCCCAGAGATCCCTTTACGTTATATGCTTCTATATTCTACCAGCCCAACCTATTGAATCGTACCAACTAGCCATCGACGCGATTGACAAATTAATCGACACATCTGACTCCCTTGACAATATCTTCATTTTCGGCGATTTTAATCTGCCTCAGCTGCACTGGTCTCCATCAGATGATGAATCTTTCTTCATAGCTTCAAATGCCAAATCAACTAAGGAATGCTTTATTTTTAGATAGCCTGACAGACCCTAGTCTATTTCAAGTTAGCGGGGTCTCAAACTTTATGAGTAGGAAATTAGACCTAATATTCACAACTGACCCCATTAATTCCTCAGTCTCACCTTGTACCCTTTCTCTATCTACTATTGATAACCTTCATCCCCCTCTTCTTCTTTCATTTTTCCACAACTCTCCACCCAGTCCAGTTCTCCCGCAGTCATCTCCTCTTACGACTTTCACAAAGCTAACTTCCAAAAAATTAATGCCTATCTCAGTAGATGCTCTTTCGACTTTGCCAATCTATCATTAAATGATGCTCTTTCCATGTTTTACAGAGAGCTATTTACCTCTATTTCTCTCTATGTTCCCTTTTCTCGACATAGAACTTCATTAAATTCCCCCCCGTGGTATAATCGAAGACTTCGTTCCTTACGTAACAAAAGAAATAAACTATGGACAGTATATCTCCGCACTGGTTCTTCTTCCGACTATTCCAATTATCTCGGTATTTATCTTAATTTTTCCCAGCTTTATAACTCTCTCTACCAACGCTATCTAAATGATGCACATACCAATCTAATAAACGACCCTATTTGCTTTTTCCAATTCGTAAACTATAAAAAAAAATCGGACGGCTACCCTCCTTCTCTTTCTTACGAAAATGTATCTTCCACCGACCCACATACCATTGCCAACTTTTTTGCCACATATTTTAAGTTATCCTTTGCCGATGACTCCTTCTCACCAGATACCTTTTACTTCAACTACCTACCTCACTTCTCTATCGGTCCCTTTCTCTCTCATATTGAAAATAAGTTACAATTGCTTAATAACGAATTCTTACCCGGCCCAGATGGTCTTCCAGCCATTTTCCTTAAGAAGCGTTCTTCCAATCTCTCGCTCCCACTTTCTTATCTCTTTCATCTTTCTCTCTCAAATGGAGAATTTCCCCAGATTTGGAAAACCTCTTTCATTACACCGATACACAAAAAAGGCTCAAAAAGTGAAATTACTAATTACCGCCCAATAGCTAAACTCTCGCATATACCTAAACTTTTTGAAAGTATTGTATATGAAGTCTTAAGCTTTCGGACCAAGTCCCTTATTTCACCCTACCAACACGGTTTCCTGAAAGGTAGATCGACTACTACAAATCTCGTCGAACTTGTTTCCTTTGCCGTCTCATCCCTAGAGAATGGCAATGGAGTCGACGTCATCGCAACTGACTTCAGCAAGGCGTTTGATAAGATATCACATCAATTAATCCTCTTCAAATTGTCTGCCCTTGGCTTTGAACCTATATTGATAAAATGGATATCTTCCTACCTTGAAAACTGGTATTACAGCATTCGCTTTAGGTCCGTACTGTCGTCCTCCTTTTTAGCAACATCTGGAGTCCCACAAGGCAGCCATTTAGGTCCCCTTCTCTTCATCCTAACGGTAAATGATCTTGAGAAGGTCATCAAACACTCATCTCTCTCTCTTTACGCAGATGATGCTAAAATCTTCAAAACCATCTCTTCACCTCAAGACTCCTGCCTCCTTCAAGAAGACCTTGACAGTTTTTCGACCTGGTGTCTCAAAAACTGCTTAGAACTCAACATCAACAAATGCCAATCCATTACCCTATCACGCAAGCGCAACAAGTCCCCTCCCCGACGTTACCTTCTCCATGGTCAACCAATTTCTCTCGTTCATTCTCTTCGCGACCTCGGCGTATTGTATGACAGGGAGCTAAACTTTCATTCGCATATTGACGAAATAATTTGTAAGGCTAACTCATCACTCGGCTTTGTTAAACGATGGTCTAAAGAATTTTCCGACCCTTACGTGACTAGATCTCTCTACATCTCTTTAGTTCGCCCCCTCCTTGAATACGCTAGTCAAGTGTGGTCTCCTTTTCATAGAGTTCATGTAGACAGAATTGAGAACGTCCAACGTCGCTTTCTTCGATTCGCCCTTCGAGGTCTGCCTTGGGACGATCCTTTTATCTTGCCACCCTATATTGACCGGCTCAATCTCATTAACCTGAATACCCTGGAGGAACGCAGAGACGCTGCAGACATTCATTTCATTTTTCGTCTTTTCTCCGGCTCCGTCGACTGTGCCTCTCTTTACAACTCTATTTTCTTCAACACTAACCCCCGTAATTTACGTTGCCCTCGGCTCTTTTATCCACCACACCATCGTACCTCATATGGCTCCAATGAACCGATATCCCGTATGCTGCGAAAGGTTAATTCCAACCTTTCAGTTTTCGATTTCAACCGCAGCGCTGCCCACCTGAAACTCGATCTCCTTCACCACTCTCCTTATCTTTAAGTCTTTTCATGTCTTATTTTTTAGTATCTTAGTCTTAAGCTGTTACTTTAAGCCTAAATGTTAATTTTAGCTTGAATTAAGCCAAATATATGGGGGTATTGCCCCCACTAAAATTAAAATTAAAATCTCATTGAAACTTTGTATGTGTGCACGGTTGTATGCAGCTAGAATGATAGGATAGTTTTGGACCCGATAGGTGGCGCTGTTGTCGATTTTTTTGAGAAACTCAACCGATCCCAATGAAACTTTGTATGTGTGCATGTTTGTATGCAGCTAGAAAGATAGGATAGTTTTGGACCCGATAGGTGGCGCTGTTGTCGATTTTTTTGAGAAACTCAACCGATTTCAATGAAACTTTGTTTGTGTGCATGGTTGTATGCAGCTAGAAAGATAGGATAGTTTTGGACCCGATAGGTGGCGCTGTTGTCGATTTTTTTGAGAAACTCAACCGATCTCAATGAAACTTTGTTTGTGTGTATGGTTGGATGCATCTAGAAAGATAGGATAGTTTTGGACTCGATAGGTGGCGCTGTTGTAAAATAATATGCATTATTTTTCATGTAGGTACCTACAATAGCGCTTTAAATGAAAGTAAAAATTATAATATATGTAATATTTGTATTAGTAGTTTATAATAATCAGTAAAGAAACACTTCATTTAAAAGTATTTCCTGACGATTCGAAAGATGCACACATGTAATTGTTCAAGTAATAACTTCTGTCGGCACTCCCGGAGTGCTTGTCTTTTTTTTTTTTTTTAATTATTTTTGAGTAATACGAATAAAATACTGACGTTAAAATCAAAATTGTGGAATTCACCGAAATTCGTTTTAAAGCAAACTTGATATTTTTGTTTCTCTTCAACCAAATTTTTCAGTTGTTTCATATCCTCTCTTAAATTAATAACAATGTTTTCATGTGGCGAATGCTCTGCCCACCTCCCTGCCGAGGGGGATTTCGTGACTTGCTATACGTGCGATCGTAAAATGCATTTTGGTTGCACTACAATTTCGGAGAGATCCTATAGGAAGATGTTGCAAAATGTTGCATCCCCAACTCAGCCTGCCCCGAAAAGATTAAGAAGTCCAATTTCTCCAAATGGAATAGTACCCGTAGCAGCACCAGTAAATAATGACAACAACACTGCCGTGCTATATGAGATGAAAACACTCCGTAACGAGATGGCTGACATTAAATCAAGTTGCGAATTTGTAGCACATAAATACGAGCAAATCAATCAACACATGTTGAACAATAATGATCTTCTCAAGAAGCTTTCAGACGAGATAAAGGAACTTAAAGAAAGTAATGCACGTAAAGATCAGCAAATTTTACTTATGGAAACTAAAGTTAACACACTGGAACAACAACTGCTGAAAAACAACATTGAAGTCAAGAATATTCCACCGACAACAAACGAAAATTTAACTGAAGTTATTCAAGCTATAGGTAAAACTATTAACTGCGTGATAGAAGTAACCGACATAGCTGACATCTATAGAACAAACAAAAGAAATGCAAAAAAATCTTCGATTATTGTCTCATTTACAAGTTATGCACGAAAAGCGAATTTTGTAAAAAATGCGAAATTGCAAAGAAGAGTCCAACTGTACAAGGTAGGAGAAAACTTGCAGAACAATGAGGTAAACAGAGAGACACAGGGCGATGCAGTTGTGTTTGTGAACAACCACCTGACACCTGACACCAACAAACAAGCACTTGCTCTTGCTCTGGCTAGCGAAGAACAAGGCTAGAGAGTGCAGTTGGAGATTTGTGTGGGAGACAGCTGGCAAAATATTTGCAAGAAGAGAAGAGAACACAGATTCGATTCACATCAGCTCAGCTAGTGATGTTAGTAAAATACTCATTTAATAGCTTACAAATTGAGTAAAAAAGAAACACAAAGCAACGTAATGAAAACAATGGAGAAAACAAATAATGAAACTGATGTCGATTATAAGGTAATCCATGGTTTTACCGGCATTGACAAAAGTTTTCTTAAAAATAAAACTTTTTGCTGTGTGTGTTTTAATATTCGGTCCTAAGGAAAAATTGGAACATTTTTCTTGCAGAAATAGAACATGTTTTAAGCTATATAGATCTTATTATCTTAAACGAAATTAATATAAAAAATAATGAAAATGAATTATATTATATAGATGGTTTCGAACAAGAATTTCTTAACCGAAAAAATATGAAAGACTCAAAACAAATACCGTGTCTTATGAAAGTATAGACATAGAAATAATGGAAAAAAATAAAAAAAGCGCATTCATGCGATCTACAGACCACCGAAACGAAATATAGTAGACTTCATAAAAGAACTTGAGGGGAATATTCAAGTTAGAAACGAGCTTATAGTTTTGGGAGATATGAATTTAAACTTACATAATATAAGTGACTCACAGGTAATTGGATACATGGAAATGATGGCAACAAAGGGATTAACAAACGTTATAAAACAAAGTACTCGTGTAGTACCGGGCACAAACACCGCCACACTGATTGATCACTTATTTGTCAGCATTACAAACAGCGAAATTATGTCAGCGGTCATTGAAACAGACATATCAGATCACTACGCACTGATGTATACCACACTGAAGGACACCGGCAATGAAGATGTACACGAAGTGCGCGGACGAATCGACCAACAGAGGGTTAATCTTCTGATTGAACAGACTGATTGGCAGCAACGCTGTGAGGAAACCAACCTAGAGTGCCTTTATAGCAAACTTGTAGATGAAATTAACCACATATATACACAATCAACAAATACAAACAAAAACAAACAGAAACGTCAGTACAAACCTTGGATAACCTCCGATATGGTCCAAATGTGCAAAAGAAGAGACGAATTGTATAGAAGGTGGAAAAACAATCCGCGAAATCAAGATTTGCAAAGTGAATATAAACACTATCGAAACTTTGTAAGTAAAAAAATATTATTTGGTAAATCGAGCTACTAACGGGTGATTTTTTAGCTGGTTTGGTTTTGGCAACACTGGTTTTGACAGCTGACGTGTGTTTAGTACCTTGTGTCACTGTCAAACAGCTTCAGTTTGGTTTGCAATTTAACCATGGATCGTCTTACAAATGAATAACGCTTGCAAATTATTGAATTTTACTATCAAAATTCGTGCTCGGTTCGAAATGTTCATCCCGCTTTTTTATCGAAAAATTGTGTTCAGCGATGAGGCTCATTTTTGGTTGAATGGGTACGTAAATAAGCAAAATTGCCGCATTTGGGGTGAAGATCAGCCAGAAGCATTGCAACAGCTACCAATGCATCCCGAAAAAGCCACTGTTTGGTGCGGTTTATGGGCCGGCGGCATTATTGGGCCATATTTCTTCAAAGATGATGCGAATCGCAGCGTTACTGTCAATGGTGAACGCTACCGAGCGATGATAACAAACTTTTTTTTGCCCGAAATGGAAGTTCTTGACTTGCATGATATGTGGTTTCAACAAGACGGTGCCACATGCCACACAGCACGCGAAACAATGGCGCAATTGCGAGGCGAGTTTGGTGAACAGTTAATTTCACGTTTCGCGCCGGTCAATTGGCCGCCTAGATCGTGCGATTTGACACCATTAGATTATTTTTTGTGGGGGTATGTCAAGGCTAATGTGTATAGGGACAAGCCCGCTTCGATTGACGCACTGGAAGCCAGCATCCATGCATTCATTCGTGAGATATGTGTGAAAGAGTATGCCAAAATTGGACTCAGCGGATGGGCTACCTGAGACGCAGCCTCGGTCAACATTTGCATGAAATTATCTTTAATTGCAAGGTTCAAACTATCGATTCAAATAAATATTTCATTCATTTTTTCGAATTTTTTTGTGTTTTTTTTTTTTTTAAAGTTCTAAACCTCTTAAAAATCACACAATTTATAAATTCAAAGAACGATCCCAGGAAGAACGAAGTTCTTGGGAGGAGGAAAAAGTTGATAGATGACATAATTATCAACAACTTGTGACAATTGTGAATGAGTTTGCCGAGCACTTCACAACACAAGTACCTAGAATTTTGCACATCTGTAACGAAATTACATATAAACATCAAAAACGGAATATTGTCCACTCTATGTTCCTCAAGGAAGCAAGTGAAGAGGAAGTGTATAGCATGTTGTGTTGTCTAAAACCGAATAAAGGTCCTGGAGCAGACAATATTAGACAAATTGACCTGAAATGTAACGCTATAACTCTGACTCCGATTGTGAAGCAAATCATTAATCAAAGTTTTGATCAGGGTTTCATACCAAAGGCGCTTAAAACATCAATTCTACGGCCTATTTACAAAGGAAGAGCTAAGACAGAAATTGGAAACTGCAGACCAATTTCGATCTTAATAATAATAATAGTTGGCGCAACAGGTCTATAGGGACCCAGGGCCTAGCTTCTCGCAACCATTCGTTTTGTGTGAGTTTTTAATTTTTGGAACGAATGGAAGGGATCTACAATTTTATGCCGGTTCCAAACGGGCCGATTGAGAAGCTCTTTAATGACAGTTATACTCTCGGATGTTTGTCAGACGTTCGCGAGAGGTGGCGCAGTGAAAAAAACCCTGAGTTGGAATTTGGGTTTTTGCGGGATTCGAACCTGGATCCCTCGCTTAGTAGTCCAACACACTAACCACTAAGCCACTGCGACCATTTCGATCTTACCTGTGGTAGAAAAATGTATGGAGGAGATTTTTGTTGATCGCTTAAAGAAATTTATAAGTAAACACAATGTTTTGCAACCAAACCAATATGCGTTTCAAAAAGGAAAGAGTACTGGAAGACTATTCCTTAAAACATCAATTCTACGGCCTATTTACAAAGGAGGAGCTAAGACAGAAATTGGAAACTACAGACCAATTTCGATCTTACCTGTGGTAGAAAAATGTATGGAGGAGATTTTTGTTGATCGCTTAAAGAAATTTATAAGTAAACACAATGTCTTGCAACCAAACCAATATGCGTTTCAAAAAGGAAAGAGTACTGGAAGACTATTGGGAGAGATGTCGAACGTTATTACCACCGGCTTGAATAAAAACCACCACGTGCTAGTTATGTTTGTGGATTTCAGTAAAGCCTTTGACACGCTGGTGCACGACAAGCTGCTAGATTGCCTATGTCAGATCGGAATTAGAGGAAAGGTAGCAAAGTGGCTAAATAACTATTAATCTGACAGAACATTTAGGGTGAAGATTGCAAACATAGTCAGCGAGGAGAAGAAGAGCATCTATGGCGTTCCACAAGGGTCCAAACTGGGCCCTATATTGTTTGTTCTGTTCACAAACGAACTTCTTCGTGTTTTTGAAAAATCGACTGCATTTGCATACGCAGATGACATTGCTATAGTGGTCAAACATCAACAACTGGAAACGGCGATTGCAATAATGCAGAAGGAATTCGACAAAGTGTCAAGATGGTGCCACGATCACAACTTGGTGATAAACTCGGAGAAGACAAAGCTGATACACATACGCACACCGAATCAAAGAACGACAGATGTAAATATCTTTCATCAAAATGAAAGCTGTCCAACCACACATAGGAGCGAAGCAATTGAGGTCGTCAAATCAATCAAGTATTTAGGTATAATCATCGACGAGCATTTCATTTGGCACGAACACATTCAGCGTTTGCGCTTGCAGTTAAAAAGTGCTGTTTTTGCGATGGTTTATCTGAAGAAGTACACTACAACAGATGTCCAAATGCAAGTGTACTACTCACTGGCTGAATCGAGAATTCGGTACGGCATTTTGGCTTGGGGAAATGCATCGAAAACGCACTTGGACAAAATACATAACCTCCAACGACGTCTGGTAAAAATTATAGAAAATAACAATAATCCATTTCAATTTCTAGACGTCAAGAGCTGCCGTCACCTTAAATATGATGACGGCAGCTCTGTAGTACTACAATGACTCACGTTTCCAACAACCCATACGTCATAATCAGAACACTAGAAGACGAGCACAACAACTTCTCGAAATACCTGGAGTATTTAACAAATATGGACGAAGACAATTAGCTCACAGTATTCCAACATTGATGAACTCACTACCAGCTAACCTAAAAAATATAGTTAATTTCAAAAAACGCAAAAAAGATCTTAAAAAATATTTCCTTAACTCTAATTAATTTTTGTTTTAAATTATTAATACTTTAACATACAATTTTAATTTAAAAAAAAAAATCGAGCTGTCGTGGGACGGCCGAAAGAAGCGAATCATTGGACGTAAAGTATTGGCCCGTGTTACGTGGCGGCCTATTTAAAATTCATTTTAATTTTTCATATTGCCAGTTAGTTTAGATTACTCTCTCTGTTCCTCTTTCGCTCTCTATACACATATATTTAAGAATTTTTCGACTTTTCTTTTTTCCTAAACCATCCCTGAATCAAGACGAACAACACAAAACAAAAATCATCCAAATCGGTGGAGCCGTTCAATTCATTTTAATTTTTCATAGTGCCAGTTAGTTTAGATTACTCTCTCTGTTCCTCTTTCGCTCTCTACACACATATATTTAAGAATTTTTCGACTTTTCTTTTTTCCTAAACCATCCCTGAATCAAGACGAACAACACAAAACAAAAATCATCCAAATCGGTGGAGCCGTTCTAGAGTTTTCATCTTCCAAGTGCGCCATGGAGGGGGAAGTTAACGCTACGGTGACGATTTTTTTCGGTTTACTCCCCATCTTTTTGAATAATTTATATGCGTGACCCACCGACCGTCCGTAAAAAAGCTATATTCGCTTCAAAAAACAGTATTAACATTTAAACTCACTTTTTATTGTAATACTTCCAAACATGAAAATATTTGAAACGCAATCACCTGCAGATAAGCCTTGAGCTTCGCAGGTAACATATTTATTTATAACGTTTTTAAAGAAATAAATAAAGAAATAAAAAAAAAAAAAAGTTGCATTTGAAATCGTTTGTAGTTGTTTGTAGTGAAATTCTTTTTGAAGCGAATATAGCTTTTTTACGGACGGTCGGTGGGTCACGCATATAAATTATTCAAAAAGATGGGGAGTAAACCGAAAAAAATCGTCACCGTAGCGTTAACTTCCCCCTCCATGGCGCACTTAAAAGATGAAAACTCGAGAACGGCTCCACCGATTTGGATGATTTTTGTTTTGTGTTGTTCGTCTTGATTCAGGGATGGTTTAGGAAAAAAGAAAAGTCGGAAAATTCTCAAATATATGTGTGTAGAAAGCGAAAGAGGAACAGAGAGAGTAATCTAAACTAACTGGCACTATGAACCGAGAAAAGGTGAAAGCGGTAGCGTATATATCTTTTCTCTCTATAATATAGATAATGTAAATAACAGAAGATATATAAAATATATATGTATATATATGTATATATGTGTGTAGAGAGCGAAAGAGGAACAGAGAGAGTAATCTAAACTAACTGGCACTATGAAAAATTAAAATGAATTTCAAATAGGCCGCCACGTAACACGGGCCAATACTTTACGTCCAATGCTTCGCTTCATTCGGCCGTCCCACGACAGCTCGATTTTTTTTTTAACATAAATTTCTTATTTCCGAGATATGAGGACATTTGTGTTTGCACCTGTAACTCCGAATTTACAAAAAAGAGAAATAATTTAAAACCACTGGTGCATAAGGCATATCCTAGCTTAAATAACTGCATTTAAAATTTCTGAATTCACTTAAGCGTTACTTAATAAAAAGCAATAAAAGTCAAAAAACGCATCACTTTAGAGTTGCATCCATATATGGGCTTCCCAATAACAACAAAACAAGGGTAAACACATTTTCGCAAAGCACTCATCTGTGCCCATCGACATGAGTCACTAACTGTCAATTAGCAACAACAACCAATCAATGAACCCCGATTTTATCCAACAGTTTTTTCTATTCCTTCGAATAACATTAAAACCTAACCCCTTTGAAACAATTATTTATAACAACAAAATTGCAATTTTTGCAAAGCCTGTATTCCTGACTATCTAATCCAATTCAAATTTTGTGATTTTATCACAAAGAAAAAAAATTAGATGAAACTTAAGCGAACACTACTTCGTCATATAAACTCATATCCATATTTCAGTTATTAAGCAACTCAAAATAGTGAAATCTATTTTTTTCTAATGCTTTCTGTTAGATGTATCTAATGGAGCGAACAAAAATTACCTCTTATCAATAGATACCGATTTATAGAAAATTTAAGAAAATGGTTGAAATCGTCTTCGCAGACTGATTTAAGGGGACGGATATTTCAAATGCTGGACAACTACAAATGACAAAAACCAGTTGGTTGTTAGAAAGCATGTGTGCTCTATCTGATAAAACCTTAAATATCGAAATTGACCAAACCAAAAAGAATTTATAAGCAATTTAAGCATGCGATATAAGACCGCGTTATCTTCGAAACGGTACATTGCCGAGTGATGGAATTTCCTATTTCAACAGTTTTCCACCTCACCAATCTAATAAAACGAAAATTGTATCAATCGGCCTAACGGTTTAGGATTTATATGCAATTTAAGCGAAATTGTAGCTTAATTTTTTTTTGGAAGTTAGCCCGCACTTTTTCTAGAATGAAAAACTGAGTTTGCAGTTCGATAGGCATTCGTTTTTTTTCTTTTGTAGTTCAACCGTTAGAAAGTTAGAACCATTTGAAAAACAAATTTTCAATCCCTTAAAACCTTGTTATCTCCGAAACCGTGGCAAGCAGAGCTATGAAATTTTGTGTGTCGAAAGTGTTTGCCATTACTAATCTAATAGAATTCAAATTATATCAATCGGCTTAGCGGTTTATGATTTATTTGAAACTAGCTGGCCCGGCGAACTTCGTTCCGCAAAAATTCGTTAATGTAGAAATTATTAATTCCGAGCTTTCGCTTCAGGTCAATTTAAATTCCTTATCCAAAAATTATATTAAAGTAAATACAATTGCAACAACCGCAGCGATTTACTTGTCGCTTTTACCGCTTTTTCACAGAAGTACTTAATGGTAGGTACATAGCATTTTTCGTTCCATTTACGGGTGCGTACACGTACAAAGCGAGAGGTTTGCCGACACGTGAGCACGCCACATACAATTGACCATTTGAGAAACATGGAACGCTATGCTGATGACGACTGTGTTGTTGTCTATCTCGGTCTCCAGTATGGACGACAGCATGATATTCTTTCCCGAAGTTCCGACATATTCTCTCGATTGTTAATATTCCGATCTGACTGTTCGTCCTGATATTCTGCGACGTGAAACGTTTGACCTTCTCACTGGCGACATGATCAAATTTATCTTGGAATCGCCGAATCCCATACAAACGTTCATCCCCTATATCATCCTGTCAAAGTTTTGTTTTCGAGACATAAAGTAGCCTATGGCCTTCCTTGGGCCCAATCGAAACCATCAAGCTCAAAATCTTTAAAAACTAACCATCCTGTCTCGAGTTATGCGCGTAAAAACTCAAAACGCTCAACAACTACTCCTGTGGACTGTCATCATCTCAAACATTTCAACTTACTCACTCATAGGTACTAATGCAAGGATCCTGACAAAACTTGGCAAACAAAAATGATGCATTCAAACACCATCAAACAAATCGAAGGAGGTATCTACTCCATTTCAAAAAGCTACTTAATACTTGCGTAACATAGTAAACATAAGCAAACTTATTAGGTGTATTTAAAAAAAAAAAATTCAAAATTGTTGGCAACAACATTTTGCTTGCAAAATAATTTAAATAATTGACAACAACAATTGCCATTAAAATTAAAAATATTTTTTTTTATATTTGAAGTATCACTACTCGATTTCCACCCCGTTTATTATTTTTCAAAGTGCATTTCCCCATACAAACTTTCATAACCTTTTTCATCCCCTCAAAGTTTTATTTTCGCGACAAAAAGTAGCCTATAACCTTCCTTCAGTGTTGCCGCTGAGGAAAAAAATTTGTCGCTAGACCTTAACCTAAAATCCGCTAGAAACGTTAGTTTTTGAATTGCGAAAATCCGCTAGAAATCCCTAAAATATCAATTTGAATGTACCTAAGTAAAAAAATGTATTTATTTTTAAAATGAATTGTTAATTAATAAATTATTAATCAAATTAAATACTACATTAAAAAAAAACAACAAAAATAAAAAGCCTCAACAAAAATCTCTGTCTCGTCACCTACTAAACATCTGCCTTTTGCATGTGCAACCACCAACCACGCGTAGGTCGCGATGTGAAAAATTATATTCGAATGGGTCGGAGATGCCACTTTTAGCGGATTCGTGTACCAGGTGGTGTAGTAATGAAAAGTAGCCAGAATTCGCCAATTTTTTTTTTTAGCGACAACATTTTATTAAAAATCGCCGAGGGCTTTAAAAATACGCTAGAAATAGCGACAAAATCGCTAAAGTGGCAACAGTGCCTTCCTTGGTCCAAAACGAAATCGTCAAGCCCAAAATCGTTGAAATCCAACAATCCTTTATCGAGTTATGCGCGCACACACGGACTTCATTGCCTTTTATATATATAGATTTAAGCAAAATTTGGGCTTCTAACTTAAGGTCTCCATAACTCAAAAACTGTTGAACTATAAACGATGAAACTTTGCATTTCTATTCTCTGAACCCTTTTTTACCTATGATATCAAATAGAAGACAGCCCGCATTACTGGACACTTTTTATTCGCAATTTAAGGGGAGCTTATAATGGTCTAAATTAACCCATTTTTAAGCGATCCGATATTTCCACTTCTAACGAGTTATGAAGGATTTTGGACACACACCTGTTCATGACAACTATGCAAAAGTGCCTCGAAGGAGGAACGTTTCCCGAAAAGTGGAAAATGCAGCATTTGGTCCTGCTACCAAAAGGGAAGAAGCCTCCGGGAGAACCATCTTTCTATCGCCCAATATGCCTATTGGACACCATGGGAAATATCCTCGTGAAGATAATCTACAATAGATTACTCGCAGTGGCAGAAGACAAAGGAGCCCTCTCAGACTACCAAATTGGCTTCAGGAAAACGCGATCCACGGTTGATGCCATAAGAGCAGTAGTTGACATTGCACAAGGCGCCATCTAAGGCGAACGATGGCTCCACGGGACAAAAGAGTACTGTGCGATAGTAACGTTGGACGTTAGAAACGCTTTTAACTCGGCGAACTGGTCATTTATTAGAAGATCCCTCGCCAGAATGGATACACCGTACTACTTGCTGCGTATAGTGACAAGATACTTCAGCAACAGGAAGTTGAGATACAACACAGATGAAGGTGAAAAATACTACAACGTCACTGCCGGAGTTCCACAGGGATCGGTCTTAGGGCCCTTATTGTGGAACATCATGTACGACGGGGTACTACGATTGGCGCTGCCTGAGGCAGTGATGGTAATTGGATTCGCCGACAACATTGCCGTTGTGACAGTGGGTAAACAGATTCATACTGTTGAATCCACTACAAACGAAGCAATTACCCGGATAAAAGATTGGATAGCAACAGCCAGTCTAGAACTAGCAGATCATAAAACAGAAGCTGTCCTCATAACAAGTCCAAAAACTGCAGAGTTCGCCAACTTTTAGGTTGGTAACCAATTAATCAGGTCCAAAGAAGCAGTTAAATACCTCGGAGTAATGCTGGACAATAGATTGCGCTTCAAAACACACGTGGACTTTATAGCCAAGAAAGCATCGCAAATGCAAGGTGCTCTATCGCGCATACTGCCTAACCTTGGTGGACCTGGATACGCAAGACGGATCCTACTCTCCAGAGTTGTTACATCAGTTTTACTGTATGAAGCTCCAGTTTGGGCGCAGCACTGAAGACAAAGGAGACCAAAAGAAAAATATTATCGACATATAGACTCTCCGCGCTATGTACAATTAGCGGCTTTCGAACCATATCGGACGAGGCTGCATTTGTAATAGCTGGAATGGTTCCTATCGATATGAAATGTTGAGGATATATAATAGAAGAGCCTTAAACCAATACAGTGGTGGTGAAATCAAGAAGATAAAAATCGAAGAAAAGGCAGCGTCAATAGCAATGTGGCAAGCCCGCTGGAATAACACAACGAAAGGCAGATGGACATACCAACTCATACCGATAATCCAGGAATGGATAGAACGTGACCATGGAGACTGCAATTACAACCTTACGCAGTTCTTATCGGGCCACGGTGGCTATCGGAAATATCTGTATCATTTCGGGCATGACAACTCACCATCTTACCCCGAATGTGTAAATGAATACGAAGATACTGAGCACGCAGTATTTTATTGCCCGCGCTTCATGGCATGGAGAACTACTCTGCCCAGCCCGTCAGAAACTGTCAACCACATATTGCAATCACAGGAGAACTGGGCAGAATTATGTAATTTTATAACCATCGTACAAAATGAGCTACGGAGAATTGAAAAGCAAAGGAAAGCTAGAGTAGAAGCCTTAGAGGCCGCAGAAACACCAGAACCAGGTGACACAACACGAATAGCTTGAATGCTAACCAGCCCCGCGAAGTAATACCTAACGGCAGTCCCACGGGGATAGTGGTTGAAGTGTGTTGGATGTGGATTAGTACGTAGGCGCATTCCTGGCATCGATTATTCGGGGTTGCTAATCGTGCATGTTGGTAGCACGGGCTACCGCATCTTTAGAAGATTACCACATCCATTGGCGCAACCAAAAAAAGAAAAAAAAAACTATATTTTCTAGTGGCAACCGTGTCCCCAAGCTGGGTTTAGTTTCTCAAACTGTAAATTCGTATGTCTGTTTGGCACAAATTTGAGTCGCGCCCGCTCTTAGGTTGATGCTAGTACAAAGCGCTTATAAGAGTGCTATTAGTTAGTATCAATTTAACGCTCTTAATACAGGATGGCTATAATTTTGCGCCAGTATTATTATTTATTAGTAGAACTATTAATTATTAATGAATACCTAGTAAGCTGCAGCAAACATTTTAAATACAAACTCGAAAGAGCTGTGATATCGAGATTTGAATGAATAAAATTGTCGCGGTATGACGAATTTTCCCATTTTATTTTAACATCTAACAGAAGGCTAGAAATAGCTTCTCAATAATTAGCCGTTTGCAATCGGCATAAAATACTTTTAGATCACTTCCATTCGTTCCAAAAATTAAAAACCCACACAAAGCCAATGGTTTTGAGAAGCTAGGCTTAGGTTCCCTACATACCTAATAAAATAAAAAGCAAAAAGTAATCACAAAGCTTGTTAGTCGGTATTAAAAAAAAGACGACCGTTACTTCGGTTGGTTGAAATTCGATTCCCCGAATTATCAAAGACCTTCGGTTTGGTTACTTCAAATGAATTTGTCAGCATGACCCGCAGTGTTTGCATTTTCTTAGTGGGGCGTGGCTGGCCCATTGAACCATTGCGTCTCGAAAGAGAATTGTGGTTGTGCTGTCGCTGCAGTGGAATTGTGTTACTATGTTATTACAGTTCCACTGTGAAACCATTTCACTGACGCCACCATGATTCAGTTGCTCACGGCTACTACATATTATGCGTATTTGGGGCATACCACTGTTGATATGAACAAGAAAGTTTCGTGCGACTCAGTCGTGGACTTTTTTTTATTTCCTCTATGCGCAACTCACAGATACTGATTGCACTTTCCCCGACATTTAGGCTAGAAGCGCACATGTGATTTCAATCGCACGACTGTTTAGTCGCAAACAAATGTAACACACACATTTTAATGTGAATGAGCGCACTCAACATCTACAAATCGCAGAACGGTTGCCACATTGGTCATTTGTGACCAAATCTGGTCATAAATTTTTCTGGTGGTCACATGGTCATTTGTTATTCCATTTGGTCATTTTTTTTACGAAATGAAAAATTATTCGTCGCATTCGTCGGGAAATATCAAAAAATAAAATAAGCATTTATTTTCTATTGTTGGTGGCTATAATATTGAGATTTATTTTTTCTACAATATTAGATATTTGTAAGTAAAATGTTTGAATATGTTTCCCAGTAATCCATGTGCATTTCAATGTACAATGCGTTTTTTGAAATGTCAAATATTATGTCGATTATTACCAATGTGGAAACAAAATTTTTTTTGAATATCCTTTAAAATAAAAAAATTTTAAATTTATTTTTTTCTCCACTGAATAGAAGGGGTTAAATTATTTTGGTCATTTTTAGCTACAGTTGGTCATTTTTATTTCCAATTTTGGAAACAAATTTTATTTTCAAGTGGCAACCGTGATCGCAGTGTTTATTATCCCACAATTTGTTCCATTTTTAGAGCGACGCGATTGTCGCCAAAATAAATAACCCATATAAACTTCAAGCAATATACACACACTTGTGATTTAAATCGTTGCGATTAAAAAATCGTTGTCGCAACAAGATCGCATAATTTAGTCGCAAAATACAAGACCCATTGTTTTATACATGAATGCACACATCTGCAACTTAACAGCGAAGCACAGCGATTAAAAAAATGCAGCAAGATCCATTTTTAGAAAGGATTTTTTTGACGTAGCGATTATTTGATCGCATATTATGTGTGTATTGACATTGTTCTATTTTTTGCGACTAAATAATCGTGCGACAGAAGACCACAAGTGCGTGCATGGTAATTTATTTTTGCGACTACGATTTTTCTATCGGTGCGACAAAAAATCGCATGTGCGCTCCTAGCCTTACCCTCCATTTAAATTTTGTATTTCTCTCACCGAATTTGGTTAGTAATTGCAAATGCTTGCGTTTCAGGCAGAGCTACTTATCGAGCTCTGAAGAAAGAGATAGAACTGTTAAAAGAAGAATATAATGTTCTAAGGAACACTCATCTTCAGAAAGAACGCGAATGTACTCCACCACACTTGCCTATTCAGGAATACCACACTGACGAAGAAGAGCTAGCTAACGAATCGGGTCCCTAAAAAAATACCTAGTAAGAAAAGGAGAGCCGGTTCTTCACCTGAAGTCGAGCCTCTAAGATAACAAACGCGTAAAGTACTACAAGAAAAACAACTCCGAGGGCAAATTCGTGCACCACCTCCAATAAACGTCGTTGGGGTAACGGAGTATAATAAGTTACACAGCCTCCTTAAAGGAACAATAACATCGAAATTTAAGGTTACATCTTTGAGGAATAATGCGTGGCAAATTAACGTCGATAACCACGAAGACTACCGGGCCGTGTCCCAAAAGATAAATACCGAGAAGATACAGCGGTATCCTTTCGAAATAAAGTCAGAAAGGCCACATCGTGTTGTAGCGAATAGTGACCAGACGTCCCGCATTTAACATGGCTGTCCCGCATCATAAACTGCCTCAAAAATGTCCCTGATTACAGGGACAGGTACTAAAATGTATCACATGCAAACTCTCAATTACAAAATGCTTTTAAATAATGCGCATGTGAACAGTGCTTTACGAAATATTATTGTCATTTGTTTTGACGTAGCTGTCAAAGCAGAATTAATTATCTGTTTTTCCTTTTGCAGTGTATAAGTTCTTGTTTTCTATGCTCCAGTAAGTATTTTCTTTCAGAATGAGAAGATGAAGTACCAATATTATTGGTCCAGTAAGAAGTTGAACTATTATACCTATGTGCTTATTTTTTAGAATGGCGTCAACATCAAGGGCAAACAAAAAGCCGAAAAGAGAGTGTCTGTAAACTCACTGCTGAGATGCAAAATGAATACCCTTTCATTAAGCTAACCAACAGAGATTCGTTTGTTAGATGTAATGTTTGTGGCAGAGAATTTTCAATTGCTTCTGGAGGAAAAAATGATATAACATGACATATTAAATCCGATAAACATAAAGTAAATGTCGAAGGAACGATAGGTACGGCAAAGCTCGAGACATTTTTTCGGAAGGCTGATTTTGGTGAAGGTGGAAAAAAATTGGCAACATCTGAAGCCGTAATGGCTTTTCATACAATTTGTCACAAGCTTCCGGTCGATGGATTGCACTTCTAAGCTTCTACAAAAACTCTTCGATTCCAAGTTTGCTTGTGCTCGAACCAAATGCGAGTCCATCGTCCCAAATTTGTTGGCCCCCTTTGCCATAAACGAGCAACAAGAAGAGTTAATGAAAATCAGTTTTGTGTCAATTTTTTCAAATGCTTTTTCCCACATTGGTGAGATATTTTGATCGCAAAGAGGGTCTTAAACTGCGGCTATTAGAATTGGTGTCATTACGTGGTGAAACGTCCGAAATTATAAGTGAGTCTATTTTACAAATTTTAAGAAAAGCAGATTTGTTGGATAAGGTGGTAGGATTTTGTGCACAAGCAGGAGATAGACTCTTCTGTGGGTTGGACATAGCACTCGTGAAGTTCCAAGGAGCATCGGAAAAGACTCAACTTGGAAAACCACCCGGTAGGGCGACGAAGTGATAGATACCATGGACATGGGATCAACACAAGTCGGGCGGGAGGTGGGCCCGTACCGGGAAAAGCTCAGGGTGATTCAATTGAACCTTCATCACAGCAAAGCAGCATCAGCAATGATGACTAAATGCTTTGATGAAAGGACTCCCAAATAGCATGGCTGAGTTGCACTATGCGCAAACCAGCGGAAGAATTAGGTCCTGTATCCTGGTGAGGCACGGAGTTCAAGCATATAAATTGCCGGATCTGTGTGCCCCATATCTTGCAGAAGTACGTGTAGGATCAGGTGCGGGAACTTTTGTTATAGCATCTGCATACTTGCCGTATGATTCTCCAGAACCTCCTCCGACCAGAGAGTTAGAGGTTTTGGTGGATGCATGCAGGAACAGGAACGAGGACTTAATTATTGGTTGTGATGCCAATGCACATAATACAGTGTGGGGCAGCACCAACGATAGTTACAGAGGAGAAGCATTATTCGAATTTGTATATACAATGATCTAGCTATATCTTAAACAGGGGAACAGAGCCAACCTTCGTTAATGTGAGACGAAGGGAAGTGATCGATGTTACCCTGTGCAGTAGTCAGATAATTGATAGAGTATCAAATTGGAGGGTAATGGATCAGGCTACAATGTCGGATCACAGAGCCATTTCATTTGATGTTCGCTATGGATCTAAAAGAAAATAAAGTGCACGACTGGGTCGCACGAAACTTTTTCGTTTGGTGCGAGTCTGACTGACTTTCAGAGTCTTCAGCAAATCGAAAATTGAGGACACAATAGTTTTGAAAACATCTATTTGACTCTAAGTTTGCATTTTGGTCTAAATCGTTATTGCCGTTTTCCGGTAAACTGAAAAAAACTAAAATTCCTTTTCTCAAAAATCCTTTGTACGATAATATAGAGAAAAACTGAGTTTGCTATTAAGTTATAAATGACCACATTACCTTAGAAATTATTTTTTGTTATAATCGTATAGAGCGTTTTCGAGATACGTCGAAATTTCAAAAGTACCGTTGTTCGAATTTTAAGCCAAAAACTGGGTACGCAGTCCTGGTAACCTCACGTACTTAAGCTTAAATATCAATTTTGGTTGAAATCGTTAGAGCCGTTTTCGATCGAATCAAACTGGTACGAAAATTATATATGGGAAGTACCATTAATACTGAGGTTACCTTGAAAAAAAAAAAAAACACCTCCCGAACTGTAAGCCCAAAAACTCCAAATCCGAGATTTGAACGTAATCCGGGAAGCCGTTTAGGCTGTAGGCCCGTGGAAGGACGGACAGACGGACAGACCGGACAGAATTTTGTGACCCACTTTTTTGAGTTCCTCTATCATCGTAATATCAGAATTGATTAAAATCTCGGGTTCGAAATTTTGTACGAAACCAATATCTTTCTCTTACTACGTAATGGAGAAAGTTAAAAAGATCGGAAATACATTAGGATTCCGAAGAACACGGATAGGACAAAATACCTTGAAGTGTTGGAGGAAAAACTGAATGTAACGAAATTCGGAATACCGAAAAACACTTGGCACGTTGAATCACAGCTGAAGCATCTGCAATCAGCTGTTGAAGATGCGTACCGAGTGGCTTGCACACCTTACTTACTTACTTAAGGTGGCGCTACAGTCCGGGGTGGACCTGGGCCTCAACCAATACGCCTCTCCAGTTAGCGCGATCTTTGGCTAACTGCCTCCAGTTGCGCACTCCAAGTTGGTTGAGGTCCCCTTCCACTTGCGCGCGCCACCTAAGGCGAGGTCTTCCTCTACTGCGTTGTCCCTCCGGGTTGGAATCGAAGACTCTCCGGGCCGGAGCGTTGGTGTCCATTCGCTCTACATGTCCCAGCCATCTTAGACGACTAATGCGTACTTTTCTGACCAGGTCGATGTCGCTGTACAGCTCGTAGAGTTCGCTGTTAAATCTTCTCCTCCAAAGCCCGTCAACGCAAACGGGACCAAAAATCACTCGAAGAATTTTGCGTTCGAAGCGACCAAGAAGATCCTCATCCGTCTTTGCTAGGGTCCATGTTTCTGCGCCATAGAGCAGGACAGGGATGATGAGGGTCTTATATAGAATCTCCTTAGTGCTTATTGACAAGGCCTTACTAATCAATTGCCGTCTTAGGCCAAAGAAACAGCGGTTGGCAAGTGTGATTCTTCGCTTGATTTCTGATGTGATGTCATTGTCAGAGTTTATAGCGGAGCCGAGGTAGACAAAGTCCCTAACTACCTCAAAGTTATAGCTGTCTATCGTGACGTTCTGTCCGATTCGTCGGTGTTGTGTGTCCCTTCTTGTTGACAGCATATATTTTGTTTTACCCTCATTCACCACTAAACCCATTTTTGCCGCTTCTGTACTAATACTTGCAAACGCACCAGTGACAGCTCGCTGTGTTCTGCCAACAATGTCAATGTCGTCAGCGTATGCAAGCAGTTGCACAGACTTTTGGAAAATTGTGCCTCTGGTGTTGGCTTGCGAGTTTCGCACAATTTTCTCAAGAATGATGTTGAAGAAGTCACATGACAGCGCGTCACCTTGTCTAAATCCTTTTTTGACATCAAAGGTCTCGGTGAGATTATTTAAGACCTTTACGGAGAAGCGAGCGTTCTCCATCGTCATTCTGCACAATCTGACAAGTTTGGCAGGGATGCCAAAACTAGACATGGCTCTGTATAGCTCGTCTCTATAAATGCTGTCATATGCGGCCTTAAAATCGATAAAAAGATGGTGAGTATCGATCTGGACTTCTTGGGTTTTCTCCAGGATCTGCCGTAGTGTGAATATTTGATCGGTCGTGGACTTGCCGGGCCTAAAACCGCACTGATAGGGACCTATCAGATCGTTGACGAATGGTTTAAGGCGTTCACACAGTACAGCAGACATGATCTTATAAGCAGTGTTCAGGAGACTGATGCCTCTATAGTTGGCGCAGTTTAGAGAGTCTCCTTTCTTGTGGATCGGGCAAACGATGCTGAGGTTCCATTCATCAGGCATACTTTCGTCTGACCAAATCTTGGAGACGAGTTGGTGTATGCTCTCTACCAGGTCATCTCCCGCTGCCTTAAACAGCTCGGCAGTTAAGCCGTCCGGTCCAGCAGCCTTGTTGGATTTAAGCTTAGATATTGCTATCCTTACTTCATTTTGGTCAGGTGGACGGTAATCTTGGCTTCCATCGTCCAAGTTGAATGGTTCGTTCTGCCTGACAGCGGAATTTGTGTCATCTTCGCCGTTTAGCAGTCTGCAGAAATGGTTTTTCCATGTTCTCAGCACCGACTGTGACTCTACTACTAGGTTTCCTTGTTCGTCTCTACAGGTCTCCGTTCGGGTCTTGTTGGCATGACACGTTCTTGCACACCTACTTTAGTGGAAAAACAAGATCCTGCGCCTTGGTGTTGCCGGGAACTTGAGAAACTAAAGAAGGCTGTGAGGAAGGCCTTCAATCACGCCATGAGGAGGGGGGAACCCGAAGCATGGGATGACTATAAGGCGAAAAAGAAAGAGCTTAATGTCACTCTGCGACGACGTAAAAGGGAATCATGGAGGGACTTTTGCTCGAGTATGAGGAGTACATCTGAAGTCAGTAGACTACAAAAGATTGTCTCGAGAGATCCAGTTTCCAAGATCGGACTCATTCGTAATAGAGCGGGGGAGATGGTGGAAACACTGGATCACACAAATGAGGTCCTAATGGAGGTAAACTTTCCAGGAAGCTATAAGTCAGATCAGCCCTGGGCTCCAAGGAAACAAGGAGCGAACAGGATGGATAGGATGGAAGCGGAACGGATCGTAACACCAGAGGCGGTCAAAGGTGCAATAGCAACATTTGACCCCTTCAAAACCGCGGGGCCGGATGGTATATTTCCTGGCCTAATGCAATGGGGAGTAGACGTAATTGCACCAAGGCTCAGGAATATATACGTTGCATGCCTAGCAATAGGCTACATCCCGATTATATGGAGGGAGACAAATGTGGTCTTTCTTCCAAAGCCGGGGAAAAAGGATTACACCGAGGCAAAGTCCTTCAGACCAGTTATCCTAACATCCTTTCTATTAAAAACAATGGAAAGGGTGGTGGTGGACTACATGGAGAGTACTGCGCTTAAGATGTATCCTTTAAACAGTAGGCAGCATGCTTATAGGGCAGGCATGTCTAAAGAAACAGCGCTACATCAAGTAGTACCCGTTGCGGATGAAGAGCTAAATACCGGGGGCATTGCGATGACCACCATAATGGACATTGAAGGTGCTTTCGATAAGATATGCTTTGAAAGTCTGAAACGTAGGTTTAACCCACTGGTGGTTAGATGGGTGGTCAATATGTTGAATACAAGGGCAATAAATATTCAGACGGGAACCTAAAAAGTTAGAGGAAGGGTTAGCAGGGCCTGCCCACAGGGAGGTGTTCTCTCTCCTACACTGTGGAATATCACTGTGGACTCTCTTCTTGACAGACTTGAGGCGACTGGCACTCACACAGTGGGATATGCCGACGACATAGCAATAATGGCCAGAGGCAAATTTATAGACGTCACCGCAGATATCATGAGGAATGCGCTCAGAGTGGTTGAGCGGTGGTGTCTTCACTAAGAAGAGGAAAAATCTGGTATTTCGACCCTTAACGCTCTTCGGATCGGAACTAACAACGACCACGAAGGTCAAGTATCTGGGAGTCTATCTAGATACTAAACTTTCGTGGAACTACCATGTTGAGGAGAAGGTTAAGAAGGCAAAAAGGGTATTACATCAGTGCAAACGTGTATGTGGACAGAGGTGGGGACTCTCGCCTAAGTCAGCATACTGGATGTATACGATGATAACTAGACCCATTATCACCTATGCCTCGGTTGTATGGTGGGCGAAAGCTTCCCAGAAAACAGTGAGGAAACATCTGGATAGGGTCCAACGCTTAGCATGTATAGAAGTTACAGGTGCAATACGGACAACACCAACATGCGCAATGGAAGTGATCCTGGGGATCTTACCGCTGGACTTATTTATTAAGAAAACAGCGGCCCTAACGGCACTTCGTTTGCATCGAGATGCGAAATGGCACAATCGTGGTACCATCTATGGACATAGGAAGATCCTGGAACTTGTCAAAAACGAGATTAGGGAGCTGAACATGCCTATGGATGGGATTACAATGGTGCGTGTTATGGAAAGGAATCACAAAACTCGTATTGAGAACGGATTACTTCCAGAAAAAAGGAGTGGTGAAATAGTGATTTTCACAGATGGATCCATGATGGATGGCGGAGCGGGTACCGGTATCTTTTCAGAAGAGCTGGAACTAGCCCGTCACGTTAGCCTCGGGAAACACATTTCTGTATACCAGGCTGAGATGATTGCATTTGCTGCATGCGTTGGACTACTTGCTTGAGGGTCAGGTGGAGGGAAGAAATATCCTTATAGCACTGGACAATCAGGCGGTGATCAGATGCATGGAACAAGCAAACATTACAACATCATTGGCACTGGAATGTGTACTCAAGCTCAATAAGTGTTCTTACTTACTTAGGTGGCGCTACAGTCCGGGGTGGACCTGGGCCTCAACCAATACGCCTCTCCAGTTAGCGCGATCTTTGGCTAACTGCCTCCAGTTGCGCACTCCAAGTTGGTTGAGGTCCCCTTCCACTTGCGCGCGCCACCTAAGGCGAGGTCTTCCTCTACTGCGTTGTCCCTCAGGGTTGGAGTCGAAGACTCTTCGGGCCGGAGCGTTGGTGTCCATTCGCTCTACATGTCCTAGCCATCTTAGTCGACTGATGCGCACTTTTCTGACCAGGTCGATGTCGCTGTACAGCTCGTAGAGTTCGTTGTTAAATCTCCTCCTCCAGAGCCCGTCAACGCAAACGGGACCAAAGATCACTCGAAGAATTATGCGTTCGAAACGACCAAGGAGATCTTCATCCGCCTTTGATAACGTCCATGCTTCTGCACCATAAAGTAGGACTGGGATGATGAGGGTCTTATATAGGGTCTCCTTAGTATTTCTCGACAAGGTCTTACTAATCAATTGCCTTCTTAGACCAAAGTAACAGCGGTTGGCAAGTGTGATTCTTCGCTTGATTTCTGAGGTGATATCATTTTCAGAATTAATAGCGGAGTCGAGGTAGACAAAGTCCCGAACTACCTCAAAGTTATAGCTGTCTATCGTGACGTTCTGTCCGATTCGTCGGTGTTGTGTGTCCCTTCTTGTGGACAGCATATATTTTGTTTTGCCCTCATTCACCACTAAACCCATTTTAGCCGCTTCTGTACTGATACTTGCAAACGCACCAGTGACAGCTCGCTGTGTTCTGCCAATGATGTCGATGTCGTCAGCGTATGCAAGTAGTTGCACAGACTTCTGGAAGATTGTGCCTCTGGTGTTGGCTTGTGAGTTTCGCACAATCTTCTCAAGAATTATATTAAAAAAGTCACATGACAGCGCGTCACCTTGTCTAAATCCTTTTTTGACACCAAAGGTCTCGGTGAGATTGTTTCCGACCTTTATGGAGTAGCGAGCGTTCTCCATCGTCATTCTGCACAATCTGACAAGTTTGGCAGGGATGTCAAAACTAGACATGGCTCTGTATAGCTCGTCTCTATAAATGCTGTCATATGCGGCCTTAAAATCGATAAACAGGTGGTGGGTATCGACTTGGACTTCTTGGGTTTTCTCCAGGATCTGCCGTAGTATGAATATTTGGTCTGTTGTGGACTTACCGGGCCTAAAACCGCACTGATAGGGTCCAATCAGTTCGTTGACATATGGTTTCAGGCGATCACACAGTACGGCAGAAAGGATCTTATACGCGATGTTAAGGAGACTGATGCCTCTATAGTTGGCGCAGTTTAGAGGGTCTCCTTTCTTGTGGATCGGGCAGACAATGCTGAGGTTCCATTCATCAGGCATACTTTCCTCTAACCAAATCTTGGAGACGAGTTGGTGTATGCACTCTACCAAATCATCTCCCGCTGCCTTGAAAAGCTCGGCAGGTAAGCCGTCTGGTCCGGCAGCTTTGTTGGATTTCAGCTTGGATATTGCTATCCTCACTTCATTTAGGTCAGGTGGACGGAAGTCCTGGCTTTCATCGTCCAGGTTGAATGGTTCAATCTGCCTGACAGCGGAATTGATGTCGTCTTCGCCGTTTAACAGTCTGCAGAAATGGTTTTTCCATGTCCTCAGCACCGACTGTGATTCCACTACAAGGTTTCCTTGTTCGTCTCGACAGGTTTCTGCTCGGGTTTTGTTGCCATGACACGTCCTTTTTACCCTTTGGTAAAACTTCCGAACATTGTTCCTGGAGTAACACCTCTCTATTTCCTCGATCGCGCGCTTCTCATGCTCTTTCTTTTTCTTCCGGAGAAGCCGGTGTTCTTCCCTCCTCTTTTGCTCGTAGAGCTGACGAGCCGCCCTCGTCCTTCTGTGCAGCGCCGCTTTGTAGGCATGCTGTTTTGCTGCATGTGCTTGCCGGCATTCTTCATCGAACCAGGGGTTTCGTGGGGGTGGTTTGGTGAAACCAAGCACATCAGTTGCGGCGTTCCTGATGGCTTCTTGGCAGCGATGCCACTGGTCTTCAGCACTTGATGCTGGCCGTACAGGACTTCTCGAGAGGTTGAGGGATACACGATCGGCAAAGGTTCTGGCGGTTTGTTGCGTTTGTAGCCGTTCAATGTTGAATCTCCTCACAGCATTTCCCCGTTGTTGTGGCGTCTGGGATATCCGCATTCGTACCTTGGCTACAACAAGGTAGTGGTCCGAGTCTATGTTGGCCGCTCGGAAAGTTCGGACATCTAGAATACTGGAGGAGTGCCTTGCGTCGATCGCAACATGGTCAATTTGATTGACGGTTTGATGATCCGGTGACCGCCATGTTCCTTTGTGAATGTTGAGGTGTGGAAACCGTGTGCTAGCTATAGAAACATTATGCCCCGCAGCAAAGTCAATTAGCCTCAGTCCGTTCCCAGACGTGGTGTCGTGTAGGCTGTGCTTTCCAATTGTGCTACCATAGATGTCTTCCTTTCCTATTTTGCCATTAAAATCACCTAAGATAATTTTAACGTCATACCTAGGACATTGCTCGTATATTTTGTCGAGGAGCTCGTAGAAACATTCTTTGGTAGCATCGTCTTTATCTTCTGTGGGGGCGTGAGCGCATATTAGGCTGATGTTAGCGAATTTAGCCTTGATGCGGATAGTTGTAAGACGTTCACTGACGTGTCGAAAGCTCAAGACTTCTTGCCTAAGTCTGCCGCTTACAACGAATCCGCATCCAAATAGACGCTGTTTCTGTTCCCTGTAGGAATCACCGTAGTAGATGTCACAGTTTTTCATCCTTCTTTTGCCCGGCCCATCCCACCGCACTTCCTGGATGGCGGTGATGTCTGCATTGTAGCAGTCTAGGGCCTCCGCTAATTGTTCGGCTGCACGCGGTCTGTTCAGGGTTCGAACATTCCACGTGCAAATCCGAAAGTCATTGTCCTTTTTCCGTTTTGCAGGGTCGTCAACAGTGATTCCATCCTTATCCGAGGCTCTTGGTTGCTTCGTAACCATTTGTTTTTTCCGTGGTTGGGTAGTTAACCCCACGCACAACCCCCAACCTGGAGGACCAGGCCCTAAATTCACCCTAGGACATCGGGTCGGAAATTCCGTTGTCAGTAACCCACTTCGGGGATATGAGTGCTGCCGTTGGCCCATAAAGGGTTCATCCGCCACCATCTCTATTTCAGCACCCTGACTAGTGCTGAAAATCCTTACTGACCTTAGCTCCAAATATGTCAGAGTAGCTCATGCAAGGTATCTGCCATCTTGACTGTTGACACCACCGTTGATCCAAACTCGCGGATTCATTCGCTGTATGTCCTCTTTCTGAGGAGCTCATGTAAGACCTCTGAGTCTCGATCAGGCAGTCTTTCCGACAGAGCATTATAGTGTTGCGATTTTCTTCGTGTTCAACACTCGCGCTTATAAGTTTAGCAAGTCATGCCCGGACGGACAAGACCAGTACCCGGTGGTTACCACGCGGAGGTAAAATAAGCACAATTGATGTGTATGATACAGTTGCAACAACTGGGCATCGCCAAGTTGATGCCAATCAGAGTCTACCCTATTCATACAACACCCAACCACCATAAGTGTTCATCTAAAAATTAAGTAACACTGACTTGGGTACGAGGACACATAGGGATCGAAGGCAACGAAAAGGCGGACTCGCTTGCAAAACAGGGGTCAACTGAAAGTAGCTGGGACCAGAACCATTCTCTTCAATTGGCAGAGGAATGGTTGAACAACTGATTTACAACTGGATCACGGCAGAACATCTGAGAAGATGGTCAACCATGGAACAATGTAGACAGTCTAAAATGGCAATTAAATGGCCGACCTGCTCCACTCAAAGAAGGGTTCTAAGCATTAGTCGAGGAACACTGAAATGGGTGGTGGCTTTATCTACAGGACATGGTAATTTCGGGTATCACTTAAGGAAGATGGGCCTTAGAGAGGACGATACCTGCAAACTATGCCTGGAATCCGAGACAGCGGCACATATACTGTGTCAATGTCCGGCATTGGCTGGCAGAAGAATGAAGATATTGGGGCATCACTGGGTGGAGACCCAGATGAAACAGATCTCACATAAACAGATGCTAGCGTTAACACTAGGAATCGAACCCAGGGAAGAACTCTGGAGAAATCCAGAGAGTCTATCTGGCTAAGATTTATAGTGGCAGAGAGACGAAAAGAGACCCGTCAATGGTGGTCTGATTCGAACATCTCTCAAATATATATATATATATATATATATATATAATGCAAACACTAACTTTGGCGGCTTATCACGAAGGGGAAGCAACAATCTAAATGGAGAACTTAAACAAACCATAATTGCTGTAGGTTGCTTGGCACATATTATTCACAATGCGGTTCAAACCGCAACTGATTTGCTTCCGGTGGATATAGAAAACATTATTGTGAAAATATACTCTCATTTTTAAATATACACTGTTAGAGTAGAAAAATTAAAAGAATTTAGCTGTGATGCGCAGGTCGAATATAATAGATTGCTTGGCTTCTGCAAGACAAGATGGCTAGCCCTGCTGCCCGCCATCGAACGTGTGTTGAAATTATTTGAGCCATTGAAGTCTTATTTCTTATCTCTCGAAAAATGTCCATATGCGTTACAAATATTTTTTGAAGATCCGAAATCTGAGTTGTGGTCATCTTGGTTTCATAATTATTCTATTTTTCAAGTCGAGGGGGATAAGAAAACTATAATGGAAATTCACAACCAAATTTCTAGTCTAAAGTTTAAATTAAAAGAACGAATAGAAGCTCAGTTCATTTCCATCTCTACGAGACAAACCTTAAATAATTTAGAAGAATGCATAAAGACATGAGAAGTGGACTTCACAATGTATGCACGCTGAGGATTTTCAGTGGGCATGTCTAAGAAAAAGCATTGAGTGGCAAGAAGTGCAAGGCAGTTTTGCCCTTGTATTGGAAAATACACAAGTTGATATATCTGAAAGTGATTTTTTTGATGAAATTTCTTATATAAAAAAATTTGTAAGCCCTCAGAAAATTGGGCAATGGAATGACGATGATATTCCAATTGATGTAAGGTGGGTTGAAATTTTTAAATACTTTTCTTCAAATGAAATACCCCACAAAAATCGTCTGCTGATTGTGGAACGAATATTTTCAATGATAAATCATTTATGGACTCAAGAAAAAACTCAGATGGAAGTACAAACGGTGAAGTCTATTATTCTATTAAATTTTTTTTTCGAAAATTCCTGCAACTTTTTTTTATGAATACATAAAAAACAATGATAAAGTTTTGCGGAAAATACACACGTCTGTAAAATATAATTAATCGACCCGCGCAATAAATTTAGAGTTTATTTTTTTGTTTTTTTTTTTTATGAAATGTGTTCATAGAATGAACTTTTAGTTTTTGTTTTTGTGATGGCTTGCTTTATTTATTTAATTATATCTATTTATTATATCTTTTACTATTTATTTATAGACTGATTAAAATGTTCCTATGTTTAAAAATTACATAAAATAATTATAACCAAATATGAAGTATTTTTAGTTGAATTTTTAATAAAATAATAAAAAATATGTTATTACAAAAAATTAAAAAAAAAAAACAAAAAAAAAAATTGTTTTCTTAAAATATATCCCGCATTGTCTTTAAAAAAATATGGTCACTATAAGCGAGGGGACTCCACCCCTCATGCACCAAAGAAGAGGTTATAGACGACCTCCATTCCAAAGGGTTTAAAATTCTTGATGTCGTAAATATCATCAAGAAAGAGAAGCAAAAATGGAAGAAGATAAGGACATCCTGGTAAGGCGTGGACTTCCGCTCTTTATGCTTACCTTCGATAGGTCTGATAATATCGAAGATATCTACCGAATTAAAACTATAGTTAATATTGTAGTAAAAATCGAGCCCATGTGCAGAAATTTAAAAACAATTCCACAGTGCAAACGTTGCCAAGAATTCAATCATACGCAAATGTATTACAAAAAAGAGCCGCGATATGTAGGTAGCTAGGTAGGTAAAAGGGTGCTCTTGTGGCAGTTTGCCACAGCTTCACTTAGACCAACAGTTGGGTCCATTGTTTCCAGTTACGGGAACCATCCAGTGTGACCTGTTGGAAGAGAAAACTGAACCGCTTTTTATATTGAAGCCACATAGATTAGTATTAATCTCATGGGTTTCTAAAGCTCTGTTGTATCATGATCCTAAAGTATGTCCTACGAGTAACCATTGATAATTTTGAAGTCTGTTTGTCAAATAGAACCACCCAGATTTGAGTATGAATCTCAGGAGTGCATTGAAATCAACATTCTTCAAATCCTCTAGGTCATCGAAAAAGTAACTGTTGAGGATCCTCCGTCTGTTGTTTTTAAGGGCTGGGCATTCGCAGAGTAGGTGACGAACAGATTCTATTTCTTCAACGTCCCTGCAGCTTCTGCAAAAGTCATTATGCAGTATCCCCAGCCGTTCCGCATGTACGCCTATCGCACAGTGTCCAGTAATGACCCCCGTGAGTATGCGAATATCTTTGCGGCTTAGTCCGATCATGCATTTAGATCTCTTTTCACTCAACTCTGGCCACAGCTGTTTTGTGTGCCTGCAGGTAATGAGATTGGTCCAGCGTAGGTTAGTTCTACTCCAGGATTCAATGTCAATCTTCCTTGCAAGCGTGCTGAGCGGATTACTTACTGATTTTAGGGCCAGAGATGCATGCATTTCCGACCCGTTTCATGCACGCTCGTCCGCCTGTTCGTTACCTGGAATATCCATATGCCCCGGCACCCAGCATAAGGTCACCGCGTTGGCTTGTGATATTATGTCCAGATTTTTCTTGCAGTGACATACTGCTCTTGACTTCACCACGACTGACTCCATGGCTTTTATTGCCGCTTCGCTGTCAGAGTAGATAGTGATTTGTTTACCGACAATGTGTCTTCTCTTAAGGTCTTTTGCCGCTTGGGAGATAGCGGCTACCTCTGCTTGAAAAACACTGCAATCATCGCTAATTCTGAATGATTCTCTTAGGCCCAGTGCTTTGCTGAAGATGCCTGCGCCTGTACCGATGTCCATCTTAGAACCGTCGGTGTATAGGGCTAGCTCATCTTCTACTGTTACCCCTCTCTGTTCACCCATTCGCTTCTGTTTGGAATTCTAGTATTGAATCTCCTGTCAAAAACGAGAGTGGGGGGTAGATAGTCTGTGGACACCTTCTCTTTCGCCGCACTCCATTGGGATTCGATGGATGCGTGCCCGTAGGGTTTAGATGACCATAGTCCAGACTCTCTTAGTCTGATTGTGGTTTTCACCATCTTGTTGCTGCAGTAAATATCCAGAGGGATGAGGTTTAGCATCACCTCCATAGCTGCGGTGGGGGTGGTTTGTAAGGAACCCGTTATCCCAATGCATGCTGCCCTTTGTATTTTGGTTAAGCTTGAAAGATTGTATTTCTTCTCAATAGCCTTCCACCACACTGCTGTACCGTATGTTAGGATGGGCCGCACTATAGCTGTGTATAGTCAGTGCACCACGTGCGGCCTGAATCCCCATGTGTTGCCGAATGATCTTCTGCAGGCATATAGTGCCACGTATGCCTTTTTGACGCGATCCTCTATGTTTTCCTTCCAGCTGAGCTTGGAATCTAAGATGTGTAAAATGCGCCGGAAGTCATTTCTCCCAAGACTGTGGAGCAAATAAACAATCCTCCGCTACCTGTGCTAATTGTAAGGGAAAGCATCCGGCAAATTATAGAGGCTGTGAAGTAGCTAAGGAGTTGCAAAAACGGAGAGATGCGCTATTGAAAACACAAAATAAAAAAACAAAGGCGCTTAACAAGATAAAGCGTTTTACCGCCCATGAGGTAGTAGGCAATATAAAACCTCCGGTTCAGAAGCGTAGCATTGTCAGAGAAAGAGATACAATAGAAAGGCCCTCGACCTCTGTTGTCAAAAGAAAAGCTACTGAAAAGTTATCATCAGGAAAGCCATCGAATAGTGGCCCTCGGACAGCCAGAGTGCAGACCTACGCTCAGGCCGCGGCATTCGAAGGAGCGAAAAACGTTGAAACTTCGCCGGACCCTGTTTCTCATGTTTTCTTAGTTATTCTCGAGAAACTTGAAGAACAATGCAAAATAAATAAAATTATTCTCTATCGCTTGGTTAAGCTTGAAAATAATTCACGGAAAACGCGTACTTCAAAAATAACATGAATGAAAAACCAATCTTAAAAATATGCACCTGGAATGCAAACGGGCTTTTACAAAAACTCGGCGAATTGGAAATATTCGTACGCGAGAAAGATATTGACATTTGCTTGATTTCTGAAACTCACGTGAAAAAGGGATCGAATTTAAAAATAAAAGGCTATAATGATTTCCACACTTGTCACCCATCGGGAAACGCGAGAGGTGGATCATCATTTTTTATTAAAGACTGCATTGAACAATACGAAGTCCTGAAGATAGAGCTTGAAGCTATGCAACTGTGCACGATTCGAGTAAAAAATAGTCAGCGCACTCTTAGAATTTCATCTATCTACTGTCCACCGCATTCCGCGCTTGAAAAAGGTGATTATACTAACTTGCTTAAATCGCTCAAACCAAATTTCATTATTGGCGGCGATTTTAATGCGAAGCACACGTTCTGGGGCTCCAGATACATCTCGCGAAAAGGCAGAATGCTCTATGGGGCAGGTATGGAATACAGTTGCGATTTCCACTCGCAAGGGTACTTCTCTTATCTGGATAGAGAGAGAGGTAACGGGCGTAACGAACCCGCGGACCCTAGTCATTTAAACCCAGAAGCGTCTGACCCATAATGGGCGGCTCCCTGGTCAGCGTCTGTTCTCCATGTTAGGAGCGGCTGTGCTTGCAAAAGTTTAAACTTTTCACAAAAGTTAACATAAAAAGCTATGTATATGCAATGAACAAAACAAATGATAGTAATACCCCAGGTGGTATGCCAGTTACACTGGTAAATCCACTCTCTTCGGAGGTCGGTTCCATGGATTCTGGGGGGGACCATTTATTGCTAAGCAACGACCCGTTTGGGAGAAGTAAAAGGGTAGAAAGAACACCCCCATCTAAAAAAGAAGAAAGTAGTAAAACACTGAAGGCTAAATATCTAGAAGCCTGTGAAGAAAGAGATGGGTATAAGCAACTCAATGAGACACTGCTTAAGGAAATAAATAATCTTAAGCAAGAGTTGCAATTGTTGAAGGAAGAATTCAAAAACCAAAAAAAAGTGAATGTTCAACCTGTCGAGTTCTCGACTGACGAAGAGGAACTTAGAAAAGAGACAGAAGGACATCGTCACAAGGGGAATAAAAATAAAAAACGCAAAATGAGTGCATCCCCAAAAGTCTCACCAACAAAAGAAAGCTACACAGTCACTGTGTATGCTCCAGACAAAGAAAATCAAACACAAAATCCAACCAAGCCCCCACCAATTATAGCGCTGCAAGTAAATAAGTATGAAAGCTTGGCCAAAGTATTGGAGGAAAATAAAATTAAAGCTAGTACAGCGCTAATAAACAAAAATGACATCAAAATCAATGTGGTTGAAGAAGAGGGATACAGAAGCCTCACTAAAAGATCCTCTTTTTCCTTCTCAGAGAGTTGACGTGTTTTGAATTCGCTCCTGTTAATTAGCTAATTAGTTGATTTTAATCAATAAACACCTCGGCCTATCATCGTCTCATATTGCGTTTCTGTTATTGGATTAACTTTGTTTCGAGTGATTGAATATCGCGAGCTGTGTTGTCCAATTCAGTACTTTTTTTTTTGTGAAGGTAATGTGGATCATCTCAATTTTTTCACAAAGTTGCTGTGTGGTTCGGTGAATAGTCTGCCATCTCTTTCCATCTTTACAACAGTTCATGTTTTCTAACTTCTCTTTCCCTGTGAGTACAATTTGTTAGTAGATGTTCTGCCTATTGAAGCAGATTGATATTCACACACACTTTGTACGGTTTCTCTTTCCATGCTGTTAACCGCAACTTTTTGAGTGGAAAAACTGATGTTATCTCGCTTCAACCCTCGGACTGCTGTCTATACATCTTGTAAACATTGGTCTTCTGATACTGTCTCACGTGTGAGTACAATAATTAGTACATGTTCTGCCGTTTTAGCAAGCCAGGTCTACACAATTAGCATTTTTTGGTTTTGTTTCGTACTATACTAGACCTACCGCCATCTATAGATTCAGCATTGTGTCTACGTGTCATCGCATTTGTAAGGTTTTTTAGTCTTGCTCATCAAATACTTCAACCACAACATTCTTGGTTCATTTCCTCGATATGGATAATCTCTCGTGCTCTATATGCAAAAAAAATACAAATGATGTCAATCACCCCTATCGGGAATAATATTTCCCCCGGAATGTTTCCTATTCAGCAATCTTATTTACATTGCTGACAAGGGAAACATTTCCATCGGAATTTATTTGCGATAGCCCTAAATGTTTCCTGTGCAATCTGCCTTGAATCTGTACATGCAAAGTGCATTGGCTTAAAAGGAAAAGACGCTGATAAAATTATTGCTATTCCGGGCCTACATTATTATTGCATAAAACATCGAAGCATTTCTCCCGACGTTTTGCACTGGAAAATGATGAAGATTCAAAAGACGTTTAATAGTCTTTCTGCGTTATTTTCCGAGTTGCAAGAAGTGTTCGATTTTGACTCTTCCAATACGAATAGATTGCTTGTAGGTTTTACAGGCATTGAAAAGCTGCTCCAACAACCTCAGCAATGCAACGCTAGTGGAAATGGTCAACATCAACAAGAACAGCTACAACAACAGCAACAGCCACCAAATATAGTCATAACACCAACTTTGCTTGAACGAGTTGTAACACCTACTTCGATAACACCTACTTCAATAACACCAACTCTGATCGAACCAGTCCCGCAACTTCAACCGCATAGTCAGATTCCTCACAGTCGTATCATTGCACATCTACCGGAAGGATCTAAACGCCCTTTCCAGGATGTTCTACAAGATCCTCCACAAATCCATCAGCTCCAACTTCCCATAGCGAAAAGAGCTCTTCGATCAAATTCGCAAGTTAAATCGCCATCAGGAAGTGTCGTACTCAACGGTGTCGCCGATAATGTAGTGGCCGAGTGTAATACTGCATCAACTTCGACTGACAAACCACTTACTAGTGGGGTGGCTGCAAATATTCATCAGCGATCGGACAGTGTTCCTAGTACGGACTGTACTCTTACAATAGTGCCACCCCATTTTGCAGTGTTTTTATCGCGGCTAGCATATGGTACTAAAAGCAGTGATATTGTGAACTACATTGCTGCGAAAGGCATAAACACTAGCAACATAAAATGCCATAGCTTGACACCTGATAACCTTACTGGTCGCCTAACATCTTCATTTAAACTTCTATCCCTTCTACCAACTGGAAAATTACTGGTCAACCCAAGCTTTTGGCCTAAAGATATTCTGGTAAAAGAATTCGTGAACAGACCTAGCTCCAAGAAGACTCAATCTAAAAACCGCTCCAAAAACCTTCCAAAAAACTCAGAACTAAGGATTTAACTCCTACATCCTTTAATCTGTATTACCAAAATACTGGTGGTCTAAGGACTAAACTTCGCGATGTATTGCTCTTCTCTTCATCTGCTCAATACGATGTTATTGTATTCACTGAGACTTGGTTGACGCAGAATCATCACAACGAGGAAATGTTTAATAAGGACCAGTACGAAGTTTACCGCAAGAACCGCTGCCCCATTCTTACTGATTGCGAGAGAGGCGGCGGAGTATTGGTTTCGGTACGGGCCTCTTTGCAAAGTGATGAAATCGAGCTACCTCCAACTGCAGCTGATTTAGATGTCGACCAAATAGCAGTCTCAATCATATTCAGTTCTGGAACTGAACTTATTGTTATTGTAAGTTATATACCACCAAGGAGTCCTTACCTGTTATATAAAGCTCATATTGATAATTGTTCCTTTATCTTAAATAATTTAAAAGATCATCAACACGTTATCCTTCTAGGAGACTTTAACTTGCCAAACTTAATTTGGTCGTTTGATTGTGATGATTCTAGACTTCTCCCATTTAACGTTAAGTTAGACTATGAGCGTGAAGTCGTTGATACTCTTGCTCAGCTTGACCTTTGCCAGATAAATCATTTTCCCAATGATTTTGATAATGTTCTCGATTTGGTATTCGTTGATTCCGAACTTGACATTAGTATCAACAACTCCATGGTCCCACTTTTTCCTAATTCTGTTTTCCATGTTGCTCTAGCAATGCAGTTTGAATTTTATGAGTTTTTCAAACCGGGTTCCGGCGACACTAATTTCAAGTATAATTATGATAAAGCTAATTTCAGCAACATCTCAACCTATTTAGATAGTATAAATTGGTCCGATATTTTTAACAATAATTGTAACTTGAATAATTCTTTTAATATATTTATCAAATCTGTGAAAACGGCAATTGATTTGTTTACACCGAAAGTTAAGTCTGTCAAGGGTAACAAGCCCATTTGGTTTAATGACAGAATCATAAACTTAAATAATAGGAAAAATAAGGCCTATAAACGTCTTCGTAATAGAAATAATGACCCGGAACTTCTAAAAGTTTATCGGACGCTTCAAAAAGAATTCGATGTTTTAAATAAGTTTCTTTATAGACAGTTTATTCTTTCCGTTGAGTCTAATTTGAAAAGCAATAGTAAACGCTTTTGGAGCTTTATTAATAGCAAAAAACAATCTAATGGTATTCCCAAATGTATGCGTCTTAATAATGTAACCTCATCTGATCTGTCAACCATTTGTAACATGTTCGCTAACCACTTTCAATCGGTTTATTCTTCTGGTACTACCACACCAAGAGTCTTTTTTAACAACTCAATGTCCTGTGATGTCGTAAATATAAACTACTTTGAGTTTTCAATCGCTGAAGTTCAAATAGCTCTTTCTTCATTGAAACTAGAGAAAAATCCGGGTATGGATGGCATCCCGCCAATTCTACTTCAAAAGTGCTCCTCAGCGTTTTCTGTACCTTTGTGTTTAGTATTTAATTTATCTGTCCAGTCTGGAATGTTTTTGAAAGATTGGAAGAGGTCGTTTTTAACGCCCATATATAAATCTGGATCGAAGCATGATATTACCAACTATCGTCCAATCTGTAAAATTTCTTCTATCCCTAAGTTGTTTGAAAAACTAGTGTGTGACAAACTTACACCTCTTTTAAAAAGATTTATCTCTCCGTCTCAGCATGGATTCGTTACAGGCAGATCCACTACTACAAATCTCTCCATTTTTTGTAATACTGCCTTGAATTACCTTGAGAATGGCTTACAATGTGATGTAATTTATACAGACTTTGCTAAGGCATTTGATCGCGTTAACCATAGAACATTAATTTCTAAACTTACTACCTTAGGATTTCACTCCAATATCCTTAAGTGGATTCATTCCTACTTAACCGATCGTATCCAATATGTTCGCTTAAACGGAATGCTCTCGTCACCAATTTATGTTACCTCTGGAGTACCTCAAGGTAGTCATCTGGGCCCCCTACTCTTCCTTTTGTTTATTAATGACATTCCTGACTTGTTTTTGAATTCCCAGTGTCTTATGTTTGCCGACGATTTGAAGATCTTCCGACAAATACGTTCAGTTCAAGACTGTATTCTTCTACAAGATGACCTCAATCGTCTTTCCGTTTGGTGTAATGACAATGACCTTCATCTCAATGTCTCTAAATGTCAAAGCCTTTCTTTATATCGTCACCTCTCTCCAATTCCCTTTACGTACACAATCGACAATACCCCTTTGTCCTTTATCTGCTCCAAAAAAGATCTTGGAGTTATTTTTGACATAAAACTTAGCTTTTGCAAACACATTGAGTTTTTGGTTGCCAAAGGTAATCAGATGCTTGGTTTTTTATTGCGGAATTCGAAAGACTTTCAAGATCCTCATACTCTTAAATGTCTATTTTTTGCATTTGTCAGATCACATCTTGAATACTGCAGTATAGTATGGAATCCATTTTATGAAGTACATTCTTTTAGAATTGAGAAGATCCAAAGGCGTTTTACTAGAGTAGCTGTTCGTAGACTGCGATGGAATATTGAAATGCCATCTTACGAGACGAGGTGCAAGTTATTTGGTATCTTACCTCTTTTCAGACGGAGGCAATATTTTTCCGTAATGTTCATTCGCGATTTGATAGATGGTCATATCGATTGCCCTTTTCTTTTATCATTAGTTGGGTTTTATGCTCCTGTGAGAGTTCTTAGGAATCGCTTTTTATTTCATATACCCTATCATAGGGTTAACTATGGTTACAATGAACCAATCTCTAGATGCCTTAGGGAATCTAATAAATATTGTGATGTTATTGATTTTAATATAAGTAGAGAATCATTTAGGAATAAACTAATCCTGTTGTTAGGCTTTGGTGGTCATTAAGTATAATTTTTTGTATTAAGTATCTAATCTGGCGAGAACAGCGGATGTTCTTATTTGATTGAAATAAATAAAATAAAGATCAAAATAAAATAAATAAAATACTAAACCAAAAAAAGGTGCAGTGGTATTCTTATGAGAATAAGCAGACCAGGCCTTTGAAGGTTGTAGTGAAAAGACTGCATTATTCATGCTCACCGGAAAGCATAAAAAAAGAGCTAAAAGACCGAGGCTTTAAAATCTTGGAAATTGTAAATATGCTTAAATTTAGAAGCAAAATACCACTACCAATGTTTACACTCAGTTTTGAGCATGACGAAGATAGGAAAAAAGTATATGAAATTAAAAATATACTTGGGATGCAAGTTGAGATTCATACCCTACGTAAATCGAAACAAGTACCCCAATGCAAAAATTGTCAAAGATATGGGCACACACATAGATACTGCAGCTCAAATCCAAGATGTGTGAAATGTGCAGGAAGTCACCACATCAAGGAATGTAGGAAGAAAGAAAATGAACACCCTAAATGTGTAAACTGCAATGAAAACCATCCTGCTAGCTACAGAGGTTGTTTAGTTGCAAAAGAAATCCAACTTGCAAGGGTCAAAAAGCTAAAGAAACAAAAAAAAAGCTCAGATAAGGAAGAGCAAAAAGTCAAAAAGGACTCACAAAAGAGCCCACAGAAAGAAAAGCCTAAAGACGAAAAGATAATCAAAAAGGTCCCGAAACAAAATACAGCGGGTCCAAAAATGACATATGCTGAGGCAGCATCAATAAATAACCAAGTAGATACAACGATAAGACGGAAAGTAGAGCCAAACACTGGAATGGAAAATCTCATGAAACAAATCCTAAACAGGATTGGCCTTATGGAAAAATCGAATAAAACAATATTAGATAGAATATCGTTGTTAGAGAGACAGAACAGCAACAAAAAAGCTGTGCCAAAAAGACAAACATGATGGATAAAATAAAAATTCTTGAATGGAATGCTAATGGTATCGAGAGTCGCAAGGACGAGATGAAAGTGGCTCTTGACATACACCAGATAGATATATGTCTCATTTCAGAGACACACTTGAAATTCATAACTAATTTTAAACTGCAAGGATATGAATTATATCACTCCCCACATCCTCATAACTGTGCAAAAGGTGGGGCTGCAGTGTTAATAAAGAATACAATAAAACACCATATAGAAGCAAAATTCCAATCATGTGCCATCCAAGGAATTTCCATAAGTGTAGAAACAGGTAGTGGGCAAATATCTGTTGCAGCAGTATACTGCTCTCCTAGCTATAGACTAAAGAAAAATGATTTTAAAAGTCTTTTCCGCATATTTCACAATCGATTAATCGCGGGAGGGGATTTTAATGCCAAGAATAAATATTGGGGATCTAGGTTAACAAACACTAGAGGCAGAGAATTATATGAAACTATTAAAGAAGTCGGCGGCAAATATCACTCAACGGGGAAACCTACCTACTGGCCTACAGATAGGAATAAAACCCCAGATCTTGTAGACTTCTTTATATCCAAAAATATATCCTCAAATAAAATAAATATAGAAGAAGGCCCTGATCTTCAATCAGATCATTCCTCAATACTTCTTACACTTGGTGATAGAATAATAATAAAAGAACATAGCCCTAAACTAGTTAATAGACTGACTGATTGGAACCACTTCAGGCAGAAGTTGGAAGAATGTATCCAATTATCATCAGCTATTCAAACAGAAGATCAACTAGAAGAAGCAGTGCAAATATTTACACTGGATATACAAAAGGCTGCATGGGCTGCAACTCCCCAAAGAACAAACAATATTAAACAAAACTCTTATCCGCGTGAAATATGTCAAATTATTACTGAAAAGAGGAAAGCTAGAAAACGCTGGCAACAGACAAGGGCGCCAAGCGACAAAACCACACTGAACAACTTAAATAATAAGCTCAGAAAATCTATAAGAGAATTTAATAACGAGTCTTTAAAAACGTATCTTACGAGTTTAACAAATGATGCTAGTACAGACTACTCGCTCTGGAAGGCAGCAAAGAAAATGAACAGGCCAATAGCTCACATTCCGCCAGTAAAAACCAGAGAAGGTAACTGGGCAAAAAGCAGTCAAGAAAAAGCAAATACTTTTGCAGAGTACCTTGAGAACGTCTTCAAACCTTATGAAGATAAAGATTATCAAGGAAACGAAGAAACGTGCGAAGAAGACAGACCTATTCGGCCGGTAACAGCTAAAGAACTTGCCAAAGAAATCAAAGAAGGCATAAACATAAAAAAAGCCCCAGGGTTCGATTTAATCACAGGGGAAATTTTAAAACAATTTCCTCGAAAAGGTTTAAAAAAACTAGCGCAGATTATAAATGCTGCATTTAAATTAAGTTATGTGCCAAGCATGTGGAAGGTCGCGGAGGTAATAATGATACCAAAACCAGGTAAACCACCTAGCGAAGTAGCCTCATATCGCCCAATATCGATACTACCAATGTTGTCCAAGCTATTCGAAAAAATGCTGGCAAAACGTCTGCAAAAAATTATTGATGAAAAATTGCTACTTCCAAGTCATCAATTTGGGTTTAGAAACAAGCACTCTACAATTGATCAGGTGCATAGAATCACAGATAAAATCGAAAAAGAGTTTGAAGAGAAAAATGTGTGCTCTACAGTATTTCTTGATATAGCACAAGCTTTCGATAAAGTCTGGCACAAAGGACTGATACACAAACTACAAAAGCAACTGCCGAAGCAGTATTCGAGCATTCTGGAGTCTTATATATCAGATCGATTCTTCAGAATTAAGCAAGATACAGAGTGTTCAACACTAAGAGAGATTAAAGCTGGTGTACCGCAAGGCAGTGTGCTAGGTCCAGTCTTATACCTACTCTTCACTAGCGATTTGCCTGAAAGTGTAGAAACCACCATAGCTACTTTTGCAGATGACACAGCCGTCCTTGCTGTGGGAGCAACTGTCGAAATAGCAACAAAAAAGCTTCAGACGGCAATAAACAATATTTCAGAATGGACTAAGAAATGGCAGATTAGATTAAATGACCTTAAGTCAGTCCATATTAATTTTACGTATAAAAACGTACCACACATTCCAGTCTACATTAACAACAATGTAGTAGAATTTTCTAACACAGCTAAATATCTAGGCATGACTCTAGACGCTAAACTGCGTTGGAAAGCGCACGTTAAGAAAAAAAAAGATGAGTTGAACATGCGATACGGTAAAATGTATTGGCTTATTGGGAGATACTCATCCCTGTCCAACTACAATAAGTTATTGCTATACAAGCAAGTTCTAAAACCAGTATGGACCTACGGGCTCCAATTGTGGGCATGTACATGCCAAACAAACTTACAAAAAATTCAGGTTTTTCAAAATAAAGTACTAAGGAACATAGTTAATGCACCTTGGTACATACGCAACGCCGATCTGCATAGGGATCTAAATGTTGAAATGGTTGAGGATGAGGTTAAGAAGGTTGCTCGGAGGCATAGAAATCGGCTTCTCAACCACGTAAACACAGAAATAACAGAACTTTTAAATAATGACAATGTAATCAGGAGACTGAGACGGATTAAACCTCTTGATCTGTAAGATTTAGCTAGGGCTAAGAAATTAGGTATTAATTTCAAACAAAACAAGTTTAAAAATCCGACAAACGGCGGATTTATCTCTTTAAATACATTAAACTATTCAAAATATAATTTGCTGATTAGTCGTACGACTAGGTGCAATCTTTTTTCGGGATGGCTTATGCCAGTCCCCGGGAGTTTTTTTAGATGAGTTAAAGTCCATCACTATTGCAGAAGCATCCCTCGCGTATAGCTCTGCAATGTCTTTCGATGATTTTTTACTTCCAGCGAATTCCCAACACAAAAAAAAAAAAAAAAAAAAAATTTCCACTCGAAGGGCAAACCGACCTACTGGCCAACTGATACTTCAAAACTACCTGATCTGATAGATTTCTTCGTCGTGAAAGGAATACTTATATACCTACCAACCAAATTAAAGTTGAAGAGAGCTTTGATCTATCATCTGACCACTCACCGGTTATTTTAACATTGAGTGTAAAACTAGTCAATAACCTACAGCCAGCGAGATTAACTGGGAAGGCTTTAAGAACGAGATTGAAGAGAAAGTTGAACTGAGTGTTCCACTTACGACACCCTATGAACTTGAGGTTGAAGTTGATCGCTTTGTTGAGATCGTACAGTTCGCCTCATGGAATATTACGCCTAATCCAAGGAAAACGCCGGCCAAATACGGTCTACGATATCCTCCCGAAATGAAAGAATTGGTCAACGAAAAAAGGAAGGCGCATAAGAAATGGCAACAGAGTCGAGCTCCGCAACATATTTGAATTATTTGCGCAATTTGTTGAAGGATGAAGTTATTAAGGATTTTAAAAATCGCCGCTCATCTAGAAGAAACGACGCGATCAACGACAATACTAATAGGGCGGAATCACAATCTGACGATTCAACACTCATTAGTGCAAAGCTAAGTGAACTAAAACGTGAAATCGAATCCCTAAAACCTAAGAAAGCTCCTGGTTATGATTTGATCACCGGAGAAGTTCTAAAAGTTCTACCAAAAAAAAGCATTAATTAAGCTTCTTCATATTATAAATGCTGCGCTCAGACTAAAACACGTGCCGAGTCAATGGAAAGTCGCGGAGGTCATAATGGTTTTAAAACCAGGAAAACCGCCAAATGAAGTAAAATCGTATAGACCGATTTCGTTTCTTCCAGTCATTTCCAAAGTCTTAGAGAGAATATTGCCTAGGCGCCTGCAACCGGTTATTGAAGACCAGTTTGGGTTCAGAACCAAGCATTCGACGATTGACCAAGTATACATAGAACTACTGACGTGAGCGAGATAGCATTTGAAGAAAAAAAGATTTGCTTAAGCGTATTCCTTGACGTTTCACAAGCCGTTGATAAGGTGTGGCACGACGGCTTGAAATTTAAATTACGACAAGTTCTCCCCGCGAGCCTATATGATATTCTAGAATCATATCTCGGGAATAGACTCTTCCGTGTTAGAAATGGAAACGAATACTCGGAGCTAAAAGAAATTTCGGCCGGTGTAGCGCAAGGAAGCGTCCTTGGTCCACTTCTCTATTTGTCATATACTCGCGATATACCAAGGGAAGATGGCACTACCCTTGCTACGTTCGCCGATGACACAGCTATCCTAGCAGTAGGTAATACAATCGAAGAAGCGACTACAAAACTGCAAGCCGCAGTGAATAAGGTAAATGAATGGACAAGAAACTGGCGGATCGCCCTAAACGAAACTAAATCTGATCACGTGAATTTCACTTATAAGAAAACTAATGACTTGCCAATTTTTCTAAATTTGGCCCGAATACCCTTTGCAAATGAGGCTAAATACCTGGGAATGACACTCGACGCAAAGCTGAAATGGAATTCGCAAGTGAAAATTAAACGTAAAGAACTCGATATTAAATATAGAGAAATGTACTGGTTACTCGGAAAACATTCCCAGCTCAGTACTGAGAACAAACTGCTTATATAAAAGCAAGTGCTAAAGCCGGTGTGGACCTACGGTATACAACTCTGGGGTTGTACCAAGAAAACAAATGCCAATATTCTACAAACTTTTCAAAATAAAGTGCTTCGAGAAATTGTACAAGCACCATGGTATATTAGAAACGAAGATATCCATAGGGATCTCGGAATTCCAACAATCGAAGCTGAAACTAGAAGCTTCGCGAGAAAGCATAGAAACCGACTAATCGGACATATCAACAATACAGTCCGACAAATCTTGGACGAGAGCAATTTATTGCGCCGAATACAAAGAACGAAACCGTTCGACTTGGCAAGATAAGATTAGTCGCGTCTAATTTGCGGAACACCCAGGATCTTTTATTGGAAAGTAACCTGTCAAAAGTTTTTATTTAATGATAGAAAAATTGCTTGATAAGTTATATCTTAGTTGCAGTATCTGACAATCTTTAGAAGGGTGGTGTTTTTAGTCAGTAAAAATCTGACACTACTATGAGAACGCGGTTGCTATTCTCATAGTGTCCTTGGAAGATTTTCACCTACCCTCGGATAAAAAAAAAACATGCCATTCAAGAATGCGCATGTATACTGTTACAGGTATGAGTATGATAATATTATAGGCATCGACATCGATATATTTTCATTAATGGTATAATGCAACTGAGCTCAGCTTCAATAACGTTATTGCACAATCTATATACCAGCTGCAACTGCAGTTCCAGTTCTTAATGCAATACCATACTATGGTGGACTCCCATCAAACTTACCACTATACATTTGAAAATTAAAGCTTTACTACTACCTAAACTGTCACTGAAATATAATGCATTTATTCGATATACATTACCTATGACTTTGAAATAAAAGTCAGTTATTAGATAGCCGTCATACTCATAATTTTCCTTTGTTAACTTTTACTAAATACTTCCTAGGTTCGTAATAAATTAATTACTTGTAACGATTTATTGCAACCCTCGAGCTCGGTTTTTAGTAATCGAACCCTTAGGGCCACTTGCACGTTGCACCAAACTCATTTGACAACAGTATTTAATCATTTATCCACTGTTTAGTCCTATTCCGTAGATTAGGAAAAAATTGTGTTGCAGACGACATTTATTTATCTATCCATTTATCCATTTTCTAAAGGCTGGATAGTCTTGCTCAAAAGTCAAATAGTAAAACAAAATGTCAAGTTTACCCGGTAGTTTGACACTAAAATCAAAAAATAAAAAAATGTCTACAGTTTATTTGCATGAAGAAGTTATATTGATTTTTATAAGGAAGCAAAATTGCAAAAAAATATCATTTTTAAAGTTAAATTTTTGTATTGATTTTTTTATGGCTGCTTAATTTTTTTTCAATTAAACGTATATAACGCATTTGGTCTTTGGTATAGTCACTTAAGAAGACATTTACGTAAGTTTATATGACTTCAGATTTTGGATCTACCAGGAATTTGATTTGAAATCGATTCTAGGATATGTACCTATAGCACAAACAATTATCACCTGTCAATAGTTAGGTGACAGGCAGTTTTTCCAATTCTTACACCAAGAAACTTGATGAGTAAAAATACGTAACATTCATTACTCTCGCGAAAGGCACACGAGTGAGCACCGAATGGCAAAATTGTTGTGACATCAACATGTCAAAATGTGCCACCAAAAAAATGATGTGAAATCGTAGCCTTAGATTAATTTTATTCACTTCACGTTTTCATGTGATATTGTTTCATTAAGGCTTTCAGGGGAATTTTGAATTGGAAATATTGCTCGACAAAGATTCATGCGGTCAAATGTATGACAGATTTAATATTTGATAACAAGTTACCTGTGGCATACATAATCCCAACATAATTGCACTGAAGCCAAAGAGATTTCCAAGAGCTGTTTTAGTATCAACCGCTACTTGAATCCATTTGCTTAAAATTTCGGCGCGGTCTAGATCGGTTTGACACGTTAGAATCGTTACTGCTACCATCAGCTTTAAACATTGGGTCCTCTCGAATAGATCGTTTCGAAATATTTTTCCATGTGGCAGTGTCAGTAGTTCGAGACCACAGCACTGGAGAGCATTCAAATTATCATCTTCATTGAATGATACTTCATCGATTAGTAAATTAATGTCAATCCGAGTTATATGCTCTGCAAGTATTTTTGGTCCTGATTCAAGGAGCATCATTTTGAATGTTGACAGAGCGTCACCATCGAGCGGTTTATTTTCAATTGAAGGCAACAGAAGCGTACTAAAGTTCTCGATATCATACTTTGAGATCTGAAACAATAAGTTATTAATAAAATATATTGTGTTACGCATCAGAAAAAAAGGTACCGATTCCAGCTGAGGACATTCCATTGCTGATAATTCGTCTTCAGCTTCTGCTACATCAAATTCAGTCAAACTTTTCAGTGTTACGGATGAAGCTGAATTAGGTAAAAACCTTGGATTTTTTATAATCACTCCTCGGTGTTGATTAGAATCTCCTACATCGCCGGGCGTTGAACTCTGAACAGAATCTCCAGAACCATTACCAGAATCGGATCCACTTGCGTGGTAAGACGCTATTCTATGTAAAGCATGCTGTTCGTGAGGAAATAGATCTTTCTCCTTCTTAGGTAGCGCGGGAGCTCTCACTGGCTTCGGCGGGGGACTTTGTGGTTTGTCGCACATTTCTATGAAATTTTTGCTCTCCAGACACGGACTAAGCAATGTTTCAGCTGCGTCTTTGTTTATACTTGGGCCTCTCATAAAAGAAAATCGTAGACCTCCGATATTTGGTCTTGGCAGTGAATGAGTAGTGAATTTCATGTGCTCCACAGTTTCACTAATAGTAGATCGCGCTATTGTTTGGAATCCATTGCAGTGATTTCCCACAGCTTGCTGACTTATTGCTTCACCGACTGAGGATTTGTCGACAGTTTTTGTTCTTCGTGAGTCTGTAGTCGAATTTTGCGTATTGTTTTCGTTAGGTTTTATAACTCCATCGGCACTCGAGCATGTTTCAATGTTTCTTGTATTCGATACAGAGACAGATTGCGATGGCGTCAAAGATTGTGATCGTTGTTTTTTCGATGGGAGTCTGGGTGGGATATCACGTTTAGTTCTAGGCGGTGAAGACATTGGGCTCCTGTAACTGTTAGTCTGTTGGTTATATGGAGTAAAACGAAACCCGGGGCTGTTCAAAGATGGGGAATTGAGAGGACTTCCACCACGAATTCCTGCCAGCATCTGTGTATGAAGCTGATTACCAACAATTTTGTGGCCATAGAACGAAAGCGGATATGTTCTATTGCACGGGTACTGAATACGGGCTCCAGATGCTGCTGATATGGCTTTACCTTAAATAATATTTAAAGAAAGATTTCATTTAAACGCGGAGTATAGTTAAATGCATTTTTATGTTAAAATATTTTAATGTTGACTTACAAATATTTGTTTATAGAGAAATATTTCCATTGCAACAAAATTTTATAGTTAATCATATATCGATCTTTAGATGAGTTATGTCTAAGACACATTTTGTACAATTCCGGATATCAAATGCATTACTTGTTTTAAAGACTTCACGGTCATAAAGTTTAACTTTAAAACTGTTATTTACTTCGACATGAAAATTAATTTGGCTAGAATATACAAAATTATCAGACAGTTATTTAGTGATTCTCCAACAAAATCGGCATTTCCGTGCGAAAAGTAAATCTTTAAAAGAATTTAATTAACGGCCACAAAACAGGCAGCTGTTGATTGTTTTCGGAGCATTTAGCAACAAGCCCATACATACAGGGTGGACCAAACACAAGTTTCTTTTTAAAAATGCAATAAAATGAACAAAATGAAGTTCTTTCCGTGTATTATCGCTTTATTATTTAGAGCAAACATTCCCATTAATAATTATGAAATAACGGGTGATTTTTTAAGAGGTTTAGAACTTTAAAAAAAAAAAAAAAAAACATAAAAAATTCGAAAAAATGAATGAAATATTTATTTGAATCGATAGTTTGAACCTTGCAATTTAATGTTTAAAGATAATTTCATGCAAATGTTGACCGCGGCTGCGTCTCAGGTAGCCCATCCGCTGAGTCCAATTTTGGCATACTCTTTCACACATATCGGCCGGTATCTCACGAATGAATGCATGAATGTGCGTCAATCGAAGCGAGCACGAGCACGAATTTTGATAGTAAAATTCAATTATTTGCAAGCGTTGTTCATTTGTAAGACGATCCATGGCTAAATTGCAAACCAAACTGAAGCTGTTTGACAGTGACACAAGGTACTAAACACACGTCAGCTGTCAAAACCAGTGTTGCCAAAACCAAACCAGCTAAAAAATCACCCGTTATCAACCTACATGAATCAGAGGTTTCCAAATTCATTGTTTTTATTTTCAGTAAAAAAAAAGTCGCTTAAAACGTTGTTCCCGGCCTCATTTACAAAGAGATAATCACCCCGATTACAGAATCCGATGAATGGTCTGCGGATGGCTTCGGCCAGTTTTTTGCACTTTTTGCTATTATAGAATCCGCCGTAAAAAAGTGCATGAATGTCGGTAACGCTGTTTGATTTTTTTGGGATTATGAAATACGCAGCCCATCCGAACTCCATATAACTTTTAACGTTTTAAATCCGCACCAAAGTCATTGCGGACGCCAACGTAAAGAAAAATGGAAATTCATAATTAATTCATACACATTTAAGTTTTAGAATATATTTTACATTTTTAAGCAGAAAAATAACAACAACTCGTGCACAATTAGAGTAGATGGTGGAGGCAATGAAAAGAGAGTCGGATATTGCGAAAAATTTGACCAAAAAATCGCCAGATTTATTTCAGGAATTTCTGTCGCCATTATCGCATAGGTTATGATTTGAACCACTATTTCCCCAAACAAGTGAGTCGTGACTCGAACCAGTGCCTTGATTTTGTGCGGTTTTTTCCGCAATGGCGGTGTCGGAAAGGGTTCACGTATAGGCGGATTCTATAAATGTGTGAGTGATGTCGCGAACTGACAACTTCCAATATTTCCCTGTTCTTATATCGCTTTGTTCCTGCAAATTCCAGGCGAGCTTTCCCACACGCGACCTTTTTAGGTAGCGAGAAGGATGTCGGATGAGAAGAAATGACAACAGCGTGACCGTTGTGCGACAATTTGGTACCTTTTTCGAGGACACTAATACAATTTGTTGTTCCTTTGTTCCTTTTTATTATTTGTAAAATACACATTTTTGGACTATTCGCATGAGAGCCAATGGCGAACGAACTGCGAACAAGCGAATTTTTTTACACTTCAATTACTTCAATCATTGTTTAATGTTAAATTCGATAGAATTTTTTCATTCGTGGGTTTGTGGATCCGCGAATGTCTTATGTAGGATTGTGAATAAAGCGTGACAGTTCGCCGCAAGAATTTTCAATTGCTGTAATAATTGTAAATTGAGCTATTTAAATCGATTGAGAGTCCGATTTTTTTTTAGATTAGACTTAAGATTAATTTAATTTAAGGCTTTGGTGGTAAATAGTATAAAAATCAATTTTCAATTCATAAATACAATTAAATTCATTTGTTCGCAATTCGCGCTCATGTGAATAGTACTTAAAAAAGTTTTCGAAAACTGTGATTTCAAAATGAATATGTTAAAAAAATAACGCGTAAATAGTGTAAATACTACAAAATACTAAATTTATGTAACAGCGTCAGAAAAAGGCACACTTTTCTTTCATCGCCCCTTTTATATGGACTTTTTAAAACTAAATTGAAGGAGATTTCAAAAGTAGATATTGATATAATTTATAAACAAAATTCAATTAATTTTTATATATTTATAAATAAAAATCAAAGATAAAAGGTTTTCATTTTAAAATTTGTCATTTGAAAACGAATTGCATCTAAAGTACTGTCTAGCTTACCCGCAGAGCAACCTTAAAGACATCTAATTCTAATGCTATTTGGTTGTTTTGGGTTTATTTATAAAAGAAACGTTGTGAGAGAGTGATCTTTTTACAGTCTATATTGTATTGTGAAACTAAAACTAAAATTTATAACCTTTCTCCAACAGTCCGGGAGATTGTTGCGAAATTCTGAAAAGTAACAAATAAAAAAAAGAAAAAAGTGTCATTTCTAAAGCTATTCTGCAATTTAAGAATTTTCGCACAATTTTAACAATTGTTGGCTCTCCTAACACTATAATCGTGTTCTGATACACAGCAGCGTTATATTTTATAGAAATTCATTTGGAAATCACTGCGTTTCTAAAATTTCTAAAGTGAATTTTCATACTAAAAAAAGGGAAAAAGTAGCAACAAATAGTATGAGGGTCGTCGAAAAAGTGCCAAATTATTGCACTACGGTCACGTTGGTCACAGCGCGCGGCCTCACTCACACACTCAAATCCGATTCGGAACGTTCCCTAGCGACATCGCCTCAAAAACCGCACAAAATCAAGGCACAGGATATTTAGCGACAACATACCTGTGCCTTGATTTTGTGCGGTTTTTGAGGCGATGTCGCTAGGGAACGTTCCGAATCGGATTTGAGTGTGTGAGTGAGCCGCGCGCTGTGACCAACGAGACCGTAGTGCAATAATTTGGCACTTTTTCGAGGACCCTCATACTATTTGTTGCTACTTTTTCCCTTTTTTTAGTATGAAAATTCACTTTGGAAATTTTAGAAACGCAGTGATTTCCAAATGAATTTCTATAAAATATAACGCTGCTGTGTATCAGAACACGATTATAGTGTTAGGAGAGCCAACAATTGTTAAATATTGTGCGAAAATTCTTAAATTGCAGAATAGCTTTAGAAATGACACTTTTTTCTTTTTTTTATTTGTTACTTTTCAGAATTTCGCAACAATCTCCCGGACTGTTAGAGAAAGGTTATAAATTTTAGTTTTAGTTTCACAATACAATATAGACTGTAAAAAGATCACTCTCTCACAACGTTTCTTTTATAAATAAACCCAAAACAACCAAATAACATTAGAATTAGATGTCTTTAAGGTTGTTCTGCGGGTAAGCTAGACAGTACCTACTTTAGATGCAATTCGTTTTCAAATGACAAATTTTAAAATGAAAACCTTTTAGCTTTGATTTTTATTTATAAATATATAAAAAATTAATTGAATTTTGTTTATAAATTATATCAATATCTACTTTTGAAATCTCCTTCAATTTAGTTTTAAAAAGTCCATATAAAAGGGGCGATGAAAGAAAAGTGTGCCTTTTTCTGACGCTGTTACATAAATTTAGTATTTTGTAGTATTTACACTATTTACGCGTTATTTTTTTAACATATCTATTCATTTTGAAATCACAGTTTTTGAAAACTTTTTTAAGTACTATTCACATGAGCGCGAATTGCGAACAAATGAATTTAATTGTATTTATGAATTGAAAATTGATTTTTATACTATTTACCACCAAAGCCTTAAATTAAATTAATCTTAAGTCTAATCTAAAAAAAAAATCGGACTCTCAATCGATTTAAATAGCTCAATTTACAATTATTACAGCAATTGAAAATTCTTGCGGCGAACTGTCACACTTTATTCACAATCCTACATAAGACATTCGCGGATCCACAAACCCACGAATGAAAAAATTCTATCGAATTTAACATTAAACAATGATTGAAGTAATTGAAGTGTAAAAAAATTCGCTTGTTCGCAGTTCGTTCGCCATTGGCTCTCATGCGAATAGTCCAAAAATGTGTATTTTACAAATAATAAAAAGGAACAAAGGAACAAAAAATTGTATTAGTGTCCTCGAAAAAGGTACCAAATTGTCGCACAACGGTCACGCTGTTGTCATTTCTTCTCATCCGACATCCTTCTCGCCACTTCTCGCTACCTAAAAAGGTCGCGTGTGGGAAAGCTCGCCTGGAATTTGCAGGAACAAAGCGATATAAGAACAGGGAAATATTGGAAGTTGTCAGTTCGCGACATCACTCACACATTTATAGAATCCGCCTATACGTGAACCCTTTCCGACACCGCCATTGCGGAAAAAACCGCACAAAATCAAGGCACTGATTCTCAGTCAAAAACTGACAGCATCGATAAGAAAGTTCGAAAATGATAAGGAAGTGTTGCGAATCGGCAATGTTGTTGGCGGATTTGATAATTATATTTATCGCGGATGTGAATGGAGTGTGGATCGAGTCAACTCCCCGGGAATAAATTTTTGCGGATTCTGTAATCGACATGAATGTTCGTGAATTGAGTCTCACAATCTCGGCTACAGCTGCCACATTCTTATCTGTGCGGTACGACGACGATGGGGACCATGAGTGTTTTCCACTACCACACCAGTCGCACGAACTTTTTGCACAAACTTGCGTACAGCAGGCGCGGTGGATGCTTCACTTCAACCAAAAATTCATTTCAAAGAACTCACTGTTTGGGCTGCACACCACAGCACACACTTTGCAAATAAGTTTTAAGAATTTCCTAACGTAGTTCAAGCGTAAAGCTACTCATTTCGTAACGCGGAAGTGTGATACTAGTTATCATAAACTAAGTATTAAATAGACCGTCAGCTCCGCCAACTTAAGAGAGTTTGCCTGCAAGCTGTTTTCCGTGTTTCTATTAGCGAAGGTATGCGTGCCATGTTAAAGTCAATTAGACGAACGTAGGTATACACTTGCACATAACAATAGAAACCTGACAGATGACTGACACTTTATTCTGTGGTGAAATTGGGGAAAAAATATAAACTCCCAAAAAAAATTTAAATTAGGCGCAATTGTTGTTGTCAATTATTTGAATTATTTTCCAAGCAAATTGTGGTTGTCAAAAATATAGATTTATTTTTTTTAAATATACCTACCTAATAATATTGTTTATGTTTACTATGTTACAGTAGGGCCACTTGCACCAAGTTACTGGATAACTAAATAAACTTCTGAATAGCTAACCCAAGATAAACAAATAAATAGATAATCCCCTGCTTTGCGTTGCACAAGTTCAAAATTCCTTCTGGATAAGTAACCTTAGATTATATTAATTTGTACACTACTAACGGAAAAATATTTCGAATTGTCAAATGAATTGGAATTTTAACGTAACAAAATCGGTAAAAATAAAATGTAGGTATATGGTATATGTATAATGTATATGTATAAATATAGCTAGAGCTCCAATTTCAAAACGGCTGAAATATGTAATATTGTAGCTTTCACTTTTCAAAACGTTCAGCAATACTCGTACAATTGAAAAAAAAAAAAACAAATAAAATCAAGCAACCATGAAAAAATTAATACAAAAATTAAACTTTCAAAATGATTTTGTTTTCCAATGTTGCTTCGTTATAAAAATCAATATGAATGAAATTTATAATTTCTTCACACAAATCCACAGTTGATATTTTTTAAGGTTCCGTATCCAAAGGGAAAAAACGGAACCTTATTAGTTTCGCTCGGATGTCTCTCCGTCTGTCTGTCCGAACCCACTAAGCCAATTTTGTTAACAGGTCTATCTCAAGAACCGATTGACATAGAAGGCTAAATTTACACACAACATCCGGTATAGCCTCTAGTTAAACGAAAAATACCAATGGAAGCGATACATCGATTGGTTTTCGAGTAATTAGTAATCTGGTGAAAAAAATATTAGCATTCGCCCAAAAATTAGTTTATTTCTTGATTCACAAAAAAATACATAAATTCCTTTTTTGTAGAGAATATTCTAAGCTATACATGTGCTGAATACTGTTTTGCCGAAAAGTTAAGTTTACAAGATATTGCGGCGTGGAAGGTATCGTGTAACCTAAATGGTGTATGGTGAAACAAGCCCTTAGTCACAGTATCGTGTAACCCAGGAGTTCCCTAACTGTGCGTCGCGACGCCCTGGGGAGTCGCGGCGCTATCCTAAGGGCGTCGCAAGACGGTACGCACAGGTCGACATTTCTATCACTTTATTTTTATTTTTTCACAGCTGTCAGAACAAAAGTTAAGTCGGCTAGATTGGTCTGGACAAGACGAAACCTGAATGCAAAAACTAACTAGATTGGTCGGTCGGGAACGTCACTTTTTGGCGTGGGACCTAAGTGGGGGCGACTGTAGGTAGCAGGTAGCCTCTCTTAGAAGGGCGTCGGAAAAAATTACAACCTGCAAAGGGAGTCGCGGTATAAAAAAGTTTGGGAACCCCTGGTGTAACCTAAATGGTGTTTGGCGAATCCAGGCCTTAGTCACAAAACAAGTTCCACTCAAGTGTCACTTCCAATTGGAGATTGGAATCTGTCACCACTGAAGCTTATTCTAGAACCAATTAGAATTAGCTAGAAAGTTCTCGTCAGATGGCGGAGCAGGTATAAAAGGACAGCTTTTAGAAGAGGGCGAGACAGTTGATTTATAACAGTGATTGGTTAAAGTTCGAGATAGTAATAGTTTGTAAAGATAAATAAGTGAAGAGTAATAGGGTAAATTTAGTGATTGGTTTGAAACGTTGAAAAATTGTTTTAGTAATATTGTTCTGGTACTTAATAAGTGAAATATTAGAATAGTCGATAAAAGTGTAATAAAAGTGAATTTTATTAGAGAAGTTTAACGGAATAGTGTTTTATCTTTACGAATCCCAGCCTAAATGTAACAATATTTTCAAAAAAGAAAATTTTACCATGTATCTAAAATACGTTGCTCTCATAATATGTTCTAATCTCTACTACGCAACGCAGTTGTGCACAATTGAGCCCATCAAAGACAGAAGAGAGTCACTGGTGGTATAGGTACACCAGGACCATTTCAACATCTACCTATCCTTAATGAATTTACAGGATCCGCAATTGTTTGTAAAAAATCTTAATAAAACATCCAGAAAGTAAAATTAGTCTTGCAATTTACTGGGTCAACCATGTGAAAATAGTTAAATCAGAAATTAAAAATAGGAGTACAATATTTGTCTTTGAGGAGTACGGGAGTACAGGAGACGAAAAAGGAGTACAATACTCCTATTGCAGTACTTTCGGAAGCACTGTATAACACTATATTATAATGCTATAATTTCTCCGAATTTTCGAAACTCCCATTAAGAAGGAAAGGAATGAGAAAATTCAGCACATTACTAAGAGAGAGTTAGCAAATTAAGGGACACAGATACTGAATGGGAAATTGGTGAGGATTGTGTAGGTGTAGGTAGCAATTAAAAAATCTAAATGTGCATTTTGCTTTCTTTTCTGTGGTAATCACAAAATGAGATTCATGTGTGAGTACCTAATTTTTGAGAGAAAAAAACAGGTAGCATTTGCATTCCTACAGAATGGAAAATTGGCGTGGGTTGGGTACTAGGTAGCAGCGTTCCCTCCCCTGTCGTTAGGCAAAGTTCTCATTGCGGTAAAAATTGGTACTCAAATGGCTCTGAAGGTAGTACGCAATAATGTACCTAAAGAAAACGGCTTTATGGTATTTTTCAATTAGAATCGGAAATTTGTTTAACAAAATTCACTACTATACATTTTCAAATATTATGAACACACAATTTTTATTCATTAAAAAAAATATCACAAAGAAAAGCTTATTTTAATTTAACATAAATTATTTCATTCATTAACAAAAAATAAAGGAAAACGTAACCTTTAAGGTTTATTTATATTTAAGAATAAATTATAAGTTAAGTATGTATATAAAAATGAACGAAAATTAAACAAAGAAAAATATTCCACAGTAATATCATCATTTTTGAACATTAAAAAATGTAAAAAAAAACTTTTTTATAAAAAACATAAAGTAGTGAATTATGCATTCATATAAATTTAAAGTTTATTTCCTGAAAAGATATAGTCCCATATAATATGTCTAGCCTTCCACACGAATATTGAAGATAGTTACAAATAATGCGCATTTGAATGGTAGTTATGTGCTGCTGCAAATTTAAATTAAATTTTTTACTAGACTTCACTACCACAGTTGTTCAGGAAAGCAATTCAGAAAAAGAGGCGCATCCTGAGCGACAATTTAAATTGGAACATGTATTTTGTAGTTTAAGTCTGTTGTTACAAACAATTTTTGGAAAATTTGGAAAATAAGAAATGAGTTATTGATATGCACTTATAAAAAGTAGTACGCGGCGATCCAAAGTAGTATCGTACTCAGTTAGAAAAAATGTACTCAAAAACTAAAAAACGCTACAATTGTAGCACGGGAGGGAACGCTGCTAGGTAGTAATTAGAAAATGAGATTCATGTGCGAGTAATTTTTGAGAGTAAAAATATTAAGTAAGTAAATTAAACTGAATTGTGATGAATTCATGAACAGGGGAAAGATTGAATGATATTATAGATTTGAAATAATATCTGATGTGTTGGACCTTAGCCAAATACGGAACCTTCGGTGCGCGATGGCCGGTTTTTTAATTTTACTATTTGACGGTTGGGCACAACTATCCAGCCTTTTGAACATGGATAAATATTTAAATAGTTTATCCATGGATAGATGAATAAGTGTCGTCGTGGAACGCAATTTTTACCTAATATGCCGAATAGGACTAAACAGTGGATAAACGAATAAATACTGTTGTCGAATGAGTTTGGTGCAAGTGGCCCTAAGTAACACAATAGGCGTTTTTCTTTTTTAGTTCAGAGCACAACCTGAACTGTTATACAAAAAGTTCTTTTTTAGCTCAGATACTTCAGAGCTCGAATTTGTGTTTCTTTTTTCGCTCAGAGCATGATCAGAGCGCGCTCTATGAGCTCAGAATAAATTGACTGAGCATCCTGAGTAAAAAGCTGAGTACACATACACACATGTATACATGCACACTTCTAGTCACATTTGAAGGACAAAAAAAACAGGAAAAACAAAACATCCTCTGAACGCTCTGAGCACGCATGGTTCAGAGCGCGCTCATAATGCTCGAACTCTGTTCAGTGCTCAGCTCTGAACTAAAAAAGAAAAACGCTTAATGAGTCTATGATCATGGTCGGAGACGTATGTTTATTGATGGCGAATAAAGTGCGTAGTAGGGCATGATTCATGATATCACCTAATCGTCCAATACACGATGCATTCAACCACGAATTACAAAGAAAACAGCAATACGATACTGAAGTATTAGCCGAAGCAGTTCGTAAAAATGTTCCGCAATTGAATCGACAACAAATGATTGCGTATGACTGTTTGATCCCCCTCTTGATATTTTTATCATGGGATGTACGCTGAAAACCATCGCTCGATTAATGAGAGGTGGTTTTTGGTACCACGCGCATTGGAGTTTTGAAGAACTTGTGCGAGAATTATCCTTTGACTCCTGTCTTATGGATATGCCCTCTGACGCAATGACACCAGAAATCCTACTGCGACAAAACTACCAAGTCAACTTTCCTCAGGCGACGGAATGGCTTCGGCCAGACTCTGAGCCAGGAAAAGAATGCCATCGTATATTCACGGACGGCTCCAGGACCGAACAAGTATCTGGCTCTGGGGTTTTTGTGGAAAGCGAGACCATTAGAATACACTTCCCATTAGGTAACTATGCGTCTGTCTTCAAAGCGGAGATTTTCGCTATCCTTATGACCATGCGCTATATTGTGACAAACAGGTGGAGGGCTAGAAGCATATGCGTTTGCAGGGATAGCCAAGCTGCATTAAAAGCACTGCTGAACCCTCTTACCTCGTCTAAATTAGTGCTTGAACTCAAGCTATCTCTGAACCTAGTCGGTAGGCTAAACACAGTGAATCTTGTTTGGGTCCCAGGTCACACTGGCATCCATGGAAATGAGATCGCTGATGAGCTTGCCAGGCTGGGATCAGAAGAAGCTCTCTCAGGACCTGAGCCGGCGTTGGGTCTGTCCGCATCTGCAGTTAGGTCATCCATTGATGCTTGGGTTTCTCGTGAACACGAGCGTCGGTGGCGTGACTGTGCGGGGTGTAGACAGGCCAAACGACTGCGTCCAGACATCTGTAAAAGGTCTGCGTCTTTCCTTCTGTCTCTCAGGAGAATTGACTGCAGACTGCTTGTGGGTGTCCTTTCGGGCCACCAAGCTATTGCCAAACATTTGAAAATGTTGGGCTTGAGCGACACCACCATCTGTCCTGCGTGTGGAGAGGACGACGATACAGCGGAACACTTCCTCTGTAATTGTCCTGCCTTTGCTCGCAACAGGTGGCGGATGTTTGGGGCTCATGTGGTGAGTGCCGAACATCTAAGCTCTTCATCACTGAAGCTCCTTCTAATCTTTCTTCGAAAGACGGGAAAACTAAGTACAGTAATGTAAGGTGTCCGTTTTGGCAGTACAATGGACCAGTAGTTGTGTCTGAGTGCTCCATCGGATAGTAACAACCTCCGAAAAAAAAAAAAAAAAAAAAAAAATGACTCTTTGATGGAAGTTGTGAACAAAAGAACTGGTAGTATTTACTATTATAGTATCGGGGTACTGCCAAAACGTTCTTAATTTCGGCTTCATCTGCAATAACAGCAACTTTGTTAGAAGTCTACGAAACTGTATATTCAGCATTGATATTGCCACTGAACATGTAAATCAACCAGACACCATCTTGAAAAATCGAATAAAAATGCGAAGATTTTACAATGATGCAAATTGATCGTTTGGGTCGAATGCACGATGGCCAACAAAAGGTCAATGGTGGCGGTGGACAGGACGTTGAAAGATCTTCTTGACAATCAAAACATTTTTGGAATAGCCATGGTTGTCGGGATTTTCGGGGGACTCTTCCGGTTATTCCCACGATCAACTGGCAGCTACCCAACTAAATGCGGCATGAAAACATCAAATTTGTGGCGGCATGTCCAGACACTCCGATTGAAGTACAAAGTATAGGCTCAGTGATCATCATGTTACATAACATCAATCAACCTCAACTGTGCAATGGAAAGAGAATGATTGTGAAAAAGCTTACGAACAACGTCATCGAGGAGACCATTATCGAGGGGAAGTATGGAGGAGAGGATGTTTTGATCCCGATGATTCCAACGGACTTACCATTCGAGTTCAAACGACTGCAATTTTTTACCACATTGAATGTTAATATGATCTATTTTACAGGAAAATAAAAGGCAGTCAATTAATTAGAATTACTAATAAAATTTATTTAATCACCAAAACTAAGTTGAAATAAAAAACAGGTTTCAAATAGATTAAGGTTAGGTGGTACGAAGTTAACCAGGTCAGCTAGTAACTACTAAATTATACCTATATCCACTCAGAAATGTATGTTCATACCTCTCCCCAGAACCCCAACACATTTTAAGTCTTAATATTCCTTAGTCCTTCGCTTTGAAGCCGTTGCCTTTTTTCTGACGACGTTGGCCGGCCAAAAACAACAAACTAAAACAGACGCAATAATAATAACTATACTCCGTCCAGCAAAAATTGTCAGTACAGGAAAGATAGAATGTTTGTCTCTCAGTCTGGTTGTAATGACTTACATAAATCGGTCCCTCTTTAAAGCTCCCACAGGGTTGCCATGATAATTTGCCAAACCTCAGAGAGCAATACTATAAGGGCTACCATCTTAAAATTTAAAATAAAAATATTGCTGAACGAAATAAATTCCGTTTATCTTTTTATTTTCCCTTAAGGGCCTAAAGGCTTTATTTTGTTTTCCAACAAAAAAAATTCTTAACACACAAAAACAAATGAAAACGATTGAGATAACAATAGATAGACATATATACCTAGAATACATATTTGTTAAAAAAATGATTACACGTCAGTGCGGATCTTTGCGGAAACAGTAGCAAAAAAAGGATCATAAAATCTTTTCGAGGCATTTTCTTTACTGCGCAGGAGTGACCGGATGTGGTAACCTGACCTGCTTCGTCATTTCGATATTTCAGTGTGAAAATTTATTTGATGAAAAATTAGAAAAATATGCAAAAATATAACGAAAATTCTAAAATATGCCAAAAATATACTCTACAAAGTGAAATATGCATTTATACCATTTATACATGTAGGATAGACGAAATTAACTTTCCTAATATTGTATAATTTACCCTACAACTGAAACTCACCATTATGTAAACTTTGCACATACCATATAGCGAAACTTGTTTCACATTAACGCTAACACAGTAGTCCTAAAAACCGTTTTCTAGACAGTTGCAAAATGAAAAGAACTGAGTAAAGTCGCTAAGTCGGTTAAGGAAAAAATCACGATCTCTTTCTTAAATTCCATATTTTTTTTTTAAATTTAAATTACACTCCATTTCCCTAACACTAATATGACACTTAATGAATTAAAACTCTTAAAACTTTAAAATCTATGTGTTCTTTTTCCACATTTACCTCATCCCTCCCTACATACATGGCTGAAAATACGCACTTTTGTCTGTATATTCAAATATTTAATACGATATCCCCAAAAAATGATTTTGAATGAATCCGGTTGCGCTAGTAATCACTATTGATTTATCGCAATATCACTACAATGCACTTATGACCACTTGTTGCATTAATAAAATGAATGCATTAAAACATCTCACGAATAAACCTTATTTCTAAAAGACAATATTAAAAATGGGTTTACTGAATATTATTGGATCCTTCAGAAATACAGTGAAGTCTCACTTATATGAACTAATGATTGTTGGGCTAGTTCATAAACCGAAAAGTTCATATATAGGTATTGGAACTATGTAGCATAAAATATATTTTATTGAAACTGTTAATGTAATGAAATTAAATTACATATTACAATACAGAAAATAATTCGTTTTAATTTTGTTGAGCTAAACTATAACGTAAGTTTTTTTTACACAAAAAAAAAAAACAAATCACCACCGAACCGATGTTGCTTCTTCGAAAATGAACACGAACTGACTTGCACGTCCAAATACAAATACATAACATAAGTAAAATAAAACAAAACGTAAAAAAATCTGTCTAGACAAAATAACAGTTTTTACTTCAGAAAAATTTCAACACAAATTCACTTATATAACACTGCAGTACATTTTACATATAAGAGTATCAGTTCATATAACTGAATTCCAGTACAAAAATTCTGTGGTTCATATATTGGTCGCAGTGGCTTAGTGGTTAGTGTGTTGGACTACTAAGCGAGGGGTCCAGGTTCAAATCCCGCAAAAACCCAAATTCCAACTCAGGGTTTTTTTCACTGCGCCACCTCTCGCGAACGTCTAACAAACATCCGAGAGTATAAATGTCATGAAGGAGCTTCTCAATCGACCAGTTTGGAACGGGCATAAAATTGTAGATCCCTTCCATTCGTTCAAAAAATTAAAAACTCTCACAAAACGAATGGTTGCGACAAGCTAGGACCTGGGTCCCTACAGACCTGTTGCGCCAACTATTATTATTATTATATATTGGAATAATTCATATAACTGAAAGTTCATATAAGTGAGACTTCACTGTACATACATATTAAAACCGAATGGCAACACCCTATATAATAACTTGCTCTCAAAAGCACCAAAACCGGAAGTTCATTGACAAAATCCATAGAAAAACCCTAATGACATGCTTGCATTGTAGATTATGGCAACACAAGCCGATCATGCTCATTCTGCCCGCGGCTGTGTGGCAGACTGGTTGTGGTGGGCTGTATGCGAATTTTAGGAAAATTACAACAACAATTCCTTGGTATGACAGTGGTTTGGTTCTTATTTCAGTGGCAATTCTTGTGTTTGAATGCCGTGAGAGTATCTACAGGCACCCGCACCACTGGTAGAAAAAAAGCTCCTCCATAAGGCCTGTACTGACAATTTTTGCTGGACAAAGTATAGTATCGCTTGTGGTCGAAAATCGACCATACCTTTTATAAGAATGTATACAAAAAAACGTACTAGATACTATTATTCTCGTTATTTATTTATTTGTTTTTTTTTTTTAACGAAAAGAAAAGAGCGACATCTATAATTATATGAAAAAATAAAGTGGACGATTGGGTCGAACGAAACTTTCTTGTTAAGAGTGTTCATATGGACATAGAATCCCTTATTTCTGAGTATGTTTAGCAGTTCATTTACTACGATGCACCACTCTTGCCCCCAGAGTTTTAACAGAATCACATTAAGAATGCTTATTATTATTATCTTTGAAATGTATTTTGGTCTTAATGTTTATAGCGGTTTTTGTAAAATTTACCAGACAAAACAGTACCAAATATTGCAATGTTTTATTTGAAAAACACTAGGTATTGCGTAACTATTTAGCTGAAAATCGATTATGAGGTATTGTTCGGAATGTAAGCATTGCTTCTTAAGTCTTATCGAAATCAAAAAAAGGATTTTCGAGATATGCGCAGTTTTTAAAATTAGCGTTTTCGGAGCTTCGAATTGAAAATTGAGGACCGGTAAACTGAAATTTTTTTTTTTCAAAAATGGCTTTTTTTCAAAAATACATTGTACGATAATATAGAGAAAAACTGAGTTTTCTATTAAGTTATAAATGACCACATTACCTCAGAAATAAATTTTTGTTACAATATAGACCGTTTTCGAGATATGTCGAAAAAGTACCTACCGTTGTTCGAATTTTTAATCAAAAACTGGGTACTTTACTTAGTCATGGTAATCTCACCTACTTAAACTTAAATATCAATTTTGGATGAAATCGTTAAAGACATTTTCGATCAAATCAAACTGGAACGATGGTTTATATGGGAAGTACCATTAATATTGAGGTTACCTTGCAAAAAACAACTATCCCGAACTGTAAGCCCAAAATCTCCAAATCCGAGGTTTGAACGTAATCCGGAAAGCCGTTTAGGCTGTAGGCCTGTGCAAGGACGGACAGATGGAAAGACGGACAGACCGGACCGGCGACAAACCTATCATCGTAATATCATAATTGATAAATATCTCGAGTTCGAAATTATGTACGAAAACAATATCTTTCTCTCACTAAGTAATGGAGAAAGTTAAAAAAACGTAAATGAGCTGCTCCATCGGAAACAGACTCTAATCTTAGATGATTTATAATTGAATAGGTACGTGCATGCGCTTATGGGTAAATGATTATCTCCAACAGGTTCTAATCTTAGATGATTAAATACGTAAAGGACCATTCACATGAGAGCGAATTGCGAACCACGAACTGGTGAATATTCGTAGATTCTGACACTTCATTCACATGAAAACTTTTTTTTAGTCGCAGGTACCCGCGAATCATTTGTATTGTTGAAGGTTAAGTTCAAGCGAATTTTTCATTCGCAGGTTTGTGGATCGCGACTGTTTTATGTGGATTGTGAATAAAGTGTTACAGTTCGCGGCAAGAATTTTCAATTCGCGGGAGAATTGCTGTAATTGTAAATTTCGTTATTTTAAACAATCAAGTATAGGTTTTTAAGGTTCCGTACCCAAAGGGAAAAAACGTAACTTTATTAGTTTCGCTCGGATGTCTCTCCGTCTGTCTGTCTGTCTGTCTGTCTGTCTGTCTGTCTGTCTGTCCGAACCCACTAAGCCAATTTTGTTACCAGGTCTATCTCAAGAACCGATTGACATAGGACGCTAAAATTTACACACAACATCCGGTATAACCTCTAGTTAAACGACAAATACCAATGGAAGGAATACATCGATTGGTTTTCGATTAATTAGTAATCTGGTAAAAAAATATTTTCATTCGCCCAAAAAACGGTTTATTTCTTGATTCACAAAAATATACATAAATTCCCTTTTTGTAGATCATGTTCTTATCTATATATGTGCTGAATACTGTTTTGCCGAAAAGTTAATAGTTTACAAGATATTTTCAAAAAAGATAATTTTACCATGTAAAATACGTTGCTCTCATAAGTTTTAATCTCTACTACGCAGTTGTGCACAATTGACCCCATCAAAAACAGAACCCCACCAGGGTTCCCGCCTGCTAATTTCGTTGGGGAGTATAATACATTTTTTTGAAGAGTACAGAACAAAATAAAAGTAATATATTTTTAGTCAATAGTTTTTAATTGGGACGGGTCGCATACAGAATGGAAAATTGGCGTGGGTTGGGTACTAGGTAATAATTAGAAAATGAGATTCATGTGCGAGTAATTTTTGAGAGTAAAAATATTAAGTAATTAAATTTAACTAAATTGTGATGAATTCATGAAGAGCGGAAAGATTGAATGATATAGATTTCAAATAATATCTGATGTGTTGGACTTTCGCCAAATAGGGAACCTTCGGTGCGCGAGTGACACTCGCACTTGGCCGGTTTTTTTTTAGATTAGGTGCTGTATGAATTGAATATAATGCTTTTGTGGTAAAACAAATATCAATTTTCAATTTATAAATACAGATAAATTGATTTGCTCGCAGTTCGCGCTCATGTGAATGGTCCTTTAACTATGGAACCATGACAGCGACAAATTGATTGTCACCAAAATCCTTTTATTACCTGTTTCGTATGGGGAAGTCATAACTTAAGTTTACTAGTCTTAATGGCGACATATACCCACGATTTTATGTTTGTGCACATCTATGGCTCAGCACCTTTCGAATAACATAAGTTTCATTCTCCTCATTTCATATGAAATACCAAAAAAGCGTACGGAAAGCTCGGATGTTCACGTATTAATATAATGATTGTAGGAACAAAAATTTCTGATTTAATTTCCGAAAATGAATATTTCTCAGTTTATTCCTTTAATTATATGTTGATTACATAAGTTACTAACCATTTACCAAAATACATGTGTTCGTGGTGAAATACCAAAAAAAAAAAAAATTAACTGATATTTTTAACTTATGATATGCAAATTGAATTAGCAGAAACCGCTATTACCTATAGAGATTTTAACAACATACATTATGATAATCTACGTTCTCACGTGATTGCAATCCAGTGGGAAAGCATTTACTATATATGCCGTCAGTAAATCAGCAGGTACAATTTCTTCAACATAATTTGATGGAGCTTTTCGGCCAACACGTACCGCTAAGACATAAAATCCTCAGAAATGGTTCCCCGGCTTGGTTCAACAGTGATATCTCAGACTTAATACAGAAACGCAATCTTGCCTATTCTCGGTGGAAGCGTTATAAAATCCACGTGCTCTATGACACTTATCGCGCTCTTCGCAATTTAGTCGTCTTACGAATGAAAAATGCAAAACGACGTTATTACGAAGATTTTTTGAATCCTGGCACTCAGTCTGGGAAGGATCTATGGAAAAAGCTACGCAAACTAGGTAATGGGAAACAGCGATTGGGTTTACCTACTGCGATAGACTGTAATCTCCTCAACTCTCAGTTTGTTGCTGCTTCAGCACCACCAATGCAAAGACATGGTCATACATGTATAGCTGCTTCTTCAAACATAACTAATGATGGTACTGAAGAATTCAACTTTACTCGTCTAACAGATGAAGATGTAGTTGAAGCCTTGTTATCTATCAATTCAAATGCAACAGGCCTGGATGAAATAAATCCTAAATTTATAAAACTTCTTCTTCCATTTATTTTGAAGTACATAACGCACATATTCAATACCATACTAACCAATTGCGAGTACCCTCTTTTGTGGAAAAAAGCAAAAATACTTCCTATACCTAAGTCGCAGAATCGAGTGACACCCGAGTATAGAATTATTGCTTTTCTACCCTTTCTATCCAAAGTTTTTGAAAGGACAATTCTAAAGCAGATGCAAGCATATCAAACCAACCATAACCTTTTAAGTTCCGCCCAATCCGGTTTCCGTGCGAAACGGAGTTGCACAACTGCACTCTTACTCGTTGTCGATGTCATTCGGTAAGCTATGGACGCAAATTGTCCTACATTCTTAACATTACTCGATTTTTCAAAAGCATTTGAAACTGTTAAATAAATTTAAATTTTCTTTGCCTTCAGTTAAACTAATTCTTTCGTATTTAACGGGGCGCCAACAATGCGTGGCAGTAGGAAATAATATATCTTCTTTCCTTGGAGTATCGGCAGGGGTGCCACAAGGTTCCATCCTAGGGCCGTTGTTGTTCTTTTTATATGTAAATGAACTTCCCCAAACCACAAAATATTGCAATGTACACTGCTCGTCAATTGAATAGGTTCAGAGCAAAATTTTTCACAGTGCAACTGGTAAACGTTTACAAAGAACCGTTACCAACATTTTTTGTTTATCTTCCTTTTGCAAACAGATAGACAAATAGACAAACTTTCAAAATGCAACAGCAAAAAGCTTCGCTTTAAGCTTTCTTATGAGAACAAAGCTCTTAATTATTGCTAAGGCTCTGAACCTATTCAATTGACGGGCAGTGTACATATGTTTGCCGACGATGTCCAATTGTATTTGTGCTGCTCGATGGATAATATAATTGGAGCTATTCGAGACCTCAATAAGGACTTGGAGACTATTCAGCAGTGGGCGCAAGAGCACAACTTGACTCTAAATCCTCAAAAGACAAAAGCTTTGTGTATACATAAAAAGAAACTGGATACAACAACCTTTCCGCCAATCAAATTAGGGCAATCCATTATAGAATACGTCCATACAACAAGAAATTTGGGCTTAATCTTTAATGAAAATCCGACTTGGAACGACCATGTAGCAGTCACGACTGGAAAGGTGTACAATGGTCTCCGCTTACTAAGGTCAACTCAAAGCTGTGTACCCGTCAAAACCAAAATGATGTTAGTCAAGACTTTACCCTTACCTATTTTGTTGTACGGTTGCGAAGTCTTTTGCAAAGTTGACTACAACAGTCGGCACAAATTAAATGTATTGTACAACAATCTAGCAAGATAAAAAATATTTCGAGCATATTTCAAGCTACTCAAAACAGATAATGGGTCTAAGCTTTGATAATTTGATTTTATTTAGGTCGCTAACTCTACTGCACGGAATTATACAGACACGTCATCCAGAATATCTTTACAACAGACTAAATTTTGCCAGCTCACAGAGAACGGCTGCTTTGATTCGGCCAAGGTCTAATTGCTTACAATCTGAACGCACATTTTTCGTCCATGCCACTCTCTCATGGAACTCATTACCCGTAGCACTCAGAACCATAAACACAAGCGAATTCAAAACAATTCTTTTTAAGTACTTGGCCAATGATAATAATTAATTAACTTAATGTAAAAATAACTTTCAGGTTTAGGTTTATATGTAGGTATATATATTTTTCTTATCTACTATATAAAAATAAGTCGGGTTTTCCTTCCTGACGCTATAACTCCAGAACGGCTCAACCGATTGGAATGATTTTTGTTTTGTTTGGTTCGTCTTGAATCAGGGATGGTTTATGAAAATATAAAAGTCGGAAAATTCTCAACAGGTGGCGTTGTAGGCACACATTTCGTTTTTCATGGGGAAATGCACTTTGAAAAAAATACAAACTGGATAGAAATCGAGTATTTTCAAATACAAAAAAAAATAATTTAAATTTTAAAAGCAATTGTTGTTGTCAATTATTTTAATTATTTTCCAAGCAAATTGTTGTTGTCAAAAATTTTGAAATTTCTTTTTTTTTTAAATATAGGTACCTAATAACTTTGTTTATGTTTACTGTGTTAGATTAAGTAACTTTTTGAAATGGAGTATAAGTATACATACACTTTGATTTGTTTGATGGCGTTTGAATCCATCATATTTGTTTGTCAAGTATTTTCAGGATCCTTACATTAGTTCAAACTTCTGAAAGCAGAAATGCACAATGAGGGTATGATCATGATCGAAGACGTGTGTTTATTGATGGCGAATAAAGTGCGCAGTTGGGCATGATATCACCTAATCGTCCAATACACAATGCATTCAACCACGAATCGCAAAGAGAACAACAAAACAACAACACGATACTGAAGTATTAGCCGAAGCAGTTCGTAAAAATGTTCTGCAATTGAATCGACAACAAATGATTGCGTATGACTCTTTGATGGAAGCTGTGAACAAAAGAACTGGTAGCATTTACTTTCTGGGTGCTCCCGGAGGTACTGCCAAAACGTTCTTAATTTCATTGCTTTTGGATTTGATCCCAGCATGAGTTGCCCTGGCATTGGCTTCATCTGGAATAACAGCAACTTTGTTAGAAGTCTACGAAACTGTATATTCAGCATTGATATTGCCACTGAACATGTAAATCAACCAGACACCATCTTGAAAAATCGAATAAAAATGCGAAGATTTTACAATGATGCAAATTGATCGTTTGGGTCGAATGCACGATGGCCAACAAAAGGTCAATGGTGGCGGTGGACAGGACGTTTAAAGATCTTCGTGGCAATCCAAATCATTTTTGGAATAGCCATGGTTGTATTATCCGGTGACTTTCGGGACTTTCTTCCAGTTATTCCCACAATCAATTGCAGCTGACGAACTAAATGCGTGCTTGAAAGCATCAAATTTGTGGCTTCATGTCAAGACACTCCGATTGACGAGATCAAACTGCAGGTGTGTTTTCGAAGCAATTGTTGGACATTGGTAATGGAAAGATTGCAGTTGATATCTCGACCTTTTCCCAATGACTTATCACTTTTCCCAATGATTTCTGACACATGACCGATTCTAAGGAAGAGCTCATTCGACGTGTTTTTCCGGGCATACCGCAGAATATAGAGGAGAAGATGTTTTGATTCCACGCATCCCGATGATTCCAACGGACTTACCATTCGAATTCAAACGACTGCAATTTTTTACTACAAATCTTTGCATTAATTGTTAATATCATCTATTTTACAGGAACATAAAAGGCATTGAATTAATTTGAATTACTAACAAAATTTATTTAATCACCAAACTAAGTTTAAATCCAAAAAAAAGCTTCAAATAGATAAAAATTAGGTGGTACGAAGTTCACCAGGTCAGCTAGTGTTACATAAAAATCAAATTCTATTGTTTTGTTTCTCTAAATGAAAGCACTCGAAGCACTCAACAATAATGTTATTAAGCATTTCACAACTCATAAGATAATTGTAATCTTGCTGTGAAACTATTTGTGTTTAAATAAATAATGAAATATGAAAAAAACTGTGGGAACGCATCCATGAGCTGATCGAAATCCACCAAATAAACTAATCTCAGTCAGTGTTCTTAGCATTCTCTCATTATTTTTCCCATGAAGTGAGGGTATTTATCCTTTGTTACCGAACTCAAATTCCTTTCGATTTGTTTATGAAAAAATATTTCTTGTAAAAGTAAAGTTGGTATTATTGGGAAAGAAATTCACATTAAATTAACCATGAGTATACAAATCGCAGTTTGTTAACATTGAAATCCTTCACTGATCAGTGAAATAATAAAAGTGGATTTAAAGAAAAGTCTTAATCAGAATTAAGTTATTTTTTTCGTAAAAATATTCCACAATTGATTACTTTTATTTTGATACCAACTATCGCCAATATTGTTTGATTAATTGTCTTAATCGTAAATCAAAATTTTCAATGATGCATTTCAATGATAGCTATAACTGGGGCCTAACCACTGTCGAAATCGAAATAGAAGTGGTGAGAATAAATTCTCTCACAGAGAGAGAGAGATACTTAAATGAGAGATACATAATTCAAATATAAAAAAAGTGCTACGGAAGATCGTTAAAATATCAGATAAACTGGATGTCTTTGCTTATTTACTAAGAAAATTAGTTTTATCATCTAAGTAGCGATCTGAAATGAATCTTCTTGATGAATTGATGAATTCGAGTATGTGGGAGAATTGGACTGATTGAACTAGTTACAAAGTACACGCATTCGAGAAAAGGAAGAAGCGACACTGCAAAGAATTACATTGTGGAGAGTACTCCTTACTACAGCAAGGAAGACTATCGTTGCCACTTTCGAAATGAATCTTAAGGAGAACATTCAATTTTAGTTTCCCGCCTGTTGATAGAATTTTTATAAAAAATCAAAACAAATACAATCGAATGTCAAATAGGGCAATCAGCTGTGACTGACAGCTTTTCCACTTCTTACACCAAAAAATTTGTTGAGAAAAATTCGTAAGATTCTCGGTAAGATACTGTCCCGATGCGCTCTCTTTTAAGAATTTTTTGAGTTAGGGAACGACATTGAGTTAAAATTCGTAAGAATTAGTAAAAATTCCTAAGATCTAAAATTAAAGGATCAGATCTACTGAATACTGACCGTCAAGATTTCGAGCGGGAAACAGCTGTCATTGTTAAAATAACCTGTTTCAACTTTTCATTACCCAAAGTTGTCATTACCTTGTAAGTGTTTTTAATTGTAAAAATTTAATAATGAAATCCAAAATTGATTCCAATACATACAATCAATTTTAAAATGTTTGCACTTATGTTTGCTTATCAATTCGTCGAAGTCAAGGCTGCACAATCATCAATCAATACTCGCGTCTGGTAAGAAAACTATGTAGCCAAATTTAAGCAAACTAAAACATTCAAAAATTTACTGCAGATTTGTTTAGTTAGTTATACTAAGCTTAAGGTAACTAAAATATTGTTTCGTCATGACCTTGATAGGATTTTGTCAATTCCATGTTAGATTGTCATTCCCGTGCAAAATAAAATCGGTTGCGTGGACCCGCTTAAGATATTTAATAACAGCAACGCAAAGTAAAGTAGGATTTTCAGCACGCAGTTATAACAATTATTGCGAGTCTCGAAGCGTCAGGTAAAGCGTAGTTTTTTTAATTTGCGTGCTGAACATCCTACTTTACTTTGTTTTGCTGAGATCGGAGCTAAAAGAAAAAACAGGCCTAATGTCTCTTGAATACAGAGTACCTAAAAAAAAGTTTATTATTATATTTGTTTATAATAGTAAATGTGCTTTTTGAGGTGCAAAATCTTAATGTTTTGAAATATTAAACCATAATATAAAAGTCAATGTATTGTTACATTTAGGCTGGGATTCGAAAAGATATTCTGTTAAACTTTTCTAATAAAATTCACTTTTATTACACTTTTATCGACTATTGTAATATTTCACTTATTAAGTACCAGAACAATATTACTTAAACAATTCTTCAACGTTTCAAACCAATCACTTAATGTACTCTATTACTTTTCACTTATTTTATCGCTTCAACCGTTTACTATATCTCGAACTTTAACCAATCACTGTTATAAATCAACTGTGTCTCCCTCTTCTAAAAGCTGTCCTTTTATACCCGCTCCGCCATCTGAACTAGAACTATCTAGCTAGTTCTAATTAAATCTGGATGGTTCTAGAATTAGCTACACCTACAGTAATGATACACACTTATTTGACAGATTCCAGTCTAAAGCGTATGCAGATGATCCGAAACGAAATTTTCCGGTGGTCGCCAAAAGGACAACGAAAAGTCTGCGAAGTGGCAGCGGAAAATAATTTGTGTAGGGTTCCATCAGCTGCTACACAAGTAGCAGTGTTACCATCACTGTCGATTTATCTTCGAATTGGATACTCGAACTTTTCGCTGGCTCCTTAAAATTTTCATTTGGTAATTGTCCTAATTTAGAATATTTACTTTAATGTTTCGTGATTTTTTGGCGAAAAAAAAAATACATAGGTACCTACTTCAATAACAAACGTATATTCTTTTCGCATGACGAAACCGTAAACATTTTCTTTTGCCTTTTTTGACCACTTAAACTTGATGGCTGAACTCATTCTTGGTCTTCAAAAATGGCTTATGAATTATAAAGTAAGTTTATCAAAAAAAACTGGCAAATTACCTTAAAATTTTCTAAAAAAAAAAGATTTTAGAAATTTTTCCGTATGAACAACTTTGTACGATCAACTTCTTAGTTATTTCCACAAAAAAAATAAACAAATCATTCCACGGAAATATTTAATTTCTTTACTGTTCCATCTGTCTGAATTTGTGCTATGACCGCCTATTTTTCATTTATCGTCGTCCTTAAACAATTCAATAAGTCTGCCAATGAGTTTAGGTATTTTTATAAATCTGGCAACACTGGAGTAAAAATGTCAAATTTTCGCAAGCAAATAATGACCCGGACAATAAACGTGTGCGAAAAGAGAGTGGTGAATTGTACCAAGCAATCTACTACAACTAACCACTTTTCCGCCATCATTTCGCAGCATCTGCGTACCAGCTGCGTACTGCAAAACGAAAAGGAGAGCGAAATTTTTCGTTCATGATTTCGTTGTGTCACTTTTGTATGGGATTTTCCGTTTCGGGTCATCTGCGTACCTACTGAGCTTAAGATTGGAAGTGACACTGGAGTGGAACTTGTTTTGTGACTAAGGCCTTGATTCACCATTAACCATTTAGGTTACACCACACGATACCTTCCACGCCACAGTATGTATGTTTTGTTGTTTCTAAAGATGCTTCGAATCGGAAACCACTTAACCGAAATTGTTTATTTATTTATTTCATGTTTGGAAGGAGCGTTGTTTACTTCCCAGGCGGTCAGTACCCGCACACATAGTTATAAGATTCCGATCGTTTACCTTTTCCTGACCTACATAATATTTCACATTTATCAGCACACACCCAATAATATAATTTAAATTCACTCCACCTTATGCTTTTGCTGACAAAGCATTTTTGCTCACCAATTTCATTCACCCTTTACTAATTGTTTCCTCATGCGATGTCAGCACTATTTCCCAATCAATTATTTTATTGTTCATTCTGTTTAGGTAATCAATTATGATAGTATATAAGAAATTGACTCAATAAAGAGATTTGTTATTACCATTCCAACAGTTCCAGCATTTATTTGTATTCAAGCCAAGACTGCCCCCCACCAGTGGTAAGGAGTCTAAGCATACGATATACATACAAGACGCAAACAAGAAAGACACGACGATCACCACATCAAATTGGGTATTCTTGTTCAAGTACCGGAACTACCCACTTGTCGTCAAGGTTCATGCACCTTGGTCGACACAGCGATTTGATCGCACATTTTGGTGACCCCGACGTGATTTGGTGATCACAGTTCTTGTGTTTTCTCTTGTTGTTTCTTGTACTTATCTATCATCGACATCAAGTTTTCAATACACGAATCCTGCACCATGGATCAACAGGCAAAATTACAGCAAGAAACTGGATCCGAAATTGAGCGCATCATCGCCAATTTCAAGAAGGATCCAGTCAGCAGAAAGACGCTCGAGTACTATCAAGAGCGCCTACGAAGGTTGGAGGAGCAGTGGGAACATTTCGACGCCACTGACAGCGAAATCAGAGAAACACACTCTGATCAACTCGATCACCCTTATTTTGCAAAGGGATACTATGATGCCGTGAGGACGATATATAAACGGCACAAGTCCCTCTTCGAGGATGAAATCGAACACTTGCAACAGCAGGTACAGCCCGTCGCATCGAAGACGGACGACAAACCTTTCCCGTCAGTACCTCTCCCTGCAAGGGATACCGACGGTGGTCAAACAAGCGACAACATTAGCATAGCTCAAGTAAAGCGGCGTCAGCAATACTTGAGAGAGACGCTGCAACGCACCCTGGACAACGTTGAAACAACACCAGTGGGTTCCAAACACTTTTGGGAACTCAGCTGCAACACAATCAACAAGTATTGGGCACAAATTGAGGCGACCCAAATGAATTTGGTGGAGCTTAGCGACTCGTCGACAACTAGCGAGGACAACTCCACACACATCCAAATGGAGAACACAGTCCGCAGAATGCTGGAAAGGTGCGCGGCGGAAATCCAAGATTGTACCGGTCCGCAACAATCCCCACGTCACAGTAGCTCAGATAGCACCCACAATTACGACACTCAATTCAGTCTACCCAAAATCGTACTCCCGAAGTTTGATGGCGACTACTTAAGTTGGAGACAATTTTTTGACCTATTTACACAGATGGTCGACAATCAGCAAATGCCTAAGTGCCAAAAGATGTGGTATCTAAAAACCAATCTGACTGGAGACGCTGAAAAACTCATTCGCCATCTACCGCTCACCGAAGACAACTATACTTCAGCATGGCAGATGCTGCAAGATCGATACAACAACACCAGACTATTGACAACCGCATTCTTCAATCGTTTGCTTCAGCAACCGGGCAGTTCAACAGAATCCGCCAACAGCATTAAGGCACTACACGACACAACCAAGGAGTGCCTCCAAGGTCTCAAGAACCTTGGATTAGATACCAGCAGCTGGGATCCGCTTATAGTTCACCTCTTAATGAAGAAGCTGGATCGCTCGACTCACGTGCTCTATGAGCAGTCTTTAAAACACCCAAGAGCGTTGCCATCGCTCAACGAATTCCTTAACTTTTTAGAAATCAGGTTTCAATCTTTAGAGACACTTGGGAATAAAGGTCGTAGTGTGGAAGAACAGACACGAAAACCAACAGCACGATCTTTCACGTCAGTAGTCGCAAGCAAACCAACCAACCTTAACTGCCCCTACTGTAACAACAGTGAACATAAGCTATATGCATGCCCAAAGTTCTTGCGACTTACACCAGATGGGCGCCTACCAGTGGTAAAAAGACTCAAATTATGCATCAACTGCCTCAACTCGGGACACGTAGCCTCCAATTGTTCAGCTCGAAATTGCACAAAATGCTCAGGAAGGCACAATACTCTACTACATATGGAGAGATCATCAAGAAACACTATGGACAGAGAAAATCGCCAACAAGACCGGACCACCACCCAGAACTTGGAAATTGGAAGGCCATCAAGTACAGCAGCGGCTTCGACCCCGACTACTTCAGCACCAGCAGTAGCCCCCATCATTTCAGCTTCAGCAGTCGCTCCAAAAAGTAAGGGCTATGTTTTTCTTAGTACAGTGATCATCAATCTAGAGGACAGCGCAGGCAACCCGGTAATTTGTCGAGCATTGCTAGACTCCGGGTCACAGCTAAACTTCATCACCGAGAAGCTGTCGAGAAGATTGAAGGTCCCAGAATTCGCCGAAACAATGAGGATTCTGGGAATAGGAGAGGGCACAAGGCAAGCAACGAAGAGAGTGAACCTTGCATTAAGATCGAGAACTTCAGAGTTTAACATCAATCTAGAGGCCTTCGTCCTACGACAAATCACTCCTAATCAGCCAACTCAGAGGATTAATACCGCTGATTGGAACATCCCAACCGATTTGAGATTGGCAGACCCCCACTTTGGCGAACCTGGACAAATCGACTTATTGATTGGAGCGGAACTATATCATCAGCTCTTGAAAGTCGGACAGCTTAATATCGGAGAAGGCCTACCAATACTACAAAACACGCATCTTGGATGGATAATTGCGGGCAAGGCAGGTGGCACATCCCCACAGTCGGCAATTTGCGGTATCTCCATTGAAGATCAGCTTACTCAGGATATGGAGAAATTTTGGAAGGTGGAAGAAGTTCAAGAAGCCAACCAGTCGCACACACTTGAAGAAAGAAAATGTGAAAATCACTTCGCCGAAACAGCCATCAGAAATCCAGAAGGACGCTTTGTGGTTCGACTTCCCTTCAAGGCCGCAACCAATGAATTGGGAAAATCTAAGGAAATTGCCCTTCAAAGATTCACATCACTGGAAAGAAGACTAGCAAAGAATAGCGATCTCAAGGCACAATATACTCAATTCATGACGGAGTATAAACGACTTGGTCACATGGAACCCATCAACTTAAGTGAGATCCAAGGACCGCACTACTTCCTTCCTCACCATTGCGTACTTAAGCCAGATAGTACAACCACAAAATTGCGCGTAGTGTTCGATGCCTCCGCAAAGACGACAACGAATGTGTCTCTTAACGATATTTTATCAACCGGACCTACCATTCAAGAGGAACTACTGACCACGCTTCTCCGATTTCGCCTACACAGATATGTATTTACAGCAGACATCGAAAAAATGTATAGACAGATCCTGGTCGATCAAGATGATCGACAATTTCAACTAATTTTGTGGAGAGATGACCCATCAGACGAACTCCAAGCATACCAACTCAACACAGTCACATACGGCACAACATCAGCGCCGTATTTAGCCACCAAATGCCTACAGAGGTTGGCTCTCGAAGGTGCAAGACGATTTCCGCAAGGTGCAGAAGTGTTGAAAAAACATTTTTACGTGGATGATGTCATGACGGGATCGGACAATTTAGCTACGGCTATCAACATGCAAGGGCAGCTAAATGAATTACTACAGACGGCCGGATTCACCCTAAGGAAATGGTGTGCAAACGACAAAAACCTGCTGAAAAACATACCGGCTAGTGATGTTGCACTCCAACTCGATCTCGACATCAACAACACGACCCACATTAAGACACTTGGTCAAGGATGGCTGCCAAACACGGATAAGTTTGCGGTCTACCTAAAACTCACGAGTCAAAAGAGAATCAGCAAACGAACGGCTCTTTCTGACATAGCCCAACTATTCGATCCGCTTGGGTTTCTAGGACCAGTCATAATCACGGCTAAAGTGTTTATGCAGAAACTCTGGACCAATGGCTTCGACTGGGACACTCCACTTCCCGAAGAACTTCAATCAGAGTGGAGAAGCTTCCGAGAAAATTTGAAGCACTTACAGGATGTCAAGGTTGACCGACATATCTTCTCACACAGAATTCCTCAATCCATACAACTTCATGCATTTGCAGACGCTTCCGAAAGGGCATATGGGGCTGCAATATATTTACGAGCGGTCAATAAAGACAAAACCTTTACTGTTCGGCTGCTCTGCGCTAAATCTAGAGTAGCTCCATTAAAAACACTCTCAATACCACGACTAGAGCTGTGTGCCGCAATGTTAGCAGCAGAATTGGCACACCGAGTTAACAGAGATCTGCAGTTAGAAGACTGCGAGAAGTACATGTGGACAGATTCAGAGATTGTGCTAGGATGGATCAACGCAACTTCGTCATCATTCCACACATTCGTGGCCAACAGAATCTCGACCATCCAGAGACTTACCGAAATCAAACACTGGCGGCACGTTCGCTCTAGTGACAATCCGGCTGACCTATTATCTCGCGGAATACCTGCAGAAAGATTAGCAACATGCAATCTATGGTTCTATGGACCTCTCTTCCTACATGGAAAGGAATCCGTCTGGCCCCCACCTTATACAAAGGGGGGAGAATGCGAAACAGAAAGAAAAAATACCGCCCAAGTCTTGTCCGCTGTCAACCAAACAACAAATTTTATCTACGACATTGAACACCATAACAACTTCAGACGACTACAGCGAGTTGTTGCATATGTACAACGCTTCATTCATAACTTGAAGGCGGCAACAAAAAGGGAACTCATCAGGAAATATGGCGCCCTCAAACCCACCGAACTACACAAGGCGCTCAGCCTCTTAGTCAAAAACATGCAAATTGAAGAATTCAAAAGGGACATCGAACACCTTCAACGTTTTGCTGAAACACCAAAAGACAGCCCGATTTCCAGTCTAACGCCATTCATCGACGAAGAAGGAACGATCAGGGTCGGAGGGCGCCTTGAAGCGTCAACCATACCATACGAAGCCAAACATCCCTTACTGCTGCCTTACACGCATCCACACACAAAAATGCTGATGACGTCAATCCATAGAGAAAATCTTCATTGCGGGCCCCAAGCGCTACTAGCAACCACAAAGCAGAAATTTTGGCCCATTAAGGGAAAAACAATCGCGAGGTCGGTAGTCCAGCAGTGCGTGCGATGCGTGAGAGCCAAACCCAGACTAATCACTCAAATCATGGGTAATCTCCCAGCTCACAGAGTACAACCCGCACGCCCGTTCATCAATGCGGGGGTTGATTTCTGCGGACCCATCAAAACTCATTACAAGGTCAGGGGAAAGCATCCTCAAAAGACCTACATAGCCGTATTCTGCTGCTTCTCCACAAAGGCGGTACACTTAGAGCTCGTGACAGACTTATCGACCAACGGTTTCATCGCTGCAATACAACGTTTCGTGGGAAGGCGAGGCAACTGCCAACACTTATATTGCGACAACGCAACTAATTTCGTTTGTGCCAGCAACCAACTAAAAAATCACATACATACAGAAGCAGCGCAGGAACAAATTCAAAACACAGTGGCGGCAAGGGGCATCGAATTTCATTTCATACCGCCAAGAGCACCACACTTTGGAGGACTTTGGGAGGCAGCAGTGAAATCAGCAAAATACCTGTTACAACGGTGCATAGGCTCAGCTTCACTGACGTACGAAGAACTTGAAACCGTCATCATCGAAATCGAAGCAGTTCTGAACTCCAGGCCTCTCACTCCAATGTCGAGCAATCCAAACGACTTAATGGCACTTACACCAGGACATTTCCTCATAGGCGAGCCACTGACCAACTCTACCGACCCAACAACCGAAGTCCTAAGGGCAAACCTTCCGGCCAAACTTCAGATCATCACGAACATCAAGCAAGACTTCTGGAAAAGATGGCAGAAGGAATACCTCAGCGAATTACAGCAGAGGCACAAATGGCAGCAAAAACGTGAAAACCTGCTACCAGGAACCATGGTCATCATCAAAGAAGACAATTGCCCGGTCATGAAATGGCCACTTGGCAGAGTAATCCAGACCTTTCCAGGAGCAGATGGAGTCGTTAGAGTTGCCGAGATTCAAACAGCCACCAGCATATTACGCAGACCAGTTCACAGACTGGCACCCCTGCCAATTGAGCCAGAAGAGCAGGAAGTCAACAGCGATATGCCGATTGCATCCCATCAGCCAACGCAGGATGGTCTTGAAGATGGCGAAATTAACTCAGAGGACGATGCGAGTCCCCCTCCCAGAAAAAGGAAGTACAATCCCTTCAAGGTCGCTACATCGACAATACTAATACTCCTACTATTACTACCCTTGGCCATGAGTGCCAAAGTTAACACATCATCATTCAAATCAAACCCAGGGATACATTTTGAAAACTTAGGAACGGCACACATCATCTCCGACCAATGGGACATAGTAGTGTACTATGAGTTACGGCACTACTGGAAGGAATTGAAATGGGCCAACGTAACCAACAGCAAGCTAAAGCAGGTGTGTCAAGAAATGCCACAAAACGACCCCTGTTTCTCCTATATGCAGCACTTTCAACAGCTGTTACAAGAACTTTACGACAGTGATGAGCTACTACGACAGGCTCCGGCCCGTTCAAAACGCGGCGCTATTAACATAGTCGGAAACCTGGCCAACTCGTTGTTCGGAGTCTTGGATTCCGAGTACGCCCAGCACATGTCGCAAATTATATCGACGATTGATGCCAATGAAGATCATCTAAGGCACTTGATAAAAAATCAAACAACTCTCATAGACTCGACGGCAAAAATAATTCGCGCCAGCGAAGGACGATTTGAAAAACAGTTTCAGGCCCTGGAAACGGAGATTACCACCATCATCGAGGAACTCAACAACACAAACAACCAGAATCATCAGCTGCGACTCTCCCAATTGATGCTACTCCAGTACTTCCAATTGTCTCTCAGTACTGCAAACCTTCAAAAAACGCAATCCCTACTGTTGGACCTGATCACAGACGTTCATCACGGGAAAATGAGTGCCAATTTGATCCACCCTATGCAATTACGAAGAGAGATGGCAACGATAAAGGCCCACTTACCACCAGCACTACGTATTCCAGAAACAAACGATAACATAGCACTGTTATATAAACTGATGACAGCAGAAGGACGCATTATTGACTCAACCATACTCTTTAAACTCACCCTGCCGCTTGTTACAACCGAGAATTACGAGTTATACAAAATAACACCAGTGCCTGTATTGATTAATAACTCTTTTATTGCAATACGACCATCTTCCGAGTATATGATGATAAATCTGCACAGAACGCAGTATTACCCCCTGAGCGAAGAAGCGCTTAGTTCATGCTTATCGGTTTTGAAAGGAGACTTTATGTGCCACCAAAGGCACCCGCTGTACCAAAAGGGATCGAATGTCAGTCTCTGCGAGTTTAATCTGATGAACCAAGTCACGGACCAGTCCTCCTGTCAACTCGAGATCTTCACAGGGGAGCAATTTTGGGCACCATTGCATCAATCAAATCAATGGATATACTCGCTTCGAGGACAAGTATGGATCAACGTTGTTTGTGAAGGAAACCTCACGCAAATCCACCTACATAGCTCGGGCATCTTGACGGTCCCAGCCGGGTGCACCTTGAAACAAGACATATTCACCATTCAAGGACATAAAATATTCACTAGCAACGCACGAGCATCATTCATCCCAGCAAGTAATTTATCAGAGGTCATTAATCGCGTCCCGAACTCAGCGCAACTAATTCACCATTCAACAACATTTCGAAGAAATTTAAATGACTTGGACTCACTACAGAAGGATATAAAGCAGCAGCAACTGGAAGAAACACTGGAGCAAGTAAAAACCAACAATACACATCAGTTTATCGTTAGTTACTTTTCCATCGTCTGCATCATAATAATCCTCGGCTTCTTCATATCCACAAGAATATATTTCCGCAGACGTCGACTAAAAGGCACTCCAACACCAGCCCCTCGGGCTCAACACCAAGATGCCTTCACCGTCCACATTTGAACAGTAGTTCAAGGCGGGGAGAATGTTTACTTCCCAGGCGGTCAGTACCCGCACACATAGTTATAAGATTCCGATCGTTTACCTTTTCCTGACCTACATAATATTTCACATTTATCAGCACACACCCAATAATATAATTTAAATTCACTCCACCTTATGCTTTTGCTGACAAAGCATTTTTGCTCACCAATTTCATTCACCCTTTACTAATTGTTTCCTCATGCGATGTCAGCACTATTTCCCAATCAATTATTTTATTGTTCATTCTGTTTAGGTAATCAATTATGATAGTATATAAGAAATTGACTCAATAAAGAGATTTGTTATTACCATTCCAACAGTTCCAGCATTTATTTGTATTCAAGCCAAGACTGCCCCCCACCAGTGGTAAGGAGTCTAAGCATACGATATACATACAAGACGCAAACAAGAAAGACACGACGATCACCACATCAAATTGGGTATTCTTGTTCAAGTACCGGAACTACCCACTTGTCGTCAAGGTTCATGCACCTTGGTCGACACAGCGATTTGATCGCACAAGCGTAATACAATAAAAACGCTGTTTTTCGACACCCATGGAAGCGAAATTTCTAGAATCTTTAACATTGATTTGCATTATCCCAACTTCGCTTTCTGTGGACACTGGACACGGACCGGACTAAATAGATACTGAAGATGTAAATAAAAGATCACTCCTTTTGTAGGTGATGATATAGATAGAAGAACATAGGTAGGTACGAGTAATAAAGCTTCAAAGTTCGTGGGTACGGGCAAACCTTTGCTAGTATTAAAAAAATGTATTATACTTAAATATGTATAAATAATTAGGAATTCCCCTTTTATTTTAAACTAGCTCAAAAATTCTGTTAGACATAGAATCATATAACGATTTTAAATAATCCAGTCGAATTTCAACCCAAGCTCGTTTGATGGTTTCAATAAGCTGATTTCTGTACTCGAACTGCCTGCCACATTCGCATCAGCCATACCCAAACGTTTTCCATGATGATTAAGTCCGGGGAATACGGGCGCTATGTCATTAAATCGACACTTTGAGCTTGGATCGAGGTTTATATAGTTCGGGCTGGATGGGAGAATTATCCTTTTGGTATGGCCACCTATGGGGGCCTGGCATTTCAGAAAAACTTTTTCCAAAACCATTTGGTATGATTTTTCTGTAATTCTCGTTCTTTGGAAGTTCAATGGTATCGCACCATAGTATAAATGGTTAGTGTCAGCCAAGGATTTACGCTAACGTCTCAATCGTTTGTCGTGATCCATTAGTTTGAGGTAGGAGTAAACCTTTAAATCCAACCTAATTCCAGTGGTGGTGTGAGCAGATAGCAAACCGTACCGAAGGATGAAAGGCTGGGGGTAAAACCAGTCGCTTACGAGCTCCCTCCGACGCGCAGGCAAGGTCGGTTGTAAGATTGTGCCCCATCTCGGTAAGTCGGCTCTGCCGGGATTGGTCTTCCTTTCCGGACATACTCGTGGGACCAGAATTTAAAAAAATGAACAAAAACTTAAACAAAAAAGAATTAAAAAAAAACAAAAAAGGAAGAATCCCTCTTAGGGACCTCTTCTGAGGAGGATCTTCTGGCTTCTAGCCAGGAGACAGTAGTTTCCCCCTCAAGCCGAAGGAGCACCAGCCATAGTACTCCTTCCGGCAGTCAACCATCTACGTCATCCAAATCTTCGACAACAGTAGGGGCTGAGGATACCAGTCATAGTATCCAAAAGCCTCATAACATAACTGGCAACGCCACTGGGAGCACCAGCCATAGTGCACCCAAATCCAAGAAATCCTCCGGCTGTCTCTTGAAGTCGAGATATAACAGGGCTGTCTTCATTCTTGCAAAGATTGCAAAGAATGAGGAGACTGGTATGACTCATGACAGGGACAAGGAAGACAAGGCAAATTATCAAAAGGTGGTCGACGAGTACGTTAACTACCAAAACACACCGAAGCAGCCGCAACAGAAAAAAGAGAGCGTGAAAAGGATCAGGTCTCAAGACGAGACCTCTCACGCCTCCAAAAAGTCGAAGATTGCTCCGAGACTCACCGACCTTCAGCGCCCATCCACTTCCCATGCAACCAGAACCTTCACTGAGGTAGTGAGGGATGGTGCCGTGAAATAACGCCGAGAGAAATAACGCCGAATTGGAAAACTCGGCTTTATTGAGCTTTCACATTGCGCATTAACAAAGTGAAATAACGCCGAATATTGTTTGTGAAATAAAGCCGAAGCAAATGGGGATCATGACGTAATCTCGAATGACAAAAATCTCGAAGGCTAAAAATCTCAATTTGAAAACTCAACAAAAAATATAAGTAGAAAACCTCGCAATCACCCCGTAATCCAACAGTAAACCCAAGCAGGTGGGTTGCAGGGGGGCGGCATGCCCCCCCATACACATTTCATAATTTGCGCAAATTACCATTGTCTCAAAAATTATTATTAAATTAAGAATGTATTTATAAATGCAAAGTGAAATAAGGCCGACTCGGCTTTATTTCACTTTAGCAAAGTGACCGAACATTTAAATTCGGTGTTATTTCGCTTTCACTTTCGGCGTTATTTCACGGCACCGTGAGGGATCACCTCCAAGTTGCCGTTATAGACGAGCTGTCTAAAAGTGGCAATTCAATCATGACACACTGGAGTAGAATTGAAGCCAAACTGTCCGAGATGGTTGTGGAACACGTTCTTTCTGGTGTTGATAGCAGACAACCTGGATTTGACTGCGCGGAAATTGTTCGGGGGTACCGAGTAATCAAGTGTGTAGACCAGTACTCCAAGGATTTTCTTGGTTCATGCATCGCCAAGATTGGCGAAGCTTGGGATGGCTTAAAGCTTAAGCTCATCCCAGCCAAGGATATCCCCACGAGACCCAGGCACGCATTTGGTTACCCGTCATGAAGATAGACTCTGGGAGTCTTCTGAAGTGCCTCAAGATGCAAAACCCGCAGATACCCATGGACGACTGGGCTGTCATTAAGGCAGAAGCTCCCCAGAAAAACAGCTTGTCCTACCTGCTGCTCATTAATGAAGAGTGCTTAGGGGCACTTGAAGCGGCTGATTTTAAGCTTAGGTTTGGCATAAGGCTCGCCAAGCTAAAGATTTTCCGATCGACAGGACCTGAAGACGACACGGACGACGTCGTCGCTGCCAACAAACTGTTGGAGGACCTGGCGATCGCCAACACTCTATAACCATTACGCTGAAAGTCATCCAAACGAATCTCCAGCACTCGAAATGTGCAGTGGAGAATCTTTTGGTCTTCCTCAGGGAGGAAGACATTGACATCGGCATAATACAGGAGCCCTGGGTCAAGAAGTCGACCATACTGGGTCTCTCAGACAACAACTACAACCTTTATTACAAAAGAGACGTCGGTAAGCCTAGAACATGCATTTTTGCAAAAAAATATATTAACGCTTTCCTTTGTCCCAATTTTAGTTCGGGTGACTTAACCGTTGTTAAGGTAGAGCTCACCCAGGGTCCCACAACCTTTTTATCATCCGCCTATATGGCACATGACAGGCCATCCCCGCCAGAGGAAGTACAGCAGCTCACTGCAGCGATACAGGCGAGGCAAGGTAACCTGCTCATTGGCTGTGATGCTAACGCTAGACATCATCTCTGGGGCAGCAAGGAAATCAATGAACGAGGTGAGTCTTTATTTGATTTCCCTACCTTTAAATTTCCAAGTACGGAAAATTATAACGGTTGGGAAGAGGTGTTAGACATTACTCTTAAAACAAACAGCGATAACTTTAGGGTTGAGAATTGGAGAGTCTCCAATTTAAAGTCCTTCTCGGACCACGAGTGGATACTCTTCAATCTTTGTGTCAAGGTAGATACTCCAGTCCTATATAGAAACCCAAAGAGAATTGACTGGAAGAAATTTGGTCAGGTCTTAAAATCTAAACTCCCCAGTATCCCACACCTAGAGATTGACTCAGGTGAGGAACTGGACACAATTTCGCTCGCTCTAGAAAGGGCGATGAATACAGCCTTTAAGGTATCGTGTCCCGTTAAACACAGCAAAAAAACCTTACCGCCGTGGTGGAATGAAGACCTATCCATTCTGAGAAGGATGACTAGGGACATTTTCAATATCTGCTACAGGCATAAGTTCTGGCAACCTTATAAAGACTGCCTAAAATTCTACAAAAAGTCCATTAGATCAGCTAAGATGCAAGCATGGTCAGAAACTGTCAATCTATCGATACTCTTAAGGAATCTGCTAGACTCAGTAAGATTCTATCCAAAGAACGCTCTAGTCCATCTTTCATTAAGAAAACGGACGGAACCTGGACAGAATCAACCGACGAATCCTTAGAGCTTCTACTCAGCACCCACTTTCCTGGTTGTAAAGACCACTGCGTTACCCCATCTTATTCGCTGGGGAATTTTCCCTCACACCGGGAAGAAATAGAGCGCATTATAACCAAGGAAAAAATCTCATGGGCCATTCAAAGTTTTGCTCCGTATAAATCACCTGGGCAGGACGGCATTCTCCCCATCATGCTGCAAAAGCATGAGGGGATAGTGCTGCCCCTTCTCGTGAAAATGTACAGAAGCAGTATCCTACTAAATCATGTACCTCAGTCATGGAGACATGTCCGTGTAGTTTTCATACCGAAAGTCGGCAAAAGAGGTCACGAATCCGCGAAGGACTCCCATCACCAATTTACCTTAGCTACCTTCTTGACAACTAGAAACTACGACATACTTTATGTCAAAAACAAAGGTAAAGTAAGATCGTGTATCATGGCAAAAAAAGAACTTCACGCGCTAATATTGCTTCATTTCAGCACAGGTGATCTGACGGTGGTGGAGATAAGAGGCAAGGGTGAGAGCTGTAGGGTGGCGTCAGTGTACATGCCCAACGATGACGACACACCAGTCCCCCCCGAATCGGTAAAGGCGCTAGTAACGGCGTCAGAACTAGGTAAGAAAAACTTAGTCTTAGGCTGCGATGCTAACGCCCATCATACTATTTGGGGTAGCTCCAATATTAATGCTAGAGGTGAGGCTTTGTTCGATTATCTTCTTTGCCCCAATCTACTCATATGTAATCGGGGTAACGATCCCACTTTCATTACGGTGAATAGAAAGGAAGTTTTAGATGTAACCTTTGCATCCCACAACAATTCTGTCCAAGTTGCAAATTGGAGAGTGTCCAGCAAGGCATCACTATCTGATCACTGCTGGATACTCTATGACTTGAAAATGGTTTCGCAGGGTAGAAACCAGTTCAGAAATCCTAAAAGGACGAACTAGGAAGTATTTGGAGAGACGGTGCAGAGTTACAGGAACCTCTGCCCGGTAAAAGTTCTCACATCTGTTGAGGAAGTAGACGATGCAGTCGAATCCTTAACGGGTGTGCTCTCCCGATCATTTGAAAAATCCTGTCCGAAAAGTGGAGCGAGCGGGAAGAAGCGCCCACCCTGGTGGAGTCCCAAGATCGCGGAACTCATACGAAGCTCAAGGTGTAGGTGGAACCTCGCCAAAGAGGGATGTATTGAGTGGTCAACGTATAAGGAGAGCTTTAGAATCCTTAAAAAGGAGATCAGATTCGCAAAGAAAACCTCATGGAGAACTTTCTGCGAATCAATTGAATCCACAACCGAAGCATCTAGACTGGGGAAAGTCCTTTCAAAGGCACCGATGCCGATATCTTCGCTAAGAAGGGCCAACGGTAGCTGGACCGAATCACACCAAGAGACGCTGGAAATACTGACGGAAACTCACTTCCCAGGATGCACAGATGTGTCGGCGAGTTACGATGCAGTAACACCAGGCACGAGGGAGGGAATGGAGCAGGAAAAAATTGCCGAAATTATAGACGAGAAGAAAATAGCCTGGGCAATCAACACATTTGCCCCCTTCAAGGCACCAGGAATAGATAATATTCGACCAATAATGCTACAGAAGTCAGAGGAAGCTATTATTCCATGGCTAAAAAGCATTTACACGGGCTGTCTAAGGCTATGCTACGTTCCTAGGGCATGGCGCGAGGTAGGAGTGATTTTCATTCCAAAGGCAGGGAAAGCTAGTCACACCACAGCCAAGGACTACAGACCTATCAGTCTGTCGTCATTCATGCTGAAAACAATGGAACGACTAATTGACCCGCACGTACGGCAAGCGATCGGCGATAACTACCTATCAAAATCGCAACATGCGTACATGAAAAGCAGATCTGTCGACACGGCGCTACATAGAGTAGTATCGGTAGTGGAGGAATCTCTACACCACAAAGAATACACACTGAGTGCGTTCCTAGACATTGAGGGGACCTTCAACAACATCGAAGCAGACGCAATTTTAAGCAGCTTGCGTAGAGCCCACATAAATAGCAGCCTATGTGACTGGATTGGACTCATGCTAGGCACACGCAGTATCAAGTCACAGCTAGGCGACGTGAGCATTGAACGGAAGGTCAGTAGGGGAACACCTCAAGGTGGGGTCCTCTCACCGCTCATATGGCTCCTCGTAGTTGATGAACTGCTAAAAATACTGGAAGCGGAAGGCTTCATAGTGAGCGCATACGCAGACGATGTCGTTATTCTGGTTCCAGGTAAATTCACTCCAGTTCTCAGCGAAAGACTTAGTTACGCACTTCTACTAGTCAATAACTGGGTCACGGGCCGCGGACTCGGAGTGAACCCATCGAAGACGGAAATCCTCCTGTTTACGAGGAAAAGGGCGATCCCCGCCTTCAATCCCCCAAGGATGGGCGGGGTAGAGCTCGAGATTTCTAAAACAGCAAGATATCTGGGAGTAATCTTAGATTCCAAGCTCAGCTGGAAGGAAAACATAGAGGATCGCGTCAAAAAGGCATACGTGGCACTATATGCCTGCAGAAGAGCATTCGGCAACACATGGGGATTCAGGCCACACGTGGTGCACTGGCTATACACAGCTATAGTGCGGCCCATCCTAACATACGGTACAGCAGTGTGGTGGAAGGCTATTGAGAAGAAATACAATCTTGCAAGCCTAACCAAAATACAAAGGGCAGCATGCATTGGGATAACGGGTTCCCTACGAACCACCCCCACCGCAGCTATGGAGGTGATGCTAAACCTCATCCCTCTGGATATTTACTGCAGCAACAAGGCGGTGAAAACCGCAATCAGACTAAGAGAGTCTGGACTATGGTCATCTAAACCCTACGGGCACGCATCCATCGAATCCCAATGGAGCGCGGCGAAAGAGAAGGTGTCCACAGACTATCTACCCCCCACTCTTGTTTTTGACAGGAGATTCAATACTAGAATTCCAAACAGAAGCGAATGGGTGAACAAAGAGGTAATAGTAGAAGATGAGCTAGCCCTATACACCGACGGTTCTAAGATGGATATCGGTACAGGCGCGGGCATCTTCAGCGAAGCACTGGGCCTACGAGAATCATTCAGAATTAGCGATGATTGCAGTGTCTTCCAAGCGGAGGTAGCCGCTATCTCCCAAGCGGCAAAAGTTTAAGGTCATTGTCGGTAAAAAAATCACCATCTACTCTGACAGCCAAGCGGCAATAAAAGCCATGGAGTCAGTAGTGGTGAAGTCAAGAGCAGTATGTCACTGCAAGAAAAATCTGGACGTAATACCACAAGCCAATGCGGTGACCTTATGCTGGGTGCCGGGGCATATGGATATTCCAGGTAACGAACAGGCGGACGAGCTTGCAAGAAACGGGTCGGAAATGCATGCATCTCTGGCCCTAAAATCAGTAAGAACTCCGCTCAGCACGCTTGCAAGGAAGATTGACATTGAATCCTGGAGTAGAACTAACCTACGCTGGACCAATCTCATTACCTGCAGGCACACAAAACAACTGTGGCCAGAGTTGTGTGAAAAGAGATCTAAATGCATGATCGGACTAAGCCGCAAAGATATTCGCATACTCACGGGGGTCATTACCGGACACTGTGCAATAGGCGTACATGCGGAACGGCTGGGAATACTGCACAATGACTTTTGCAGGAGCTGGAGGGACGTCGAAGAAATAGAATCTGTTCGTCACCTACTCTGCGAATGCCCAGCCCTTAAAAACAGCAGACAGAAGATTCTCAACAGTTACTTCTTCGATGACCTAGATGATTTGAAGAATGTTGATCTCAAAGTACTCCTGAGATTCATACTCAAATCTTGGTGGTTCTAGTAGATAAACATATTCAGATCATTTGCTATTCGTAAGACGCACTAGAGGATCAGGTCACAACAGAGCTTTAAGAACCCAATGTTTCCGACCGTGATAAGTGAAATCATGGAAAGGGCCCTGGGTAAGATTAGCGGTTGGGCTACAAGTTGTGGTCTTAGCGTTAACCCAAGTAAAACTGAACTGATGCTTTTCACCACCAAAACCAAAATACCAACCTTCTCACTTCCCCGCTTAAACAACCAAATCCTTCCTTTATCCACCAGCGCTAAATACCTTGGGGTCATGCTTGACCCCAAACTCAACTGGAAGTACAATATCGAACACCGAGTGCGGAAGGCAAGCATAGCTTTCTACACTTGCAGTAAAACCTTCGGCAAGAAGTGGGGGCTTCAACCAAAGATGGTTCGCTGGATGTACACAGCGGTGGTGCGTCTCATCCTCACCTACGGATCACTGGTATGGTGACCCGCTTTAAGCAAAGCATATAACGTCCTTAAATTAAGTAGAGTCCAAAGAACAGCTGGAATTGGAATCACAGGAGCCCTGCGATCAAGTCCGACCGCTGCCCTCAATGTCATTCTCAATTTCCTGCCAGTGGATCTGCATATAAAAAACATAGCAGCGTGTAGCGCTCTTAGACTGAAGAAATCTAAGTGTTGGTCCGAAAGGCCTTATGGCCATTCCAGCATCCTTCTTTCCCTTCCTAACGGCATAGGTCGTATGTCTACAGACTACATAGTACCCAAACACTACTTCCATAAAAACTTCTCTGTTAGATTCCCCTCTAGATCAGAATGGGATGAGAATGCGGTCGTTACTGAATTCGACATACCCATCTTCACAGATGGTTCCAAGATGGACTGTGGAGTAGGAGCAGGCATTTTCTCAACAGAATTAAACATCTCTAAAAGTCTTCGCCTACCCAACGTAGCCAGTGTATTTCAAGCGGAAGTACTTGCAATAAAGGAGGCGTGTAGACTACTCCACAATATTGCGACTCCCAAAAGAAAAATAGGCATCTTCGTCGACAGTCAGGCCGCGATTAAGGCTGTTGGTTCAACCAAGTCAACGTCCAAGCTCGTTGTGGAATGCAGGGAGATACTGACCAGGGCTTGTCTTCGGTTTGATATCACTCTCGTCTGGGTTCCCGGCCATAGGAACATCGAAGGGAATGAGAAAGCCGATGAACTTGCCAGATTTGGCTCAGCTCTGTGCGTGTCTCATGCGGAGGAAGTCTTCCCTCCGCTGGGATATGTGAAGAGAGAAATCCTCCTGCACTTCACCTCATGGGCTGAGACAAGGTGGTTGAACCTGTCGAACTGCGTCATTTCAAGGAAGATCTGGCCAACCTACGATGATGCCAGAACAAGTAACCTTTTAGCCAGATCGCGTATAGCTTTTGCCAGACTAACGGCAATCAGTACGGGTCATTGGCCTTTAGGAACTCACGCAGCCAAGCTTGGCATCCCCCACAACACCCATTGCCGTAGCTGTGCTGACATAAACCAGAGTGAATCAGTGTTCCATCTTTTTTGTGAGTGTCCGGCTCTAGCCAAAACCAGACGCAGTGCACTAGGTCATCCCTTTTTTGATGACCTTTCGGCCATCCAAAGCATCCATTTTCACAAGATCATCAAATTTCTCAACTCCACAGGCTGGTTTTGAGCTCTCTTAACTTCCTTCACCCCCTTTCTTTTCAGGTTTCCGCTAGTTGTGGTTTCAAAACGGCGCTCAATGCGCTACTTGTGTTTTTCCCTCGTCGGGAAATACGGCCACCTAAACCAACCAACCAATAGGAGACAGCTCCCTAAACCACCACCTTTCCTGCTGTGATGCCCCATCAAAATCCGCTATTCCTTTCGCAGATCTTCGAGTTAGATCCATCAAGGTGATATTTTATTTCACCCTAGAATACAACTTTTTTCCACTTTTCCACCATGCCATGTGCTGACGTGCAATGTCCAAGTGCTGGTTTTTCCTATCCGAACTTAATGGTGTTTTTTTCTAAATTTCTTTTTTTAGTTGCAGGTGCGAGGGACTCTTAATCACACTTTTAACGGTTTTCCCTGATTTTTTTAATAAAATGGGCCTTAGAGTCTTCTTGTAATTTCTCGCTTATCTTATTTGGGACTCTCCGCGTACGCCCTTTCATGTTTTTGCCTTTTCGTGGCCTTTTAAATAATTATACACAACCGTTTTGCTTTTTTTTTTTTAATTTTTCGGGCTATTTCACGTAAACTGCGACTGTCCTCTTTGAAATCGGCAATTTTAATGGCTTTCCTCTACTCATATTTAGAAAAACTTTAATATACATAAATGTAAAACCAAAATCTCAAAGCACACGGGAAATTTTACTTGCCACTTTTAGAATAATCGATGACGGAATTGCAACAGTGCCTATTCTATTGGCCCAATTTTGAAAGTGGAGTTTATTCGCGAATAAAAAAAAGCTAACGAAATATAACTGTTAAATAAAGGTCTCTTATTTTGAACGAAGTATGTGAGTAATAAAGTAAGCTATTATAGCGGAAACTAAGTATTGCTCTTTAGAGCAGTTGTGTCTCTATTTAAATGACCCGCAGGTGAATGGTCGAATAGTAGCCCTATATTCGGCGCTTCTCTAATATGCAGTGTAAATCTCAAAAGTCTTAAGTAGTATATATTTAATTGTTGTAATTGTGTGTTAAATATTACACTTACTTTGCTTAGCCAGCAGTTTATCTGATCTTATACAAGTGTTCTATTGTCATTGCTAGTTCCTGGGCTATTCATTGTTTCTTCCTTAATAAACTTGGTTTTAGTGGAGCAATCAGGCATAAAGGAATTATATTAACAATAATTATTGAAACCACTTTCTGTGTATGTCATAAGAAAGTATATTATTTTAGGAATATGAACATTGAACAATTTGTTGGTCATTTCCATGTGGCGAGAAGGCCTAGCTTTATTTAGAGGTTACTTATGGTATTTATTTATTAATTTCTATAGGGCTTAATTGACGAATAATCAAGCAGTTATGGCTGGACTGCAAACTATTTTATAATTACCTGATCCAACGTAAAAGGTGATGAGATCTGGAACAGCATCAAACGCATCTTCTTCAAATTGATATTGGATTCGCTCATATACGGTTTCGGGTTGTAAAAGAATCTGAAAACGTATTAGAAATTGTTAACTGATAATTGCTAGGAGTATCTACGCTGGGTATGTATGCAAATTATTTTCTAGATGCATATATATGAATATTTGTTATTTGAAACAATGAGATATGATTAGCGCTATGAAAAATTAAACATTGTCAAATAAAATATGCTTTAAACTTAAAATGTATAATTTTCGCTGGAGATGTGTTTTCGTAATTTTTTTTTTGCGTTTGCTCATGCTCTCTTCTTTCTTTCCTACACATCACTTCACACAAATTTTAAAAGGCTGTTTTTGGGTAAAGTTATGAGATGCTTGACGAAACTCTAAGCTTTTTTTGAAAAAAAGAATCATTTAAGCATTTTAAGCTCCATTTATATCTCGCTTTTAAGCGAAACAGATTTGAATATATGTCATAAATTAACTGATTAGTGAATCGATTGAGAGTGTATCCAATAATCTGCGCATTCCTTACTGGTCCTAGAATATTGAGCGAAAATACCAGTGGCTAAGTAAATTCTTCCTTATGTATCGGATCGTTTTTTACAGTAGGTACCTAAGGTGTTATGATTAAGTAAATATGAATACGCTTTGTAGTGCATAGGCCGGATTTGTTGAATCTTGGTAATCTTTAATCATTGGTTTTTTCAGCTAGTAACCAGCGAATGTGTTTGTTTCGCAAAATATTAACCAGAGAATCCGTGGTTTGGTTAGTTGACCTGGGAAATCCATAACCAGCCGCTTTTGCTCGGTTTGAGATCTAACCACTTATTTTCTGTAATTTCGTTTATTCAAGATTTTTTAGGGACTACGTAGGTATTCATTTTGACATATCTGCTACACAAAATTATTTGTACAATATTGTGCAAAAAAAAAAAAAACAATAATAGAATGAACGAATATTAACGCAAGTTGGAGTGAACCAATAAATTCTTTTATAAAGGATTCATGACATTTCCAAATGAAACATTACATGGTACACATAACACGCCAGTCATGGTGAGGGTGTAGGTTTCTTATAAGACAATGAATGCAAAGAATGAATAAGGATTATTTTCAACATTTTTAGCCGATGACAGCTCTCAAAAAGCACACGCATTAACGGAAATATTGTAACAAATTTGATTGGATATTGATTTTGGCTTTATTTCGGTTTTGGTTTTCAAAAACATAGTTCCATTCTTCAGTATACTTAAAAAATTCCTGTAAGATACCTCACTTATAATAAATATACTAATAAAAAATCTACCTAAACAAATTACTTATCAAAAACCAAAGGACCAGAAAAGAAAATAACCATGGATTCGGTCAATCACTAAATTGACAATTAAACTGGAAAAATGGAACGATTTGTTAGAAAGCTATGGTTTGGTGACCGAAGTGCAAAAACGCTCAACAAACACTCATTGGTTATCACGGAAGATTTAACATAGGCCATCCATTCTATACCGACAGAAATAAGATCATCATTAATGAAGAGCTACACATCTTAGAGTTTACCATTAGATTTTATAAATTAGTATCGGTAATATGGCTGGACTACAGTGCATTCAATTTTTCAAGACCATATAAACTGTCTGCTAGACTTTGATTTCGGTAAGATTATACCCTAGATAATTTTAAAAAGAGTGTGACAAGAGTTTTCTGTTAGTAATATATATTAAGGCTTCCAGATGATCAGGTAAGAGCTTATTTAAAATGCATTTTTTTTTAATATGTATTAAAAAACTCTTTCGACTTCCGCTCTTAGACAACAATATTAACATACGCAAAGTAACTCAATATTTTGGAATTAACAGCAACTTGGGATTTTTTTACCCGACTGGACACGTTTGAAGAGTGAGGTGTCATTAGATTCTTATTCTTCCCCGTACGGTCATAGGCTAAAAAAAAAAAACTAAAACAAATATGAACAAGACACTACCTAACTATTTGCCAGACTAAATCTTAGTCTCTCCTTCCATCCTCCTGATCACTGTAGCGTTTTTCAGGGGTAAATAATGGCGGTAAAAGAAGTCTTGTCTTGGCGTGACATATCTGCTAAAGATATCCTGGAACTAAAACGTTCTAGTTATTTATTGTAGTTATTTTGTCTCACTAGCAGGTATGCAAAAAGGTTAGGCGTATTATTACCTTATCTTCTCTGCGGCTCTCTCTCTCGAAGTATACGAAAACTCCATTTGGGAGATTTCTACTATAATGATCTAACCGATCTAAAAAAAGTATAGCATACTCTCATTAAAATTGCAAGATCTAAAAAATGTTTTGGTTGTTTGCAGAATGTTTTAAAAATAACATACGAGTAGGTGTGGGCAATTGTTGTATGGCTTTGCTTAAAATACGTAGAATTTTTTCGGAATTCAAAAATAAGTACAGAGTAGAATAAACTGGGTTGTAGGCGCAGTGGCTTAGTGGTTAGTGTGTTGGACTACTAAGCGAGGGGTCCAGGTTCGAATCCCGCAAAAGACCTCTTCGCGAACGTCTGACATATATCCGAGAGTATAACTGTCTTGAAGGAGCTTCTCAATTAGCCGTTTGGAATCGGCATAAAATTGTAGATCCCTTCCATTCGTTCCAAAAAATGAAATCTCACACAAAACGAATGGTTGTGAGAAGCTAGGCCTAGGGTCCCCAACGGACCTGTTGCGCCAAAAATCCCCTCTATATTATTTCTTTAATTTCTGTAGTGTATTTCTCCCTTTTGCAGTTCACACGGTCTACCAATCTTAACAAAAGAAGTGTCAAAAAAAAACCATGCGACTGTATCCAACAGTCCCGAAATATGTATGTGTAAACACCGTGCGTGTGGTATGTGTGTGGCTTGATACACGTCATTGAGAAAAGAGGAAATTGTAATAATCGTATTCTTAATATATTATGAACAAAAAATCGACAACAGCGCCACCTATCGGGTCCAAAGCTATCCTATCTTTCTAGCTGCATACAACCATGCACACATACAAAGTTTCATTGAGATCGGTTGAGTTTCTCAGAAAACGGACAACAGCGCCACCTATCGGGTCCAAAACTATCCTATCTTTCTAGCTGCATACAACCATGCACACATACATAGTTTCATTGAGATCGGTTGAGATTCTTAGCAAACGGACAACAGCGCCACCTATCGGGTCCAAAACTATCCTGTCTTTCTAGCTGCATACAACCATGTACACATACAAAGTTTCATTGAGATCGGTTGAGTTTCTCAGAAAAATCGACAACAGCGCCACATATCGGGTCCAAAACTATCCTATCTTTCAAGCTGCATACAATCATGCACACATACAAAGTTTCATTGAGATCGGTTGAGTTTCTCAGAAAACGGACAACAGCGCCACCTATCGGTTCCAAAACTATCCTGTCTTTCTAGCTGCATACAACCATGCACACATACAAAGTTTCATTGAGATCGGTTGAGTTTCTCAGAAAAATCGACAACAGCGCCACCTATCGGGTCCAAAACTATCCTATCTTTCTAGCTGCATACAACCATGCACACATATAATACGCTATATAGAAATAACCAAAAACTCTTTATTCAAAGTTAAATATTTATTACTCAAAATACGATCCTTCTTGATCGAGATGCTAAACTATAATGAATATCCTTTCTCTTCTCCAATTTACCATATCCTTCATATGGCTCTATTTGTTCGTCTCCTTCTAACTTAGATGTCGTCCTGTTTCAGCGCTACAGATTCGTCCATCCTGACAAGTTCGACGTCCACGTCGAAATCGATATCCAGCTCTATTTAACGTTGTTGTCTCGGCCAGTCGAATGTTGCCTTTTCCTAGACTGCGTACATTGTCGTGCATAATGCCCTGCTTGGTTGCAATTATAGCAAGTAACAGAATTCCGTTCCTGTAGTATACGTCGATGTTGGAAATCTCCCTGGCCACTAGTTGATGGTCGATTAGGACTGTTAACTTCAGGAAGCCAACCAGTACATTTTTGGACAATACGCGAATTTGTTCGAATACTCTCGTACCATTTAATTTTTTCGATCACTTCCGCTATGTCTTTGAAATTACCTGATGCTAAACTTGAACTCATTTGAGAGTCATTTAATCCAGTGAGAATATACTGTATAATTGTCTTGTCGGAGAGTTGGATCCTCTTACCCAGCATATTCATCTCATGACAGTAACTCTCGATAGTCTCGTTAGGTTCCTTTATTTTTCTGACTAACTGTTGCTGAATTTCTACCTCACTGTGTTGGTGTGGGAAATTAGCCTTTAACCCAATCGCCAACTGAGTCCAGGAAGCTGATATCTCCTGATTGGTGTCCCACCAGTAACGCGCCGGGCCACGTATTTTCGACGCCGCCGCCAAACGTAGAGCACTTTCATCCCAGTCATATATTTTTGCCAAACCTTCAACTCTGTTAACCCAACCTTCAGAAGACATTGACGAGATATCTCCGGGCGAGAAAGTTGGTAATGCGTCAGCAATTTCTCTAATGCTATAATTTACTCTTGGTCTTCCTGAGGTGTGTATGTTTCGGGCTTGTGCATCTTCTAAGTTCTTTAATTTCACAGCTAACTCACGTTCCTGCATGAAAATATTCCGTTCCTTTTTTAATAAGTTCTTTTCACGTCTTATAATGTCCCACTCCCTTGCCCTAAGCTCTTCATCATTAGCAGTCGGTGATTCGGAGCTAAAAGTTACGTTAGGTTCCTCAGCATTGACCGAACTGCCTGCCTGACTCATATCGTCAGTATCCCTTGATAGTCTTACTGCTCGAACGATATCCGGAGTTCCTTGTTTTTCATCATGTTGAACAATTCTGCTAATCAGTACACGTTTAGATCCAGATATTGGCAAACCTCTTTTCTTAAGCTCGACATGGAGCATCTTAACACTCATGTTCTCCATACCAATCTACAAAAGAAATGCAAACAGTATTGATATAACGCACTAATTCATTAGCATGAATGACTATTTACTACTACAACTCAAAGCATAACCCCTAAATCTCAAATTAATACACCTTGCGTATCTCAGCATTCTATAAAGGATATAGAAAGCGATCCTCTCCAAAATGAACAGCATTAATGTGCACACATAAGCACACATAACAATTACATCCAATGGTTCGCAAAGCATTCCCGACTTATCATGCGTAGAATATCTTAAGAACAGAACAACCGCTATTTTGTATACCAAAATCGCAATTATATCCTATTCTCACCAACACTTGAAAGCGCACAACATTTTCCTTATGTATACTCTTACACACATATTTGCTATCTCATATCAATCCCAGACTGACATTAACATTTGCAATCCGACAACATTTTGTCCTCTTCTTCCATATAGATACTTCTGTATCCATATTCAAAAACACATATCAACCCGACAGCAGTACAACCACTTTCTTTTCGTAAACCGAAAATACAGTGCCGTCTCTGTCGAACATTCTGTTTTCCTTTTGTATCTACTTATCTTTTCCTTAGCCTTGTCGTTGCGATTCGAACCATTGAATACCGCTACTCGCTCAGTTGAAACAAAATATGACTCATCATATCCTTGTGTTCATGAAAAATTCACTTAGTGCGCACAATAACAAATTAAGCGATTCGCCAAGGATATACTATTTTGTGAACCAAAATTGTATCATCCTTTTAAACTGAAACGAATTCGCACCTTTTACCAATAATATACAATATTGCATTTTATAACCACATTGGAAAAATAATCATGCTTTGAGTTAAACGTATTCAATACTACGCTTTATGTATATCTAGACACAAAGCAAAACAAGTAAATGTAAACTTAACTTTTGTTCACTATCCCACTTCTGATCTAATACGCTATATAGAAATAACCAAAAACTCTTTATTCAAAGTTAAATATTTATTACTCAAAATACGATCCTTCTTGATCGAGATGCTAAACTATAATGAATATCCTTTCTCTTCTCCAATTTACCATATCCTTCATATGGCTCTATTTGTTCGTCTCGTTCTAACTTAGATGTCGTCCTGTTTCAGCGCTACACATACAAAGTTTCATTGAGATCGGTTAAGTTTCTCAGAAAACGGACAACAGCGCCACCTATCGGGTCCAAAACTTGTAAGAGAAGCTATATTAACGTATACATTAGGAATAAGTTAGTTATAAGAAAAGTAAGCTTTCCCTCTCTTATAAACATGCAACTATATGAAGAATGTGAGTCAGCTGTTAAAGCATCAGAGATGCTGTAAGATCAGCGAGGAGCTCAGTTGGAGTCGAGCTTCTGCACTGTACAGATCAAATAAATAGCTAATCTCACAAAGCAACCAGTCTTTTTGTAAAAAAACGAACTTTGTGCTTTTTCTTTTGTTTCTCAAATACCTGCCTACCTATTTACAATTTACGAATGGATTCTTAGAACTGAAGTTTTAATGTGTGTTTAAAAATGTTGTTTACACAGCTTGCTTGATTTTCTGGTCGATTTTGATTCAGTCCCGTGGGTTCTTTAGTACTTCTACTAGTTTGGCTTCCTTCGACGTGGGGGATGGGGTATGCATGTATTCCCAACGCGCAGTTAGTGGTAAGGACATCAATATACTTTCAAAGCGAGCTCCGGGTGTGAACAGGCCAAATTTAGTTCCACGATCATAGATTAAATTGAATTCCACATACCGTCCACGGCGGAGATGTTGCCATTGGCGTTCACGATCGCCGTACGCATCATTTTTATACTTACGAACTATTGGCAAGTACGACGGGATCACAGAATGTGCACAAGTCGAAATAAACTTAAATGCCTCATCCTGAGTAGGAGTGTCGATATCGTCAAATAATATACCACCGATGCCTCTGCATTCGTTACGATGTGTCACTCGGAAGTTATCATCGCACCATTTCTTAAATCGCGGGTAATATTCAACAGAAATGACAGAAATCAGCTTGAATTTTCAGTATCAGCAGTTCAACTTTAATTCTCATGTCGTTTTCCTTCTGCAATATATCGGTCATGTCGGTAATAGGATCGGCCATGAATTGCGAGGTACTCAGTTTGCGTTTAGCTTCCATATTTGCTTGGTTTAACGACATGAATGTTGCCACACCGGATCCTATTACGAAGGCTTGAGCGTGAAGTAGTTTGGAACGCTTTGCATATTGGAAAGTACTTAAAGACGCCAATGTCTTTAGACTGTATTTGATGCTATTTAAAATCGCCATTGTATAACAATGAACACAATTGAAATAGTTTAAATTATATGTGAAAACTAAACACAAGTAGTAAATATCGCTTAAATGTTCCGTGACTGTAATCACGCAAGTTAAAAGTTCATGTCGGACATATTTAGTAATAGCAGACTACTTTTCAAAGTTTTTAGATATCATATCTTGTAGGAATAAAAGTACATCTGAAATAATTTCTAAACTAAAAACCATATTTTGCACTCATGGTATCCCCAGGCAAATCATTGCCGACAATGTCCCATTTGGGTCTTACCAATTTAAGGAATTTGCTAAAGAGAATGATATTGAGAGAAACGTACAAATAGCTAAGACAATGTTTAAAAAAGCCATGGAAAGTAAGACGGAGTTATGGAAAATCTTATTGGAATTCAGAAACAGTCCTATTAAACAAAGCCTACTTTCCCCGGCTGAGGTATTATTTGGCCGCAAAACTCGAACACTGGTACCAGGTAAACTTTCATTATACCAGAATAGAGAAAATAAACAGTTTGAACAAACTTTATTACAAAACAAAAATTGTAGCAAATTTTATTACGACCTTGGTGTCAAAGCTCAGGAGGATAATTTTAAGGAGGGTGAGAAAATATGGTTTAGAACTGAGAAGCGTGAGTGGGTTCCCGCTCTTATTGTTCGGAAAGATAAAGCACCGAGGTCCTATTGGATTGAACTAGTGAATGGAACAATATTAAGGCGTAACACACGATTTTTGAGACACTCTGGGGAATCTGAAATTTGACACTTTTCCGCACACGAACAGTTAAATTTTTAAAATATTTGGTGGTATACCCATTTCAACTTTCCTTTCTGAACCAGCCTGTTTCATGTAGAAGGAATATATAAATTGTTTAATAATTAATCCACATATACTTGTTAATGTTAGTTAAGTTTGTTGCAAAATTATTGTAATTGAAATCACATGAAATCATACCATTTCAGATTTTATATACTGGAAAATAGTTACTATATGTATTTAGTTACTATATTGTATTATGTAAGGTAAATAAAAAAAAATAAAAATTGAGGGAAAAAGACTGGTTGCTTTGTGAGATCAGCTATTTATTTGATCTGTACAGTGCAGAAGCTCGACTCCAACTGAGCTCCTCGCTGATCTTACAGCATCTCTGATGCTTTAACAGCTGACTCACATTCTTCATATAGCTGCATGTATATAAGAGAGGGAAAGCTTACTTTTCTTATAACTAACTTATTCCTAATGTATACGTTAATATAGCTTCTCTTACAAAACTATCCTATCTTTCACACATACAAAGTTTCATTGAGATCGGTTGAGTTTCTCAGAAAACGGACAACAGCGTCACCTATCGGGTCCAAAACTATCCTATCTTTCTAGCTGCATACAACCATGCACACATACAAAGTTTCTTTGAGATCGGTTAAGTTTCTCAGAAAACGGACAACAGCGCCACCTATCGGGTCCAAAACTATCCTATCTTTCTAACTGCATACAACCATGCACACATACAACGTTTCATTGGGATCGGTGTCGGTGGCGGTGACGGTGATGGTAACAGTGACGCGAGTTTATTGGTTTCTTTCCATCCAAAGTGCCCAACGCAATGATGAAATATATGCAAAGGCGCATTTCCGTGACGGCAAGTTAAATGTTTGGAATTACTCCACCAGATTCCAACAACGCGCAATGATAAAACACAATGATGCATTTCCGTGACGGCAAGTTAAATGTTTGGAATTACTCCACCAGATTCCAATAGCGCGCAATGTATATCCGTGACGGATATCCGTTGCATCAAGTCCTATGTTTGGAATTACTCCACCAAATTCCAACAACGCGCGCTTAGATGTTTACACATCAAAAATATATTTTTAGGGTGCTTATCTTTGCATTTTTACTTTTTTTAAATACTAGCTGTACCTACCCCAGGGTTCGCCCGTGCAAAATGTGGTTTCAGAACAGTTGATGGAAAAAAGATCTATGAAATTTGCTATCTTGTAGGATAATAACAGGATATTTCTTCCCACTGCATAAAATAATTTGTCTTCCTTCCGTAATTTGAACAGGTATTCGTTTCAAATATTAAATCATTTTCTTTCAGTCCCGTATACATATCGCAACCTATCTCTTTCAATCCCACGCCGTAGAAATGTCTCAAATTTCGCCTGGTATTTACTTAAAATACCATTTAAGTTATCAAGTTATTGGATATCCTATGTTGTACCTGCGGATGTCCTCTATAAGGTGGCATTTACTGTATTTATTTTCGAACGCAAAGCGTGACAAAGAAAAAAGCGAAACGAAACGAAAAAATAAATTACTCTTGTCCATTTTTTCCGGAATTTATTTAGTTACATATATTATGTTGAAAAAAATTGGAGATTGTGGGCCTAGGTGTCCTCTATAGGCCTGTGAAAAATGCACCAACATATAAAGGGCGATTTTTTAGCTGGTTTGGTTTTGGCAACACTGGTTTTGACAGCTGACGTGTGTTTAGTACCTTGTGTCACTGTCAAACAGCTTCAGTTTGGTTTGCAATTTAACCATGGATCGTCTTACAAATGAACAACGCTTGCAAATTATTGAATTTTACTATCAAAATTCGTGCTCGGTTCGAAATGTTCATTTTCGCTTTTTTATCGAAAAATTGTGTTCAGCGATGAGGCTCATTTTTGGTTGAATGGGTACGTAAATAAGCAAAATTGCCGCATTTGGAGTGAAGATCAGCCAGAAGCATTGCAACAGCTACCAATGCATCCCGAAAAAGCCACTGTTTGGTGCGGTTTATGGGCCGGCGGCATTATTGGGCCATATTTCTTCAAAGATGATGCGAATCGCAGCGTTACTGTCAATGGTGAACGCTACCGAGCGATGATAACAAACTTTTTTTTGCCCGAAATGGAAGTTCTTGACTTGCATGATATGTGGTTTCAACAAGACGGTGCCACATGCCACACAGCACGCGAAACAATGGCGCAATTGCGAGGCGAGTTTGGTGAACAGTTAATTTCACGTTTCGGGCCGGTCAATTAATAATAATAATAATAATAATATTTATTGTATGATACATGCTTACACAGTAAGAATTCACTTATAAGTCTGTGAAAGATAAACATTTTTAATTTACTATTCATAAATGATTTGAAAGTTAAGTTAGATTTAGTTTTAAATTCATTTTTTTTTTTTTAATTGAAATTGAAATCGCTTGAGGGATAGGGATGGGAAAAAGTTAGTTGCTTTAGTTATTGAGAAAATTTTGAAGTTCGGTTTTAAATCGTCGTGCATTAGTTAGCTCTCGCAAGTTACGTGGGAGTGAATTCCAAAGGCGGATACCATCAACAAAAAACTGTCTTTCGGATGTTAGACATGAAAAGCGCGGAAGTACCAAACAAGAAGATCTGTTAGATACCGGAAACTGGATTTTTTCATAAAGATATGAAGGCTGTCTACTTATGAGTATGTTGAAAAGAAATATGACTGTTCGAAATTTTATATAGTTACAAAAGGACATGTTAACTAGGTGTTTTGCAAGATGTGAAACGTGATTGTGTCTTTTTAAACAATACACTTATCGAATAGTGGAGTTGAAAGCCACCTGAAGAAGCCTTCTACTCTCGGCATCACATCCATAGAAAATTTCGCATCCGTAGATAAGTACAGGAATAACTAACGTTTTAGCTAGTAGCAATCTCGTTTCAAGAGGAGTAAACTTTTGAGCAATCCTTAGGGTTCGTAGAATACCGTAAGTTTTCCCTAAGGTTCTATTGAAGACAATACCTAGATTTTTTGAAGACTCAACAAATTCGACTTCAGAGTTGTTTAACATTAAATGAGGGAAATAGGAAAGATCTAACTTCTTTTTAGAAATAACTAAACACTTACGCTTCGCTGGATTAAGTATTAGGCCGCTTTTTGATGACCAACTAGAAATTCGTTCTAGATCCTCATTTAAAACGCTGACGCAATTTTCAATTAGGCCCAAGGGGCAGCTTTGATAAATTTGTATATCATCGGCATAAATATGTTTAGATGAACTTAATATGACAGAAGCAATATCGTTAATATATAACGAGAACAATAGGGCCCCTAGGATAGAGCCTTGGGGAACTCCTTGCCTTGAGGGAAGAAAATCGTAAAGGTTGCCATCAGGTGACACGGCCTGTTTTCGTTCACTTAGATAGGATGATATTAATTTAACAGCAGTGGAGGAAATTGAGAAAAAGCGTCTTAATTTGCTGAGAAGAATTGAGTGATTAACCAAATCAAAAGCTTTGGAAAAATCTAAGAGTGTCAGAAAAGTAACATTATCCCTATCTAAATTATCCCTTATCTCTTCAATGACGTTCAACAAAGCAGTTGTACAGCTATGCTTAGCTCGGAAACCCGACTGTGCAACAAATTATTTTGAGTAACATAATTATTAAGCTGCTTATGCATAATTCTTTCACAAATTTTAGATAAATAAGTTAGGATGGAGATTGGTCTGAATTCTTCATTTTTAGAGTTCTTAGGTATTGGAATTATTTTAGCTTATTTCCATTCGCTGGGAAAAATGCCGGTCATAAGAACAGTATTGATGATATGAGTTACAGACGGTAACAGTAACGGCAAGATCGCTTTAACAAAAATCGGATTTACTTCATCAACACCTGCAGCCTTGGACTTGACAGACAGAAAGCTTTCTACAACATCCAATTCATTTACTCTATTAAATACAAAAGAAGTAGCAATCGGTAAACCAACATCCTCGAGTGTATAGTTAGCTGCTGGGTCATAACAAAGTGGGTTTGACAAAAACGTTCGATTAAGTTCGTTGGGATCGATTCCTGTAGAACAAGTAGTCTTTTGCTTCCCGATTCCTAATTTACGAATGTCATTCCATAGTTCACGACCACCTGAAGAAGAACTAAGTCGGATGGAATAGAATTGTGTCTTAGCATTGCGTATTTCACGAACAACACTGTTTCGTAAACTTTTATAAGCCTGATGGAGCTCTTCCACCCGAAAATGTTTCCAACGTCGATACGCCTCATCACGTTGCGCCATTAACTCTCGAATATCGTTCGTTAACCAGGCTTTTGTGTTGTCTTTTATAATACCAGTTTTTATTGGTACATGCAAATCGAAAAGAAGATTCACATTGTTCTGTAAAAACTTAATTTGATCATCTGGAGAAGGCATAAAATAAACAAGGTTCCATGGAATCACATTAATATGTTGTTCAAGAGAGGCCATATCAATATTTTTGAAATCTCTATATGTATAGGTGGATGCTTCTGCGTCATTGCCAATATCAAAGTCATACGTCAAAAATATTAAATCATGCCTCGAGAAAGCTGGTGCAGAGATTTGGTCATAGAATAATACTTTGTCGGAATTATTTACAAAAAAGACATCTACTAGTGTACTAGAGGAAGTGGTAAAGTGCGTAGGGACTTGACAATTCACGGGTTTTAAATCAAACAATTGCATATTTTCACTTAAATGATTTTCACATAACAAATTACTATTAATATCACCACAAACAATGACATTGCTTGCGCAAGTCGAAACTTCTTCCAAAACATCGTAAATAGGTGTCAGATCAATATTCCTATTTGGCCTATATACAACACCTAAGCAAATACTTCTTTCGCGCCGAGTTATACATGAAAATAAATATTGAGAGGCAGACCCTTTCGGTGAACGACATTTTCGTCGACAGACCAAGCCCATTCTAACGTATATTGCAACGCCTCCACCAGTACGATCACATCTATCTGCTCGAAAGAGTCTATAGCCACTTATATCATAGGCAGAATCCTTCACATCCTTATGAAACCAAGTTTCCGATACGCAGATTGCATCAACCTTCGAATCTACAAATATGTCTTTAAATTCATCCAGTTTAGGGTTTAAGCTTTGCGCATTCAAATGGCAAACCTTAAGACCGTAGCTATTATTACAAAAAACTCTAATCATAGGTCGAACCATGAACTCTCTACCACCACCAATGGAACTCACTCTACTTTCATCCAAATCTATATTTGAGATGGAAAATGATGCGAGAACCAAGTAATACACTCAGATGAAGAACATACGATTTCTCTTCCTTAAAGCAACATAGATTAATGAGAAGGGGCATTGGGGATAATTTCAAGCAAAAACAGTACAGCAGTAAAAAAAAAATAAAACAATTATATGAGAAAATAAAACAAAAAAAAAAAAAAAAAAGAAAGAAATAACACTATACTTGTTGATAACGATCAGTGTTGATTTGTTGTAATTAGCGTCTTCTTCGGCTGGCACCTCGCGGCAATGGCATTTAAAAACCGCTCATTCTCTACCAACATCGATTTAGCTTCTGGACTCTCTCTCACATAGACGGCACCAAATCGTGTGTAAACAGAAAACAGCTGTTTACTGCGCTTGAGACGCGTAGCTTGCTGATATATGGAGCGGTTTTTTTTAGTAAGGCTCCCGTACATATAGATGTTGTTGTTGTTTTCTGCTTTGATGTCCACATTGGCCGCCTAGATCGTGCGATTTGACACCATTAGATTATTTTTTGTGGGGGTATGTCAAGGCTAATGTGTATAGGGACAAGCCCGCTTCGATTGACGCACTGGAAGCCAACATCCATGCATTCATTCGTGAGATACCGGCCGGTATGTGTGAAAGAGTATGCCAAAATTGGACTCAGCGGAGGGGCTACCTGAGACGCAGCCGCGGTCAACATTTGCATGAAATTATCTTTAAACATTAAATTGCAAGGTTCAAACTATCGATTCAAATAAATATTTCATTCATTTTTTCGAATTTTTTGTGTTTTTTTTTTTTTAAAAAGTTCTAAACCTCTTAAAAAATCACCCTTTATTAAGAAGTTTCTAAGATTTTTGCATTTAAAGGCATGCAGTCAAATGCAATCTAAGTCGAACAGAACTACACCAATTTCTTTATAAGGCTATCAATTTGAATTTATAAAAACTCACAAAATCGAAATGAAGAAATTCGAATCTGTAATGCGCAATGGCCGGCAAACGTTATTCAAACGAACAGCAGCAACGAATGAAGAAACTGCGCAACTGACACAGTCAACGTGGACAGCGCCACCACACATGAAACAAAATTGGATTCTCGATTGATCGATAATCGACAGTTCAATTGTGATACGATATGTTACATTCAAATTTGATTCTTTTTCTGGCTGTTGCCAAAATAAATAAATACAAAAAAAAAAAAAAAAAAATCGAAAAAAAACCTGTAGTAACACGCTGGCGCTGGGTGGTCAAAATAAGACATTTTACAATTTTTAAAACCCGCGCTGAGAAAATACCTTTCCAACAAAGTATAAATCATCAAAATCGGTTCGGCCAATCTCGAGTTATGGGATATCATCGCTTCGGACACTTTCTTTTATATAATAGACTAGCTGACCCGGCGAACTTCGTACCGCCCAAATTCGTTAATATAATGAAAATAATAATTCCGAGCATGCACAATGCACATGCTATTTTATGTAGACGCTTAAATACCTCTTTCGTTGAGAAAAAAAATTCCGCGGCAACGAAATCAATCCATTCGAAGCGTCAACAGGAACATGACCATTACCGATAGTTAGCAGTTGATTGGAGAACACTTCGGCAGATGGATCATTTAGCAAACATGCGATTTCGTCAGCTGAAGTTTCTTCACATAACACCACAATATCGATGATTTGAGGCAAGCATTGATCTCATCGGCAGACGTCGATCGTGATATTACTGGTAGCGTTTGCCATAAATCGCTTGAGAGTAAAATCAATGTACCTCCAAAACGTCTTGCACCATTATACAGATCTTTCATATTGCGATTCAGAGTTTCTAACGCACGCTTATGCAACATTGTGCATTCGTCCCAGATAATAATTTTGCTTGCTACCAAAACTTTGGCCATTACTAAATGTTTCGCTATGTTACATATTGGTTCTTCAAGCGCTTGAATGTTTAATAGCAATTTCAATGCCGAATGAGCGGTTCGGCAACCTTCCAGCAGCGTAGCCGCTATTCCAGAAGATACCATCGTTGTCAGTGATGCTCTCATTAGTCAAATTTCGTGGATAGCGATTGGAACACTTGCCGTCGACCATGCACGGTGATTGTATGTTAATGGCGCCACACGGTCCATGAATCATGTTTGTAATTATGACATCATGCAGGTCGGGATCGGTTTCGGGACCTGGAATCTCGGCACATAAGATGTCATTAATTTGGTCTGATTGCATAATTTCGACTAACCAAATGAAAATGTGCGCATGAGGCAAGTCTCTTTTTTGCCATTCAATCGAATACATCCAACATCGAGTAAAACCAAAGACACGATGCTTAACAAAATAGTCCATCAGCGACCGACGAAATATTTGTAACTTTAACAGCCAAGAAGATAACTAACCGCACACCTATCAACTTGGTTGGTAAGCCTTTTCCCTTCTCTCTCTACACCGGTACCGAAGGTGTTATGGTACTTTTGAGTTGCCCTCCCCATAACCCTATTCACTAATGAGCAGAATACCACGATTGTTACTCGCTCATTTTTCGTAACAACCCCTACGTGCAAACTTAAAACGCTCCACAACTCCTGTTGCCTGTCATCATTGTCCACGTCATCTCAATCACTCCTACATTTCAACTTACTCACACAATACTTATGCAAGGATCTTGAAAATACATGTCAAACGAAAATGATGGATTCAATAACCATGAAATAAATCAAAGTATCTACTCCATTTCAAAAACTTACTTAATGTAACATAGTAAACGTAAACAGACTTATTAGGTAGGTTATATTTAAAAAAAAAATTTCAAAATTGTTGACAACAACAATTTGCTTGGAAAATAATTGAAATAACTGACAACAACAATTGCTTTGAAAATTTATAATATTTTTTTTTTGTATTTGAAGTGTCACTACTCGATTTCTATCCAGTTTATTGTTTTTTCAAAGTGCATTTCCCCATGAAAAACGAAATATGTGCCTACAACGCCACCTGTAAACTCTTAGGGGTATAAAAATTAGTTTAAAACCGATTCTCATACCTACTGAATTTACATATAAAATTTCATCCAAATCCGTTGAGCCGTTTCGGAGGAGTATAACCACTAAAACTGTGACACGAGATTTTTATATATTAAAAAAAAAGTTTAACAATTAAAAAAAAAAATATTTTACTGCATTAAATTTCAACTACGCAGTTGTGTACAAACTATGATTCCGGGAAATACTTTTCTTTCGTTCTTCATGCACATAAACTACAAACGACGTCACAAAGGGGGTCGACGGTAGAAGAGAGTTACAGTAAAGATTTACGTAAAACCTTCTGCCTACGCCTGAGCGATGAAGGGCACGTCGACCTATAAGACCTATTGTACCATAGGGCCAGAATAATGTTTAGGCGAGCAGATATTCTCCACTTTTCTAACAAAGTTAATCAAGCTGCTGGCAGATGACTTCTTCATCTCTTCAGGGCTCAGAAGCTCCCTGTAGAAGATAGTTCTCCTGATTCCACATAGGGCTGGACACTCACATATTATGTGCCCAAGCTGTTTCGTCTTCTTCAAGACACAACCGAGAACCGACAAAGTGAGGAGTCGGTTAAATTAATTTTATTTAATTGATATCGTAGGTTGTGATGTCCTGTGAGGGAACCAGCCAGATTTTCGATATCATTATCATGCCTTCTTAGATTTAAATTTCTGTTGGCACCTTTTTTGAACGGCTGAATAGCACGCTTGGCCTGTCTTAGACCTGGGATATTCTCCCAATATGAGCTACATTTTGTGTGATTTGGGAGTGTAGTAGAAGGGTTCTACGTCCAAGCGTTTGAAGGCCGTTGAAACAGCTTAGTACTGATTTGGAGGCAATAATAGGCGAGCTAAGGGCGTTTATAGCTGCTTGACTGTCCGTGAATATATGGATGTATATGCCTTTAGTACCTACCTGTGTTGTATATGTGGTTAGGTCCGTGGAACCCAGCATCCACTCCTGTTTCCATTTTGGAACCATCCGTAAACCACTTTCGACCATTTTGGCAAGTAGGTGGGCTATTGTACGCCCATGCTACTCTACTAGGGATCTCCGTAGAGAACCGTTTTTTGAAACATAAAGTCTTTGGAAAGCGGTCTGTTACCGCGCAGATTAGGCCAAGTACTGTAATTTCAGAGAAAAAATCCTTTAACTCAGGATGGTCGCTGAGAACTGTCTCTTTCATTTCGATTAAACTTGCCGAGCTGCGAATTGCCCTTTGTTTATGTTTATGTGTAGAGGTGTTAGTCCTATTAAGGCTTCTATAGTCGCAGTAGGATAGGTACGCCTACGCATGGCTCCGGATATACCGAGACATGCAAGTCGCTTTACCCTTTGAAGCTTAGCATTGGCGTTCTTTTTTTTGTTTTAATCCGCCATACTAAAGAAGCGTATGTTATGATGGGTCTGATCATCATTGTGTAGATCTTAACACAGATAGGAAATCTAAGAAAGAATTTTATTTTCAAAATTTTGCGTGTGAATTGGGTAGGTGCTCTGACGGTCTATCCGGTACGTGGCGCTATTGTCCATCTCCGAAACCGCTTTCAATGAAATTTTGTGGATGGGTATGGTTGGTTGGTTCCAGTTTTAAAGATAGGATAGTTTTGGATCCGATAGTTCCACACGAAAGGCACGCACAAACCGGGCGGGTACCCAAATATATAAAATAGACTGACGTCTGTGTGCACACTCATAACTAGAGAATGGATCGTTAAATTTATACAATTTTGGGCTTGGGGGATTCGTATTGAAATTGCATTTATGCTACTTTTTGTCGTGATATAAGTTAAAGGGGATGAGATTGGGAATGAAACTTAATATGGGAACCGAACTTTTAAAAAAAATTAGACTGGATAGATTAAACGGTTAGTGTTACTTCCAATACAACCAAACTTATTTCAAATGTTTAATTTTTAAATTCGTTGGATGTTCGGGGCTCATTGCTACACATTTTGAAACGAAAGATTGATTTGAATGTCTCAAATCCAATGTCATGGAAGCGAAGATTTTGACCTAAAAATTCAAGCAACCGTTATATAATTCTGCGGATTCCGATGATTTGCTATTGGTTTCAAGCTTCAACTTCCCATGCGTATCGCTTTCACTATGAAAAATAATAAGTCGCAAGTTCAATTGCAGGATATTTGTGACATAAATTATCCCATGTTTTTCAAATGGTCAATCGTATGTGGCGTGCTCACGTGTGAGTGAAAAAGTGGAAAGTTGGGATACACGTCAATCATTGCGGTTTGCTTTAAACACATTGACAATGCAATACTTCAGTTATTTATGTTGTATTTAATATAAACTTTTGAATAAAGAATTTGAATTGAACGAATTACATAGAGCAGCATGAGCATTGCTCATTCTCGGAATTATTATTTTCATTACATTAACGAATTTGGGCGGAACGAAGTTAGCTGGGTCAGCTATTTATATTTATTATTATAGAATAAACTAGGTTATTTTTAAGAAAACGGATGTATATTACTAAATAGGCTTGGAAAACATGCAAAAAAAAAAAAAAATAACCTCATATACGACTTCCAGGCTATTTTGTTTTTAGGAAACATTTTTTTTCCAAACCCTTCGATTGGTTTTTCTTATGAGTAAGTTAAACAGTTTTTTTTTTTTTGGAAAATAAAAACTCTCTCTAAAAGTAAGTATAGTTTAGCTTAGAGATTTTCATTCAAATTACATTTTAACTCGATAATAATTTGGTTTTTGGGATATCGTCAGTTAATACAAAGTTAAGTTTGAATATATATTAGCAGGGTCAAAAAATTGATTGTAATTGCCGATGCCAAACAATAAAACTTGCTAACGCAATAAATGGCAACTCCTTTTAGAGCCACATGTCCAACAAAAATGCTGTCAACGAACCTGCTTAGGTTTGATTTTGGACTACATATTCAATTATACCTCAAATCAATGACTACACGGCGAATTTTCAGTACATTTCCTTGGGAATAAGTTCTTGAATAGCTATATTTATGTTTGTTTTCTATCAATGAAGTTGATAATTCTTACCTTATTTATAACAAAGTGCAAAACAGAAGACTTTGCTTTGCATGTCAATACGTAATTGTCAGGCTGTGAGGCACAATCTCGAATTAAAAAGTCACCCTCCTTTTGAACAATTTCTTCAGCACGTTGTCTCGGTAAAGGTCCATGGTACCAGGCATGCGACCTTAAGTCCCTAGAGTCTAGACTCAATTCCCACTCCAATGCTTTTTTGAGAGCGATTGCTTCCTGGGCCTCGTTTGAAGCACTTTGCGATGTTGCATCCATTTCGTCCATTAGTTTTATGCAGTTCTCGTTCTTGTCTGTTTTTTCTGCATTCAAAACTTCATATCTATGAAAACGAGATGTTCCAATGAATCATTTTTGTTTATTTGTTTGCTTAAATATTTCCCAAAAACTTATGGATCCAAAAATTAATACATATCTATCGTTATTGAAGGGTGCATTTGATAAACTATATTGAACATATTATCTGAATTCACTCATTTTTTACAATGGCTCTATGGCAGAACAAACGTGACTAACACATGCATATGCGAGCACACTGTTACGCTGAAACAAACTCTTTGGAAAATAAAGGAGCGCCTTTCCTGTGCGTTTTGTATTGTGTAGCTATTGATTATTTCGTTGTCCTTTTAATTATTTCTACAAAACGTCTTACTTATTTTTTACTTTACCTACGCAACCTTATCTCCAAGTGTGATAAAATTGAAATAATTTGGAATGAATTTTTGTGCATTACTATCAAGAAATAAAACTGCTTACCCTTTTTTTTTTTGAGACGGTGTCGTAATACTAACTAATTGCGAATTTTCAAACAAAATGTGATGACAAAACTATTTATAAACAATTCGAATATTGTTGTTAGTTGAAAAATGTAATTGAATTCACTAGAAACTAAAAGAAAAGGAGCACTGAGAACACGCCAATAATTGTACCTGAACGAGAGTTGCGATGGGGTTCAACTGCAAGCCCAACAAATCTATTCTCGCGCAGAAGTAAAATCAGTAAAGATAGAGGGTAGGTTTAGGGGTAAAAGGATATTATTTCGGATGTCATATGCCGGCAATAAAAACTCCCTTGTCGTACTTGCATTGACAGCACCCTTAAACTCATTGCAGTTAAATCCATTCAAACAATTAAAAAAAAAAACGAAGGGAGACGCTTTGCAGTAAAAGTAATTCATTATAAATTGTGTTAAAAAAAGTTTTTGAGCACACAACTGTTTAGTATATTTGAGATATTTTGCAGACGAAATAAATTGAAATTTACATCAAGGCACATGAAGCCCATGTGTAGACTGGATGTGCACACAGCCCAAGGAAGGAAATTTTTTTGCGCATGCCAGTTTTTATATAAATATTGCTAAAGCTGAAACATCAGGGATGTTCTATGATTTTCTTCCGAATCAATGCCATTTAATAATTTTTTTTCCTCATACGAGTACAAGAGAAAGGACGAGACAACTTTTCTTGCGGCCCAAATTTCAAACTCAGTATATTAATTAATTTTGTTAGGTACTACAATGATAGGGGACTTATTTTCGTCCGCTTGGTGTGACTGTTCTCATGCGAAACATATTAAAAATAACTTAAGTGGTTGTAAGCATCGGGTTAAGATCATTCTCAGTGATTTCAACACCAGGGCTCTATTCGCGTAAGCACAAAACGATCGAACGACATCGTCTCGACGATACTTCAACTTCGTGTAACAACCAAACAACGATAATCGTCGAAACGATTGGACGATCATCGTTTTTGTTGCTTCACGTTTCCAATTCAAACGTCAAATACCCTCGTCGAAACGATTCGATTGAACGATTGCTATTTTGCAGTCGTTTCATCGTTTTTGGTGCATTTTTTTCAGTTATTTGAATGAAGAGACACTCTTTGGAAGATACTCAATCTTATCCGAGATGTAAAAGAATGCCTTACTTGCAAAAAAGAAATGATTATTGCTTATTGCACTTGAGTTTCATTTGTTTTATTTTTTTCTTTACAATTAAGCAAATAAAAATGTTCATCTATTCCACGAAATCTGAGATCTTTATTGGCATTTTAATTGATTTAATAAATATATGTATACCTATTTCGAAAACCACCAAATCTTCTCTTCTCCTACATCAGCATACACTTTAGCATATTGTTGCAATTCTTGCTAGACGTTCGTCGACAGCTACTCCTCCAAGATAAAGGTTTTGAAAATTCACTGAACACTTTTACATTTCACTCTCTTTGGGCGATGTATTTACTTGCATCTTGATATTTATTTAGAGATTCCTTATTCCTTACTACCTACCCATATTTGCAATGACAGCGAGAAAAATACACAAATTCAAGAAAAAAAAAAACAATTTCCATACATTTTTTGATTGTTTGGGTGTCAGAGTTTGTTTACAGTCATGTTCAAACTGTTCAAAATGAAAACGAGGAACGATACGATTGAACGATACAACGATGATGTTAAATGAAGCAAACTAAAAACGATATCGATGTGTTCAATCGTTTCGACGACTATCGTTTGATAAATTACGCGATGAGAGCCCAGTATTCGCAGTGGCTTATAGTGGTTAGTGTGTTGGACTACTAAGCGAGGGGTCCAGGTTCGAATCCCGCAAAAACCCAACTGTCATGAAAGAGCTTCTCAATCGGCCGTTTTTGGAAAAACAATTGCAGTTTCTTTGGGTTCAGGAATTGTGTAGTCCAATCCAACTGGAGAATTGAAATTACGCACTGCTGCCGTTCGAAGATCTAACGACACGAGAATGCCCAGGTTGAACATCGATCGACTAAGAGATCCCACAGTGCGCCAAGAACTAAGGGCACGGTTGGCACTTGAAAATCAAATTTGTGTCCAAAATTGGAAATAAAAATGACCCACTGTAGCTAAAAAAAAAACCGGCCAAGTGCGAGTGTCACTCGCGCATTGAAGGTTCCGTATTTGGCTAAAGTCCAACACATCAGATGTTATTTGAAATCCATAATATCATTCAATCTTTCCCCTCTTCATGAATTCATCACAATTTAGTTTAATTTAATTACTTAATATTTTTACTCTCAAAAATTACTCGCACATGAATCTCATTTTCTAATTATTTCCTAGTACCCAACCCACGCCAATTTTCCATTCTGTATGCGACCTGTCCCAATTAAAAACTATTGACTAAAAATATATTACTTTTATTTTGTTCTGTACTCCCCAACAAAAATGTATTATACTCCCCAACGAAATTAGCAAGCGGGAACCCTGTGACTCTCTTCTGTCTTTGATGGGGTCAATTGTGCACAACTGCGTAGTAGAGATTAAAACTTATGAGAGCAACGTATTTAACATGGTAAAATTATCTTTTTTTAAAATATCTTGTAAACTATTAACTTTTCGGCAAAATAGTATTCAGCACATATATAGATAAGAACATGAACTACAAAAAAGGAATTTATGTATTTTTTTGTGAATCAAGAAATAAACCGTTTTTTGGACGAATGAAAATATTTTTTTCACCAGATTACTAATTAATCCAAAACCAATCGATGTATTCCTTCCATTGGTATTTGTCGTTTAACTAGAGGTTATACCAGATGTTGTGTGTAAATTTTAGCCTCCTATGTCAATCGGTTCTTGAGATAGACCTGGTAACAAAATTGGCTTAGTGGGTTCGGACAGACAGACAGACAGACAGACAGACGGAGAGACATCCGAGCGAAACTAATAAGGTTACGTTTTTTCCCTTTGGGTACGGAACCTTAATGAACAAAATAATATTTGACATTTAAAAAAACAATGAAATGCACGTGCTTCACTGGGAAACATATTCAAATATTTTACTTACATTTATTAATATTTTTTCGTTTCGTAAAAAAATTACCAAATGGAATAATTAATGAACATGTGACCACGAGAAAAATGTATGACCAGATTTGGTCACAAATGACCAATGTGGCAACCGTGACTAAGCGACCATATCTCACGTGGAGTAGAAATGTTCAGCAGGTCACTGCCTACCACCATACAAGATTATTGGTATGCTGTGAAAACGGTTTTCACATTAGGTGCATATTGGATTGTCGGTCGATCACAGGGAAGACATAGGGCGTGGCTTTCCGAGGATACCTGGAGAAGGATCGACGAACGTAAACAGCCTAGAACCCGAATTGCAGCAACTCCAGCAGCTGGGAAGCTTTGGCTAGAGTCCCTATATTGCATGAAGATGAGATAAGTACAGCGTAGCGTGCGACGTGACAAACGCAATTACATCAATGCGCTGGCTAGAGAAGCAGAAGAAGCAGCAGGTGGGTACGACAGCAGAACCGTTTACAGAATCACCAAAGAGCCGAAACTCTACGCAACACCCAGTAAAAGACCTAGACGGTTCGTTGCTCATATCGGATGAGGATCAGCTTAAGAGATGGAAGGAGCATTTTCTTCGGTTTTGAACCAAGTTTTCACCACCAAGTAAGACTGAGGAGTCCGTGAAAATAAAAGCCAGAATTCCCCAGTAAGGAAGAGATCAAATTCAAATTCAAATTCAAATCTTTATTTAATATCCTTACACAGTAAGATACAATATCTTATTTAGTTGTGCAAGTTTCAGTGAAAAAATTCTAGTTCAAGATAAAAGTATAATGTTATGTAGATATATGAGTGGAAAAGCACTTGTTCATTTATAAAAAAAAAAAAAAATATAGATTAAGATTCAAAACTATTTTGAAGAATCGTAAGTCAATAACTAAATCAAATTTATAAATCCCTAAAAGTAGACAACAAAAACGAAAGAAAAGAAAAGGACTTAAACAGCCAATCATCATCATCGAAGTGTTTGCAGGTATTGTTTGAGTTCAACTTTGAACAACGTTATACAGCTAATCAACCTTATATGTCGGGGAAGGGAATTCCATAGCCGAATCGCATGAATAAAGAATTGTCGTTCAGAGACCAAGAATTTGTAGCGCATTGGTATGAGTTCAGAAGTTCTACTTGAACGCATAAAATGGATCCTTTTAAAGAGGTAAGGTGGCTGGCGCGTCTGCAGTATATTGTGAAGCAGTATCAACGTTCTCATCTTAAAAACGTCGTCAAGAGTGATGCCATAGATCGATCATTACCGCGTTTAAGACCAATAACGCGGCAGGACTTGATGGTATACACGCAGAGCTTTTTCGAGCTGCGCCAACTGCATTGGCTCAGCTACTGCTCCCACTTGTTGGTAAAGCCTGGGAGGCCGAGAGTTCTCCGGATGAGTGGCAAAAGGCAAAAGTTCAACCTAATGCAGTACTGAAACTGGAGATGCATCTGGGTACTGCCTGCTGTGGCTAAGATAATAACTAGAATTATTCTGGAGCGAATTAAAGACCACCTTGAAGACTCACTCGACGCCGAACAAGCAGATTTCCGCTCTGGATCCTCCTGTGCCGACCACATCAACACCCTGAGCCACACCACCTGCTGTTCATCGATTTCCAAAAGGCATTTGATAGTGACAATCGGGAGGAGAGGTATCCCAAAAAAAAAAAAATAATAGCAATTATTAAGGCTACGTGCCATGGGTCCACATGCCACTTTTTGCACAGAGGAAAGCTGTATGAGGAATTCGAAGTCCAAATTTGGGTTTCGCAAGGCCGCATTCTGTGCTAAATGCGGCTTTATCGGTGGGAAATGGAGGAATTCGATGGACTCTTACATCTGAACTCAAACACGATGACACCTTCACCAAATGACAGCAAATGTGAAGAGGGAATCAGACGTCCTTGGGCTGACAATTAACTCGGCAAAAACAAAAATGATCAGCCTGAAACCGAACTTATCAATTTATACTCGTAGGTATATGCATTGCTGGGCAAACGGTTGAGAGAGTAGAGAGCTTCCTATACCTTGTGAGTATTGTCTCAACCGATGGCGGAACCGAACTGGAAATAGCCAGCCGAATAGGTAAAGCGAATTCTGCGTTTGGGATACTATTTATGAGAGAACCGGGCATGAACCTATTGGCACAATCATACAACGAAGAAAGTGCCAGTGGATTGATCATACTTTCCGAAAAGGGGACAGGTCCATATAGCTAACCACGCGATGCAATGGAATCCGCTTACTCAGGATGGCAGGATATGCGGCGGTTTCAGAAGTACATGGCGTAGAACAGTCGAGAGGGAAGCACTGTAACTGGGAAAGATTTGGGGAGAACTAAGGAACATTGCCAGAAACCGCACACGGTGCGATGGCGCGTAGGCGTTGTAGAGACCCTAGGACCCACAAGGGGATATTGGACATAAGTAAAGTAAGTCAGCTGAAAGCCCTGGTAGATAGTGCTTAAATGAATTAATAAATAATAATACTCATAGTTTCCAAAAAAAAATACATTTAATTAGAGTCCCACGCCAATGAAGTTTTATTCCGCAGACCGAGCTTGATAAGCATTTTTCACCCCTCCCATAACCAATAGTGTATTTTTCAAGGGCCTATGTTTTCGTAGTTGATGGTGACTCAGTAATATACAATATAAATGGCTTTTGGTAATTAGGAGATTATGCATTTTTATCAAGATGTTTTTTTAAAGAAAATCGAACAGTAGCTATCCATTGATGACTTTGGGTCTAGACTCTAGATTAAAAAATAAATTCTCCAATGTGACCGTATTAGCTCTGACACTACTTCATCCTGTAAAAAACACATTTGTTTCTCTATTGTAAGCCTGCCTTATATTATATTATATTTTTAACGTTTGAAAAGTGAGACTTACATAAAACATTCTTTCTTCTGTTTTTGTTGTTGCTCGGTAAGTTGATTTCGACTTTCAACCGCACAGCTTTTTCTTGGAAATGTACTCGATTCATCCAAACATATGGGGGGGCATGAGTTTTTCCGTCTCATCAATATGTTTGGTGACGATATTTCTTCTTTTTTTAGGAGTTCACAATTAGAAATAGATTGTAATCCAGTAAATAAAGACACACCATCAATATTCATTGATTGTCTTCGTTTTGCTTGGATTCCAGCTAAACTGGATATCATTTTAGATCGATGATGACAGTCTGTCACTCCTATTCTTTTAAAATCATTCTCACGTAAATCAGCTATTTCATCAACACGTATAAAGTTTCTAAAATGAACTGCGGAAATCAATAGTATATTATTTAACAAAATATATAATAAACATTAAACAATACCTTTGTACTGTTCCAAGTTGAGTAAATATAACCATTGGCCTATATTCATTTGCGAATTGAACACCATCATAGTCGGTTCATCTCTCTTTCTCATTGTATTGTAGCGGAAGTTCCATGAAATACCTGAACGTCCCATAAATAGAAACAGAATTTTTTCCTAGCAGATGTGAGTTAAATTAATACATACTTCCTCTTCGACATCGTAAGTCCCTTCTCTCGAATGGTTTGCCTTGAACGTTACCCATTTTAGTTACAAATTATTTTACCGAGAAGATCCACACAACAAAATTTAAATCGTTATCTCTCAACCCAGTGAACAACTTTTCCACATGAATACAAAGCAAATACTAATTACGAAACAAAAACCAACAAAGTAAAATGCAATATTCATAATCTATTCACAATAATCTTACGAAAAATTTAAGATGGAATTCCCTTAATTAGCAGCTTCAAAACAATCACATATCACTAACCACTGATATAAATAAATAAGGTAGACATCAAATTTTTTTTTTCTTAGTATCTGCCCAGCTCAGAGATATAGTAACATTTATTATCAGGTTACATTTTTCGGTTACACGGAAATACTGAAACTAATATCGCACCACATATTGGGTTCGAGCTATATACTCGTAGCTTTGTATATATCCAATATAATATTAGCTTTGTCTCTACAATGTCTGCATAAAGGTATTACAGAGGAAGCAACGTGCGAGTTATGCCATTCACGCGTATATTTTTGAATATAACGTAGAAGCGGTTTCGATACACAAAAGCGTAGTGTACTACAGGAACAGGGGGTCAATTCCCGTTCCGTGATACTGTGAAATGATAAATAATTTATCATTTCAGTTTTCACAGCAGTTTATCATTTTATCACTTCACGAACACACTTAATGCGATTCTCGAACACATCATGATAAACGTTTGTCTAAATGTGTACTAAAATGTACTAAATGATAAATGCTGTCACCTATCTGCCATTTGTGCGCTTGTTGTTTTTATTCTGTTTGTTGTTTTAGTTTCGATTTTATATATTTTGTAATAAAAATGTCGGGAATAATTGTACGAGTAATAATTAACAATAGGCTTCGTATTGAACAAAGGTGATTTTTCAATTTGTTGTTTTGTTTTCAACAAAAATAATGTGTTCTTTTTTCCTAGAAATAAAGTGGCAATTTTGCGACGTTCCCTTCGGGATAGGCTTAACCCGTTCGAGGTAACGACTGAGGAGCACTTTATTCAACTATATAGATTTCCAAAACATTTTTGTATGGATCTTATTGAAGTTATTCATGGATTCAGCTGAACGGAGAAACGCCCTTCCATTTCATGTCAAGCTGTTGTAAATCTGTTAAACTGTTAGTTTCATTTTAAATATTCTCAACGCAGAATATAATATTTATGTTAATTAAAGGTTACTTCCTTGTCATTGACCCAATCGGGCCTGTTCTCAAGAAAATCAATTAAATATTTTTTTTTGGGTTTCAGAAGCCCTTTGTCCTCGTTTATTTTTCGTATCCATAACGTTTTCACACTTCTTCACAAATGAAATGACTGTGATAAAAAAACTTATCATATGAAAAAATTCTGACACTTGTTTTCATTTTTTCATAGATCGAGAATCGAATTCAGCGTGAACTTGTGAAAACTCTTTTCATTTCACAGTATCACGGAACGGGAATTGACCCCCAGGTCCATCGAACCCTTAAACCACTTGTTCATGTCAGATTTATTGTTGGAGCGTATATGCAAGATATAGTCTTATGCAACAGGTATTCCAAGTGACGGTGAATTGAAAAGCTTTCTTTCCGAGAGGTTGTATAAATTTATACGTGCGTCGTTCCACTTGTGGGGTATTTGAAATATCCGGGATATGAATCTGCAACCCAAACCTAACCATTGAGCCACCCATCAGAACAAAATTACTAGACACTATCGGCCTTACTAATAATCAATCACTAATGTCGACAACTAGTTAGATGTCAGCTTAACTAAAAGTGTACAGCATTTGTGAAATGGTACCAATAAACAATTAGACCTCCACATTTATGTCGTTTTCCATTGGGACCACCAGAAATCTTTTTCAGATCTCAGATTTTACGTGGGGAATGGAACATGCAACTAAATTGATCTGCTTTTGTAAATGGATTAGTGCGTTATTTGACAACAATATCAGCTGTTCAAATTGCATTTGTTTTTCCGAAAATCACAAATGGATATCGACTTGAAAAATGTTTCTCCTATTGCACATACAAATGGAGTATTTTTGGTGATTCGTAGTCTTCAGATGACGAGGAAAACTATGAAGTTAATAATTCCTCCTAAATTGTATCCATGGCTGTTAATGTTATTTCGTTATTTTGGTTTTTACGAAACTTCCAAGATGGCTGGTCTGCAATGTCGAGGGGGCTGTGATAAGGTAGGTAAAACTACTGGTTCACAGGGTTCAGGGGTAATTGAACCGCTAATGGAGACTCCTCAGGGGCAGCTCAATCCTCTGTTGTATTGTAGTTGAGTAGGATAGGTATTGGGGATCTCTGTCTATTCGGTCTGTTTAATTCTCCCCTACTCGTGGGTACACATATGGACCAAATAATTAAAAATAAAAATAAATATAAAAATAACGTGCCTTCGGAAAACGAGGTGGAAGGCTTATAAGGGGTCGAGAAGGTGCTGGAAGGCCCTGGAATGAACCCGAATAAGCTCGATGGGTCAGTGGACTCTAATGCGAAACCAGAAGAGTTAGCGGACCAATCGTCAGTGGAGGTGGACAATGTGGTGCAGAAATGCGCCAAGAGGTCAGCCGAAACTGCGGAAACTGAACAAACAACTGAAGCAAAGGATGAAAAGAGTCAGAAGGAAACAAAGATTGGCATTGGCTAAATCTGTTTCGGCGGAAGGCATAAACAAGACGGTCGATGAGTTGACTGTAATGGTTGCCAATATGACGTCAACCGAAACCTCTCCAGAAGACGATGATTCTAGGAAACGGTTCAAATGTTCCGGGGCCATGAATCCACCCGAAACTGCGATGAAGGGGACGGAAGGCGGAAAGGAGGACGGACAGTCTGTTCAACATGGGGTCAGTCTACAGGCACCACACTGCAGTGGTTATGTGGATGGACAACATGTAAAACGGACTATTAGTCGGCCAGCAAAGTAGAAATCATGCAATGCCGAGCAACCTGGACCAAGAGAGGTAATGCGAAAGCTGAACCGAGCTATGGAAACGAAAGTGAAGCAAGCAGGTAATGCAAAGCAATACACTAGCGAACCAAAGTTGACGAGGGCGTAAAAACCTTTGCCCAAACAGCGGCGAACGATCTCCGAATGGGTGTTGTCGACATGAGTCGAGAGGGGGGGATTGATGCAACACAGTTGAGTATTTTTAAAAATGCTCTTCTGGGGGCTCTAGACTTACTTCCGATGAATGCAGGTGACATCGGTGTAAAGGAGATAACCTAGGAGGAAGGGATTATAGCAATCAAATGGGGTAAGCAAGAAACCAAGGGTTGGCTATGTGAGACTGTAGGGAACACGACCGACCTATGGGAGGGAATTAAGCTTAAAATAGACAAGCTTCACATACTTAAGGATGTGGAAAGGTTGATAATCTTTGTTCCCGGACAACCCGTGAGCAAGGATGTCATCCTCGCCAGACTGTGTCGTTAAAGTTCCTGCGTGAAGGACACTTCTAAATGGAGGGTTATTCATGTGGGAAGATATGATGACAACAAAATTGGTGGAACCAAGCTGACGATCTGGTGCCCAAGGGAGGAAGCGATGCTGGTTAGACAAGCAGGAGATAGACTTCCGTGGGTTGGACATAGCATTCGTGAAGTTCCAAGGATCATCGGAAAAGACTCAACTTGGAAAACCACCCGGTAGGGCTACGAAGTGATAGACACCATGGACATGGGATCAACACAAGTCGGGCGGGAGGTGGGCCCGTACCGGGAAAAGCTCAGGGTGATTCAATTGAACCTTCATCACAGCAAAGCAGCATCAGCAATGATGACTAAATGTTTTGATGAGGATTCGTTTGAGCCTTGGATCTTTAGAGGAAAGATTAGAGGACTCCCAAATAGCAGGGCTGAGTTGCACTATGCGCAAACCAGCGGAAGAATTAGGTCCTGTATCCTGGTGAGACACGGAGTTCAAGCATATAAATTGCCGGATCGGTGTCCCCCAGACCTTGTAGCAGTACGTGTAGGATCAGGTGCGGGAACTTTTGTTATAGCATCTGCATACTTGCCGTATGACTCTCCAGAACCTCCTCCGACAAGAGAGTTATAGGTTTTGGTGGATGCATGCAGGAACAGGAACGAGGACTTAATTATTGGTTGTGATGCCAATATACATAATACAGTGTGGGGCAGCACCAACGATAATTACAGAGGAGAAGCATTATTCGAATTTGTATCATACAAAGATCTAGCTATCTTAAACAGGGTAACAGAGCCAACCATCTTGATGTGAGACGAAGGGAAGTGATCGATGTTACCCTGTGCAGTAGTCAGATAATTGACAGAGTATCAAATTGGAGGGTAATGGATCAGGCTACAATGTCGGATCACAGAGCCATTTCATTTGATGTTCGCTATGGATCTAAAAGAAAAAAAGATCGGAAATACATCAGGATTCCGAAGAACACGGATAGGACAAAATACCTTGAAGTGTTGGAGGAAAAATTGAATGTAACGAAATTCGGAATACCGAAAAACACTTGGCACGTTGAATCACAGCTGAAGCATCTGCAATCAGCTGTTGAAGAAGCCTACCGAGTGGCTTGCACACCTACTTTAGTGGAAAAACAAGACCCTGCGCCTTGGTGGTACTGGGAACTTGAGAAACTAAAGAAGGCTGTGAGGAAGGCCTTCAATCACGCCATGAGGAGGGGGGAACCCGAAGCATGGGATGACTATAAGGCGAAAAAGAAAGAGCTTAATGTCACTCTGCGACGACGTAAAAGGGAATCATGGAGGGACTTTTTCTCGAGTATGAGGAGTACACCTGAAGTCAGTAGACTACAAAAGATTGTCTCGAGAGATCCAGTTTCCGAGATCGGACTCATTCGTAATAGAGCGGGGGAGATGGTGGAAACACTGGATCACACAAATGAGGTCCTAATGGAGGTACACTTTCCAGGAAGCTATAAGTCAGATCAGCCCTGGGGTCGAAGGAAACAAGGAGCGAACAGGATGGATAGGATGGAAGCAGCACGGATCGTAACACCAGAGGCGGTCAAGGGTGCAATAGCAACATTTTCACCCTTCAAAACCGCGGGGCCGGATGTTATATTTCCAGGCCTAATGCAATGGGGAGTAGACGTAATTGCACCAAGGCTCAGGAATGTATACATTGCATGCCCGATTACATGGAGGGAGACAAATGTGGTCTTTCTTCCAAAGCCGGGAAAAAGGATTACACCGAGGCAAAGTACTTCAGACCAGTAAGACTAACATTCTTTCTGTAAAAACAATGGAAAGGGTGGTGGTGGACTACATGGAGAGTACTGCTCTTAAGATGTAAATGTTATATTAAACAGTAGGCAGCATGCTTATAGGGCAGGCATGTCTACAGAAACAGCGCTACATCAAGTAGTACGCATTGCGGAAGAAGAGCTAAATACCGGGGGCATTGCGATGACCACCATAATGGACATTGAAGGTGCCTTCGATAAGATATGCTTTGAAAGTCTGAAACAAGCCTTGGAAAAACGTAGGGTTGGATGGGTGGACAATATGTTGAATACAAGGGCGATAAATATTCAGACGGGAACCTCAAAACTAAGAGGAAGGGTTAGCAGGGGCTGCCCACAGGGAGGTGTTCTCTCTCCTACACTGTGGAATATCACTGCTCAAGTAGAAATTTGAGACTATTATCTTGAAATATAGTCGCCAAACGGGATATTGGACTCAGTTTTGTGTCGATAAGCTCCATTCCAATAAGATGGTAACTATTTGACATTTGTGTTACCATTAATGGCCTCAAAGCTACAAATGTCCTTTAAAGTTATATTTTGTATTAGAAGGATTTTCGTCTTTTCCTCATTTGTGTATTGTCCGACCGAGAAGTGTAAATGCTCCCCAATTTTTTTTTTTATATATACCTTACAAATTGCATTCATCATGTAAAAGTATGTATACACTAGACGCTTGCGTTCGTCTTTTTTTTATGCTCCCAACACCTAACACAATATCACGCCACAATTCAACAACCTGATGTCCCCCTGACCCTGTGTCGTAGCTGAGCCAAATACAAATCCAATTGTCATACGAAGGGGATAAGAGCATGCAAAGAGCTACCGCTCCCAAAACACATAGTTCAAGGAAAAATCCGCAAAGCCACACTCTTTTTTTTTTTTGCTAGCCTATGTGTAGCGGGGATATCACCTCACGGGCACAGAGGGGACAGTATCAGTGTTAGCGGGTATTCGTATGAGTGCATTAGAATTGGCACGCTGACTCAAGCCGAAGGAGCTGATGGGAAGTCAGTTCTTGTTCTTTCTTTAGCGCGGTTAGAGGCCTATTATTAAACTCGACCAATCGCTGTTTTTTTGTCGCGAAAAAGGAAAAAAAAATTATTTCGTAAAATAAAAATAATACCTTTTTTTGAAGTTTAATTTGTCGCACGCCCGCGGTGAGCCCGAATCGTTAGCTAAGCTAAGAGCCATGACTCTTTGAACTGTGTGTCTGCCACCTGAGATGGACACGTGCCGGTGTCACATGCAATAATTCATCGGTCACTCTGTGCGCAAACTGTACCACCGCAATCAAAAAAAAAAAAAAAACGAAGTGCCCAAAGTACCCCCAAAACAACTTTGTGTCAAAATAACGTGCTACATTCGAAAGCCATTCTGTGAATGCCAAAAACAAAAAAAAACCATAGCTCCTTAGTGAAACTGTGCTCAGCGCACCCAGGTGCCCTCGCGGTGGTGTTAAGTACCCCAAGCCCAAACTGTGAGCCCACACTGTTCGGAATCCACCTGCCGGTACCGCTGTCTCCGCGGCAACAGCGAATGCACCTGCTCAGCGTTGTAACTTGCCACTCGACTCGCCGATACTTCGCCAGAGAACTGGAAGAGCAATTCGAAGTCATCGATACCCCGCTGGTTCTTTACTAAGACCCAACGGCGGGGGTGACAAGTCCTCCGCGCAACGATCTCCAGCAAAGCAAGAAATCCTGACATATTAGTTTAGCATTAGTGTAGAATTAGGATTAAGTATAATATCTTCTTCTTCTTCTTCTTATAAATAAAATTGGTGTAGTTCTGTTCGACTTAGAATGAATTTGACTGCCTGTCTTTAAATGCAAAAATCTTAGAAACTACTGAATATATTTTGGTGTACTTTTCACAGGCCTATAGAGCATACCTAGGCCTACAATCTCCACTTTGTTTTAACTCTATATCTCCACAAATTCCGGAAAAAATTGGACAAGAGTAATTTATTTTTTCGTTTCGTTTCGTTTTTTTCTTTGCAACGCTTTGCGTTCGAAACAATTGGGAGCATTTAAATATAGTAAATACCACCTTATAGAGGACGTCTGCAGGTTCCAGTTAGGCTATCTATTTACACGATAACTTAAAAGGTTTTTGAATAAATAGGCAAAATTTAAATAATTTCTTCGATTTTCACCTGGGTGAGTTGATATGCATTATTTTGTTTGGTTTGCTAGAAAAAAAGATATGTGAAATCAGTGATCACAGACTTTAAAAGCAGGTTATCCCACGGTTATACCAACAAAAATTCCTTCTATCCATCGCCAAAATTTGAAAAAATCCCACATATTTAAAAAAAAAGGTATTTCATTAAATTTACTCTTTTTTTATTATTAACAAATAAAATAGGCGTATTTTTATGAGCTTCGATTTCAGCCAAGCAAAGTAAAGTAGGATTTTCAGCACGCAATTACAACAACTATTGCGAGTCCCGAAGTGTCAAGTATAGCGTAGTTGTTGTTATTGAATTCTGAAAAACCTACTTTACTTTGCTTTGCTGAGATCGAAAAATGGCTGGTATGCAAACAACTTTATTTCGAAATGTTTGAACCGCAAACTGTCTTGCGATCTCGGTTTTGCCGCAGAAGAAAATGAATGCATTCATATATTTTGAATGACTTTTTTCTAATCAAGAAAATATTTAATTTGATCGTAGGTTGACTAATTTTTTTATTCTTAAAGCATTTTAAGAACAAAAATTTAACAAAAAGTACAATCCATATTTTCGTACTATGAGGTTTGAAAAATCCCTTTGACCCTTTTAACTTGGCGTTAGGTCTTATCGCCCAAAACCATAACGCCCAAATTGAAAGATGTCATAACGCCCAAAACATCACTAGGCAATTTGTTGGTGGAAAATTCATGTAAATTTGGGTGATATGACATTGATTTTGGGCGTAATGACATTATTTTTGCTAAAAGTAGCGTTGGGTCTTATCGCCCAAGGTTAAAGAACCCAAGTAAATAAATGTCACAATGCCCAAAATCCGTCACATCGCCCAAAATATTGAGAAAGAAAACGGCAAATCGCCCAAAAAAAATTGCAGAAAAGTATCGATTTTTAATCCCAACTTCTGACTGCTATAATGTAAAAAACAGAATAAAATATTAGAAACACATTCTTGCGCGCAGCGAGGAGGCGCGTCGCGGCGCGACGCTAGGGCGGCCGGCCGCCGTCGCCTTGCGCGAGCCGCTTCCGGTTCGCACCCCCCCCCCGCGGTAGGTGATAATATTACTTCGCACAAAAATTCAAAATTTTCGCGCACACCCTTTCTTTTCGATGCACTTACGAACGCACTTCACAACACTTCACAGGATAATAACTTTTTCAATTATATAGCTTGTAAAAAAGCAGGAATAAAATAACGGTTTTTGTAGAAAATGACAAAAATAAGAACACTGAAACTATATTTTTTGCATTTTGTTTGATATTAAAGAGAAGTAAGTTTTCATAACGCCCAAACTTAATAACAAGAAATATTTTGGGCGTTATGACATTTCTAGATTTGGGCGTTATGACATTAGATAATTACTTTGGGCGATATGTCATTCTATTTGGGCTTTGTGACGCTTTATTCCTTTAAATTTTGGGCGATGTCTTGGCTTTTGGGCGTTATGACATTTTTCAATTTGGGCGTTATGGTTTTGGGCGATAAGACCTAACGCCTTTTAACTTATTGCCGATCTGGTATCACTGTCAAATAAGACTAATGCGACGGGAGAGAGAGAAAGACAGAGGCAGTATTTTGTTTGGTTTTCCAAGAAAAAAAAAAGCCATAAAAGAAATGTCAAATATGTAGGAAAGGTTTGTTTATCTCTGTTTTGCTTTTCAAAAAAAGTATCTTCGTCTTGCTCTCTTGGTCAGTTCCTATGTCTCTCATTCATTCATAAATCCTGTACACACCTGGTACCGTAACGGTAATAAGAAGGCAAACGATTTATTCTATGTAGCGGTAATACCTATATAGGTAGGTACTTGCATGTGCAATGCAATCATAAACTATGCTCGTAGGTACCTATATGAAGTTAAGTTAAATATGCCCACATTCTTTTTACTACATATTTACTAAGCTCTTGATTTGAAAAACAAATATATTTCCTCCTTGGCCTAAAAGAAGTCAATATTTCGAAAACATTATTGGTGACATAACATTTATAACCATAATTAAAAATACATCACATTGTTTTTGAAAACATAGGAATTCAGACTTTCAAAAGATAAAATAATAATAATAGTTAGCCCCACCTCAGGATTTATGCTTATTACTGCGCCTTGATCAATATCATTATTATGTGTGAAGTGTGAGTTCTTTCATAAAAGAAAACTTTCAATTTTAAAATTATGACATGCGTCATTTGTTAACAAATTCTGGGTTTCAATTCACTGAACATTTGTAATATTTGTATCAACTATCAACTGATACAATTGTACCCGCTTTTCAATCGCACTACAGCGGGTGAAGGTATGAAAGGTGTAGGCACTTTTGCACCGTCTTTGTCCTGCTCTTTTGGCCAATTTATATTTCATTTCATTTTATTCATCCATAAATCGCATTTTAAATTTAGATGGAACGTGGTGTGTGGGCGGCTTGGGATTGAAAGAGATAGGGTGTGAAATGTATACGGGACTGAATGAGAGTGATTTACATTTTACAATTTGAAATGAATACCTGTAACGGTAATAAGATGGAAGACAAATTATTATTTTATACAGTGGTAGGAAATATCTCTTATTCGCTAACTCAGGCGTTATGAGAAAAATATTTTTTTTTCGAAAAACATGCCCCCTACAAGATAGCAAATTTCTTAGATGTTATTTTTCTATCAACTATTATGAAACAGGCGAAGGCAAGGCACGGGCGAAGCCGGGGGTTTCAGCTAGTCATTTCTAGTGATCGGTTATCGTTGTCAAAATAAAAATCCGCTCTGAGAAAAAAAAAGATTTCTTGGGTTAAATCAGTGTATAATATGTGTGTTCGTGGCTTTCGTTGCCCCCTTCCCTCGCGTAAAATTTAAAATTCTTCTTTACCAGCACCATAGGAATCCACTTCGACAGGCCTGACACGAGGATGACCAGGTAAGCCAACGTAATTTTGTTGTTGTTTTTTTTTTCGACCAAATTTAAATAATTACCACACATGCCCAGTGAACTTAATTTAATTATGCAGGGTTGCCAAGCTATTAGAATTTTGAATACGAAGAGAGTAGCCAGACCGATTTTTTTTTAATTTTTTTTTTTTTTTTAAATAATTTACTCTTTTTAAATAAATATACCAATTACAACGTTTCCATACAATAAAATACCTACTATTATAAATAATTATTACCTTTTCCTTTACTTATTACTTTCGTATATATTTAAAACTATTATGTATTTTAAAATCAATAATATGGAATAAAGCATAATAAATATGTCAGCTTAAGGCTTAATTTTCGTGCTTCATTTCGATGGTGAAGGTTGAAGGTCCGACGATTTAGGAACCCATGGGGCTTTCTTTTGGGTGCCAGTAAATATTCCTGCGGCCACTGGCACACAGTAGGGAGGGTATTGACCCGTATTGAGGACTACCATCCGTTCCTCCCGTGGTTGATATGTTGGAGGTGGATGTATTTTTCTTTCATAGTTAGCAAGCATAGTAAGTAATTCCTGTTTTTTTTTATATTTGTATATGTATAGATGTCTTTCCATCAAGCATGCAATTTCTTTATGTTGTGGTGATTTTTTTTTGGTAGCTCGGATGCAAGATCCCACCCTCCGACGAGCTTAGGCGAGACCAGCAAGGCATGCGACCGTGTTCAGAGTACCAATAAATCTTCCTTTTCCTTTCCTTTCCTTCATCCTATACCGCAGTCCCCTTTTCCCCCCATTTGTTACCGTCTCTTGCAGACAATCACCCCTCTCCCTTACCCCCTCAACACTGCCTCCATTACAATTTCAACACACACAAAACCTGCGAGGTTGCTGTTTTATGTTTCCACTTAACAACTAGGCGAACTGACAGCGCAAAGTCTAATTTGTGTCCACCGAGAGTTACCATAGTATTTTGGCGCTTTTATTTGCAAACAATCTTCACACATACAACGAACTAAATTAGTTGCTGCTGTAGGTGTACACAGACGAAGTAGGTAGAGCATTTATTCTCACACACGTAATATGCTCCTTTGAATGTAGGCGAGCGGTATGCACGGAGAATATCATATGACATTGAGCACCAATCGTAAAAGGGAATATAGGGTGGCATAAAAAAAAACATCGTGAATAGTCAAATGATGAACAATGAATTTATCTAAAAAGAATCGAAATATTGTAATATAGACTTCATCATTTAAGAATACTAGTATCTTTTAATGAGTTTTCCTCCTAAAGAATTAATTTTCATTTTAAACAGTGTACTGAAAATTGTTTGCCGTCGTAGCACGACGTCGAATAAAATCTTAAATTTACTTTTACTATGTGCACCGCGGTGCTTTTCGACGGTCCAATATTTTCGTAGGACAAAAATGAGAATGTTTATTGATTTTGCTACATAAAACTGCAGCAGATTAAATTGAAAAAATTGAAACAATGTATCTACATAAAAACATATTCCAACTTGTATCAAATGTTATCAATATATTTTAATAAATAGCATGTTACATACATTATGTAATGTTAATAATGCTAGAAATATCAAACCAAAATCGCGTTACCAAAAGTTAGAGGCGGATAGGTTAGGTTAGGTTGAGTGGGGTTGTGAGTTCATCACAAAAAGACCAGGCACCATAGTGGGCCCATCGCCATCCCCAGGGAACCGTTACGGTTAAAAACCTAAACCAAATCGCCCAAACAATCAATTTCCCTGCAGAATTTAATAATGGTCCCAATATTGTTTGAGGAACCAACCTCCTCTAAGTGATTAAAGAAGTAACTGCCAAGGTGCTTCCTTCTACTCCGAGCGATTGCTTGACACTCACATATAAAATGTGGAAGATGTCTTCCGTGACTTGTAGGTCCTCACAATACCTGCATATGTCCGAGCTAGCTAGTCCTAGTCTCATGGCATGCTGCCTTAGAAGGCAATGTCCAGAGAGTATTCCTACCGTTAACCTTAGTTTGATTCTACTGAAGTTGATTAATTCTTCAGACTTTCTCCAGTTTAAAATGGGCCACAGTGCCTTTGAGGCCATGTGACCATCTTGTGGCTACTAAATGGGAAGTTTTTTTCAAAAACAACCCTTCTAGCTACTGCCATTGGTGGTCTTATGCCCTCAATCATGGTGTTAGGTGGGAGCTGCGCTCCTTCCTTGGCCAGAGAGTCGGCCTTTTCATTACCTTCAATATTACAATGCCCAGGTACCCAACATAATCTGACACGGTTCTGCGAACATAATGCCTTGAGCATTGTGCGGCAATTCCTTACTAGTTCAGATTTAGTGGTATGTGACTCTAGCGCTTTAGGCGCAGCCTGACTATCAATGTAGATAGCGATATTCTTATTGGATATCGATCTCATCTCAAGTACCTCCGCAGCTTTGAGTACTGTCAGAATCTCCGCCTGGAACACACTGCATGTGTCCGGAAGTCTCAGGGCCAGATGTAAGTCCAGTTCATTGGAGAATACACCAGACCCTGTGCCCTCACTGGTTTTGGAGCCTTCAGTATATACCGAGGTCTCATTTACCCTTGACACCAAGTTCCTATACCAATCCTCTCTGTCAGGGTACAACACATCATACGGTGTGTCAAAATCTAGTGTACTTCATCCGTCTTTTCTGTACTTCATCCGTCTTTACCTTCATCCGCCTTTTCCGGTATTTCGGAGAATGATTCCTTCAAAATACTGCTATGTCCTATCCTACTGTTCTTAAAGAGCCCAATATTAGTGAGCCGTAGCGCACTATTTCCTGCAATTGATTTTATTTGTAAGTCCAGTGGCAAAAGATTCATAAACGCTTCCAATGCAGCCGTTGGTGTGGTACGTAAAGCACCCGTAACGGCAATGCAGGCTGTTCTTTGTACCCTGGTCAACATATCCCGTACATACTTCTTGTTTGTGGCTTTCCACCAGACAAGAGCCCCATATGTAATTATGGGTCTTACTACCATTTTGTATAGCCAATATAAGATTGACGGCTTCATGCCCCATTTCTTTCCTGCTGTTCTCCTGCATATGAAGAGTGCATTATAAGCTTTGCGGACTCTTTCCTGTACGTTAAGTTTCCAATTTAGTTTCCTGTCTAATACCGTGCCAAGATATTTTGCGCTCTCCGAGAGAGAGAGAGCTCCACTCCATCAAGTCTGGGCAGGTTGAAGGGTGGTATCTTGTATTTTGTACTAAATAGTACGAGTTTGGTTTTCTCCGGGTTGACTCGTAGTCCACACCCTTCGGCCCATAATCTAAGCCTATTGAGGGCTGTTTCCATAAGTTGACTCATCGTGTTCAGTAATTTTCCTTGAGCAATGATAACTACGTCATCAGCATATGCGATGACTTTGAAACCTGCATTGTTTAATTCTTTGAGTATGTCATCCATGACCAGCACCCAAAGGAGGGGAGAGATAACCCCTCCTTGTGGGGTGCCTCTGGTAACAGATTTTCTTATCGAACTGTTTCCGAGAGTGGAATTGATATTTCTCGTCGAGAGCATTTCGCATAGCCAATTGGTGATGCGTTGCTCGACATTTATCTTTTCCAAGGCACTTTTGATTGCATCTCTCCTGACGTTATTAAAGGCACCCTCAATGTCCAAAAAGGCAGCTAATGCAAATTCTTTCTGGTGAAGGCTGCCTTCTATTTTGCCTATTACCTCGTGTAGAGCCGTTTCTGCCGATTTACCTTTCAAGTATGCATGCTGAGCATTACATAGAGTTCCGTTGCAACACTTGCTTCTTATATGGATGTCGATAAGCCTTTCAAGTGTTTTGAGGAGAAATGACGACAGACTAATAGGTCTGAAGTCTTTCGCTGAAGTATGACTTGGTTTACACGCTTTGGGTATAAATACCACTCGTACTTCTCTCCACGCCCTGGGTACATAGCCTAATCGCAGGCAGTGTTTAAACAGATTTCCGATCATATTCGTAACTATTTCTGGCGCCCTTTGAAGCATAGCCGGCAGGATGCCATCGGGGCCAGGTGCTTTGAAGGTAGCGAAGGACTTAATGGCCCATCGCAGTTTCTTCCCAGTGATGACATTGTCAACAACCCTTACGTCTAATCCCGAACCAATGCCATATCCATTAGATAATGGAGTTATTGGCGCGCTACTTCCTGAAAAATGTGCTTCCACTAGTGATTCCAGAACATCTTCGCTGCTCTCGACCCACGAACCGTCCGATTTCTTAAAAAACCCAGGAACAGCCGCGTCCTTAGCTAACATTTTGCAAAGTCTGGATGCCTCGCTAGTATATGTGATCGCCTCACAGAAAAGCTTCCAAGATTTTCTTTCGGATTGCCTGATCAAGTATTTAAAACTCTCTCTTACTTTCTATGTACAGATGTCATGTAACGTCGTCCCCCACAACTTTGGCCCTATTGTAGAAATGTCTAACTTGCCTTTTTTTGGAGCTTAACTCCTTGTTCCACCACTGATGCTGGGACCTTTTGGTTGTCTTTTTGAGCGGGCAAACTTGTTCGTAAGCCTTGTTCATTATCCTTCCTAAGTTATCAACTTCCTTGTCTAAGTCTAGCGACGTTTCAATGAATGGTATTTCATTTCCTAGCTGATGCCTAACTATGGATTCGTACCTATTCCAGTCAGCTTTCCTGGGGTTACGATAGGTGTTTGTAGCCTTACTGTGGAAGCCTATCTGAAAGCGAATCCACTTATGATCCGAAAGGGGTGCGTCTTCTAAAACCCTCCACCCAAGAGCCACTTATCTCTGGTCAGCAGCTGCCTTAGGTTATCGGGTGGCACCGACGTCGACTCATTATTATTAACCACTACGGGTATAGCCCTCAATTAAGGGATGAGGTCAACCTTTGAAGTGCTAGATTTCCGACCGCCCATACGGGAGATAAGCTGATACCAGGCACACCGGTTTGCCTCTCTCTCCCACAAGATATTGCGGTTACATCTCCGTCACTGAAATTATTCAAAAGAAATGCCCTTTTTTTTTTTTTTTTTTTTTTTTATAATTAACACGCACTAAAGAGGTTATGACTACTCTTATGGTGTAGTTTGAAGTACACAGCGCGGGCGTTAGGGAAATTGGGATAGAGAAGATAGGAGATTCCGATGCACATTGGTTTTAAATGTCTGCAAATTGAACCGAGGGGGAAAGACAGAGCCGGGCAAGGCGTTCCACATTCGCGTGGTACGGCTTATGAAGGAATCTCTATATTTCATAGTACGACCGAAAATAGGCTGAAGGGTAAACTGATGGGCATTCCTGGCTTGGCGAGTATTGCGGTTGAATTGTTGAAGGGGTGGAATGCAGCTGGCGATTTCGCTTGAGCACTGTTTGTAGAAATAGCGATAAAACAATGAAAGACATGTTACATTTCTGCGATGTTCGAGCGAATTTATAGAATTCGCTATATTTGTGTCTCCAATGAGTTTTAAAGCACGATTCTGTATCCTATCCAGCAGGTGCAGTGAGGTTTTGGGCGCACCAGACCAGATATGAGAGTTATACTCAAGTTTGGGGCGAATGAACGCCTTGTATATGGCAGCCAGATCAGAAGGGGTAAAATATTTCTTGCACCGTTTGAGGAAACCTAGACATTTCGCAGCGTTCTTAGCGACTTCGTGTATGTGGTCATTCCAACGGAGTTTGTCATGGACACACATACCGAGAATGGAAAGTCTTTCGGTTTCGGCGATGCAAGTGCCATTCATGGATAATGGCTGAGGATTCTGGTTTCGCTTTAATGACAGCAGACAGCATTGTGTTTTAGAAGCATTAAATTCCACTCTATTGGCTGAACCCCATTTTATAATGCTGTCGAGATCGGAATTTAATGAGCTTAACATACGTTGCCGTTCCAGTTCTACGGCCGAAGAGCAGGGACGTGAGTCCTGGAATGAATATGAGAAGCTGAGGGTGCTGTCATCGGCGAAGGAGTGGATTGGATTAGATGTTGCAGACAGGAGATCATTTATGAAAATGAGAAAGAGAGTCGGAGACAAAACGGAGCCTTGGGGAACACCAGCATTTATATGGTGGATTTCAGACTTGAAGCCATCCAATACAACTTGAATTGAACGGCCAGAGAGGTAGTTTCTAATCCATTGAAGAAGAGACGCATCGATCCCATATGCACGCATTTTCGACAAAAGAGCTTGGTGCCAAACTCTGTCAAATGCCTTTGAAATATCAAGCGCAACAATCTTCGTTTCACCAGAGTGATGTAGAGATTGGTTCCACTTTTCGGTGAGATAAGCCATCAAATCACCAGTGGATCTGTTGCCACGAAAACCGTACTGCCGGTCATTAATGAGTTTTCGTGATTCAAGATATTTCATGAGCTGACGATTTATCAGTGTTTCCATGACCTTAGAAAGAATGGATGTAAGTGCTATGGGTCGGTAGTTGGTGGGAGAAGAAGATTCGCCTTTTTTGGGGACGGGCTGGACAAATGCTTATTTTATGCAAATGCAAAATCAAATTAATACATGTTGTCTTATAATTTAGTGATTTGCTAAAATTTAACATTATGAGAGCTAGGGTTTTAAAGATTTATTATAAAAAGAAAAAAAAAAAAATTAATTGCAAGTGCTTTCAACAAAAATTTCAGTAATTGATATAACATAGACTAGGTTAGGTTAGGTTAGGTTGAAGTGGCTGTCGCCAAGCCGACACACTTAGACCATTATAAGGTCCCTTGTGATACCACATGAATCTAAAATTCAATTCTGCCTACTCGTTGAACCAATTGGAGCTTCTGATGAAGCGAAGGAGATTACGAATGTCTATGTTTTTAAGATCGTTCAGATCGTTATAGTAGAAAGCTCCCAGATGGAGTTTTCGTCTTTGTGAAAGAGCCGGACAGGTGCAGAGGAGATGGAGTATGGTTTCTTCCTCCTCCTCGTCAAGACAACTTCTGCAAAAGTCGTTAGACAATACGCCAAGCCTTGTTGCATGCCTGCCTATGAGACAGTGCCCTGTGATGACACCTATTGTAGCACTGATGTGCTTCCTATCAAAGGAGATCAGGTATCTAGAACGTTTTTGATCCAGCTTTGGCCAGATCTGTTTTGTCGCTAGACATGTCGAGCCGGTTGTCCACCTAAGATTTGTTCTATTGATAGCATCCAGCTTTATTATAAGTTTACAAGTAGCGATCGGAATACCTAAAGAATCCGTAAATGGAAGCATAGGTAATGTAGTTCCGTGTTTGGCGAGTTCATCAGCCTTACAGTTACCTGGGATGTCCCTGTGCCCCGGCACCCAGCAGAGGTGAATATTGAACTGTTCTGCCATCTCTCTGAGAGACGAGCGACAGTTTTGGGCTGTTATGGAATTTGTAGAGACTGATTCCAGGCACTTGATAGCAGCTTGACTATCCGAGAAGATACAGATATCTTTAGCAGATATCACGTTTTCTTTCAGCCAAGATAAGACTTCTTTTATCGCCATTATTTCCGCCTGAAAAACGCTACAGTGATCCGGAAGACGGAAGGAGAGACTAAGATTTGGTCTATCGGAGAAAACACCACCACCGACACCGTCCACAGTCTTCGAACCATCTGTGAAGAAATGGATCGATTCATCATCCAGGAATGCTCCCTCTTCCCAGAATGATCTAGTGGGAATGGAGACCTGGAAATTCTTATCGAATTGTAGTTCTGGTGTAGTGTAGTCAATATTTCCTGGGAGGTTCTTAAAGTCATTCAGGATAGCGGCATGGCCAGTTGTTCTACTGGACCATTGTGAGGTAGCTTTGAGGCGTACGGCTGCAGAAGCGGCCGTTTGCCTGCTGAAGATGTCAATGGGTGCCAGATGAAACAGGATGTCAAGTGCAGCAGAGGGGGTAGTACGAAGAGCCCCGCCAATGCACAAACAAGCCGTTCTTTGGACTTTGCTTAGCTTATCGCGATTGATCGCTTTGTCCAAAGCAGTCCACCAGAAAACCACACCGTACGTGAGTATCGGTCTTATGACGGAGACGTATAGCCAGTGAGTGATACGAGGCTGTAAACCCCATTTGTTTCCTATGGCTTTTTTGCAAGAGAAAAGTGCCACATTGGCTTTTTTAACTCTTTCTTGGATGTTAGGCTTCCAAGTTAACTTTCTATCAAAAATGAGGCCCAAGTATTTAGCTTCATTTGAGAATGTTAGCCTAGTACCATTTATAGATGGAGGGTCAATGTGTGGAATCTTGTATTTCCTAGAAAAAAGGACAAGTTCCGTTTTGTGAGGGTTTACACCCAACCCACATTTGTTCGCCCATTTTATTAGCTTATTGAGAGCGTGTTGTAGGAGTTCTTTTAGAGTATTTAGGTACCTTCCTGACACAGCAATAGCAACGTCATCTGCATAGGCAATCACATTGTGACCCCCCGCTTCCAGGCATATCAGTAGTTCATTCACCACTAAATTCCAAAGAAGGGGAGATAGGACACCACCTTGCGGGGTTCCTCTGCTGACAGATCTTCTTGTAGACATCTCACCCAGACTTGAGTTGATAATTCGGCTATTGAGCATCAAATTGATCAGCTCGCCAAGTGAGGCATCCACGTTCAGAGCTGCCAGGGCACCGGCGATCGCAGATGAGTCGACGTTGTTGAAAGCGCCTTCTATGTCTAGGAATGCAACCATTGTGTACTCCTTATGGCGGAAGGACTCCTCTATAGAGCGCGTTAGCGTGTGTAGAGCCGTTTCTACTGATTTTCCCTTAGAATAGGCATGTTGCGCCGTTGACAGAAGTTTTTTGTCAATGCTTTTGCGTAGATGGATTTCAATCAGTCGTTCTAAAGTTTTTAGAAGAAATGATGAAAGACTAATAGGTCTGAGATCTTTTGGACTTACATGAGAGCACTTGCCTGCTTTGGGTATGAAAACCACTTTCACTTCTCTCCATAGCAATGGGATATACACCAGCTCCAAACAGCCTCTTAGGATTATCATTAGCACTGGCAAGATGATATCCGAGGTGTTTTGTAGCTCGGCTGGTATTATGCCGTCTGGTCCCGAGGATTTGTATGGTTTGAAGCTATGTAGCGCCCAAAGCACTCTGTCTCTAGTAATCAGACCATGTAGGTTGGTAGATTGCAGGTTTGATCTGTTTGGATCTTTGTGGGCAATACTATCTGAGCTGCCTGGGAAGTGGGTGTCAAGCAGCAGATTAAGCGATTCCTCGCTAGAAGTTGTCCAAGAGCCATCTGTCTTTTTCAGACAACTTGGCATTGTTGGGTTTGTCGAGAGTATCTTTCTTAGCCTTGATGCCTCGGAGGATTCCTCTATCTTGCCACAGAAGAGTCTCCAAGATACTCGCTTGGCTTTTCTAAGTTGTTTCTTATATGTCTTAAGGGCTTCCTTGTAGGAATCCCATTCGGTCACTTCCCGTGTGTTTTTGGCACGATTGAAAAGTTTTCTGCAGTTTGATTTGCTCAGACCTAAATCTGAAGTCCACCAATGCGGCTTTTTCTTTCCCCTTGGCAAAATAAGAGGACATGAGGAGGACATCGCATTGTTTAGAGCCAACGTAAGATTCTTGACCTTAAGATCAAGCTCATTGGCGTTACAGGGGGGAATAAAAAGCTCTGGGGTAATAGATTGTTCCAGAGTATCCCTATATTTTAGCCAATTTGTTTTCCTAGGATTTCTGAAAGGAAGTTGGCAAGGAGGTTCATCGATTAAATTAAATTGAATATACCGATGATCTGAAAATGAGTGCTCAGCTGATACTTTCCACTTGGTAATCAACTGGCTAACGGTGTCAGAGACAAGAGTGATATCTAAAACTTCCTGTCGGTTTTTTGTTACAAAAGTAGGTTCGTTTCCTACATTACTTATGATAAGGTTTGTTTTCAAAATGTAATCAAAAAGTAACTCACCTCTATCATTTATGTCCGAACTGCCCCATACAGAGTGGTGAGCATTAGCATCACAACCGATTATGAGGTTGGTTTTAGTCCTCTCTCCTTCCGCGATCACTCTCTCCAGTTTATCCCCAGGGAGAGGGCCCGTGTAGTCATAGGCCAGATATGTTAAATCTGGATCGCTGAAATTAGGGAGTAAAAGTAATTTAAGGCTACGCTTCGCTAGTATACATGATCTGGGTCTACCTTTGTCAGTCACATACAGCTTTTCGTATCCAGGAGCCTCGAGTCCACGAACCACGCTGTTGTCAAACCATGGTTCCTGAATCAAGACGATGTCTTCTCCGCCCTTTGAGAGGCGAAGGATGAGGGCGGCCGAAGCCTCTATGGAGTGGTGAAGATTAATCTGCACTAACTGCAGCATTCTTGCTACAATCAGGCGGATGAACCTCCACCACGGTGTTGTTTAGTTCTTCCGCTTCTGAAGATGAACCAAGAAGTTGGTCCTCACTCAGAAGAATCTTGTTGAAGTCATCCATGTCCATGTCCGAAGGAGCATGATCCAAGGTGTTTGTACTGGAGGCATCGTCATCCAGTGATGGGAATGAAACCGATGCTCCAGGATCTAAGGTCTCAGGTTCTGAACCTGTGGAGTAAGGAGGCAATTTGCCTGAATCTAGCTCATCTTTCTTATATACTTTTAGGGTGATAGATTCGAAACCAAATCTGATCACGTCTTTAGTCAATGTCAAGGGAGCAAGCGACTCTTTGTTTATCACAATGAGAGCACACCTGTAGAGACCTCTTTGTTCTTCCAACTTTACAACCTTCCAGTTGTAAGTCGGGAGTGACGGATTGCTCAGCCTAATCACATCGAGAATCTCTTCGCTTGAGGAGGGTTCGGCTGGGATCCAGGTACGAGTTCTAGGTCTGCTTGGGATATCCTCCCTCGCAACGACATCGAGTTTCGCACCTGGCCAAACTTCTCCCAGTCTGCTTATAGCAAACTTGTAGAGATCACAGGATCTCTGATCGTTGCAGGCGATAAGCTTCACATGGCCCTGATGCCATCCACCATCGCAAGTAATAGGAGGTGGTCCCGGGTTGTCCCTCATGACGCTCAAGAAGCTGCCTGAAAGCTTCGTCTTGACCACCTGCCACCGTTCAGGGGAGATCGTGCCATCATCGTCACTACGATCGATCACAGCGATCACTATTTTATTTTTGAGAACGTCACTGAACGACTTTTGAGATGTGACGTTGGGTGACCTTTTGGGAGCGACGGTGCTATGCACCTTAGGTCTTTTGGGAGCCGGAGCGGTCCCTTCCAACGATCTCTGGCGCTTAGACGTAGAGTCCTTGCTGGTCGTCAGTGGTACGTTCTGCAGAAATTTTTCCGCCCATTCAACTTTGCTGTTTTGCTCAGCTGTCCTATCAGCCTTCAAAGTTTCTCCGAAGACCTTTAGGATATGCTGAGCGTAACGGCGTTTGTTGTGCGTTTTTTTCGAGGGAGTGCGATGCCGCCCTGTCTCACTGGAAGACGCTTGAGCGGTCATGCCTCCTGATACGCTGGTAGCAGTGGTAGGGCCATGTAATTTCACAATCCCACCACTGCTAGGACGTGTAGGTTTTTTTGAATTTTGCCCACTACAGCTGCTAGCAGTAGAAGAATCATGAATGGTCACGATTTTTCCACCGCTCACAGCCGCAGGAGCTGTACCAATAGTCAGCGAAGTTGATGGTTTAAGAGGATATTTGAAAGCAAGATGTTCTGCAGGGTAATAGGAGGGAAGTATGAGAGGGTTTAAAATAAGACCATTTTGCTGCGACCAACTGGCGATGACATCGAGGTCTTCGTTAACACAGCTTACACCGTGTTCAATGAGACCGAGTGGGCAACTGAGATACATTTGCACGTCGTCTGCATACATGTGAATAGTAGAGTGTTCAGCTATGGAAGGTAGCAGGGCTCGGACTTCTGTTGTTAGATTTCGCAGTAGATCTTAAAAAAAAGTGCAGTAGATTCACTTTTTTTGCAGTAGATTTTGAATTTAGAAAAAAAGCGATAAAAATTAAGTTCCAAAATATTTTTTTAAAAATGTATTAGTTTAAACATAAATGCACGTTCCAGTTGAAATAAAATCAGATCGCAAATCTTCGATTTTTTTAGGCTCTAGTGTTAGGTATACGTAAATATTGTTACAATAAAATTCAGTCTTTAAGTTAAGAATCAATAAACAGTGTTTCCAGTAACTGGGATTATAAAAATATACTAAGAAACGAAAATGAAAAATTGCAGTAGATTGTCAGTCGAGCGCAGTGGTGCAGTAGATTTTATTTTTTTTCTTAAAATTGCAGTAGATCTACTGCAATTGCAGTAAAGTTCGAACCCTGGAAGGTAGTTCATTAACGTAAAGGGAAAACAAAAAAGGCCCCAAAATTGAAAATTGTGGAACTCCTCTTGAAGTTGGAAGGAAATCAGACAGGTTATTGTTAAGTTGGACAGCCTGTGATCGGTCTGTTAGATAAGATGATAGGAGCTTCACGGCACAAGATGAGAAACTGAAGTTATGATGGAGTTTTTTACATAAAATTTCGTGGTCGACCATATCGAATGCCTTGGAGAAATCTAAAAGGACTAGGAAATTAATGCAATCATTGTCCAAAGCTTGTCGCATATCTTCAGTGACTTTTAATAAAGCGGTAGTACAGCTATGGCCTTTTCGAAAACCAGATTGCCTAGATGTTAATAAATTTGAAGAAGCGAGATAACATATCATTTGATTATATAGGATTCGCTCAAAAACTTTTGAAAGGAAAGGTAAGATCGCAGTGGGTCTAAATTCGTCCCCCTTTAAGTTTTTTGGGACGGGTAATATCTTAGCTACTTTCCACTGCTCCGGATATACTCCTGTTGTTAATATATTATTAAAAATGTACGTTATATAGGGTAATACAATTGGTAATATCAGCTTAAGAAATATTGGGTGCATCTCAACTAGTCCAACAGCATTTGATTTAATCGAGAGTAAACTTGCTACCACTTCAGTACTATCAACTGTTCTAAATGCGAACGTTGAATTTGGAGTGGAATTGGTTGTAAGAGCGACTGTGGAAGTAGCAGGGTCTGATGGGGGTGTAACGTATGTACAGCTACCCCGGCAGCTGTACTGTATGCAAAAGCATCTTCGCTAAAGCATACCACCACCGACTGACAGCTGTTACACCCGAACACTACTTTGACCACCCATATGACCCAAGGTCACAGGACCCTTGAGGCAGTCCGGGCAGAATAGCGATCGGGGTGTCCAGGCCTCCTGCGGCACAGGCATGACCATCCTCCACGCACTAGTTTAACGGGGTCGGGGATCTTGCCACGGGCCCTAGACTGGGGTTACATTAGTTTTACATGCCTGCAACTTGAAGTTAAAATTGTCGAAAAAGATAAAAACTATCGACGGGGTAACCACTATCCCTAACAATTGAAAAATTGCGAGGCCCGAGTTAAGCCGTTGTTCACCAGAAGTTTCCACAGTAAAAGAAAGCGGGGAAGACGAGATGAATTTACCTTCCCTAGAGCTGACCCACCCCTACTTAGACCATGCTAAGTTTCCATGGCCGTCGACTCGCTCGCCTATTCGACGACCCCTTTGCTGACCGAATCTAAACCGACTAAGGGTTTAGACCTCTACAACACGTCGCAGTTCCATCCCCTCGATGTACCTGTCCATCGGTCCGCTTCCTCCTCTAACACTATCTACTTACTCTCCATTACTAAACTGGATTCCACAAAAAGTAACGACACTGTAATCATGGTTTTAATATCGAGCCAGATCTTAATTTTATTCAAACAACAAAATCTTCAAACTACGCTGAATCGACAATATCGAGATAGAGGCGCTAGATACAATGACCTACTACTCGGACTTGAATTACTTAAAACTAATGCCATTTATCCGGCTATGAGTGAATACACGCTTACGAACGAAACTATACACAGAGAATTAATCGTATCTATACGAATATGCGCTCTAACAAACAATAAAACTCATCCACCAAATGTGGGAAATGCGCTGTACTTCCAAGAAACTAATGATTTAACCATCGCCAACCAAAATTGTATATAAACAATATAGGCACGCTTGGTCGTGCTCTTACTAATCGTAGAACTAGTGCGGTACATTTAGTTTGAAAAAAAAACTCTAACTGTACGAGTATCTTAAACCACTGAATATTTACGGGGTGGATATAGGGTATTCCCAAAAAAAACAATACTTAATTACGTAGGTATATAATACACTGGGTCAATACTACATTTAAAAAGTTAACGGTCAAATGAATATTACAAAACCAAACTTACCCCTATCATTCCAATACAGGGTTTTACACTGTTTCGCGTTCCGTGGTGGGGGACTGGGGTGCACCTCATTCCTTTCCAGGGAAAAACTCCTTGCTCGTTTAAATACGATGCAGTTGTTGCGTTTCTAAACTATGGGTGATGGAAGACTCATTTGAACCACAAATACAAAATTCAAAATTATTAGACCCAAATCTACTTAACTTAATACGTAATCCTAGGCTTCTAGTTACATCTACGCCCTCTCTGCCGATGGAATTAGCTGTGGTGTGCGTATAGGCTAATCTTTTTGGTGGTGCGTTGTCTCAGCTGAGGTTGCAAACACGGATGCAAAGTGCGGTGCCCTCTAGTGGTGAGTGGCTGTCTCATAAGACGATCTGCTGCGGTTATGGTTCCCAACTGGGAGTTGCTGTGGTGAATCGTATAAACCGTGGGCAACGAAAACCAACTAAAGTGGCCTGCGCCGACCAAGGGGGTGAAAATTTGTCTCGTGGCGGTGTGCCTCGAACGGATTTGGTGTTCCTCACGTAGCTAGCACCAACGAAAATATGTTTTGCACATACAAGCACTGCAACTGCGTAGTGGATTTTTCCTCTTAGCACTGGGATTTGTGTGAATTCTCGTTCTTCTTTTTCCTTTTCGCACTTTTTGGTGTGGTACGTGCGTATACATATATATATATATATATGCTGTGGCGACGTCGTATCGAGGTAGGGGTTTCAGGGGAGGTTATGTGTGTGTGTAGCGCGCACAAAACTTCCACGTGGGATTCGGTCGGCTTTTGTTCTTTTTATTACGTTCGTTGAATCAAAATTTTAATGACGGGAATTGTGCCAGAATTATGATTCTGGACGCAATTTACCCTCGACAAACTTTTTCTATGACCGTGATAATACTCGCGAATATACTTTTATACTTTTTCTCTCGTCTTTATGACGCCATGCTTGTGCATGGAAAAATTTTCTTTTTTTTTCGCTTCACTGCCTACTCGCACAGCAGGTACTACCTCTCCTGCCTACAGCTCGATACCAACTGACTGTCTTCGCGCTACGTCGTAGCTGACTATCAAAAATGTCTACCTATCTCATTGCGCGTGGGGTGTGTCTATCTCGCTCTACCCTATTGGATTTGTTTACGGGGTGATTTTCAATTGGGTTTTATAATTGTTTGGCTGTTCAGAAAAATCTGATTGCTATGGCATAATCTAAATTTGATTTTTTTTGCAATATATAAGCTTCTATCAGAGGATTCTGAACATAAGTTTTCCCCTACGATGGATATGAAAATTCATCCATAACCTGAGCGAAAAGATGGTTGCTACATTGAGGTAAGGGTGCGTAAGCGCTCGTGCAAAATTTATTTTATGGGAAGCGCGAGGTTACTCCAGCGCTTCTCAGACTTGACGATTTTTCCTACTACTGTTTTTTCCGAGTTGTGAGTTAAGTTGGATTTTTATTTGCCAGCTCTCATCTCACACAGCAGGTTTCTTACAAAACTTGAAATTTTCAAAGTCTAGACGCATGTAAAAGATCAAGGAAACGAAACGTGCTAGGCCGCCATCGACCCACGCCTGAGAAACAAAAAGTCTCATGTTCTACCGACCGAGTTCCCACGAGAAATACCCTCGGTCTTCGTTTGCTCGTTGAACGATTTAAGAAGCCTAACGACGCGATAAACAGGGAAAAGGGTTGATACTGCGGCAATAACCTATCGACGAATGTCTTTGCAGTGGGTTACCCCTAAGCTGCGACCATTCACATCGACTAACTCATATAAATTGTTCCCAATCACTTTGCGCACTTTTGCTCGAATGAATTTCGGGCAGAGTTTCGCGTTTCTTGATTTTGAGGCATTGCTCAGCACAAAGTTACGTCGATATACCTCATCTCCTACTTTATGCTTTATGGACTTGCTACGGGTGTTGTACACTCTTTCATGACCGTCATGTGCCTTCTCCAACGAACTTTTGATGTAGGAGTGCAAGATGTTCATCCGGGCGGCTTTCGGCAAAAGATCCACTTCGGAATTATTCAGGGCTCCTAGGTTCCTTAACACTTTGTACTCGCTCGCGTGTTCGATCATTCGTTGTCCGAAAAGTGCTTCATAGGGAGGCATTCCGGTGGCTGAATGAACTGCCGTTCGGAGAGCACAACCTATCTGGGGCAGGTGAGCATCCCAATTGGATTGGTCTGCATCGATATACGAACGAATGGCCGACAGAATGGACCTGTTCACGCGCTCGCTGGCATTAGCCTGCGGCGAATACACTGCGGTTTTTAGGTGTCGAATACCAAAGGATTTCATGAAATTGCCAAATTCGTGACCCACGAACTGTTTTCCATTGTCTGAAAGAATCGTCTCGGGTACGCCAAAAATGAGAAATATTTCGTCTCGGAGAAACTTGACGGCCGTTTCCGCCGTTGCTCGTCGGAGGGCTTTAATTAGTACAAATTTTGTGAGCTGGTCCAAGACTACGATTATCTGCGTGTTTCCCCACTTCGAACGCGGGTACGGACCTAAAAAAATCTACATACACGTGTTGGAAGGGTCTATCCACGATGAACGCTTTTCCCATCGGAGCTCTCAGTGTGGAATTGGGGAGCTTTCGTGGTTTTACAAATATCGCAACGTGTTAGATAAGACTTGACTTGGGTAGCCATATTGGGCCAAAAATAACGCTCTCGTAGACGACATAACGTTTTCGCTATACCACCATGCGAGGCTTTCGGGGGGCAATGGGCTAGAACGATCAGTCCTTCCGTTAGCTCGGACGGGATCCATAGCTTCCATGATAAATCATCATGTAGCGGATTGCCTGTGCTGTGTTTCGTCCTTTTATAGACAAAACCTTCGGAAATAGTTAGATCCGGTAACTGTGCTTGGTTTTCTTTAATATGGATCATAAGCTGAGCATACTCGTCTGACTTAAAAGCGTTATCTGTCAGATCGACTTGCGGGGTGTCTGGGACTGGGTTGGGCTGGACCGAAACGGGATGTAGCGCTTCCACCTCATAGGCACGCGACAGCGCATCTGGGACGACGTTGAGACTACCCTTACGGTGCTCGATATCGAATGTATACCCTTGTAGATCCAAGCTCCACCGAGCTAGTCTACCTTTCAGATCTCTCAGACCCATCAGCCACTTCAGGCTCGCGTGGTCTGTTATCACCTTGAACTTATAACCTTCTAGATATGGACGGAATTTGTGAATACCCAATACTGCCGCTAAGCATTCACGCTCAGTGACCGAGTAGTTCCTTTGCGCATCGTTAAGTTTGTGAGAATAGAAGCAAATAGGTCGTTCCTCGCCGTTTTCGTCTTCTTGGCATAAGACTGCTCCAACGCCGGTTGAGGAGGCATCGCAAAGAACGACGAACTGTTTGTCGTAGTCGGGATTGACTAGCACTGGTGCCGACGAAAGTTTATCTTTTATCAGATGGAAAGCTTCTACGGCTTTGTCGCCGAAGGTGAACTTCGTACCTTTCTTTAGGGTATCCGATAGGTGCGAGGCTAAGGATGGAAAGTTGTCCACAAATCGCCGGTACCAACCGGACATGCCTAGAAAGCGACGTACTTGGCGGGCCGATTGTGGAACGGGGAATTCCTTTATGGCCTCCACTTTCGTAGGGTCTACTTTCAGGATACCATTTCCGACGATGAAGCCGAGGTACTTTAACTCCTTATAACAGAACTTCGATTTCTCGATGTTAATTGTCAAACCGGCGGCCTTAAGTTTGTTGGCCACTATGGAAAGTAATTCCATATGCTCCACAAAGTTTCTTGAGAAGATTAGCAAGTCGTGCAGATAGACGAACACTCGCTGTCTCAATTCGTGAGGGATGACCTTGTCCATGAGCCTGCAAAGACGCTGCGGCGCATTACAAAGGCCGAAGGGCATCACTTTGAATTGATACAGCGGTCTACCGGGGACGGTAAACGCGGTTTTCTCCCTCGAGCTTTGCTCCAGCGGTATTTGCCAAAAGGCGTCCTTTAGGTCCACACTCGAGATGAAGTGTGTATCCGCAAGGCGCCCTAGCAGCCCCTCTATATGCGGCCGTGGATATGCATCCTTTTTCGTGACTCGATTTAACTTCCGAACATCCAAGCACATGCGGTTCTTGCCCGCTTTCCGTACTAGAACTACGGGTGAGCTCCACGAACTTGAACTTTCTTCGATCACTCCTAAGGCAAGCATACGGTCCAACTGCGCATACAGGAGGGTCTGTACCGCTGGAGATACGGGATAGTGCCGTTGTTTAATCGGCTCTGCGTCCCCAGTATCAATGGAGTGTTCCTCCATCTGGGTTCTTCCTAAACCTATCTTCGCGTAAGAGGGGAAGAGGCTGACGACTCCCTCTAACTTCCGCGATTCTTCGTCAGACAATTCATGGGCCTGAGTAAGAATTTCTGTCTTTTCGGGTACATCGTTGGGGGTGTCTACCCGGAATTTGGGTTCCCAACTCGTGGCTAAAGGTGCTAACTCTGAAATCACACTGGGAGCTATTTCGAACTTGCGCCAGAAATCTACTCCCAGGTACAAGTCTTTGGTCAGTGACGGGACAATATAGAGGGTGATTTCCTCCGTTCGGTTCTTAAAACGTATTTTAGCTGACAACGCACCGACAATGTCTTGTTTCTTTCCGTCCGCGGTGGACACTGCTGACGAAAACTTTCGGAAGGGAATGTTGTTGTCATATAGGAACGAAACACCTCCTGCTCCTATGCAACTAATGCACGCGCCACTATCTAGTAATCCGAACCAATCTCGATCAAAAATGCTAACCGTGGCGTAGGGCCTTGGATCGCAGGTAAACCCTTGCAAGGTTGTAGCGGCGATCGCACGATATTGTAGTTTCTTTCTCGCAAAGCGTTTTCTAACATGGGCTATTTTCGGAGACAGTATGGGCGTTCCGAAGATTCGTTGTCTCGTTTGATGGTAATTCGTAAGTCGTTCATGGAAAGATTTTTTTGGGAAACTGGGTTCTTTCCCAGTTATAGGTGTGGATGTAGCGCCTTCGACCTTAGGGGTTTCTGGACGCTTTAGTACCGTAATAGTTAAATTGGTGTCTACATTGGAGGGTTTGCCGGATTGGGGTTCCGCGAGCGAATCTCCCCGGTTGGACGATTGCTCTGCTGTGCGTTTCCCGCACAAGTTGGACAACGTGGTGTAGTCGTGTTCTCGCATCCGCATTTATAGCAGAATAACGTTCTCTGAGGAGCGGCACAATCAAAGAAGGTATGCCCCAGCTCCTTGCAGTTCCAGCATTTCAGGACACTAGGACCTCTGCGCCGAAACGCGACCTCTTCGATCTGTGTAGAAGTGCTAGGCATTTCGAAATCTTCCGCTACCTGTTCCACCTCACTAATGTTCCGACGGGACGGAAACGCCGTCTGCATCCTCTGACGCGGAGAGTCGTGTTCATTCACGAATTTCTCGATAGTACGGCACACATGGACCATTTCCGGAATGTTGTGCGTACTGAAGGTTATTAGATGTTCGCCTATTTTGCGGTTGACGTTCTGTTTTATGATTTCGATTATCTCCCGATTGGACTTGGGAACTCGCAGTCTTGAGTTGAGATGCATAAGGTCAGTGAAGAACATATCGAACTGCTCATACAGACCTTGCCTACGGTCGGACATCCTCCGAGATAACTCAAAGTCGGATTCCAGGCTGCGGTACTGCTCTATTAAAGCAAGACGGAGAGTGGGCCAATTCACACCAGGATTACTCTTGAGGTACATCCAGAACCAAGTTTCAACTTGTCCTGAGACAAAATGGTGGAAATTGTTGACCAAGTCATTCCAAGTAACATTATGTGATTCCTTTAACCTTCCGAGCCGGAAGAGGAAATCATCAACGGACATTCTTACGTTATCAAATTTAATTCCCCACTTGTGGTAGTTAGGGAATCGACTAAATGAAGACGCAGGCGAAGATGTTTGGCCTGGGGTGTCATGACTAGAAGAAGGGTCATTTAAGTTCATCCTACTGATCTGTTCCAAAAAGTTTTCTACGTGGCTACTTCTCGGCATGTTCACGGGGTATACAACGGGGTTATTGACCGGTGGGATGTTCGGTACTACGTTTGAACATGGCGGCACTAATTCGGGACGTCTATTCACATCATATTCTGTGTGAGCAACTTGAGGGGTGCGATCGGGAACGGGTTCTCGACCATTCGGCGCTTGAGGCTGAATTGCGGCTGAGACCGCTGTCTGGACTAGCATGGCAAATTCACGTTGGAGAGCTATACGATTTTTATCAAGTTCTTCCCGTATGAAGCGAAGTTCATCGGTACGGTTGAGACCTACGGTCGCCGTGACAACGTCTTGAACATATTGTTCGAACTGAGCGCTTTCGTTAGCGTCATGCGTTCCCTGTGAAGTGCGGGGTGCAGTCGGCTGGGGAATAGGACGGTTCTCTGGCGGATTGTCCGCAATTGCAGGGCAGTCGCCATTAGCGTTACTGTCAGTCATAACTTCAAGTTGTCTTGGCTCTTCCGTGGCTTCAGGAACGTGTTTACGGCTGCTACGTAACGAATAACTATTCTGCGCTTCCTGGCGCCTACTTGGTCCAGGATTAGACATATGGACAGTAATAATACACAAAAAAAAAATGGTAGGGGAAAATAAAAGAAAATATAAAAAGAAATATAAGTACTAAAGTTATGAATTCTCCAGAATTCAATGTCTTACGAAATAAGGTAAGATACAACTTCATGTGTCCTATAGCTAAATACTATCGTATAGGATTCGTCTCAAAAATTCAAAAATATAAAGATGTTTTAAGTGTAAGGGGTAATGTGATAGCCTAACACTGGCTATGCTTCCTCAAGGAAAATTCACTGCAAGCTAAACTCTTCAAAAGCTAAACTCTTCAAAAGCTAAACTCTTCTAATACTAAAACTCGAAACTAATACTTCTCAAAAACTAAATCTCAAAACCAATCTCTCAAACTAAAACTCAAACTAAATCTCAAAACTAATCTCTCAAACTAAATCTCAAAACTAATCTCTCAAACTAAATCTCAAAACTAATCATCAAGCTGAGGAAATACCGGACATGTAAAGGACAAATACGAAGGGATGAAACTACGCTTAACGTTTCACTGTGGAAAAAAAATGCTACCAGGCATCAAGTTTATTTCATGTTTTCAGGCACTGCTGGAAGTGTGAAGGATTTTTAAAATGCTAGACTGTCTTGGCTTGCTATAGCTTAGTGAGTATAGCCTGAAGCAACAGACGTAATTGGAGACAAGGGTCAATCCAATTACCGGACTTAACAGCGCTATCCCACTAAAGCGAACCGAACTGCGTAGCCTCGAGTTAAGCAACAGACATAGATGAGGAACAGCTTCACCCATCTACCGGACATGAACTCGGGGTTTCCGTGTTCCAGACAGAAAAAGAATTCATGATCTTATAGCCCGATGCAACAGACATAAATGGAGACAAAGATCAATCCATCTACCGGACAAGGGAACTTTAAGATCAGAAACTAGCGATATCCAGAAAGATAAAAACTCTAACGAGAATTTTTCGCGCTGATAGAACTTCAATTGCTACGTACAACAGACATAACTGGGGATGAAAGTACACCCAGTTACCGGATACGAGAAAAGACGAATCTATAGACGAAAAGAAAACATAAGAAAAAAAAATGTGTGAACTAGGTATATGCAAAACTTCGGGCCCCACGTTGGGCGCCACCTGTAACGTATGTACAGCTACCCCGGCAGCTGTACTGTATGCAAAAGCATCTTCGCTAAAGCATACCACCACCGACTGACAGCTGTTACACCCGAACACTACTTTGACCACCCATATGACCCAAGGTCACAGGACCCTTGAGGCAGTCCGGGCAGAATAGCGATCGGGGTGTCCAGGCCTCCTGCGGCACAGGCATGACCATCCTCCACGCACTAGTTTAACGGGGTCGGGGATCTTGCCACGGGCCCTAGACTGGGGTTACATTAGTTTTACATGCCTGCAACTTGAAGTTAAAATTGTCGAAAAAGATAAAAACTATCGACGGGGTAACCACTATCCCTAACAATTGAAAAATTGCGAGGCCCGAGTTAAGCCGTTGTTCACCAGAAGTTTCCACAGTAAAAGAAAGCGGGGAAGACGAGATGAATTTACCTTCCCTAGAGCTGACCCACCCCTACTTAGACCATGCTAAGTTTCCATGGCCGTCGACTCGCTCGCCTATTCGACGACCCCTTTGCTGACCGAATCTAAACCGACTAAGGGTTTAGACCTCTACAACACGTCGCAGTTCCATCCCCTCGATGTACCTGTCCATCGGTCCGCTTCCTCCTCTAACACTATCTACTTACTCTCCATTACTAAACTGGATTCCACAAAAAGTAACGACACTGTAATCATGGTTTTAATATCGAGCCAGATCTTAATTTTATTCAAACAACAAAATCTTCAAACTACGCTGAATCGACAATATCGAGATAGAGGCGCTAGATACAATGACCTACTACTCGGACTTGAATTACTTAAAACTAATGCCATTTATCCGGCTATGAGTGAATACACGCTTACGAACGAAACTATACACAGAGAATTAATCGTATCTATACGAATATGCGCTCTAACAAACAATAAAACTCATCCACCAAATGTGGGAAATGCGCTGTACTTCCAAGAAACTAATGATTTAACCATCGCCAACCAAAATTGTATATAAACAATATAGGCACGCTTGGTCGTGCTCTTACTAATCGTAGAACTAGTGCGGTACATTTAGTTTGAAAAAAAAACTCTAACTGTACGAGTATCTTAAACCACTGAATATTTACGGGGTGGATATAGGGTATTCCCAAAAAAAACAATACTTAATTACGTAGGTATATAATACACTGGGTCAATACTACATTTAAAAAGTTAACGGTCAAATGAATATTACAAAACCAAACTTACCCCTATCATTCCAATACAGGGTTTTACACTGTTTCGCGTTCCGTGGTGGGGGACTGGGGTGCACCTCATTCCTTTCCAGGGAAAAACTCCTTGCTCGTTTAAATACGATGCAGTTGTTGCGTTTCTAAACTATGGGTGATGGAAGACTCATTTGAACCACAAATACAAAATTCAAAATTATTAGACCCAAATCTACTTAACTTAATACGTAATCCTAGGCTTCTAGTTACATCTACGCCCTCTCTGCACAATCGATGGAATTAGCTGTGGTGTGCGTATAGGCTAATCTTTTTGGTGGTGCGTTGTCTCAGCTGAGGTTGCAAACACGGATGCAAAGTGCGGTGCCCTCTAGTGGTGAGTGGCTGTCTCATAAGACGATCTGCTGCGGTTATGGTTCCCAACTGGGAGTTGCTGTGGTGAATCGTATAAACCGTGGGCAACGAAAACCAACTAAAGTGGCCTGCGCCGACCAAGGGGGTGAAAATTTGTCTCGTGGCGGTGTGCCTCGAACGGATTTGGTGTTCCTCACGTAGCTAGCACCAACGAAAATATGTTTTGCACATACAAGCACTGCAACTGCGTAGTGGATTTTTCCTCTTAGCACTGGGATTTGTGTGAATTCTCGTTCTTCTTTTTCCTTTTCGCACTTTTTGGTGTGGTACGTGCGTATACATATATATATATATATATGCTGTGGCGACGTCGTATCGAGGTAGGGGTTTCAGGGGAGGTTATGTGTGTGTGTAGCGCGCACAAAACTTCCACGTGGGATTCGGTCGGCTTTTGTTCTTTTTATTACGTTCGTTGAATCAAAATTTTAATGACGGGAATTGTGCCAGAATTATGATTCTGGACGCAATTTACCCTCGACAAACTTTTTCTATGACCGTGATAATACTCGCGAATATACTTTTATACTTTTTCTCTCGTCTTTATGACGCCATGCTTGTGCATGGAAAAATTTTCTTTTTTTTTCGCTTCACTGCCTACTCGCACAGCAGGTACTACCTCTCCTGCCTACAGCTCGATACCAACTGACTGTCTTCGCGCTACGTCGTAGCTGACTATCAAAAATGTCTACCTATCTCATTGCGCGTGGGGTGTGTCTATCTCGCTCTACCCTATTGGATTTGTTTACGGGGTGATTTTCAATTGGGTTTTATAATTGTTTGGCTGTTCAGAAAAATCTGATTGCTATGGCATAATCTAAATTTGATTTTTTTTGCAATATATAAGCTTCTATCAGAGGATTCTGAACATAAGTTTTCCCCTACGATGGATATGAAAATTCATCCATAACCTGAGCGAAAAGATGGTTGCTACATTGAGGTAAGGGTGCGTAAGCGCTCGTGCAAAATTTATTTTATGGGAAGCGCGAGGTTACTCCAGCGCTTCTCAGACTTGACGATTTTTCCTACTACTGTTTTTTCCGAGTTGTGAGTTAAGTTGGATTTTTATTTGCCAGCTCTCATCTCACACAGCAGGTTTCTTACAGGGGTGCGGACAGGGAAACAAATTTTTTGTTGATTGCATTGCAGTCCATACTGTCGGCACAACTGTTTCGACATTTTGCGACTCCTATTTGGCGAAGATTTTTCCAGACATCTCGTCCACTGAGTGAAGGATTTAATCGATTCGCATATAATTGGCGTTTAGCAGTCCGTATTGCCATTACGACTTGGTTTCGAAGTGAGCGGAAAATGTGAAGGTGTTCTTGTAGGCGGAAATGTTTCCAGCGGATATACGCGTTGTCGCGCTCAAATATAAGCGAACGGATATGACGCGAGAACCACGGCTTTATGAGGGGTGTGCAGTTTCTTGCTATCAATGGAACATGCCTTTCAAAAAGCCTGAAGACACACTCACTAAAAAAATTAACTTGCTCATTGGTTGAGCGCAAGTAATAGATTGCATTCCAGCCAATGCTTCTAGTATGTTCTTCCAATGAGCATTGTCAATGAGTCTAAAATTCCTGTATTGGATATTTTGAACTACTGGGATTACTTTATAGTCAAAAGTCATGTATATAAGATCATGCTTTGAGAAGGCCGCTGCCGACAATTGATCATAAAGCATTACCTTTTGCAGATTGCTAACCCAAAATAAGTCCAGCAAAGTTGGAAGATAGTTTGAGAAGTGTGTTGGGTTAATAGAATCAACAGCACGCAAATTGAATGCACTCATTGCATCAGGTAATGATTGGTCCAATAAAATATTGCAATTGAAATCGCCACATACAATTATATTCGGACTTATCAAAGAGATTTCCTCCATTAGTTCTATGAAAGGGGAAATATCAATGTTACTATTAAGCCTATAAACATTACCCAATAAAAGCTTATCACCCTCACCTATAATCTCAACGAAGACATACTCAATTTCACTACCAGATATAGACCTGCACTTGAATTTGCATTTTATGCCTTTCTTGACATAAATCGCAACACCACCACCCACACGACCTTTTCTATTGAAGTGAAAAACTTTGTATCCTTTTAAGCCACACAACCTATTTTCCAAACATCCGTCAAGCCAAGTTTCGGTCACGCAGATAACATCGAGACCTGAGTCCTCGAACAGATCACGAAATTCGTCGATTTTTGGCATTAGACTTTGCGCATTAATATGGCAAACTTTAAAACCATCTTTTTGATGACTCAATACTCTTATCATAGTGCGCGATAACCCACTTCCATTCATGATCGTAATTAAATTTATATATAGAAGAGCAATAAAGCAAAAAATAAATGAAAAGAGACGATGCAACGAGATTGAAAAGTAAAGACGCAGATAGGTGTTACTTATATTGTTTTTTAGTAGGATACAAGTCCTAATTTTACCTTCGTTAGCTTTGAAGTAAAGCGTATAATCCCTTATGGAGAGTGTTGGAGCAGATGAGACATGGTCACTAATTTCAAATCTGGCGCCTACAATTATACCAATCGCCATAATTAAAAAAGTATACTGTACTCCAATTGTTGTTATTTCAATAAAGCTTCAACCCGTAACATACGAATTGTATATAAAGCACTTTCAATAAAGAACGGATGCATTTCTTGTACAACCACATTGGTGGAAATAAGTTGTTTTTATTCGCTTTCGCTTTCGCAGAGTTCTCGATCAAGACGGTCAGAAATAGGTTCAACCGTTCATTTTGGCGCCCAACTTCGTAGAAAAGAACCCCGGTAACATCGCGAAAATCATACAAATAGTTTGAGCGATAAAGTGAATTTTGTGCTATAGACAAGCCAGTGGTAGTGAAAAGACACAAAAATCGTATGCCACAATAATCTGCGTAGATAGACTCATAAAACATTTACAAAAGTGGAAAAATAAAATACCTAGGTATCCCGAGTCGCGACAAAACAATTCGAGTTCGGTTCGGTGACGCGAGTGCACGGCGGAAAAAATAACCAAGAAGATACGAGAGAAAGGAGACGAAGAGGATAAATAGAACAGAGAGGACAAGGAGCACACAGCCAACCAACCAAGAAGTCAAAATCCCAGAAGTTAAGGTCCATTTGGTAGAGAACAGAAGTATAACCTACCAACCCAGGTACGTTATAAAAGTCGATTCTATCGAACGTGCGCAAGAACAGCAAAAATCCAATTCATTGCAAAAAAAAAAAAAAAAGTAAACGCACTTTCGATGGAATAAACAATGCATGCATATTCGTAGTCAAAAGCATTGGCTTAGATTGCCAATCATAATTTATAATTACATAATACTTATTCATCATATTGCTGCAAGAAATTTCAAGTGCCGTAACATTGGCAGGCCCTCAAATGTTTAAGCATAGCATGCTAACACAACAAATTTTAATTTAAAATCCACAAAAATTTTACATTCCACAATTTTCGCCTCTTTCTCCTACACCATTGTTCGCCTATCGTCATTTAAAAGCTTCGCTAATCCACCTGCACTGCTCGTCGTTTCACCCACCGAATTAGAATGTCGGTTGGGTATAGTTGAATCGTACTTCAAACAACTTCTGGTATACCAAACGCAGATCGAGCGACTAGTACCATCGGAAAAATGTCGCGGGGATTTAGAAGACTTGTATATCGCTACAAAAACAAAAATTCTTTCTCTATTGGGTTCAAATAGACGTGCCAGTATGACTGAGGCAACATTTTCTGTCGCACAACCTGTTAATCATTTACCGAAATTGAAGTTGCCGCGATTTAATGGGAAATATTCTGAATATAAGAATTTTATTCATTCATTTACGACGTTAGTAGATAACGACTCCTCTCTAACGAAAATAGAAAAATTCAATCACTTATTGACTTGTCTAAGTGATAAAGCATTGGGAACAGTAAAGGCTTTCCAAGTCACTGAGGATAACTATCCCAAAGCTATCGCATTACTCAAGGAAAGATATGACAATGATTGTTTAATCTTTTTGGAATACATTTCTGAATTATTTGATTTGCCGAAAACCCAAAAGTCTTCTGCTAGCTCATTGCGAAGTTTAATAGACAACATATCAGCGCTCTTCAATTCGCTACAGTCACTAGGCTCTTATGAGGACATATGCAACGCAATCATTATATATATTGCGATGTCTAAACTCGATTTTGAAAGTCAGTCAAAGTGGGACGAACATTTGAACTACACGTCCCTTCCTAAGTGGTCAGAATGCGCTACTATACTGAGCAAGCGCTGCCAATACCTCGAGGCAAGGGAGAGCAAACATTCACGTTCGGAGCCTACTCGAAGGGAATTACACAGCAGGACATCCAACTGCCATCGTTCCCAAACTTCACTGACTACAACTCAAAGATGTTGCAGCTTTTGTCGTGAAAGCAGTCATTCTATCTCCAGTTGTACAAGTTTCAACTCACTTTCTATCAAGGATCGATTCACAACCGTAAAGAAATTGGGCCTTTGCCTCAACTGTTTAGGAAAAGGACATGGAGTCGCGAAATGTCCATCATCATTCAGATGTAAAAATTGTAGACAACCCCATCACAGCCTCTTACACAGGGTACAACCAAATGAGAGCATCGGAAGAAGCGATGAAGTTTCCTTAACTACTACCATGGACAAAAATGAACCCTCAACGTCAGCAGCAGTTCACGCAGCAGTTCAAAAGCCAAAGGTTCAAAGAACTCAAGTCATTCTAGCAACAGCGTTGGTCCTCGTTCAGGATTCGTCAGGCATCTTTCAAATTGGTAGGGCTCTTCTCGACTCAGGCTCGCAGGTAAATCTCATTAGTGAAAGATTTGCAAATAGTCTTCAGGTCAAGAAAGAGAAGACACAAGTAAATATCTCTGGAATTGGGGTTAGCGAAACAAAAATCCATTTCCAAACTCAGACAACTATCCGTTCTAGATACAATGATTTCGAGTTATCTTTGGAATTACTAGTTGCTCCGGCAATAACCGGTTATCAGCCAGAGTCAGCGCTTAATTCAAAGAACTGGAACATGCCGGAAAATGCCGAGCTTGCAGATGAATATTTCTGTCAACCCTCGTCAATAGACTTGCTATTGGGAGCTGAAACATTTTTTGATTTGCTGCAGGTAGGACAAATTAAACTCGGCAGAGGACTTCCAACGTTACAAAAAACTTTCTTTGGGTGGATAGTATCGGGTGTATACAAAACAACAGCGGAACAAGATAGTGCACGTTGCTGTATTAGCTTGACGAGGGAAGATCGCTTAGAGCAGCTCGTCGAAAGATTCTGGGAACTGGAAGAAGTTCAAGCACGCAAGTCTGACTGGACAGAGGAACAGAAGGAGTGTGAAGAGTTATTTAAGCAGAATGTGGAAGTTTTACCCAGCGGTCGACTCATGGTTCAACTTCCTTTCAAGAAGGATCCTCGTTGCTTAGGGGTGTCGTATGATATCGCATTTTGCAGGTTCTTAGCACTTGAGCGTAGGCTTTCCAAAAACGAGCCGTTGAAGTTACGGTACGTAGCCTTTCTGAAGGAATACGAGACGTTAGGCCACATGACTCGGGTAAAGGAACCCAATTTAAGCCAACCCCACTATTATATGCCGCACCAATGCGTAGTTAAAGAAAATAGCACTTCTACAAAATTGAGAGTTGTGTTTGATGCTTCTTGTCGGACCTCATCTCAAATCTCACTCAATGGAATTTTAATGGTGGGGCCAACAATCCAAAACGATCTTTTCAATATCCTTCTTCGTTTTCGCCTGCATCGTTATGCGGTTACTGCAGACATCGTTAAGATGTACCGTCAAATTCTGATTCACCCATCTCAACGCCGTTTCCAATTTATTTTGTGGAGAGAAAACGAAACAACACCCGTGCAAACCTTCCAATTGAATACGGTGACATATGGTACTTCGTCGGCTCCCTACTTAGCAATTCGAAGTCTTCTTTACCTCAGTGAACAGTATAAGAGCCGGTATCCCGTAGGGTCCCAAGTTTTGAGAACTGATTTTTATGTGGATGACATGCTAACCGGACATGATAATGTTGAGGGCGTCTTAAAAATACGAAAAGAAGTTTCGCAAATTTTGAAGTCAGGAGGGTTAGAATTGGCTAAATGGAATAGTAACTGTCCCAGCGTCGTTCAGGCTTTAAGGGAAGAAAAGAAGGAGATCAATATCACCGACCCCAATCTTACAAATACTTTAGGAATCGCCTGGGACTCTGATTACGACAAATTTATCTTTTCTTACAAACCAATTAAAACATTTACGAAGTACACAAAGAGAAGTATCCTTTCGCTCGCTTCATCACTTTTTGACCCGATGGGGCTAATGAGCCCAGTAATCATTCGGGCAAAGATAATTCTTCAACGATTATGGCTAGAAAAACTGGATTGGGACGCATCAATCCCGGAAGCGATTGACTTCGAGTGGAGACAGTTCATCCATGATTTGCATTCGCTGCAAAACCTAACTGTTCCACGACACGCACTAATGACAGATACTGGTAGATATGAAGTCCATGGATTTGCAGACGCGTCTATGCTGGCATACGGCTGCTGTCTGTATCTGAGAGCTACAGATTCATCGGGTTTGGTTCAGACAAACCTGCTAGTTGCTAAATCACGAGTTGCACCAACACGGAAAAAACAACTCCCTCGTTTAGAACTGTGCGCTGCACATTTGTTGTCCAAACTTTGGGCAAAGATAAAAAATATCTTTGGGAAATCACCGTCGAACATATTCTTTTGGACAGATTCGGCCATCGTACTGCATTGGATTTCTACTCATTCGTCGAAGCTCGGTACATTTGTTGGAAATAGAGTTTCAGAAATACAGGAAGAAACACAAGGTACAATCTGGAGACATGTGCCCACTCTTGAGAATCCAGCAGATATCGTGTCTAGGGGCTGTACAGTCGAGGAATTGAAGAGATCTATATGGTTTCAGGGCCCTAAATATTTACTTCAAAGGGAAGAAAATTGGCCGTCGATTGTCGAACTAGCGCTTTCCCCAGAAGATCTAGTGCTGGAGAAGCGGAAAACCATCATGATTTGCCAGAAAGCAGAAGAAAACTGGTTGTTGAAATTGTTGGAACGCTGCAGTTCATATACCAAAGTCCTTAGAACGGTAGCATATGTTGTTCGGTTTTGCAATCGAATACAACATAAGCCAAACTGTACGAACAGAGCACTTACTCCAGTGGAACTAGATAATGCACTTTTACTTGTTGTTTCGGCAGTGCAAACTAGCTGCTTTATGTTAGAAATGGAATCCATCAAAAGAAACAGAAGTTTGAAAGGATGTATAAAGTGGCTCAATCCGTTCATTGAAAAAACCAATAATTTGTGTTTACTACGGGTAGGTGGACGACTTAAAAATGCCAACATCCCCGAAAATTGTAAACATCCCCTTCTGCTCCCTCGAGACAACGAATTCAGCAAAATTCTTGTTCGGCATCTGCATCAGTCGAATTACCACGCGGGGGCGAAGTCACTCGTAGCCTTGCTAAGGCAGCGATTTTGGATCATAAACGCTAGGGAGATCGCCAGGCAGGCTGTCCGGCAGTGCATTCACTGCGTGAGATATCGTCCGAAATTGATGGAACAAGTGATGGGAAATCTGCCTCAAGAAAGATCAACATCGTCACGTCCATTTTTAGTCTGCGGAGTTGACTTCTGTGGCCCAATCAGCACATATCTGAAAATTCGAGGCAAGGTACCCTACAAATCGTATATAGCGGTATTTGTCTGCTTCTCTTCTAAAGCGGTTCATTTGGAGGCAGTTACAGATCTTACGGCGGAAGCATTCATTGCTGCTTTAAAACGAATGATAGGTCGTAGAGGCCTTCCAAGCGACATCCATTGCGACAACGCAACCAATTTCGTAGGGGCCCAGTCAAAACTTCTTGAATTGCACAATATGATGATGAAGAAATCGTCTCAAGAAACTATATCATATTTTTGTAGTAACCATAACATAAATTTTCATTTTATACCCCCCAGGGCACCCCACTTTGGAGGCATTTGGGAGGCGGCCGTGAAGGTTGCCAAGGGCCATTTGTATCGTAGCTTGTGCGGAGCCAAATTGACATTCGAGGAGCTGTCAACGGCACTCGTCGAGATCGAGGCGGTCATGAACTCGAGACCTATAACTCAGATGACATCAGACCCCAACGACATGGAAGCGCTTACGCCAGGTCATCTTCTCATCGGTACGTCACTCAAGGCCATTCCCGAGGCACCAACAGATGTTGTGGACATCAGCTATCTGCAGCGGTGGCGAAGGATACATGCTGTGAAAACACACTTCTGGCGACGATGGTCAGATGAATACGTCAACGAGCTTCAGTGTCGCTCCAAATGGTTCTCAGCGAGTCCAAACATAGAACCGGGTACTATGGTCATCATTCACGACGACAACGTCCCACCTCAAAGGTGGCAGCTAGGCAGAATCACCAACGCTATACAAGGCCAAGATGGGAAAGTCAGAGTGGCAGATGTGAAGACAGCGAGAGGCATCATCCGCCGCCCTATCCGAAAACTTGCTGCTTTGCCAGCTTGAAAGGCAGAGCTTTCAAAGCGGGCGGTATGTTGGAGCAGATGAGACATGGTCACTAATTTCAAATCTGGCGCCTACAATTATACCAATCGCCATAATTAAAAAAGTATACTGTACTCCAATTGTTGTTATTTCAATAAAGCTTCAACCCGTAACATACGAATTGTATATAAAGCACTTTCAATAAAGAACGGATGCATTTCTTGTACAACCACATTGGTGGAAAAAGTTGTTTTTATTCGCTTTCGCTTTCGCAGAGTTCTCGATCAAGACGGTCAGAAATAGGTTAAACCGTTCAGAGAGCCTCTGGATCCTGTTGTTTATGTTGATCCAGGGCTCCTGTATCAGTACGGCTGCAACGTCATGCTTGATTACATAGTCGCAGCCTTACTGTGATGCAGGTTTATTTGCATCGTCTCCATCTTTGGGTTCTTCCACCTCGGCTCCCTTGGTCATGACTTTTACCATGACCTTCCCCATGCTGTAGCGCACCATCCCCTTTGTCTTTTCGAGGGATGGGAGCGATTCCTTGCTAAGGCTCAGCAGGAAGTGCTTACCAAATTGCCTTCTGGGTCCTGTCTTTAGGACTTTCCAGGTGTCGGCGTTTAGTTGCCTATTCTGCATGTGGAGAAGGCCGAGTAGTTTGTCGGGATATGTGAACTGCAGTGGTACCCATACCCATGCCTTGGGCGGAGAGTACTTAGCCAACTCTGCCACGGTTACGCATTTGAGTTTGGCCCCGCTCTATACCTCGCCAACCCCCAGCACAAACTCCCTGAGGAAACCAACCGATACCTTGTTTCCACAACCTTGCGACAAAGCGTCCTGAAACTTCTCCTCGACAGTTAACCACTGTTCCATGGTCAGGCGGCCGCTCGGTTCCTGCTCGTTAATGATGGCGATAAGGAGCTCGTCTTTCGCGTCATAAACCGGGTGCACCACGGGCGAAGTACCAGCCTTCACCTTTTTTACTGCACTCGGCTCATCGACATCGTCGGATCTGCTCCTCTTGCTCAGGAGGGTCTCTCTGACTTCCCCAGACAAGGCCCCCTCTCCATCCTTTTTGCCCTGTTTTTCACTGGGTGGTGCTAGTCCACTAGTGGACGCTTGAGCTTCTACCCTAACCACGACCGCCGCGGTTGCCCGTTCAAGTTGTGTTCTATCCCAAGCGCTTAATGAACTGACGTCACACCCCCTGAACTGCTCAATTTTGCGCTTTGCACTCTCGACCTTACGTCGGGCATTGCGCGTCAGAAGCTTGTTCAGCTGGTGTGCGTTTTTGTTCGTCCCTGATTGCGCGACTGCGGGGGATCTGGAAGCAGCAGAGTGCCTGCTTACTGCGCCTCCAGGCCAGAGATGGATGACTGTGGTTCAGATTCATAAGAATCATCTCCCAGTTCCATCGCCGGCGTTGTGGAGTCCGTTCCCTTCCTTTCTGGAATAATAATTTCTTTCTTTGTATTTTTTAATTTATTTTTTAAGTTTTTATGCATATTGGTCCTACGAGTAAGGCCGGAAAAAATCAAGGTCGACCCAGGCAGCGCCGCCATACCTGGGCAGGGCAAAACACAACAGACCCTCGCCAAGGCGTCTGAGGGAGCTCGTACGCGACTGGTTTTACCCCAGCCTTTCATCCTTGGGTACGGTTTGCTATCTGCTCACGCCACCACTGGAATTAGGTTGGATTTAAAGGTTTACTCCTACTTCAAACTAAATGGATCACGACAAACGATTGAGACGTTAGTGTAAATCCTTGGCTGACACTAACCGTTTGACTGGTTGGCCATTTTCAGGCGGGCGCCCACGTGAAGGACTAGAGAATGAGGATTTGTGCCCAAGCGGAAACATAATAACATTTGCAAATCCCTTTGTTATTATTTTCACCAACCTTTTTTTTACATGTTCTCTTTCATTAAAAATTTAATAGAATGAATTATTTAAATATTACGACACAATAATAATAAACGCACAAAAAACAACATTTCCTGAATGTATGTACATTGTGCATGCACCCTGTGATTCTTCCTAAAGAAATCCATATGGCAGGCAAATGGCCGTCTTCTGATTCTAATTGGGATCCATTATCAGAAAAATGGAAAAAAATAGTCCCTGCAAAAATAAAAGAAGCTTGAAAATAAAATCGAATATTATAAATACTCAATATTTCTTGAGCGTGTGAGTTTTTGCCACTACAACTTATTGATATTTGTGGTAAAACTGATTTTCGTTCGAATGTTTTGCATTCGGGTACGAAGATATGCAATTATAAAATTCGCATAATATTATACCGGCTTTACCATTTTCATGACATTTTGTTCGTTTAGGTACTTTAGCATCCCCATTAAAAAGGGAAGGTTATGTGTTTAAGTTTTATATTGGTATCAGTATTTCTATTTCACATTTTCTGTTTCTTGCGAACCAACTTACAAACAAATGAAAACAAATTTGACAGCTCACTAAAATTCGGACACATTTCGGTTACAAGTCATAGCCAAAATCCCATTATGTGTGTTTCCCGAAATAGTAATTTTATGAGGTAAAACTTTGGTCAACGTTACATCCTGCATTGCAAACAGTACGCACTTTGATCCATTATATACACTGTTACTGTTATGGACACATGTCTGAAATGTGGAAACAGCGTGCACACTACAACTAACAATTTCTGTTTGGGTGTGGACTCTCTTCTCGACAGACTTGAGGCGACTGGCACTCACACAATGGGATATGCCGACGACATAGCAATGATGGCCAGAGGCAAATTCATAGACGTCACCGCAGATATTATGAGGAATGCGCTCAGAGAGGTTGAGCGGTAGTGTCTGGAAGAAGGGCTATCCATTAATGCGGAAAAAACAGATCTAATAGTCTTCACTAAGAAGAGGAAAAATCTGGAATTTCGGCCCTTAACGCTCTTCGGATCGGAACTAACAACGACCACGAAGGTCAAGTATTTGGGAGTCTATCTAGATACTAAACTTTCATGGAACTATCATGTTGAGGAGAAGGTCAAGAAGGCAAAAAGGGTATTACATCAGTGCAAACGTGTATGTGGACAGAGGTGGGGACTCTCGCCTAGGTCAGCATACTGGACTTATACGATGATAACTAGACCCATTATCACCTATGCCTCGGTTGTATGGTGGGCGAAAGCTTCCCAGAAAACAGTGAGGAAGCACCTGGATAGGGTCCAACGCTTATCATGTATAGGAGTTACAGGTGTAATACGGACAACACCAACCGTTGGACTTATTTATTTATCGAGATGCGAAATGGCACAATCGTGGTACCATCTATGGACATAGGAAGATCCTGGAACTTGTCAAAAACGAGATTAGGGAACTGAACATGCCTATGGATGGGATTACAAGGGTGCGTGTTATTTAAAGGAATTACAAAACTAGTATTGAGAACGGATTACTTCCAGAAAAAAGGAGTGGTGAAATAGTGATTTTCAGAGATTTTTTTTTTTTTTTTATCCGAGGGTAGGTGGTAGGTAGTGTCAGATTTTTACTGACTAAAAACACCACCCTTTTAAAGATTGTTAGATACTGCAACTAAGATATAACTTATTAAGCAATTTTTCTATCATGAAGTAACAACTTTTGACAGGTTATTTTCCAGTGAAAGATCCTGCGTGTTCCGCAAATTAGACGCGGTTAATCTTATCTTGCCAAGTCGAACGGTTTCGTTCTTTGTAGTCGGCGCAATAAATTGCTCTCGTCCAAGATTTGTCGGACTGTATTGTTGATATGTCCGATTAGTCGGTTTCTATGCTTTCGCGGGAAGCTTCTAGTTTCAGCTTCGATTTTTGGAATTCCGAGATCCCTATGGATATCGTCGTTTCTAATATACCATGGTGCTTGTACAATTTCTCTTAGCACTTTATTTTGAAAAGTTTGTAGAATATTGACATTTGTTTTCTTGGTACAACCCCAAAGTTGTATACCGTAGGTCCACACCGGCTTTAGCACTTGCTTGTTTAAAAGCAGTTTGTTCTCAGTACTGAGTTGGGAATGTTTTCCGAGTAACCAGTACATTTCTCTATATTTGATATCGAGTTCTTTACGTTTCATTTTCACGTGCAAACTCCATTTCAACTTTGCGTCGAGTGTCATTCCCAGATATTTGGCCTCGTTTGCAAAGGGTATTCGGGCCATATTTAGGAAAATTGGCAAGTCATTGGTTTTCTTATACGTGAAATTCACATGTACAGATTTAGTTTCATTTAAGGCGATCCGCCAGTTCCTTGTCCATTCGTTTATCTTATTCACTGCGGCTTGCAGTTTTGTAGTCGTTTCTTCGATTGTATTACCTACTGCTAGGATAGCTGTGTCGTCGGCGAACGTAGCAAGGGTAGTGCCATCTTCCCTTGGTATATCGCGAGTATATAACAAATAAAGAAGAGGACCAAGGACGCTTCCTTGCGTTACACCGGCCGAAATATCTTTTAGTTCCGAGTATTCGTTTCCATTTCTAACACGGAAGAGTCTATTCCCGAGATATGATTCTAGAATATTAAATAGGCTTGCGGGGAGAACTTGTCATAATTTAAATTTCAAGCCGTCGTGCCACACCTTGTCAAAGGCTTGTGAGACGTCAAGGAATACGCATGAGCAAATCTATTTTTCTTCAAATGCTTTCTCGATTACGTCAGTAGTTCTATGTACTTGGTCAATCGTCGAATGCTTGGTTCTGAACCCAAACTGCTGGTCAGGGATAAGATTATTGTCTTCAATAACCGGTTGTAGGCGCCTAAGCAATATTCTCTCGAAGACTTTGGATATGACTGGAAGAAGGGAAATCGGTCTATACGAGTTTACTTCATTTGGCGGTTTTCCTGGTTTTAAAACCATTATGACCTCCGCGACTTTCCATTGACTTTCTTTATAATATGAAGAAGCTTCATTAATGCTTTCCTTGGTAGAACTTTCAGAACTTCTCCGGTGATCAAATCATAGCCAGGAGCTTTCTTGGGTTCTAGGGATTCGATTTCACGTTTTAGTTCACTTAGCGTTGCACTCGTGAGTGTTGAATCGTCATATTGTGATTCCGCCCTATTAGTATTGTCGTGGATCGCTTGGCCATCGTACGGTTTAAACTTTCAAGCTAAGAACCTATAGCACGATTTTTAAAATCCTTAATAACTGTCTTCAACAAATTGCACAAATAATTCAAATGTGCTTTATGTTGCGGAGCTCGACTCTGTTGCCATTTCTTACGCGCCTTCCTTTTTTCGTTGACCAATTCTTTTATTTCGGGAGGATATCGTAGCCCGTATTTGGCCGGCGTTTTATTTTGATTAGGCGTATTATTCCAGGAGGCGATCTGTACGATCAACTTCAACCGCAAGTTCATAGGGTGTCGTAAGTGGAACACTCAGTTCAACATTCTCTTCTATTTCGTTCCTAAAGCCTTCCCAGTTAGTTTTTCTACCAGTTAATCTCGCTGGCTCTAGGTTATTGGCTAGTTTTACACTCAATGTTAATATAGCCGGTGAGTGGTCAGATGATAGATCAAAGCTCTCTTCAACTTTAATGTGGTTGGTAGGTATTCCTTTCACAGATGGATCCATGATGGATGGCGGAGCGGGTGCCGGTATCTATTCAGAAGAGCTGGCTAGACCGTCACGTTAGCCTCGGGAAACACACTTCTGTATACCAGGCTGAGATGATTGCATTGCTGCATTCGTTGGACTACTTGCTTGAGGGTCAGGTGGAGGGAAGAAATATCCTTATAGCACTGGACAATCAGGTGGTCATCAGATGCATGGAACAACCAAACATTATAACATCATTGGCACTGGAGTGTGTACTCAAGCTCAATAAGTGCTCATCTAAAAATAAAGTAACACTGACTTGGGTACGAGGACACATAGGGATCGAAGGCAACGAAAAGGCGGACTCCCTTGCAAAACAGGGGTCAGCTGAAAAGTTGCTGGGACCAGAACCATTCTTTTCATTTGGCAGAGGAATGGTTGAACGACTGATTTACAACTGGATCACGGCAGAACATCTGAGAAGGTGGTCAACCATGGAACAATGTAGACAGTCTAAAATGGCAATTAAATGGCCGACCTGCTCCACTCAAAGAAGGGTTATAAGCATGAGTCGAGGAACACTGAAATGGGTGGTGGCTTTATCTACAGGACATGGTAATTTCGGGTAGGTATCACTTAAGGAAGATGGGCCTTAGAGAGGATAATACCTGCAAACTATGCCAGGAGGAATCCGAGACAGCGGCACATATACTGCGTCAATGTCCGGCATTGGCTGGCAGAAGAATGGAGATATTGGGGCATCACTGTGTGGAACCCAGTCGGTGAAACAGATCTGACATAAACAGATGCTAGCATTAACACTAGGAATCGAACCCAGGGAAGAACTCTGGAGAAATCCATAGAGTGTATCTGGCTAAGATTTATAGTGGCATACAATTTAGTTTTTATTAAGCAACTATTTAAAAAGGAAAACCAATCAAAAAGCAAGAACTAGCGGTAAAACAAGATAAAACAGGAAAAAAAAAACACAGAAATATATGCTTCACGTGTTTAGAAATAAAACAAAAATGAAATATTTTTCAATATTTTGCATACATTTGTACAAATTTGTGTTTGTTAGACTTAAAAACTATTTGCATTGTTGTATTGCAACGAATAATATTAGAAAACATTCACAATTTACTAAAATTAATTAATAATTATTTCAAACGCTCAGGCTGAATAACATCGTATTAAATTCTCTCCGATTACGAAATTTAATACCGTGATTTTAGATGGTTGGGTAACACTTGTCTTCAAAATGACATAAGGGAGGATTTATTTAGCTAATGCCCGAGATAAACATGGCTTTCTCAACACTAATGTAGTATTCGATTGGGCGCTCTAAGAGCACTTTTTTTGCTCTCAGAGCAATTTTTATGCTCGTTTGGTACAGGAAAAAGCAATCTTTTTCAGATTTCAGAGCACTTTTGCGAATCTAAATATTTTCTCAGATTTACCAATACAAGTGCGTTTGAGTTTGACAACTGATGGAGTTTGTATACATTTTTATGGAATTTTTTCTCCAGAAAGGCGTTGCATCGGGTGAATCTATTTTTGTGAATTATTTATGTATAAATATTTAGCAATCAATCGGGACGGATATTTGTAATGTTTTAATACAAAATTTAAGTAGTGAATGGAAATCGCTTAGAAAAGTGTCCATGACTACACATATTCAAATCGCACAAATATCAACACAAAAAAGAGAAAGTGACGTTTATATGTTCGATTAGGCACACGAAATCTGAAATCCGAGGGCAAATCTGAAGAAGCCCGAACGAATACCACATAACATTTAACCCTACAGTTAGCGATAGTCTGGCAACTATATTTGTTTATTGGTAAAGGGATTTTGGAAAGTGTGGAGTCTTTTCGTAAAGTGCCAGACTAAAGTTGATTATTGGTAAGGCTGTATATAATGTTTGACATTACACTTTGTGCTTGGAAATAAAGAGCTCATTTCCACTAAAAAGTAAAAAAAAAAAAAAACTGGCCAAGTGCGAGTGTCACTCGCGCACCGAAGGTTCCGTATTTGGCTAAAGTCCAACCCATCAGATATTATTTCAAATCGATAATATCATTCAATCTTATCCCTGTTCATAAATTCATCGCAATTTAGTTTAATTTGTTTACTTAATATTTTTAAACTCAAAAATTACTCAGTACTCACACATGAATCTCATTGTGTGATTACCGCAGAAAAAAACCCAAATGCAGATTTTGATTCTTTAATTGCTACCTACATGTCCTACACCTACAAAATCCTCACCAATTTCCCACTCAGTATCTGTGTCCCTTAATTCGGTAACTCTCTCTTAGTAATGTGCTGTATTTTCTCTTTCCTTTCCTTCTTAATGCGAGTCTCGAAAATTCGGCGAAATCATTAATCATTACCCCCTTCGGGTAGGGGTTAGAATTTACCCGAGGTAGGCATGCCTGTCGTAAGAGGCGACTAAAATCCAACCTCCGTATACCGAGCGTGTAGTGTATACAAAAAATGCAATGAACAAAACGAAAAGATTAATTACCCCAGGTGGCAGTCCAGCTTTACTGGAAAATCCACCCTCTTCGGAGGTCGGCTCTACGGATTCTGGGGAGAGCCGCTTATTGCAGTCCATTAACCCTTTTATTAAAAGTTCAAGGGTATCTCGATCGCCTCCATCAAGATCGAACAACCCCGGGAAAAGAAGTCCGCCGGGAGCGCCAGCGCGTGAAAAACGGGACTCAGTGAGAGATATAAGCTCTGAGGAAGAAATTAAAACACTCCGAATCAAGCTTAAGGAAATGGATCTACTCTTTCAAACTCTGAAGAAAGAGATAGAACTGTTAAAAGAAGAAAATAATGTTCTAAGGAACACTAATTCTCAGAAAGAACGCGAATGTACTCCACCACGCTTGCCTAGTCAGGAATACCACACTGACGAAGAAGAGCTAGCACGCGAAACGAATCGGGTCCCTAAGAAACGACCTAGTAAGAAAAGGAGAGCCGGTTCTTCGCCTGAAGTCGAGCCTCTAAGAGAACAAACGCGTAAAGTACCGCAAGAAAAACAACTCCGAGGGCAAATTCGTCCACCACCTCCAATAAACGTTGTTGGGGTAACGGATTATAATAAGTTACACAGCCTCCTTAAAGGAACGATAACATCGGAATTTAAGGTAACATCTTTGAGGAATAATGCGTGGAAAATTAACGTCGTTAACCACGAAGACTACCGGGCAGTGTCCCAAAAGCTAAACACCGAGAAGATCCAGTGGTATACTTTTGAAATAAAGTCAGAAAGGCCACATCGTGTTGTAGCGAGGGGACTCCACCCCTCATGCACCAAAGAAGAGGTTATAAACGACCTCCGTTCCAAAGGGTTTAAAATTCTTGATGCCGTAAATATCATCAAGAAAGAGAAGCAAAAAACGGAAGAAGATAAGGACATCCTGGTAAGGCGTGGACTTCCGCTCTTTATGCTTACCTTCGATAGGTCTGATAATATCGAAGATATCTACCGAATTAAAACCATACTTAATATTGTGGTAAAAATCGAGCCCATGCGCAGAAATTTGAAAACAATTCCACAGTGCAAACGTTGCCAAGAATTCAATCATACGCAAATGTATTGCAAAAAAGAGCCGCGATGTGTAAAATGAGCCGGAAGTCATTTCTCCCAAGACTGTGGAGCAAATAAACAATCCTCCGCTACCTGTGCTAATTGTAAGGGAAAGCACCCGGCAAATTATAGAGGCTGTGAAGTAGCTAAGGAGTTGCAAAAACGGAGAGATGCGCTACTCAAAACCCAAAATAAAAAAACAAAGCCGCCTACCAAGATAAAGCGTAGGACCGTCCAGGAGGTAGTAGGCAATATAAAACCTCCGGTTCTAAAGCGTAGCATTGTCAGAGAAAGAGAGACAACAGAAAGGCCCTCGACCTCTGTTGTCATAAGAAACGCTACTGAAAAGTTACCATCGGGAAAGCCATCGAATAGTGGCCCTCGGACATCCAGAGTGCAGACCTACGCCCAGGCCGCGGCATTCGAAGGAGCGAAAAACGTTGAAACCTCGCCGGACCCTGTTTCTCATGTTTTCTCAGTTATTCTCGAGAAACTTGAAGAACAATGCAAAATAAACAAAATTATTCTCGATCGCTTGGTTAAGCTCGAAAATAATTCACGGAAAACGCGTGCTTCAAAAATAACATGAATGAAAAACCAATGTTAAAAATATGCACTTGGAATGCAAACGGGCTTTTACAAAAACTCGGCGAATTGGAAATATTCATACGCGAGAAAGATATTGACATTTGCTTGATTTCTGAAACTCACGTGAAAAAGGGATCGAATTTAAAAATAAAAGGCTATAATGATTTCCACGCTTGTCACCCATCGGGGAACGCCAGAGGTGGATCATCATTGCTTATTAAAGACTGCATTGAACAATACGAAGACCTGAAGATAGAGCTTGAAACTATGCAACTGTGCACGATTCGAGTTAAAAATAGTCAGCGTACTCTTAGAATTTCATCTATCTACTGTCCACCGCGTTCCGCGCTTGAAAAAAGTGATTTCACTAACCTGCTTAAATCGCTCAAACCAAACTTCATTATTGGCGGCGATTTTAATGCGAAGCACACGTTCTGGGGCTCCAGATACATCTCGCGAAAAGGTAGAATGCTCTATGGGGCAGGTATGGAATACAGTTGCGATTTCCTCTCGACGGGCAAACCGACCTACTGGCCAACTGATACCTCAAAACTACCTGACCTGATAGATTTTTTCGTTGTGAAAGGAATACCTACCAACCACATTAAAGTTGAAGAGAGCTTTGATCTATCATCTGACCACTCACCGGTTATATTAACATTGAGTGTAAAACTAGTCAATAACCTAGAGCCAGCGAGATTAACTGGTAGAAAAACTAACTGGGAAGGCTTTAGGAACGAAATAGAAGAGAATGTTGAACTGAGTGTTCCACTTACGACACCCTATGAACTTGAGGTTGAGGTTGATCGCTTCGTCGAGATCGTACAGATCGCCTCCTGGAATAATACGCCTAATCCAAGGAAAACGCCGGCCAAATACGGGCTACGATATCCTCCCGAAATAAAAGAATTGTTCAACGAAAAAAGGAAGGCGCGTAAGAAATGGCAACAGAGTCGCGCTCCGCAACATAAAGCATATTTGAATTATTTGTGCAATTTGTTGAAGACAGTTATTAAGGATTTTAAAAATCGTGCGATAGGTTCTTACCTTGAAAGTTTAACAGCGAAAAAAGATTCCAATTATTCACTTTGGAAAGCTGTAAAAGGCACCAAAAGGCCCAAAATCCCCGCGCCGCCAATTAGAATTAATCAAAATGAATGGGCAAGGGAAGATAAGGAAAAAGCGGACGTTTTTGCCGCTCATCTAGAAGAAACCTTTAAACCGTACGATGGCCAAGCGATCTACGACAATACTAATAGGACGGAATTACAACCTGACGAATCAACACTCACAAGTGCAACGCTAAGGGAACTAAAACGTGAAATCGAATCCCTAAAACCTAAGAAAGCTCCTGGTTATGATTTGATCACCGGAGAAGTTCTCAAAGCTCTTCCAAGGAAAGCATTAATTAAGCTCCTTCATATTATAAATGCTGCGCTCAGACTAAAACACGTGCCGAGTCAATGGAAAGTCGCGGAGGTCATAATGGTTTTAAAACCAGGAAAACCGCCAAATGAAGTAAAATCGTATAGACCGATTTCCCTTCTTCCAGTAATTTCCAAAGTATTCGAGAGAATATTGCTTAGGCGCCTACAACCGGTTATTGAAGACAATAATCTAATCCCTCACCACCAGTTTGGGTTCAGAACCAAGCATTCGACGATTGACCAAGTACATAGAACTACTGACGTAATCGAGAAAGCATTTGAAGAAAAAAAGATTTGCTCAAGCGTATTCCTTGACGTCTCACAAGCCTTTGATAAGGTGTGGCACGACGGCTTGAAATTTAAATTACGACAAGTTCTCCCCGCAAGCCTATATGATATTCTAGAATCATATCTCGATAATAGGCTCTTCCGTGTTAGAAATGGAAACGAATACTCGGAGCTAAAAGAAATTTCGGCCGGGGTACCGCAAGGAAGCGTCCTTGGTCCGCTTCTCTATTTGTTATATACTCGCGATATTCCAAGGGAAGATGGTACTACCCTTGCTACGTTCGCCGACGACACAGCTATCCTAGCTGTAATAATACAATCGAAGAAGCGACTACAAAACTGCAAACCGCAGTGAATAAGATAAATGAATGGACAACGAACTGGCGGATCGCCTTAAATGAAACTAAATCTGTACATGTGAATTTCACGTATAAGAAAACCAATGACTTGCCAATTTTCCTAAATATGGCCCGAATACCCTTTGCAAACGAGGCCAAATACCTGGGAATGACACTCGACGCAAAGTTGAAATGGAGTTCGCAAATATAGAGAAATGTACTGGTTACTCGGAAAACATTCCCAGCTCAGTACTGAGAACAAACTGCTTTTATACAAGCACGTGCTAAAGCCGGTGTGGACCTACGGTATACAACTTTGGGGTTGTACCAAGAAAACAAATGTCAATATTCTACAAACTTTTCAAAATAAGGTTCTTAGAGAAATTGTACAGGCACCATGGTATATTAGAAACGACGATATCCATAGGGATGTCGGAATTCCAACAATCGAAGCTGAAACTAGAAGCTTCGCGAGAAAGCATAGAAACCGACTAATCGGACATATCAACAATACAGTCCGACAAATCTTGGACGAGACCAATTTATTGCGCCGACTACAACGAACGAAACCGTTCGACTTGGTAAGATAAAATTAACCGCATTTAATTTGCGGAACACGCAGGATCTTTCATTGGAAAGTAACCTGTCAAAAGTTGTTATTTCATGATAGAAAAATTGCTTGATAAGTTATATCTTAGTTGCAGTATCTAACAATCTTTAGAAGGGTGGTGTTTTTAGTCAGTAAAAATCTGACACTACTATGAGAACGCGCTTGCTATTCTCATAGTGTCTTTGGAAGATTTTCACCTACCCTCGGATAAAAAAAAAAAAAAAAAAAAATTAATCATAGCACATATCAGGGATGGAAAATGCCATTTTAGATTTGTACTGAAAACTGTTGTAAGATTGTACTGAAATGGAGCCAATTGTATTGAAAACAATTTTGCGTATAAGAAAGTGAATTAAAAATATTTTATTAACAAAACTGTACACACCTAAAAAAAATATATATTTAAAAAAAAGTTCCATGCCTAAGGCCGCTCAAAACTCGGGAACGGGTCGTCCGATTTGAGCTATTTTCTCTTTGATTAGACTGTATGCCAATTATGTATATAAATGTAAAAAGGCAAATTACCATCAGATAAGCTGTCAAATGAACATTTCGTTCACATTAATTTACCTATTATCAAAGCTGTATATAGGACCATAATGACCAAAATTATCAATATAGTCATATTTGCCTTGATGGCCATTTATGGCATTTGTTATTTACGACCCAATGTTGTAGAAGTGTAATGCTGTTAAGAAAACAAAGCAAAAAAGTTGAAGTTGGAAATTTGCTGGTAGTAAAATAATAGACATTATTTTATTTTATTTGTTTATGGTGTTCACTACTCGAAATTGATTGTGGTCAATTTTTTGTAGTGAAAAATGAATAAGGAGGTTTCGCATTGGTTTTGACTTCATTAATTCATTAAAACGAAAAAAAGAGAAAGAAAATGAATATTAATCCCAATTCTACGAACTCATCAAACACCGATGACAACAAAATAAAGTGCATATGGGTAAAGTGACCATACGTCCCGCTTTTAGCGGGACAGTCCCGTTTTTGAGGTCTCTGTCCCGCGGCCATAGCTGTCCCGCTAAACGTCCCGCTTTTCCAACTTTCGTAAAAAATGTCCCGCTTATAGGTACTACTTTTGTAAAAATGTGTGTATGTTTCTACAATTCTTAAAATAAAGCAATTTTATGATTACTATTTATTATCCCTGTGCATATAAATTGGAGCATATAAAACAAGCGTAAGAGCTGTTAAAGGAAGAAAATGAGCTCATGTAGGTGTACTCCATCTTAAATGAATTGTCAGTTTTGTTGCTTGTAGTCTGTCACTTTTGAAACGAAAACAAAACAATTTGCTGTGTAGTGAAGTATATTGGAGGGATATTTGTAGATAGGTAAATAAACTAACTCAAATGTTAGCACAATACCTACTTAATAATATTATCGCATCATTATACATAAATAGAAATAGAATGGCATCCACTTCAGCAGCAGCAAACAAAAAGTGCGAATGCGAATTTTCAATATCTGCAGGAGGACAAAGTGACATAATTCGCCATGTCGGAAGACAAAAACATGAGTCCAAAGTAATGGACTCGGCCGCATCAATACAGTTATGAAGTCTAATTTTTTTTTAAATAAATATGTCATTTGACGTTTATTTTACGTACTATTCTATTGTTTTACTAAAACATAACCTAGTTTCAACTCCCTTCGAAATTTTGGAAATGTGTCCCGCTTTTATTTCAAGTAAATCTGGTCACTTTACATATGGGCATATTAGGACATTATGCTGGCATTCGTGCTTATTGTCCGATTACACTATGTTATTTCGGCATTTTTATCCGTCAAAATCGGCCTGGTCAAATGTGGGCATTCAGGTCATTAGAGCATACATTGTATGAACATATTTTGACAGGAGAACTATCAGAAATTGGCATTTTATGACCACTTGGCATACAATATAATCTTACCTTAAGGAAGATTCAAACAGTGAGAAAATTGGAAAATTTTAAACAGGGATTGGGAAAATTCGTAGAAATTGATTTTCCCTAAGGGGATTTGTTAAAAGTTTTAATATGGGTACAGTGCGATTGTGTTTGTCAAGAGTTTTGTCTGATTTTCATGACTTCGGAGATTTTCTTTACGGAAATCATTTCTTGTGCTAATTTGCAATTGGATTTTCCGTAGTATGCAACAACTATTAGCGGCAACTTCACATTGTTTCAAGAGTGCTAAGATTCTACACTGTCAAAATAAGGGACCTTGCTAAGCAGGGCGGAAACAGTTAGTAGTTTATATATTAATCCCTGAGCTTTTCAGGCTTAACACTCTCATTTTGCACATTCATATTCAAAATATTTTCCTGGGCTTGAAACTCATAACGGGGTGAGTTTCTAATGAAAAGTCGAATCCAGTCAATGTTTTGGGTAAAACTCGTTAATTGATTTGATTTTCCATTTTAGGAAAACCACAAATTGCAAGAGAATTTGAAAGATAGGTACAGATAGATAAATTGTATCGAAATACGGCAAATTGTACTTTTGTACTAGAGCAAACTCTTTTTTATCCAATTCGATACAATTGTATCGACTTTTCCATCACTGGCACATATTACTTATGTATACCACCAGTGAGCAGTGACTCTCATCTGTCTTTGATGGGGTCAATTGTGCACAACTGCGTAGTAGAGATTAGAACATTTACGAGAGCAATGTTTTTACATGGTAAAATTATCTTTTTTGAAAATATCATGTAAACTATAAACTTTTCGGCAAAACAGTATTCAGCACATATATAGCTAAGAATATGATCTACAAAAAAGGAATTTATGTATTTTTTTGTGAATCCAGAAATAAACCGTTTTTTGGGCGAATGAAAATATGTTTTTTCACCAGATTACTAATTACTCGAAAACCAATCGATGTATTGCTTCCATTGGTATTTGTCGTTTAACTAGAGGTTATACCGGATGTTGTGTGTAAATTTTAGACTTCTAAAATGGAGTACCACCATTTAAGATGGTCGACATTCCGCGGTTGAAATTATCAGCAGCAGAGTTGCTGTCGAAAATGATAAAAGGAGTTATGGAGTTGATGGAATGGCAGACTGCGGAGTATGTGCTATGGATTGATTCCAGTCCAGCATATTATTGGATAAAAACGGAGACAAGGGACTTAGAAAATATGTTGCAAATAGAGTTGGAGGGAGATTCAGGAGATCGGAGATCGATTATTAGATGAAACATCCGGCAATCATTGCAAATGGATCAAGGTTAGCGGAATTTTTAATGGATTATGCTCACAAGGAGACGGAACATGGAGGCATCCATGCTATGATGCAATTTATTAGGTAAAGTTACTGGATATCAGAACTTAGGAGTGGATTACGGAGTCACATTCATAAATGTGTTGTGTGTGTGCGTTTAAATGCACGAATGGAGGGACAGCTTATGCCGGAATTACCATCAGCGAGAGTCCAGTTTGGGAAACCATTCTTAGCCACGGGAGTGGATCAATCTGGACCTTTTGAATTGAAAGTGGTCAGTGGAGTAGTAAGGAGAAATAGGAGAAAATGTTGGGTTGCAATATTGGTCTGTGTTAGGAGGAGGGCAGTACCTATATATTGAAATCGTAGGAAATTTATCGTCAAGGAGAATTGAACAACTTCCGTTGGAGCATCCAATTTAAATAAAGCTTTGAAAGTATTTTTAGATTAAGGAGTATTGGAGAATCTTTATCAAAAAGGTACTGACTGGCACTTTATGATACCAGCAGCACCACATCAAGGAGGGACTTATGTGCGCTGTCAAATCGATGCAATTTCATTTGAATCGCATGGTGCGGCAAAGGAAATTGCCTTACGAGGAGTTTGTAACTTTGAGTGATGATCCAATGGATATTCAGGAGCTAACGCCGGGATATTTTCTGGTGGGTGAACCATTAATTTTACATCTTCAGTTTAGATTATAAGAAAGACCGTAGAAGGAGAGAGCTAAACTATTCAAGGAGAGACAGCAGATGGCCAACCATTTGTGACAGTCATAATATTTGACTTCTCTGCAGGAGCGGACAGAATGGAGAAAGGAGAAGGAGAGCCTGAAAGTCGGACAGTCCACAGTTTGCATTTTGGTCAAAATTGTTATCGCCGTTTTCCGGTAAACTGAAAAAAACTAAATTTAAAAAAATTCGTTTTTCAAAAATCCATTGTACGATAATATAGAGAAAAACTGATTTTGCTATTAAGTTATATTATTATTATTATTATTATTATTATTATTATTATCTATTAGCAAATAATTATGAAATATACAGGTTAATCCTAAAAGGTAACAGTAACATATTAAGTTACAAATGATCAAATTACCTTAGAAATTAATTTTTGTTAGTGGGTTTCGGACAGACGGAGAGACATCCGAGCGAAACTAATAAGGTTCCGTTTTTTTCCCTTTGGGTATGGAACCTTAAAAACGAAACCTGTAAAAATATTATTATTTATTTTGAAAAAAAAAACCTACAACCATACAGTGTATGCTATGCCCGCCTTTTAGGACTACACAAAAATGATTGTATTTACAGGTATAATGGTATGTAAACACATTGGGCCTTACCAATAATCATTTTTAACCTTCACACTTAATATTTCCTAGGTCACAATATGCAATTTTGTATGGAAATTTTCGCCATTGTGAGCTCGAAAAATTTAGCCTGGACACTAAAAATGATTATTAGTACCGCGGATTACCTATAATGTTCATAATATTACCTCCAGGTATTTTGTACTCTGGGAAGAAAAATTCTTTGGTTGATTCCAAAGGTAAAATTTTTATCGTAGTTGGGCCTAGTTGCAATCGCATTTTTCTAATGACTCGGGCTGTTATTTCAGCTACAGTACTTTGACCCATTGGTGCAGCCCAGTCAGCTGGCTACTTCCTTTTGGTAGCCGCCGCCTCCGAGAAGGTTTAACGTAATTTATCTGAAAATGATACATAAATAGGTGTCACACGAAAACGATCGCAAAAAACGGTAGTCACAGTGATAATCACCTTACGTAGAGCAAAAAATGTGATTGCGACTATCAACTATCGCAAATCGCCTTACAGAATTCCACTCCTGTCTTACAATCAGTTTTTTTTTTAATTCTTTTTTTAGAATCAATTCACACAAATACATTATGAAGTTGGTAAATCTGGTACCTACATTCTTTAATCAAAGTCGCCATTCAAAATTTTAATTTACAACTGTGCGTCGTTCTTATTTTCCAATAACCTACTTGACTTACTCACCAAATCAAAACCTTGGATTATAGAGATAAAAAAAGATAGAATTGCCTATCAATCGACCAACATTCTGATAACAATTTCTTGAATCACCTTGTAGGTTAGTTGCAGTTCCTTTGTAAGATATGCAATTTGTATCTTTTTTACCAAAAAGGCATGATTTTTCGAAAAAGCCATAATTTTTTAAGGGTTCAGACATGAAAACTTAGATCGGGCTTTGCATCACTGGCATTGACTCCAATCTAAATATTTCTCAACTTAAAGTCAAATTTAATGCTTTATTTCTTCTAATTTGGACTAAAAGTTAATTTGTTGCCAAAAGTCGCGTCTAAAATGTTTTATTGCTAAGGGCCAATAGAAATAACTGAAGTATATCAATATCGATGTGTGTCAATCAAACCGCAATGATTGACGTGCCACCTATCGGGTCCAAAAGTATCCTATCCTTCAAACTGGAACCAACCATACGCAACAACAAATTTACATGGAAATCGCCTGAGTGGCTTTGGAGATCGAAAACTTATTGAGTCTAACTAAAAGAATATTATCTTTTAAGTCTTGCTAAACCTTAAATACGTCAATGCGAACAAAACCAAAAAGTTTCATGAAAATTGGCCCATCAGTTATTGAGATATAAAGTCATCGAGTTTCTCACCGCAGGAATTATATTTATAAATTATTGTTATTGTATTTATTTTATGATTTTTTATAAACCATCTCTGATTCAAGACGAACAAAACAAAACCAAAATCATTGAAATCTAACTAACATATCTATTTCCTTCTACATATAAATACACAGGAATCTCAATTTTGACTTCGGTGAAAGGGTTGTAGGGTCAACAAAGCAAGGCAGGCATGCTTGTTTAAGCCTGTGCTTAGCTCGTCGGTGTGGAGTGGGATCTTCTGTTTGGCTTGCGGACTACCGTACATGCCTGAATTTTGATGCGAAAATTTTAAAATTTGTTGGCATTAAAGGGATAGAAAGAAAATTGGGAATGAATTAATTCTAAACTAAATATTTGTAACTTTAATAGCCAACAAGAAAACTAACCACACCTTTCAACTTGGTTGGTAAGCCTTCTCCCTTCTCTCTCCACACCAGTACCGAAGGTGTTATGGTATCTTTGAGCTGCCCTCCCCATAATCATACTCACGATGGCCCACTATCGCTATTTCCCGAATTTTGAACAGTTGGGTGTCCCGCTTTTCTGGGATTATACCGGAACGAAAACCAACGTAATGAAAATGATTCTTTTATCCCAACTACCGCGGTTCTATGAAATATTCCACTAATATATATATATAACTCTACTTATCTGCTTCCTTTGTCCCCAAAGACCTGTCCTGTAGGTAAATTGAATCTGTCCTGCCGCTTGTATTTCTCCTTCCTCGCCTGCTCCTCTCCTTTCCTTCACTTTTTTTTTGGATACTTTTCTAAATTAAACTTAGCTATTCCACTAATAGCCTCTTATTTTTCTTAATCAATTTAATCAATTTAATTTTATGATCTCAAAACTTTTTGCCAAAATCCGTACGGATGTTCTTCGAGCTAGATCTGGTCGATTTCGCAGCTTATCAAAAAGTGATTTTTCGTTTTTTTTTGTTCTCCCCCATACCCCACTTGCATTATTGCATTCAGCAAAACGGGACTATATTATTGTCCGCGACTGCAACACTCCGTTTTCTTTGGCGGAGGTTCGTGCGGTCTCCCGTTCTTGCTTTCAATCATACTGTTTGCGCTCTTTGGTGAATTCGCCCGAGTATTAGGGATATTCCCCAATCTCCGACTCGTCACTGAACGCACTCACTTATTAAATTTATGCTTAACCATCTGCAGATAAGCACTTTGCTTCGCAGATAATACATGTAAATGAAAACTTATTTTGTAATAAAATCCATTGAATTGAAAAAAAAAACTCACACACACTCTTCACGCATTACATTCAGAGCATAAATTGTTTTTTTTTTGACGTTGTTACTCATTTGAGCAATGTAAGAATATTCAAGACCTTATACTGTAATAGATCTGGGTTTGGGAATATAGAGGGCGTTGGGAGCGGATTGAAGAAGGAAGTCAGGATGTGGACGGGACTTCAGGAAGGAAACGGAAATGAGAAGGGATGGAGTGTCATGTGCGAGGAGCATGGCATGCTTGCGTAGCACGGCTCTGCTCGCCGGATGGGGTGGTTCTTGTCCTACACGCACAACTCGATCTACCACAAAACATTGAACATGCCAAAAAAAAAAGTTTACTTTTTTTGAAAGCAGACGGACGTCCACCATACTGAGAGGGCTGCTGATGTCGTTGCAGCTAGGGCCAATTCCCACCCTTCCTGGAAGTTTACGGCCGATTTTCAAACTTCCCCAATTTGTCCAGTTGCCGCTGACTAGACCATGTTCGCCGAAAGAACCGTAGCAGACCTTACCGCACCCCTGAAATCTTGTTTTAACAAGCCATTGTGCTCAATCGAGCGGAATCAAAAAAAAAGGCAAAATGACGCAATTTTCCTCCAAAAATGGCGTGATGCACATCAAATTTATTCAACACTTTATATTGGGTTGCATATTAAATTTATGTGTATACTTATAAACTAATGCTAAAAATATTAACTTTAATATTGAAAAGCAATTATCGCTTTAAGTTTATAAATATTATATAGTAAATAGTAAAAAAAAAACAAATTTGAAAAAAAAAAAAAAAATAGCATTAAATATAGATGGCGGTAACTCTCCCCATCACAAGAAAAATGTTGGCAACTGTTTATTTAAATAGTAGGTATGTAAATATATATATATATATATATATATATATATATATATATATATATATTTTTTTTTTTTTTAGTGTACCCTTTCTTTCAGCTACTCTAACGCGATCCTACCTAAAAAGAGCTCTGTTTAGGGGGCTACTTTCATTAAAGGTGTTCGGACAAGCAATCAAAAGAACGGAGGGGGAAACTTATAACAAACCACAAACCAATAAAAGAAAACAAAAAAGGACCCAATAAATAATATATATAACTTAACAACATACAAAGAATTACAAAAAAAAAATATCACGCCAAAAAAAAAACTTAAATGAATAAATTAACAAATATAAGCAAAATAAATTTCTTGCACTGCTCGGGTGAAATTTTGTTTCCCCGACTGTTTTCCTAATATATATATAAATATACCAACTTATGTATAGTACTGGGTTGTTCAATTACGCTAAGCCTAGTTCTTTTAGATCTCTCGTGTATATGTATAAGTATTTATAATTATGTCTATGTATTTACGGATATTATGTTTTATACTCTAAATTAGGGTGGATTGTAATTTTTTTTTATGTGTCGAGTATATGCTTCAACAAAAAAATTTACTTGTTGCGGTACATGTTTCTGTGCACCCACTGTATCGACAGGACGTATATCAATATAATCTAAACTGACAATACTACTGTAGGTAATTTTTTGCAGGCTGAGGGGTCATTCACTCCAGGTCACCTCTGTTTCACCTCTGGCGATGACAATGTCGTTGGCTATATATTATTTGTGTGACGTCACTATGTCTGGATTTAAAACGGTTGGCGACCACGATGTAACTATGACCGCCAATTCGCCAAGACTGTAGCCTTTTCCTTAATTTGAATGGTGAACCCAAAAGCCTAAAACCATTTATTCTTTTTCACCCTTTTCAAATAACAAAAAAAAACTCTCACTCACCGGTCACTATAGGGATTCCTGGTACATATAGGTACTTCTATTTTTTTGGTTGCTGTTGGATTTTGCTTACACTGCCTTATTCTTCGTTTTCTTCACTTTTTTTTATTTTTTTATTTTAAATCAAAAAGGGTCCCTTTTTAATCACTGCACTGTTCAACACTTTAAATTTATAGCATATGCACCGCTCGCACAAGTCGCGATCTTAACTCGACAACTGTCTGTAATCCATTGTCTCAGCAGTTACTGGGCAGTTCTTTGTTCAGGGGTCTTAATCGCACCCTACCCTTTGGTTATCATTCTTAATCATCCGATCCTATATTAATTGATTTTTTTCTATTGAAATTGTTGTTATTTATTTCCTGTCCTCCTTCTAGTTTTATTATTCCCCGAAGAGAACCTACGGAGAATCATAATTCGGATCTCTCACAACGACCATCTCAAACCGTAATGCTATAAAATTTCTCGTCGCACAGAATGTGCGTAGCATAGTTTTAGGGACCCATCTAAAGCACTCGGTAAGTTCGAATTCGAATTCGAAGAAGAAGAAGAAGAAGTGTCAAGGTGACATAAACAACAAAACAACAAAAATACGTATGAGACACAAGCAGGCGGTGTGACTGGATGGACATGACACTTGAAAGGTAAGTTATTATTATTTAAATTTCCCAGATTACTGAATAAATCAGTCCCTCCTCTATCCAGGTAGCCGCAACAAAGCTCCGAATCTGTGGGTCACCAGTGTTCCATCAGAGGCGGAGAAAACGGCTGCATGGAATCTTGGTCCAACGTGGTGAGCCGGGCATTTAGTGTCACCATCAAACAACTATTTCGATACCGTGTCTATAAAACAATCCCTTGCTGGAGACAATAAATAAGCATGCCGAACATTTGCCGTGTTTATATTAAATGTATAGCGTTTATATTATACACGTACCGGGCAGACACATTATCGTCAGGCATGGATGATTTAGGATAAGTGGGTGATTTTCTAACCTTGGCTATTTCGGTGTAAATACACCCGAGGCATCTCGCTGCTTTCTACTTTGTATACCACTATAAGCACCGATGATTAATCTCTATTATTATTGCAGGTGGTTACTTCATGAAACATCTTCATCGTGGGATAGGAGGATTGTCCGATCAACGGAACCCAGGCGATGCAAGGCCAGTGTGAACTATGGGGTCTTCACTAACAACCTTTAGCATGGGATGAGGTAACTGCTAGAGTTAGTCGCACAGGTATGTGTATTTCAAGTTACCTTCAAGTATGGTATAGATACGTACTTGGATATATGTAAATTAAATCTGAACATAGAGTAATTTATAACCTTTAATATATACCAAAAACATAAACTTAGACAATGAAATAATTGAGTTAGTTAGAACGAATACATAATAAATAAATAAATACCTAGAAAATACATAACATATATCCATATTAATTACTTTGATATGGAACAAAACCAACAAAGTCTTAGACATACTGATATGGACATCGGTCAATACCCAATTTGATAAATGTGTATAATATATAAACAGATAAATAACTAAATAGATAATTAGACAGGTAAATAAATAAATAACTACATACATAAATAAATAAATAGGTAAATACTTGAAAATATATAACTAAATAGACGTAAATAAGTAGATAAATTACTAGATCGATAAATAAATAAATAAATACATCACTGATAATAAATAACATATACTTATGTCTAAATAAATAAATGAAATCGATAAATAACTATAATAACTAAATAAATAACATAAATTGGCTGTCTTGATAATACATATATTAGGTTTGAACATAATATACATAGATTAAGTGGACTACGATAAATAAGTTAACACGAAAGTATACTATGCTAACAAATAACCCGAAGGTAATAAACACAACGCCTGAAACTAAAATGTATCGTGATTTCATTGCACCAGTTCCTGTAAAGCTACTGTTTTATATCTTTGGCGTGGAATACACCGACCGTTTTGCCTTTCATGTTCTCAATCTCGTACATGTTGCTTCCTATCGCATTAACGATTCGGCACTTGACGTATTTTTGGCATAGCTTGGACGTCAGGTATTTAGAGCTGTCGCTAAGGACAAAATTTTTCCGGTATACTTCTTGCCCCGGTAGGAATCGTATTTTTCGGGTCCGTATGTTGTACGTTTTTGCAGATTTGTCATTTGCTTTGTATATGTTTTCACGAATTTTCACGCGTATGCATTGCAGTCGTCCTTGCCTGGGGAGGGTTAAAAATTCGCCGTCTTCCACCGCTTTTAACTTACGGGCTACCTCGTAGCAACTGGCATGTGTTATCATATTCGTGCCGAAGAGCGCGAAGTAAGGTGACACACCAGTAGACGAATGGATGGAGCTTCTCAACGCTCCAGCGATGTCGCTGAGATGAATATCCCAGTCGCGTTGATCATCTCTTAGGTATGAAGGCAAGAAGTGTCCTATTCACCCTCTCTGAGGCGTTCGACTGTGGTGCATAGTATGCGGTCCTCATATGGCGAATGCCATACCTTTTTAACAGGCTTTGAAATTTTCCCGCCAAGAATTGCTTTCCGTTATCGGAATGAATTACCTGTGCGACACCGAACATATTAAATATATCCTCATAGAGGAATTTGACGACGCTTCTAGTGTTGGCACTACGTAACGGCTTGAGGAACACAAATTTGGACATATGGTCGAGTACAACAAAGACATAGGAATTACCAGACTTAGATCTGGGGTACGGACCTAAAAAGTCTACATACAGTTTTTGAAACGGACGGTCGGAACAGTAGCTACTACATATAGGTGGACGAGATATCTGATTGGAAGACATACACTGTTTGCATATTGCACATTGGGATATATATTGCCTGATTTGAACAGTCATGTTCGGCCAGTAAAAGTACTGACGAATTCTTTGCAGCGTTTGAGGGGGGTTGTATGCTTGGGCAATTATATCGTCTGTTAGGCCAGATGGTGGTTGGGTGTGCATGAATCGGGTAGACGCTGATTGGCATCAACCTGGCGGTGCCCAGCTGTTGTAACTTTTCATACATATCAACTGTGCTTATTTTACCTCCCAGTGGTAGCCACCGGGTACTGGTCTGCCCATCCGGGCGTGACTTGCTGAACTTATAAGCGCGAGTGTTGAACACGAAGAAAATAGCAACACTATAATGCTCTGTCGGAAAGACTGACTGAACGAGTCTCAGAAGTCTTACATAAGCTCCTCAGAAAGAGGACGTACGGCGGATGAATTCAATAGACTGAATCAACGGTGTCGTCAACAGTCAGGATGACAGATACCTTACTTGAGCTACTCCGACATAAAAGTTCCGGAAAGACAACAAGCCTCGGATACGGATGATTTTACTGTTGACGAACCAGGCAAACGAACAAAGGACAACGAATTTCGGATCTGCACGTGGAATGTTAGGTCCCTTAACAGACCGCGTGCAGCCGAACAATTAGCGGAGGCCCTGAACTGCTATAAAGCAGACCTAACCGCCATCCAAGAAGTGCGATGGGATGGACCGGGCAAGAAGAAGATGAAAAACTGCGATATCTATTATGGCGACTGCTATCGGCAACAAAAACAGCGCTTATTTGGATGCGGATTCGTCGTTGGCGGCAGACTTAGGCAAGAAGTCTTAAGTTTCAGCTGTGTAAACGAGCGCATCGCGACAATCCGCATCAAGGCTAAATTCGCCAACATTAGCCTTATATGCGCCCATGCCCCCACGGAGGAGAAAGACGACGACACCAAAGATGGGTTCTACGAGCTCTTAGACAAGACATACGAGCAGTGCCCTAACTATGACATTAAAATTGTCCTAGGTGATTTTAATGCAAAGATAGGAAGAGAGTGCATCTTTGGTAGTACCGTCGGAAGGTACAGCCTACACGACACCACCTCCGATAACGGATTTAGGCTGATCGACTTCGCGGCGGGGCGAAATGGTGTCATAGCAAGTACGCGATTCCCGCATCTCGATATTCATAAGGGCACATGGAGATCTCCTGATCAATCAACCGTCAACCAGATTGACCACATTGCGATCGACGCAAGGCACTCTTCCAGTATTATGGATGTCCGAACGTTCCGAGGGGCCAACATTGACTCGGACCACTACCTTGTTGTAGCCAAGGTACGCCTTCGGATATCCCGAACACCGCCAAGACAAGTAAATACTGTGAGGAAGTTTGACGTCGGACGTCTTAAATCGCAAGAGGTCGCCAGATCCTTCTCCGATCGAGTCTCTCTCAATCTCTCAAGAGGTTCTACGCAGCCAGCATCAAGCATTGAAGACCAGTGGCAACATTGCCAAAAAGCCATCAGAGACGCCGCCTCTGATGTGCTTGGTTTCACTCGACCACCACAACGAAACCCCTGGTTCGACGACGAGTGCCGGCAAGCACATGCAGCGAAACAAGAGGCATACAAGGCGGCGCTGCAAAGAAGGACCAGAGCTGCTCGTGAGCTCTACGCGCAGAAAAGAAGAGACGAACACCGGCTTCTCAGGAGAAGAAAGAAAGAGCACGAGAAGCGCGCGATCGAGGAAATAGAGAGATGCTATAGCAGGAATGAGGTTCGGAAGTTTTACCAGAGGGTAAAAAGAACCTGCCAAGGCTACAGAGCCCGAACCGAAGCCTGCAAGGACGAACAAGGGAACATCATAACAGAATCGCAGTCGATGCTGAGGATATGGAAGAACTACTTCTGCAGACTGTTTAATGGCGATGACGAACCAAATACCGCTGTCAGGCAGAATGAACCACTCAACCTGGACGATGAAGACCAACAATTTCGTCCATCCGACCTGGACAAAGTGAAGATAGCCATATCTAAGCTTAAGTCCAACAAAGCCGCTGGAGCAGATGTCCTAACGGCCGAGCTATTCAAAGCGGCAGGCGATGACTTGGTTAGGAGCATGCACCAACTCATCTGTAAAATATGGTCGGAGGAAAGTATGCCCGATGAGTGGAACCTCAGCATTGTTTGCCCGATCCTCAAGAAAGGAGACCCTCTGAATTGCGCCAACTACAGAGGTATTAGTCTTCTTAATATCGCCTACAAGATCTTATCTGCCGTGTTGTGTGAACGCCTGAAACCTTTCGTCAACAACCTGATTGGTCCTTATCAGTGTGGCTTCAGGCCAGGAATGTCTACCGTCGACCAAATATTCACACTGCGGCAGATCTTGGAGAAAACCCAGGAAGTCCAAATCGATACCCACCACCTTTTCATCGATTTTAAGGCCGCCTATGACAGCATTTATAGAGACGAGCTATGCAGAGCAATATCTAGTTTTGGCATCCCTGCCAAACTCGTCCGTTTGTGCAGGATGACAATGGAGAATGCACGCTGCTCCATCAAGGTTGGTAAAGAACTCACCGAAACCTTCGATGTCAAAAAAGGATTAAGACAAGGCGATGCGCCGTCATGTGACTTCTTCAACATCATTCTTGAAAGAATAGTGCTAAACTCAAACGCTAACACCAGAGGCACTATCTTCCAAAAGTCCGTCTACCTACTCGCCTATGCCGACGACGTCGACATAATCGGCAGAACGCAGCGTGATGTCACCGGCGCGTTCGTGAGTATTGAGACGGAAGCGGCGAAAATGGGTTTGGCGGTCAATGAGGGCAAGACAAAGTATATGCTGTCATCAAGAAAGGATACCCAACACCGACGTCTTGGTCAGAATATCTCAATAGACAGATATAACTTTGAGGTGGTAAAGGACTTTGTCTACCTAGGCTCCGCTATGAACTCAGACAATGACACCAGCGCTGAGATTAAACGAAGAATAACTCTTGCCAATCGCTGTTTCTTTGGGCTAAGAAAGCAATTGAGTAGCAAAGCCCTCTCTCGAACAACTAAAGTGACCCTCTATAAGACCTGCTTTATGGTGCAGAGGCATGGACTCTATCAAAAGCGGATGAGGTTACTCTTGGTTGCTTCGAGAGAAAAATTCTTCGAGTAATTTTCGGTCCCGTCTGCATTGACGGTGAATGGAGGAGGAGATACAACGACGAACTGTACGGGCTGTACAGCGACATCGACCTAGCCAGAAGAGTGAAGGTCCAACGACTGCGGTGGCTGGGTCATGTAGAGCGAGTGGACGTGAATGCTCCAGCCCGGAAGATCTTCCAATCCACACCCGAGGGACGGCGCAGTAGAGGAAGACCGCGACTCAGGTGGCGCACGCAAGTGGAAAGGGACCTTAACCAACTTAGCGTGCGAAACTGGAGACAGCTGGCCAAAGATCGTGCTGGCTGGAGACGCTTGTTGGTTGAGGCCCATGTCCACCCCGGACTGTAGCGCCACCTTAAGTAAGTAAGTAAGTAAGTTAGGCCAGATGGAATCCACAGACGCCATGTGTGTTCTAACATGGCCTCGTTTCCTGCCGTTGGAAAGGCACGTTTATAGACAAATTCGTCTTCTATTTTTAAATCAGGTAGCCTTTCTTGCTTTTATTGGATGGTGGCTATCAGGTTTTTATATTCCTCAGATTGAAATTCTTCTGAGTTTAGGTCAACCAATGGCGCAATATCTTCCATTTCCAGGCTGTCTATGTAAACCCGAGAAAGAGTATCTGGAACTACATTTAGCGACCCTTTGCGGTGTTCTATGTCGAAGGTAAAGGCTTGGAGTTTTAGACTCCACCTCGCTAATCGCTCGTTGAGGTCCTTAAGGCCCATCAACCATCGAAGGCTAGAGTGATCGGTGATGACAGTGAAGTCCATACCTTCGACATAGGGTCTAAATTTCTGCACCGCCATGACGGCAGCCAAACACTCCTTCTCGGTGACACTGTAGTTCCTGTGGCATGCGTTTAGCTTCTGCGAAAAGTAAGAGATTGGGCTTTCTTCATTTGAGTAATTTTTTTTAAAGAGAACGGCTCCAATACCGGACTCTGATGCATCGCACTGAATATAAAAACACTTTGCAAAGTTAGGATGCGTTAGCACCGGGGCTGTTGTCAAAGCCTTTTTCAGACCCTCAAATACCAAAAGCGCCTCATCCGTCATTTTAAATTTCTCTCTCTTCTTTAGAGTGTCCGTAATGGGGGCAGTAAGGCCGGAGAAGTCTCGTATAAACCTCCTATACCACCCCGCCAGACCAAGCAGCCTGCGCACTTGCTTCGGAGTTTTTGGTGTCGGAAACTCAACGATAGCAGCTATTTTTGACGGATCCGTCCACCGCATCCCACCACCGACGATGAACCCCAAGTATTTTAATTCCTTAAAACAGAACTTGGATTTGTCCACGTTCATGGTGAGGTTTGCTTTGCGGAGGCACAGGGCCACTTCGTCGAGCAGGGCAATATGAGTTTTGAAGTCCGGAGCTACGACGAGCAAGTCATCTAGGTAAACAAATACGCGGTCCTTTAGGCGTGCGGGGATGACCTTGTCCATTAATCGGCACATTCTCTTCGCCGCATTACAAAGCCCGAAGGGCATTACAGTGAATTGGTACAAGGGTCTCCCCGGCACAGTAAATGCGGTTTTCTCCCTATTTTGTTTCTCCAGCGGTATCTGCCAAAAGGCATCTTTGTGATCGATACTGCTGATGTAGCATGTATCCTGTAACCGGCTGAGCAGCCCGTCGATGTGGGGGAGAGGGTATGCATCCTTTTTTGTCAAAGCGTTGACTTTTCGAGAATCCAGGCAAAGACGATTTTTGCCTGGCTTTCGGATAAATACCACTGGTGAACACCAGGGACCCTCCTCCACAACTCCGAGACTTATCATCCGGTCAACTTCCTCATACAAAATGGCTTGTATCGCTGGAGAAACAGGGTAGTGACGTTGCTTCACCGGTGCCGCATCCGCCGTATCGATAACATGCTCCTCCAGCCCCGTTTTCCCGAGCTTATGCTGAGTACAACAAAGAAATTTCCGCCTCAATGCCTCCAATTCAGTCTTCCAGAAATCAATTCCCAAGTACAACTCTTGATCCAATGTGGGTACCAAGTAGAATATTACGTATTCTTTTTTGTTTTGATAGACAACTGGGGCTTTAACTTTACCTACTATTGCTTGGTTATTACCATCTGCCGTTTTTACACCAGACGCAAATGACTGAATCGGTAAACCCACGGATTCAACGAACGTAAAACAATTTTTTCCCAAAATACTAATGCTGGCCCCGTGTTGCAAAATTATCCCTTTTTACCAATTAAAAATACGCGATTGCAGATTCGGCTGCGTACCCGGCGGTCAAAAGTCGAGAATGACGGATGGGCGAAAAATCTTATGGCGAAGGGCGAACGAAAAGGAAAATCGTGTGCAACAAAGCAGCGCGTTGGTCGCTGCCACTCTCGGCCACTCAGCTGGAAACGATACAATAGGGTGGGCGCCAAACAATCTTTGAAAGGAATTGTCAAACCTTTTGAGGAAAATGCCGACGATGATTGCTGTAGGGTAAAAGATAAAACAAAGACAAAGTGGGTATTTTGCGTTATAAAAGCTCGATATGAGCACGGCTATTTATTGACGATGTAAATTATTAAAGAATTGATAGCGACGCGACCAGACGGTCGTTATAAAAGAAAATTGTCGGATGCGACAAATTGAATTTTTGTTTCGATGACGGTTTTCTAGCCGTTGGAATTGGCCCGTTATCGCGTTGTCCGAACGGTTAAAATAACAACGGAAAGGGGTCGCGCGTCCCGCTCTTTTCCGGGATTTTGACGTAACGGAAGCCAACGGAACTACTTTTATTTTAACAAATACCTAACTAACGATCACTTTATAGAACTCTACTTATCTTTTTTCTTCCTTTTTTTTCTGTCTGGTTTCTCTTCCTTCTTCTTCTCTACCCTGCCGTCCTGGCGTTTTATCTTTTCTCAACCGGTCCTGCCACTACTCCTCCTTTCTCCTGATCTCCTTCCTTTTCCTTTGTATTCTATTACAGTCTTGGGTCCGTACACTTCGGACTACAACTTTTAATTTAAAAATTTCTGGCAGATAATGTGCCAATTCCTTACAAAGTACATAGTGGATATGTTAAGTTCGATGTTTATGTTTGTTTTTAATTTATGTTGTGTTTGTTTGTTTGTTTGATTTTAAAAGGTCGCATTCCTAGCGAGCGGAGATCTCGGTATTTGCACTCTCGTATTACTATTATCGTTGGAGTGTCTGTTTAAGGGATCTTCCTCCCCCCACTCTTCATCGGTGCGTTTGCGTATTGTTCCTCGGGGCAAATCTTCCCTCACACATCGTTGCGAGGTTCCCGACCGTCCGTCTGGGCTCGACCTGCTTTGTCGCTTTCTCCGGACGCCTGACCAGCGAGAGTGCTGAATTGAAACCAATTCAGGAACACCCCTTTGGCCCCTTGTCCATCGTAAGTGACGGGAATGACCGAATGGGTAAAAAAAAGAGGAATATGGACTGGAGAGGAGGGATGGAAGTGGGATTAGGTCTTGTGGCGTTTTATAACGCGACAACTCCACCCTTACCTCCCTGAAGAGGCGAAATTGGCTTTTCGAAAGAAAAGTCGGAGTAATCGTGAAGAAACAAACGACACATAAGCAATTCAAGACATTACAAACATCTAGTAATCTCGCTCAAGGCGGTTGGTAATGATAATGAACATCACAGAGCGTGATGCTCTCAGTTCCTCTTAGCGCAAACCTCCTGGTTCGTTGCGCGACTTAGTTAATCTGGTGCTTCGGGGTCCTCGTTATATGGCTTTAGATCTTTGACGTTCCACGTCCCGCGTTCCTTGCCATCGCTGTCTAAAAGTGTATATGTGTAAGGGAAAACTCGTTTCCCTATTCGAAATGGGCCAACATATTTTGGGGCCAGTTTAGCGGTATAATAATTTGCCGCGTCGGAGAGAATGAAGTTTCTCCGCCACACGAGTTCGTTAGCGAAGTATTGTACATCCCGCCTTCGGAGATTGTAGGATTGCGAAGCCTTCTTGGTTGCCATGGCTAATTTCTTTCCTATCTCATCCCTAAGCTTCCTAAACTGTTCCCTGGTATCACCTTTATTAGCACTCCTATCACACGAGATGGTGGTTAAGGACGTATTGCCGAAAGTCACCATCTCTCGACCAAAATTGGCATAATAGGGTGATACCCCCAAAACCTCATGTTCGGCTGTCCGAATACTGCACGCGACCTTCGCCAATTGCGAATCCCAATTCCGATGATTGTCGGACACATACGCTCTAAGTGTCGTCTTCAAGATCTGATTTATCCGTTCAGCCGGATTTGCTTGCGGATGATAATGCGCGGTATATTTTATCGTCGACCCGTAACCTTCACACAAGGACTTCTGTTCCCTACTCCTGAATAGCAAAAAGACATTATCTTCCAGTTCCTTACAGACCGATTTGGCTGTCGCTGATCTCAAGGGAAATAAAAGTGGAAATTTCGTGAAATAGTCAACAACAGTCAGAATGTGAATATAACCCCTACTCGATTTAGGAAGTGGACCTACCAAATCTACACATACCATCTCCCACGGATTGGTTACCCCTTTCCTCTCCGTCATCAACCCAGCTGGCCTTTCGTTCACCGGCTTCACGCTTTGACACACTTTGCAATTCCTAACATACTTGGTAATGTCTGACCTCATCTTAGGCCAGTAATATCTAGTCCCTACTCTTGAAAAAGTTTTCCTTACCCCCATGTGCCCTGCTAATGGGTTATCATGGCATTCCCTCAAAACCCTAATCCTATCTGCTTTAGCGATTACCTCCTTCCATTCTAAATTACCATCGTGCACTACTACATGTTTTGCCCTAACATATTTAAATAAAATCCATGGATCCGAGCTCTGCTCTACTATTCCTGCTACACCGGCAACATTCCTAGAGAGCATGTCCGGCACCACGTGGTCTTTTCCCTTTCGGTGTACGATTTCGAAATCAAATTGTTGTAACCTAACCGCCCAACGCGCTAACCTACCACAAGGATCTTTGAGATTGCTTAACCATAACAGGGAATAGTGATCCGTTACGACCGTAAATCGAACACCTTCAATATATGGTCGCAACTTCTCCACCGCCCGCAGCACAGCCAAGCACTCCTTTTCTGTGGTTGAATAGTTACGCTCGTTCCTATTCAACGCCCTACTTAGGTAACAAATCACCTTTTCTCCCTCCTCGAATGTCTGTGTGAGTACTGCTCCGACTCCATAATCTGATGCGTCTGTTTGCACCACAAACGGACGCTCAAAATCCGGACAAGTCAATATCGGGGCAGTTACCAAGCACTCTTTTGCTTTCCTGAAACTCCCCTCGCACTCATCTGACCAGACGAACCTATTACTCTTCTTCAGTAAATCTGTCAACGGTTTTACCAAACTTGCGAAATTTGGTACAAATCTTCTGTACCAGGAAACCGTTCCTACAAAACTCCTAACCTCTTTAACATTTCTGGGTGCCGGAATTCGTATCATGCTATCAACCTTTTCTGGATCTACGTGCAACCCATTCCTATCGACTACATAACCTAAAAATTTTAAAGACGATCTGCAAAAATTACATTTCTCGCTACTGACCCTCAGCCCCGCAGTACTTAATCGGACAAAAACTTCTTCCAAAATCTGAAGATGTTGTTGGAATGTATTGGTTACTATGATGATGTCATCCAGGTACACGAATACGTGCGGTTCAAAGTCGGATCCCAGCACGGTATCGATGAATCTTTGCCAGGTGGCTGGCGCGTTGTGTAACCCGAATGGCATCCGTTTGAATTGAAACAATCCCCTATTTGGCACCGTGAAAGCGGTATATTGCCGCGACTGTTCCTCTACCGGTATTTGCCAATAGGCGGACTTAATGTCCAAGGAGGATAAATACTGGGCGTTCCTCAACTTGTCTAGCGTAGCCGATATGTAAGGGAGAGGGTAAGCATCTCGATCAGTGACTTTGTTAAGCTTCCTGTAATCAACACAAAATCTAAATGATCCGTCTTTCTTTTTGATCATCACTATGGGAGAAGCCCATGGACTATTTGATTTTTCTATAATATCTTCCCTAAGCATTTCCTCTAATTCTTTATCTATATGACGCTGAACCGCAGGTGAAACCGGATAATACCGCTGCTTGATTGGTTCAGACGTCGTCCTAATTTTGTGCTCCACTAAATGTGTGCACCCTATTCCTTCAGGCATTGAATCGAAAATCCTTTTCACGAATTGCTGTAACTGCCTATCCTGTGTCTCATCCAACTCCGATCGCTCTTTGATCGTCGACATCGAAGCTATCGTAGCTTGATTTGAAAAACTCCACTCGCTTGATCTCAAATCCGGGACGATACCCGATTGTGCCCAAAAATCGGCTCCTAATATCAAGACGTGTGGGAGAGTCGGAATAACAAGGCACTCTAGCAATATCGATTTTCCCTGCACTACCACTGGTAAAGATACCACTCCCGCTACCTCAATGCCTGCCCCATCTGCTAAAGCTACTCTTCTAATCTTGCCCTCACCTAACTTTAAACCTAAATCCTTCAAAATTTTCCACCCTTCCCTACAGATGATCGTGCGCGATGCCCCTGAATCTAAAAGACCTACTAACTCTATACCATAAACGCTAACTCTTAAATATGGACGTATATCATCTTCCTGTGTCTCAAGCGCGAAACCTAAATGAACGATCTTCTCTCTCTGTCCGGCCAACTGGTTGTCAGCAGACAACCTATCTAAATTCAACGGCGCTCTCGCCCTGCTGTCAGCGGAGACCGTTGCCCATTTCCCGAACAATTTCTGCAATCTTTCCTAATCACCCCCACTTGACCACAGCCTATACAGCGCCTAGGAGCGGAACACGTATTATAGAAATGACCCTCTTGGTTGCAGTTGAAGCACTTCAACCGTCGACTAGGTCGAGTGTCCCTGCTAACAACCGATACTAATGGTTCCTCGACTGCCACATAAGCCAAGTCGGGTTCCAACAAGCTACGGGACCGTTGAAATGGAGGTGGTGCGAAACAATCCACATTGGCTCGAACCATCTCTAATTTTCGTTCCAATGCCACTAAATCTCCAACAGATTTAGGATCTGCCAGACCTAATTGCGTTTGATAAAAAGGTGCCAAGTTCCGTTGAACCATCCCTAACTTTCTTCTTTCAGACAATGGCTCCGATAGCCTACCAAACATGTTAGTCATGATGGCCACATAAATCCCTATCGACTCATCCTTCCCCTGTGTCCTATGTCGAATCTCCTCCAGAAGAAGATCATCATAGTTGGGAGGGAGAAACTCAAGTTTTAATTCCCTCACCAACTCCTGCCATGAATTAACTGTCCTCCTAACCGCCCTAAACCAGAGGAGAGCCTTCCCTACAAAAAGATCCACCGAACACTTGAAAAGTTGGGATTCGCTAATCCCCCTAGCTTCCCTTAGTTCTTCGACCCGCTCTAAAAATGAGTTGACCGAAGACCCACACCTTTCTCCTGAGAACGAGATATTCCATTTTGACAAATTTTCATTTTTCTCCGAACCGATAAGTACGCGATCATCAGTGTTAACATTGGAAACGGACATCAATGCCACTGACGATGTTGACGGTTGACCTACGCTAGCTTCAGTTCGCTGCTGCCCTATATGTGTCTGCCTCGACTTTTGTTTTGGTGGTAAAATGCTGGCATCCTCGTCCTCGGAATCCTCATCTTCGTCCCCCTCTAAATCTCCTAAAAGATTCATGATCACTGTCCTAATCTTAATTTTATCTTGTTCCTCTTCATCCGTAGTTGGACGAGATCTACCTATCCGCGATAGTGACCACTCTATCTTCACAACAGCTTTTTTGAATTCGGCTGAATCAGGTTCTGGCGACGAATCGATTATTGATTTAATTTCCCCAATTTTTCTTTCAACTTCTTCCTTATCTACCTTAAATTCGAAAGGATAATCAGTGCTCAATGATGTGACTGATCCCCGACGTTCTAGATTCGAGGCTGCTCGGAATGACTTCCGCATCTCAGCCACCGTCCCTACATCTAAGCCCCTACACTGCATTTCATATGCCAGCTCATCTGCTGAAAGCCTATTTACCTCCATTACAAAAATATCGAAAATGCCTAGTAATTAAAATAACAATCGAATATCAACTTAAAAGTCCCAAAAGTTATTGACGAAGAAAAATGATTAACTCAACTTTGTTGTAGAAAACAGACGAAAATTCACAACAACCGGCTTAGAAAGAAAATCAACAATCCAATTTTCACACTCAAATGGACAAACAAAATTATCAATTATAGTTCACACTCGTAAAAAAAAATTTTAATCTAACGGAAAATACGACACGGCAACGTGGCAACCCTATGCAACTAGTATGACACCAAATCAAACACGAAGAAAAAAAATTATGAGACCAAAACAACACCGTAATAGCCGATATAACAAACCGTATGAAATCGCACTTATATGTATATGTATATATGTAGAAAATTTAAATAGGTATATAGGTATAAAGGTAAATAAAATTTCAATAAACATCCACCAAAAATGTTCTATAGCCAACAATAGTGATATTTGTATATATAAAAAGGAAAATACCCTATTTGAACCAATATGTTCGAATGAATATACAATGTACTTGCCGTACTCTTCCCCGCATGCACTTTGCACTCATGCAATTTTGCTGTCAAAACGATGCCAATTTTTCAGGTACTCCAAGATGCTATTCCAAAACAATTGTAGGCGAATGAAATATATTACCTGGGAAAAGAAAACACACCAAAGTAAAAGAAATAAAAAGAAAAACACAAACTTCCCTGACACTTGCACACAATCGAAATGAACAAAAACAAATCCAATTCGGTTTGAAGGCAACAACAATACACCGTCGCCGGCTCGCAGAAAGAAATGAATTTCGATTTCGATCTCTTCTTGATGATCGTTTAGATCAATTAAACTATTATTACTTTATATTATTATTTATTAAAACTTTAGCCCCACACGTTGGGCGTCAATTTGTTGCAAAATTATCCCTTTTTAACAATTAAAAATACGCGATTGCAGATTCGGCTGCGTACCCGGCGGTCAAAAGTCGAGAATGACGGATATGCGAAAAATCTTATGGCGAAGGGCGAACGAAAGGGAAAATCGTGTGCAACAAAGCAGCGCGTTGGTCGCTGCCACTCTCGGCCACTCAGCTGGGGTTGGTCCAAAAATAAAATATCGAAACGATACAATAGGGTGGGCGCCAAACAATCTTTGAAAGGAATTGTTAAACCTTTTGAGGAAAATGCCGACGATGATTGCTGTAGGGTAAAAGATAAAACAAAGACAAAGTGGGTATTTTGCGTTATAAAAGCTCGATATGAGCACGGCTATTTATTGACGATGTAAATTATTAAAGAATTGATAGCGACGCGACCAGACGGTCGTTATAAAAGAAAATTGTCGGATGCGACAAATTGAATTTTTGTTTCGATGACGGTTTTCTAGCCGTTGGAATTGGCCCGTTATCGCGTTGTCCGAACGGTTAAAAAAACAACGGAAAGGGGTCGCGCGTCCCGCTCTTTTCCGGGATTTTGACGTAACGGAAGCCAACGGAACTACTTTTATTTTAACAAATACCTAACTAACGATCACTTTATAGAACTCTACTTATCTTTTTTCTTCCTTTTTTTTCTGTCTGGTTTCTCTTCCTTCTTCTTCTCTACCCTGCCGTCCTGGCGTTTTATCTTTTCTCAACCGGTCCTGCCACTACTCCTCCTTTCTCCTGATCTCCTTCCTTTTCCTTTGTATTCTATTACAGTCTTGGGTCCGTACACTTCGGACTACAACTTTTAATTTAAAAATTTCTGAAAAATTTATTATACACGCCAAAAAAAACTTCTCGATTTAAAAAAAACTTTAAACCGGCAATTCGCACACTGCCTCCTCTCTAATCACAAGCGACGAGTGCAGAACTATTCTTGCGATATATATTTGATTTGACAGTGGGACAAATTGCCTTAGAGTCCCTTAAAATCGAGAATTTTATATACATATTACCGAATTATTTTTCTATTATTTTCCCAACAACGAAACCTAATTAACATTGAAAAGCGTAGGAGAGGTTCATAGAGACGGTAGCTTGGGGACGGCGGATTTTTCTGTTCGCTCTTTTACAGTGCAGTCGGAGAAGAACGAAGAGTGAACTTAACTTAATATTTCGCGTCCCATATCCTGTTCCGTGGACTTCCGCGCAGATTTTGGGGAAAAGACTCGCAGATAATGTGCCAATTCCTTACAAAGTACATAGTGGATATGTTAAGTTCGATGTTTATGTTTGTTTTTAGTTTATGTTGTGTTTGTTTGTTTGTTTGATTTTAAAAGGTCGCATTCCTAGCGAGCGGAGGTCTCGGTATTTGCACTCTCGTATTACTATTATCGTTGGAGTGTCTGTTTAAGGGATCTTCCTCCCCCCACTCTTCATCGGTGCGTTTGCGTATTGTTCCTCGGGGCAAATCTTCCCTCACACATCGTTGCGAGGTTCCCGACCGTCCGTCTGGGCTCGACCTGCTTTGTCGCTTTCTCCGGACGCCTGACCAGCGAGAGTGCTGAATTGAAACCAATTCAGGAACACCCCTTTGGCCCCTTGTCCATCGTAAGTGACGGGAATGACCGAATGGGTAAAAAAAAGAGGAATATGGACTGGAGAGGAGGGATGGAAGTGGGATTAGGTCTTGTGGCGTTTTATAACGCGACACCCGCTGTCCAACAGACCAAACATATCCTTATCACCAATTTTTATTTTTGCATAAGGCCTCTGATCGTTACCTATATTTGTCACGGATGACAGTATGCGTTTTCTAATTTCTTTTCTGGTTTTGTATCTGTGCCTTGCATTCAGAATTCGCTTGGATAATTTTTTTTCTTCGTTGAATATTCTACTACGGACTGCATAGTAATTTTTGATTCTTACGTGTAATGGTTTGATTTCAAATCTATCTTCTTTTTCATCTAACTTATCTAATTCTATGTCCTTATTCCTAACTAATATCCTAATGTTGGAATCTCCTGTTGTCGGAGTCTGATCAATTTTTTGTTCATCAGTTTCCAACTCTGCCTCTTTATCTATTATTGTTCGGGGTACTGGGTCGAACGCGATTCTCCCGACGACATAGCGTTCACCGGCCGTTTTCCCGGTGAACATCGGCTACATCTAGGAGTTATTACACCCTCTTGGCCACATTTATAACAAAATATGTTCCGGACACTGGACGGACAATCAACAAATGTGTGGCCTTCCAACCGACAATTCCAGCAACTTAGTTGCCTTGTCTCTGGGAACCTTCGAGGTGGTCGGGGACGAGCTCCCCCATACTGCATTGCAGCTATCTGCTCATCTTGCACGTAAGCAGTCTCCTCCTCATTTTCATATCCCAACTCATTTGCTGAGTATCTCGCAGGTGGTCTATGAGGCCTTCCACCATCTCTCACCGGAAATGCTTTTTCTGCATCACCACATGCACGTCTCAGCTGGTCCAGTGAAGAGATCGCCATGGGATATATCAGCTTGGCGATCCTTTCATTAAAATTTCGTTTTAGGATCCTTACTAGCTCGGCTTCCGGGATCTGTACTCTGAGCTGAGATCTGAGCTTCTCAATCGACACAAAGAAGTTATTGCTAGACTCCCAGGAACCCTGCCTGCGATCCACTATGTCGCGTATTATCTCGAAGTCCGATTTGGAATTTTGAAATTGACGCATTAAGGCATCTCGTAGCATTGGCCAGTCTGGTTGGTAGTTCATGCGCTGAAACTGCCAATACTATTCATACGCGGTTCCTGAGAGCAGAAGATGGAAGTCCCTCAAGATCTCAGCCCATGTACAGTCGTACTGGTGCTTGAGAGTCTCGAGACGGAAAATAAAATCCTCCACCGTAAGCGTTTCTGGCTTACCTTCGAAATTGATACCCCACTTGTCAATCTTTATCGGGCCTCTAGAACCTGACTGAAGGCGCGAGTCTGGCGGTCGCGGTGGGGGAACACTAAACATGGGAGGAGGCGGCATCATCTGTTGATACTGTGCCTGCACTGGTTGGTACGTATTGTGATACCCACGATCATTATCGGACCGTCTGGGGCCATGATTTCGGCTTGTCGAATGATATTGAGGGGGATTGGCCGGGGGTATCGTATTACTGGGTGGTATTGCTGGCGGAACCGTTGTCTGAATAAAAGGTTTCGCCGCTGGATCTAGCTGAAACTGCGAGTTGGGAATTGGAGACTGTTGGGGAGCGGTGTTCTGCTCCGGAGTTGTGCTCTGAACAGGATGCTCAGCAGGTGCAGTAGGACGAATCACCGCGTTTATGTCTCTCATAAACTCTAACATGTTGCTTTTCATTTCTTCTCTGAGGACTTGAGAGATGTCATTTGTTATAGTGCTTCGATATGAAGCTAACGCATTAACCATCGCTAAATTGATGTAGGCCTTGATGTCAGTAATGGCTTGCGGTATCGGCTCCGGTTCCTTCATGCTACTCTTTTTGCTACAACCTGGTAAACTTTTGTTAATGTTTTGCTCGTTTAACTCTAATTGCTCCACCATAGTCCTAACGCTATCGTTTTGTGCTTCTTCTGAAGCGGCACCTAACTCCGATAGACTACTATAAGACGGGGCCCTAATCGATTCGTCTGAGCTTTGTGGGCTACTAGTCTGGGCTGAATGTATTAGTGGGGGAGGGTACCTACGGGTAGAGTGGATCTGACGTGCCTTGAGGGGGTTGCTTCCCGGTTGGTGTACGTCCTATAGGCATTGTGTCGGTGATTGACGTTCGATCAATTTGAGCGCTTATAGAACGAGTAACTCTTCTATTATTTTCGTAGATATTCTCTGCGGGGATATTTTTGTTTTGTACTTTATTTACAGGAGGATTCATAATACAGAGGATCGGATGATTAAGAGACAAACAAGGGATATAGTCGAACAACAGTGTACATTCGCTATAATAGTATTTTTATGTAAACTGTATTTGGTATGTGCTAATAGCACACAAAAAAAAAATTATTGCAACTTGTATTAAAGAACTATAATAATAATATGTTTTGATATGTAATGTAATTTTTGTAGAGCGTATAGTAAATATAGGTATATTTGAAACGAATGTATAGATAAGATATAATATTTAAGAAAATAAGTAAATAGGCAATGTAAATATATGTACTAAATATAAGACGAGTGAGTTTTGTTTCTGATTTGATAGGGTAAATATGTAAGTGTTTAGAAAAAGAAATTTATTACGGAAATAAATATGCTCTGGGCAAATTCAACGAAATTTCGTTTTTTTTTTTTTTTTTGTGTTTTGTGTACCATAAATCATAGCGGGGTGTTTCGGGTCTACTTTCTTCGGCGGAATCGTGTTGGCAGGCATCATGGTCTAATGCTTGGGCAACTATTTGAATGGACTGCGGACGGACTATTTGTTGGATCCCTCAGTACGGCGGAATGAGTAAACATAGAAAAACTGACAGGGACACACTTCGTTGAGTTCAGATTGTTTCCGCAATTCCAGTTCAACCAATGGGTTTTTTGCTGAAAGACTTGAAACATTCTGAACTGCAACACATAAAAGAAGATAATAATTACAGATGTACTAATGCAACTTGACATGACAAAACAATATCAGACTAGGCCACTAGATACATAATCGGATAAGACATTAACAACTAGAAAGGAAACGTAAAATGGTAAGATAGGAAAGCAAAAAAAAAACAATCAAAAGGTGGATAGAGAAAGAAAACAGGACTAACATGGTGTTAATTGTTGTTGCTGCCAACATTGAACGTTCTCGACGCAATTCGAGATGGCATGCTAATGGGCTATCCTCTCGAAGACTTACGAGGTTTCAATGTTGACAGCAAGGACAATTAGGACGAATACGACAATAAGGACAGGCGACTAGGACAAACAAAAACGTTGGGCGCCATTGGTAATAGATCTGGGTTAGGGAATATAGAGGGCGTTGGGAGCGGATTGAAGAAGGAAGTCAGGATGTGGACGGGACTTCAGGAAGGAAACGGAAATGAGAAGGGATGGAGTGTCATGTGCGAGGAGCATGGCATGCTTGCGTAGCACGGCTCTGCTCGCCGGATGGGGTGGTTCTTGTCCTACACACACAACGCGATCTACCACAAAACATTGAACATGCCAAAAAAAAATACTTACTTTTTTTGAAAGCAGACGGACGTCCACCATACTGAGAGGGCTGCTGATGTCGTTGCAGCTAGGGCCAATTCCCACCCTTCCTGGAAGTTTACGGCCGATTTTCAAACTTCCCCAATTTGTCCAGTTGCCGCTGACTAGACCATGTTCGCCGAAAGAACCGTAGCAGACCTTACCGCACCCCTGAAATCTTGTTTTAACAAGCCATTGTGCTCAATCGAGCGGAATAAAAAAAAAGGCAAAATGACGCAATTTTCCTCCAAAAATGGCTTGGGTTGCATATTAAATTTATGTGTATACTTATAAACTAATGCTAAAAATATTAACTTTAATATTGAAAAGCAATTATCGCTTTAAGTTTATAAATAGTATATAGTAAATAGCAAAAAAAAAAACAAATTTTGAAAAAAAAAAAAAAAAAATAGCATTAAATATAGATGGCGGAAATGTTGGCAACTGTTTATTTAAATAGTAGGTATGTAAATATATATATATATGTATATATTACTTTCTTGAAAGGTGTCCGGACAAGCAATCAAAAGAACGGAGGGGGAAACTTATAACAAACCACAAACCAATAAAAGAAAAGAAAAAAGGACCCAATAAATAATATATATAACTTAACAACATACAAAGAATTACAAAAAAAAAATATCACGAAAAAAAAACTTAAATGAATAAATTAACAAATATAAGCAAAATAAATTTCTTGCACTGCTCGGGTGAAATTTTGTTTCCGACCCGACTGTTTTCCTAATATATATATATAAATATATATATTTACTTTTTTTTTTGAACCCCACTGTACTTCACGATACCAACTTATGTATAGTACTGGGTTGTAGATCTCTCGTGTATAGGTATAAGTTTTTATAATTATGTCTATGTATTTACGGATATTATGTTTTACACTCTAAATTAGGGTGGATTCTAATTTTTTTTTATGTGTCCAGTATATGCTTCAACAAAAAAATTTACTTGTTGCGGTACATGTTTCTGTGCACCCACTGTATCGACAGGACGTATATCAATATAATCTAAACCGACAATACTACTGTAGGTAATTTTTTGCAGGCTGAGGGGTCATTCACTCCAGGTCACCTCTGTTTCACCTCTGGCGATGACAATGTCGTTGGCTATATATTATTTGTGTGACGTCACTATGTCTGGATTTAAAACGGTTGGCGACCACGATGTAACTATGACCGCCAATTCGCCAAGACTGTAGCCTCTTCCTTTATTTGAATGATGAACCCAAAAGCCTAAAACCATTTATTCTTTTTCACCCTTTTCAAATAACAAAAAAAAATTCTCACTCACCGGTCACTATAGGGATTCCTGGTACATATAGGTACCTACTTCTATTTTTTTGGTTGCTGTTGGATTTTGCTTACACTGCCTTATTCTTCGTTTTCTTCCCTTTTTTTTAATTTTTTTATTTTAAATCAAAAAGGGTCCTTTTTTAATCACTGCACTGTTCAACACTTTAAATTTATAGCATATGCACCGCTCGCACAAGTCGCGATCTTAACTCGACAACTGTCTGTAATCCATTGTCTCAGCACTTACTGGGCAGTTCTTTGTTTAGGGGTCTTAATCGCACCCTACCCTTTGGTTATCATTCTTAATCATCCGATCCTATATTAATTGCTTCTTTTCTATTGAAATTGTTGTTATTTATTTCCTGTCCTCCTTTTAGTTTTATTATTCCCCGAAGAGAACCTACGGAGAATCATAATTCGGGTCTCTCACAACGACCATCTCAAACCGTAATGCTATAAAATTTCTCGTCGCACAGAATGTGCGTAGCATAGTGCATCTAAAGCACTCGGTAAGTTCGAATTCGAAGAAGAAGAAGAAGAAGAAGAAGTGTCAAGGTGACATAAACAACAAAACAACAAAAATACGTATGAGACACAAGCAGGCGGTGTGACTGGATGGACATGACACTTGAAAGGTAAGTTTCCTATTATTATTTAAATTTCCCAGATTACTGAATAAATCAGTCCCTCCTCTATCCAGGTAGCCGCAACAATACAGCTCGAATAAAATCTGTATTAGAATTGGTTCGCGACATTATTCCCCTAGCGATTTTATCTATATCCCCTCTACCAAAATAAAAGTATCTTTAGCAGGCGAGCAATTGGGACTTACACTGCTTAGGGTTTGAGACATTGTTCCTATTTATGGAAAGCAGTATCTTGGGGACAGAGGTTGCTATTTAAAACGATTTCGAAATTTTGTTTATTCCCTAACTCATTACGTGGCTTTTCGCGCAGATTTGGGGGCTGGGGATGAGCCTATAGTGTGCCATTTCGTACATCTATCTTCTTTAGGTTGGGGCTCTTAGCCACTGGATGCTGACTGTTTTCGGTAACGTTGGGGTGGACATCTCGTATTTTCTATTGCATCGGTATTCTTGTATTGTCTAGAGTTTGTGGTTAGATTTTGTTTGATGTGGCTCTGTTGTGTTTCGTATGTTTTTAAAGACGACTTTGTTGGGTTAGTATCTCGTTATTTTGTCTTCAATGTTATGTTTTCGTCGACACAGATGTACTTGTGTGTTTTGAGGAATTGGGTTTCTCGTTGGCCATTTTGGTATACTGTTTGGTTGTTTTGGACCGTCCGTCCCTGCCCGTCCAATTGCACTGTTGGGGTACCTGCTTTTGCTATATTCTTACCCCAGAAACGAATAAAATATTCCTATATTTTTCGTTCCAAACTCCTATCCTACCTAGCGAAAATAATACAAAACCCCATTTGATTTCAATCCTGAAAATCTATTTCCAAATCCTACTTGAATTAATTAATTTCTCCTCTTCTATTCTCCGAAATAAATTTAAAAATATCCATAGCTTCAAATTTGCAACGTATTTACTCCAAGTAATAATTCAAAATTGTCATACTCTAAACTCCAAGGACCAATTAAGATTGTCCTACTCCAATTCCAAGGAACAAATAAAATTATTCCGAATAATTCCATTCTCCACTTTATATTTCCTTGTTACTAATTTATTTTGCATAATGAAACACTGCTTAATTTCTCCAGGAAATAAGTAAATATCGCCATAGCTATAAATATAGAATGTAACTTGCTAGATATAACTTTTTTTTCCAACAAAAAGATTTCACAGAAAAAAATTATTGAATTTCATTTTCGATGAATTTATTCGACTCCGTTTTCCTTCTGGAAAAATTTCCACACACCAAATAAATATTTTTTTTGATCATAGACCCCGAAATGCACTTCTATATTTCCATCCACTCCAAAATCACAGGCAAATTTTTTATTTGGACGCAGTTTTTATTCCGTCGTTTTTGTTTTGTTTTTGTTTACCTACCTACCTACAGACTGCGCCGGCTACGACGACGCCGCACGCCGTCGCATACCTAGCTATGCACACACAACACACACTGCAAAAACACAAACCAACCCTTTTGGTAATAGAACGTTATCCGAATTCTTTCTCCTTCCTTTTTTTGTCATCCATAATGTGTGTGTGGTATGGTGGAAATCCATTTTTTGACTCTTCGAGACTCGAGTCTCTTTTGTTGCGTTGTGCGCAAACGAATTGCACATGGCTTTGTGTTGCTCAATGCTGAATTGCTGATACAAGTTTTTCTCCGTTGTTTTTTCTTTTTTTTAATTGTGTGAATGTAAATTCAACACAATTATACTTTCCGTTGCATATTCCCACATGTTCTTGTGTATTTTCCCTCCGCTTTCTCTCTGTTTATTTAATTATCTTGTTTGAATTGATATTCATGCTTTGTGTGATTGTATGTATTGTAGGTAGATACAGCTATTTGAAATTTAGTGGTTGTAAGTCACCAAATAAAAAAAAAAAATATATATTTTGTGTATAACATAGGTAATGTGAAAAGAAAACAAATATATGAAACTACCTTTTTTTGTGTGAGTGAGTTGCACACATCCTTGTCTCCAATCCGCTCCGCACTCATGCTTTCCTGTTGTTTCTCCATAGCTCCTATATCTCCTTTTTTTTCACTTTCCACTATACACAATTATTCTCCAAAACATAATATTTTTTTTTCTATCCCGACCCGAAGGACCATAATGTATAAGAAACCGATTTAAATGAAACACGGTACGAATTTTATTGTATGAAAAATATAAGAAAAAAACCCACATTTATTTTCTCCGTTTCCTCGGCGTATAAATACATGTCTCTCTCGGCCAGAGACCGATCGAGAACTTATGAGGGTGCTTTTCGTCTAGGGCTGAGGTTAGCTCGCCGGATCGCCAAAGTCCTTCCTAAAGAAATACTAACTTTAGTTTTCAGAGGAGTTTCCTTTATTACGATTTTATTTTAGCCTTAGTTTAAAATTGATATTTCCAACAGTTGTTTAATTAAAGTTTATAATAATTTGCTACAAAGATTATAAATGGTTTCTAAATATAATCTACGGTTAACGGCAGCAGCGATGTCAGCGGTTCGGTCCTCGGTTGTAGCTCTGGTGGGCGTCAGTTCGGGCCCCGGCGGTCTTCAAGTCTGTCTTTCGACAGTCTAGGCGGTCTTCAGGTCCATCTTTCGACAGTCCCGGCAGTCTTCAAGTCTGTCTTTCGACAGTCTCGGCGGTCTTCAAGTCTTTCTTTCGACAGTCTCGGCGTCTTCAGGTCCGTCTTTCGACAGTCCCGGCAGTTTTCAAGTCTGTCTTTCGACAGTCTCGGCGGTCTTCAAGTCTGTCTTTCGACAGTCTAGGCGGTCTTCAGGTCCATCTTTCGACAGTCCCAGCAGTCTTCAAGTCTGTCTTTCGACAGTCTCGGCGGTCTTCAAGTCTGTATTTCGACAGTCTCGGCGGTCTTCAGGTTCGTCTTTCGAGAGTTTCGGCGGTCTTCAAGTCTCCCTTGCGGTGGACTCGGCAATTTGCTGGTTACCCGCAGGCCTACCAGCACCAAAAAGTTCAAGTGATCGGTCAACTACTTGAGGACCAAACTCAGCAGTACACGAGATTGGTACTAGTCAACTCTGATGTTTTTCTCGATCGTTTGGGGATTTTGCTGACGGTCTTATGCGATTCTTATTAATAAGCCGGTGTGAATTACATTCACATACGTAATTTTCGCCTGTAAAAGTTGTTGCACGCTTGTCGATTGTGTCCACCATTGTGCCAGTGGTACATATTCGGCTACACGTTGTATGGTAATGAATGGTGGATAGTTAGATACAGTGTATTGTTCATATTTAACATTTTTTTACAGTCAGTCGGGTTTTATTGTTTTTTAAATTAACTTTTTGTTATTTTTATTTTTTTAGCCTATGACACTCCGGGGAAGAATACCAAATTAATAACACCTCACTCTTCAAAATTAGTCAAGCCGTTTGGGCTACAGGGCGTCACATAGGAACGTCGCAAAACACATAACCCTCCCTGTGTCTAGTCGGGTAAAAAGAATGATTCGCCAAAGACTGCTACCTATAAATGACTGCATGCTATACAATCGAATACAGAAATGTCTATCCTTCACCAAAGAATTGCTTGGAAAGAAATTAATATTCACAGACAATCTCAATGTATTAAATGAAATGAATTATATGTTCGGCTTTGCAAAATGGTAAAACTTTACTAAACTGTTATAAAGACATTATTTTGGCTTTGATACCTGGGGTACGTAATCATCAAGGGTAATCAACATACCAAATTCGAAACAAATTAAACCTTTCCATTTACAGTAGTAATCCCAAACTCTACTATGATAGTCCAAAAAACTTTGGAAGAACTGCTTGATAGACACAGACGAAAATTGACAAACTTTGATGCATACGTACCAGACCTAAAATTTTCATATACATACAATACAATACAAACTTAACCAGGGAAACTTGTAAGCCAGCGCAGCATATGGCTGGGGAAAGGGTTCTCAAAAATGCGCTTTTTGTAATATTGAATCATCAGTCTCAAATGACTGACCTGTATAAAAAAGAAATAAAGACGATGTTAAACCCAACGTTTCTGTGGCATTTAAATAAAATTGTTTATTATGAAATGCTGTAACTTACTTAAAACCTAACTTATTTTTATCCTCATAAAAGTAGCTCCCAGGATTCAGAGGAACAAATTATATGATGTGGCAACCATCAATAGTAAGTCATTACGAATTGAAATATAAAAATTAATCATACGGAAATCACTGAAACAGAATAGACTATACGACACTCATAGACTTTTTTCATTTTCCATTGCATTATTTTAATTTACCTAGGTATGTATTTGTTTCAGAGACTTCACATTAAAAAAAAATATTTCAAATATAAACATTTTAAATATTGACTTTATAAATTATTAAGACGAATAAATAAATATTATTAAAATACTACATTGTTAAAACTGAATTCGTTCATTACTCCAGTATTTTATAATTTATATTATTTACTTCAAAAATAAATGCAATTTACATTTTTTTAATTTTAAGTTTAACTGAAGTCTGTAAATGGTTTGGCCAAAGGCCGTCTGACTGACATTTATATTACACTTAATAAGAAAAAAAAAATATTTACATTTATTGTTACTTTCTGCAAATACAGTTTTTAAAAGTTTTTGAGCAAGATTTTAAAAAGTTTCCTGAACTATGCATGTTCTGTAACGAATAGCGCTTAAGCAATATTGATGAAGAATGTCCCAACTTCGATCACCGTTCAAAATGTTGATCGTTTCTTCTAAATTTAGCGTGGCTACACCAAAGAAGCGTTTACGGAAATCCTTGAGTATGGGGCAAACTCCCAGGAAATGGAACACATCCTCCCGTTATTTACGATTGCACAAGTCATACAATAATGTGGATCTGGTCGATGAGAAATGTAGTTCAGAATAAGGAGTTCACCTTTACGTTAAATAATAGTAAGCTGATTTTTTCAAAAGTTTTGTCATCTAAGAAGTATGTTTTTTTGCTTGAAGTAGTGGTTTACTTTACTGTAGTAAGCCCTATATATAGGCGATTCAGCTGCTTTAATGTACCTATCAAATCATACCAGTTGCAAATATTTTGATTTCGAGACATTTTCGATTCAAATGAATCTCAGAATAAACGCGATGTCAAGTCAACTAAATTATATGTTATAAAATAGAGTCGCAAAATGCAAGTAAACTAAGAAACACAAATAATAATAATAAAATATACAAGTTTAGTACACATTATATACGATTTAAATATGAATGCATTTATACATAACTAGCGGACCCGGCGAACTTCGTCTCGCCCCAATTTAACGCCTTCAATAAGCTCCAGAGTGATAATAAAACACAGATACATAGTTCAAATTTCATTGTGATTGATTTTAAGGGAATTGAAATCAGTAGAGAGCGATATGATAAACAATGTTTGTCGATTTGTTTTCCATCGCAAAAACAAACTACGCTATGCCAACACGCGAACACCTTCAGCTGTAAATAGCGGCGGAGTTCCTGTCACATCAAGCAAGTTCGAAATTCCGTCGGATAGTTGGTCGCTTAATTTTCATCTTTGGATAATGAAAGTCAAACTATCAACGCCCTTATTCTTCCCGTTGCGATTCGCGATTGAATGGATCGTGCATCGAACGATTTGGCGCTGGCATTCCCGATTTCGACAGCAGACTGCCGCACGTGAGCATGCACATTTCAGAATTATCCGAAATTCTCCCATCTTCAAAACGAATTTTCCACCTTACATCATTAAAAAATCTAAATCATACGATAATTCAAATTGTGTAGCGATGAGCCCCGAACATCCAACGAATTTAAAAATTTAACATTTGAAATAAGTTTGGTTGTATTGGAAGTAGCACTAACCGTTTATCTATCCAGTCTAATTTTTTTCAAAGTTGGGTTCCCTTCCTAAGTTCCATTCCCAATCTCATCCCCTGTAACTTTTATTTTCACGACAAAAAGTAGCATAAATGCCATTTCAATACGAATCCCCCAAGCCCAAAATTGTAAAAATTTAACGATCCATTCTATAGTTATGAGTGCACACATAGACGTCAGTCTCTTTTATATATTGGGGTACCCGCCCGGTTTGTGCGTGCCTTTCGTGTGGAACTATCGGATCCAAAACAATCCTACCTTTAAAACTAAAAGCAACCATACCCATCCACAAAATTTCATTCAAATCGGTTGAGTGGTTTCGGAGATGGACAACGGCGCCACGTATAGGATAGACCGTCAGCGCACCTACCCAATTCCCACGCAAAATTTTGACAATAAAATTTTTTCTTAGATTTCCTATCTGTGTTAAGATCTACACAATGATGATCAGGCCCATCATAACATACTCCTCTTTAGTATGGCGGACTAAAACAAAACAAAAGAACGCCATTGCTAAGCTTCAAAGGGTAAAGCGACTTGCATGTTTCGGTATATCCGGAGCCATGCGTAGGCATAGGCATACCTATCCTACTGCGGCTATAAAAGCCTTAATAGGACTAACCCCTCTCCACATATACATACATATACAAAGGGCAATTCGCAGCTCGGCAAGTTTGATCGAAATCAAAGAGACAATTCTCAGCGACTACCCTGAGTTAAAGGATTTGATCTGCGCGGTAACAGACCGCTTTCCAAAGACTTTATGTTTCAAAATATCCCAGGTCTAAGACAGGCCAAGCGTGCTATTCAGCCGTTCAAAAAAGATGCCAACAGAAATTTAAATCTAAGAAGGCATGATATCGAAAATCTGGCTGGTTTCCTCACAGGACATCACAACCTACGATATCAATTAAATAAAATTAATTTAACCGACTTCTCACTTTATCGGTTGTGTCTTGAAGAAGACGAAACAGCTTGGGCACATAATATGTGAGTGTCCAGCCCTATGTGGAATCAGGAGAACTATCTTCTACAGGGAGCTTCTGAGCCCTGAAGAGATGAAGAAGTCATCTGCCAGCAGCTTGATTAACTTTGTTAGAAAAGTGGAGAATCTGCTCGCCTAAACATTATTCTGGCCCTATGGTACAATAGATCTTATAGGTCGAAGTGCCCTTCATCGCTCAGGCGTAGGCAGAAAGTTTTACATAAATCTTTACTGCAACTCTCTTCTACCGTCGACTCTCTTTCGTGACGTCGTTTGCACTTTGCAGTTTATGTGCATGAAGAACGAAAGAAAAGTATTTCCCGGAATTTTTCACTCCTCTCCAAAAAGTGCTGTGAAATAGAGAGTGAAATATTTTGTTGGAGAAATTTATGGAGGGTGACTTCGCTAAAAAAAAAAATTGTTTTGTGGCAGTTTAAGAAAACAGCTGGAAGAAACAAATTGGAAACTTCACTTTTTGTGAATCATGTGATACCTACAGTAAAATGTATTGACCTATTGGAAGACATTCATCCGTGATCGACCACAATAACAATAAGTTATTGCCATAAAACCAAATTCTGCAACCAGTATGGACCTACGGGCACCAGTTGTGGGTATAACCGCTCCAAACGTATTTCTAAAAAATTAAAGTTTTTCAAAAATATTACAAAGGAACAAAGTCATATTCAATGCACAACGCTGATCTAGATATTGAATCAGTATAGAAAGAAGTCGAACAAGTTCCTTAAATGCACAACGCTTTTCAACCACGTTAGCTTAGAAACAACCGAATTATTAAATACAGGCAGTGTAATCAGGATATAAAGGCGGACAAAACATGTTGATTTATAAAAATTAGCTAAGTCAATATATTTTCTAACAAAAAAGTTCAGATATTCTACAAACGATTGATCTTTCGATTAGTCGAACGGCTAGGCGCAATCACTGTCGGCTGTCAAAAGTCAGTGCCCTCGGTAGGTGTTTTAGGTCAGCTGAAAGGTCCTCCCTATTATCGAAGCATCTCTCGGTCTCGCGTACCTTCTAGCTCTCGAATGACTTTCGATAAAATCTTTACTGTAACTCTCTTCTACCGTCGACTCTCTTTCGTGATGTCGTTTGCAGTTTATGTGCATGAAGAACGAAAGAAAAGTATTTCCCGGAATCATAGTTTGTACACAACTGCGTAGTTGAAATTTAATGCAGTAATTTTTAATTGTTAATATTTTAAAAAAGTAAAAATGCAAAGATAAGCACCCTAAAAATATCTTCTTTTTTTTTACACTTCTTTTGTTAAGATTGGTTTACCGTGTGAACTGCAAAAATTACAGAAATAATATAGAGGGGATACTCTTACATATCTATTGAAAGTTTTAATGCACTTAAAGGTAGCCTGTTGCCTGTATTCAAGGTAGTTTATTGCAGGCATAGAGCCATTAATTTACATCACCTTCACAACTTCAAGTAGTTTGACTTGAAAAAGTTCCAACTTTAGCTGCAAGGGACACACTTTGAAAACTAATTGCTTTAGAAACCATCGCTTGCTGAAAGTTTTGAAATTTTAAAATCCTATCGTGATTGTTTTTGGGAATTGAAATATTTACTGTACGAGTTAAGTTCAGTATAAATGTTCGGCTTTGCAAAATGGTAAAACTTTGCTAAACTGTTATAAAGACATTATTTTGGCTTTGATACCTGGGGTATGTAATCATCAAGGGTAATCAACATACCAAATTCGAAACAAATTAAACCTTTCCATTTACAGTAGTAATCCCAAACTCTACTATGATAGTCCAAAAAACTTTGGAAGAACTGCTTCATAGACACAGACGAAAATTGACAAACTTTGATGCATACGTACCAGACCTAAAATTTTCATATACATACAATACAATACAAACTTAACCAGTGCCTTGATTTTGTGCGGTTTTTTCCGCAATGGCGGTGTCGGAAAGGGTTCACGTATAGGCGGATTCTATAAATGTGTGAGTGATGTCGCGAACTGACAACTTCCAATTTTCCCTGTTCTTATATCGCTTTGTTCCTGCAAATTCCAGGCGAGCTTTCCCACACGCGACCTTTTTAGGTAGCGAGAAGGATGTCGGATGAGAAGAAATGACAACAGCGTGACCGTTGTGCGACAATTTGGTACCTTTTTCGAGGACACTAATAAAATTTGTTGTTCCTTTGTTCCTTTTTATTATTTGGAAAATTCACATTTTAGGACTATTCGCATGAGAGCCAATGGTGAACGAACTACGAACAAGCGAATTTTTTTACACTTCAATCACTTCAATCATTGTTTAATGTTAAATGCGATAGAATTTTTTCATTCGTGGGTTTGTGGATCCGCGAATGTTTTATGTGGATTGTGAATAAAGTGTGACAATTCGCTGCAAGAATTTTCAATTGCTGTAAACATTTTAAATTGAGCTATTTAAATCGATTGAGAGTCCGATTTTTTTTTAGATTAGACTTAAGATTAATTTAATATAAGGCTTTGGTGGTAAATAGTATACAAATCAATTTTCAATTCATAAATACAATTAAATTCATTTGTTCGCAATTCGCGCTCATGTGAATAGTACTTAAAAAAGTTTTCAAAAACTGTGATTTCAAAATGAATATGTTTAAAAAAATAACGCGTAAATAGTGTTATAGTACATTTACACCGCACCTAAATTCAAGATTTCGGAATAATACTTGTTAAATATTGGGAGAAAATACTAAATTTATGTAACAGCGTCAGAAAAAGGCACACTTTTCTTTCATCGCCCCTTTTTTTGGACTTTTTAAAACTAAATTGAAAGAGATCTTAAAAGTAGATATAAAAATGAGTTGATATAATTTTTAAAAAAAATTTAATCAACTTTTTATGTATTTATAAATAAAAATCAAAGCTAAAAGGTTTTCATTTTAAAATTTGCAATTAGAAAACGAATTGCATCTAAATTCTAAAGTACTGTCTAGCTTACCCACAGAACAACCTTAAAGACATCTAATTCTAATGTTATTTGGTTGTTTTGGCTTTATTTATAAAAGAAACGTTGTGAGAGAGTGATCTTTTTATAGTCTATTGTATTGTGAAACTAAAACCAAAATGTATAACCTTTCTCTAACAGTCCGGGAAATTGTTGCGAAATTCTGAAAAGTAACAAATAAAAAAAAGAAAAAAGTGTCATTTCTAAAGCTACTCTGCAATTTTAGAATTTTCGCACAATATTTAACAATTGTTTGCTCTCCTAACACTATAATCGTGTTCTGATAAACAGCAGCGTTATATTTTACTAAAATTCATTTGAAAATCACAGTGTTTCTAAAAATTGCAAAGTTCCTTTTCAAACTAAAAAAAGGGATACAGTAGCAACAAATTGTATCAGGTTCCTCGAAAAAAGTACCAAATTATTGCACAACGGGCACGTTGGTCACAGCGCGCGGCTCACTCACACATTCAAATCCGATTCGGGCCGTTCCCTAGCGACATCGCCTCAAAAACCGCACAAAATCAAGGCACAGGGAAACTTGTAAGCCAGCGCAGCATATGGCTGGGAAAAGGGTTCTCAAAAATGCGCTTTTTGTAATATTGAATCATCAGTCTCAAATGACTGACCAGTATAAAAAAGAAATAAAGACGATGTCAAACCCAACGTTTCTGTGGCATTTAAATAAAATTGTTTATTATGAAATGCTGTAACTTACTTAAAACCTAACTTATTTTTATCCTCATAAGAGTAGCTCCCAGGATTCAGAGGAACAAATTATATGATGTGGCAACCATCAATAGTAAGTCATTACGAATTGAAATATAAAAATTAATCATACGGAAATCACTGAAACAGAATAGACTATACGACACTCATAGACTTTTTTCATTTTCCATTGCATTATTTTAATTTACCTAGGTATGTATTTGTTTCAGAGACTTCACATTAAAAACAAATATTTCAAATATAAACATTTTAAATATTGACTTTATAAATTATTAAGACGAATAAATAAATATTATTAAAATACTACATTGTTAAAACTGAATTCGTTCATTACTCCAGTATTTTATTATTTATATTATTTACTTCAAAAATAAATGCAATTTACATTTTTTTAATTTTAAGTTTAACTGAAGTCTGTAAATGGTTTGGCCAAAGGCCGTCTGACTGACATTTATATTACACTTAGTAAGAAAAAAAAAATATCTACATTTATTGTTACTTTCTGCAAATACAGTATTTAAAAGTTTTTGAGCAAGATTTTAAAAAGTTTCCTGAACTATGCATGTTCTGTAACGAATAGCGCTTAAGCAATATTGATGAAGAATGTCCCAACTTCGATCACCGTTCAAAATGTTGATCGTTTCTTCTAAATTTAGCGTGGCTACACCAAAGAAGCGTTTACGGAAATCCTTGAGTATGGGGCAAACTCCCAGGAAATGGAACACATCCTCCCGTTATTTACGATTGCACAAGTCATACAATAATGTGGATCTGGTCGATGGGAAATGTAGTTCAGAATAAGGAGTTCACCTCTACGTTAAATAATAGTAATATGAACGACATTTATGTTGCACTGCGCGAACTCGTCAAGCGCCCTTGAAAGTCAGATACGAACTGCGATCTTAACTCAATACGTCTAACTCACTTGACGAGCTGCATTGTGCAGTCCTATACTAATACTACGACACCTTTGACCAGGAGGGATTTCCCTGTTCAATGAAGCTGTACCTACTTTACAGGTTAACAACTCGGCCATCCTGTATTGCACTGTCCTCAGTGCACCTAGCTAACTATTCTTTTTTTTTCGCACTCAGCCGTGGCAATTAGCCTTTTTTTTCGCACACAGCCGTGGCAATTAGCCTTTTTTTTCGCACTCAGCCGTGGCAATTAGCCTTTTTTTTTCGCACTCAGCCGTGGCAATTAGCCCTTTTTTTTTTTTTTTTGTTTCGCACTCAGCCGTGGCACACAGCCCTTTTTTTTCGCACTCAGCCGTGGCAATTAGCCTTTTTTTTCGCACTCAGCCGTGGCAATTAGCCCTTTTTTTTTTTTTTTTTTTGTTTCGCACTCAGCCGTGGCACTAAGCCGTGGCAATTAGCCTTTTCTTTTTTTCGCACTCAGCCGTGCCAATTAGCCTTTTTTTTTCGCACTCAGCCGAGGCAATTAGCCCTTTTTTTTTTTTTCCGCACTCAGCCGAGGCAATTAGCCCTTTTTTTTTTTGTTTCGCACTCAGCCGTGGCACTCAGCCTTTTTTTTTTTTTCGCACACAGCCGTGGCAATTAGCCTTTTTTTTTCTGTTTTTACTCTTTGGCAACGTTAATATTTAAAGTTTGCTAAGAAATTGTACAATACAAAATATAAGAAAGAAATCCATCCCCCTCTTTTCATTCCTTCGCAATTTTCTACTCGCCGAATTTTGACTTACTGAAAAATGAAAAGGAAAACTGACAACTAAGTGCCAGCTCAGACGTTTGACAAGCAAAACTCTATTCAATCTCGCCTTCAACGAAGTCGGACGAAGAAGTGGCAACTAAAATGACACTTCTCAACCCTTTTGCAAGAAAAGTGGTCACGTACCTCTCTTGAAACAGAGACCTTTTATTTCATTCCGTGAACTTTATTTTGTGTCGCAAATGTCATTTCTTGTTCACGCTATTTTCTCTTGATCGAATTGAAAGTAACGAAAAAAAACAACATGTAGGTATATAATATAAAAAACCTTTTGAAAATAAGCAGATTTGCTCAACTCATATCAGTAGAACTCAACTTCACCACACAATCTATTTCGACTGCGCACATGATGTCCAACAAGTCCCCTTGTGAATTCATTTAAACGATCATGTTTACTCACGGAACAACTCCATCCCTGTTTGAACAACTGAACCAAGTACTTTGGTATCTTAAACAGAACGCAACCTTTCACTTTTCCTTAAAATCGATGTTGGTATCGGTACTTTTACTCGTAGGCGGTAGTCGGTATTCCCCCGCATTAATAAAAAAACGCTATCCGCTCTCTAACACGTGTTTTAGCTGGCAGACGGATAGTGACCCTATCCGTTTGTTAACTTTTCTTATTAATAAACATATTCCATCTACATATTATTAGCTATTCGCTCTTTATCACCTAACGCACGACAGCACTACACGGAATTGTACTTCGACTGCGTTATTTCACATAAGTGATGTCTACAATCATTTATTCTATACGTATTATTTATTATGTTTTGTTGTGTCATGGGCAAAGTTGCAATATAAAAACAAATTAAGAATATATTAAAAAATATGATGAACTCAATAAAGAATACCGCTGAGTATGTGACAAAAAAAAACCGACGAAAAATAGGGTGGAAGGATGAATTAAAAGTGTTTTAATTGCATCAGAAACAATAAGAACATTAAGTTAAATTTCCAAAAAGGTATAAAATTTAAACATTATTTGCTTACTTTTATGCGTAAGCAAATTTCATTCCATTATGGGTTAATTGGGCCCATTCTGCGCAATCGTTCATTCCGCCATGAAATCCCTGCCATAAACCATAAAAGTTCTTGACCACAAAAGATCTTTTATAAATCGCATTCCAAACTCTTATGAAACTCCGTTAAAGAACTTCGAAAATTGAAAACAGATTTCTTTTTTTGAACACCAAGTGGCACCTGACAATTTTTTTTTTTTTTTTTTTTTGCAAAATAACATAAAACTGTCGGTGAAAGGAGCAAGTTCCGAACTATCACTCACATCAGGAAGATTAAATGGGTTACCATCAAATCTTCAGCAAAAGTGATGGGTGTTTTTGTTGAAATAAGATTGTTATTTACATTGTACATTTTTATGATAGCACCCTACTGAATTCTATTTTGTCTAAACTGTCTAATTCTATCTAAGCTCAAAAAAAAAAAATGGTTTTATTTTTTTTTCTCTTCACATTTCGTTCCGAAAAGTACTTTTCTTTTGCTGCGTCGATAATTCTGCAACAGTTTTCGGCTAAACAAAAATACAAATGTTGAAACAATTCTCAACTATATTACCCTTTTACACACATCCACCACACCTTGTCTCCATTTTCAAGCATTTCGTTGACTAGGCATTATAAAGAGAAACATCCCAATCCAAGACCTCACATTCAACAAAAATCCCTTATCTACTATATAAAAATAAGTCGGGTTTTCCTTCCTGACGATATAACTCCAGAACGGCTCAACCGATTTGAATGTTTTTTATTTTGTTTTGTTCGTCTTAGATCAGGGATGGTTTATGAAAAAAGAAAAGTCGGAAAATTCTCAACAGTTGGCGTTGTAGGCACATATTTCGTTTTTCATGGGGAAATGCACTTTGAAAAAAATATAAACTGGATAAAAATCGAGTAGTTTCAAATACAAAAAAAAAATATTTTAAATTTTAAAAGCAATATTGTTGTTGTCAATTATTTTAATGATTTTCCAAGCAAATTGTTGTTGTCAAAAATTTTGAAATTTATTTTTTAATATACGATATAGCTAGCTACCTAATAAGTTTGTTTATGATTACTATGTTACATTAAGTAACTTTTTGAAATGAAGTAGATACTTTGATTTGTTTGTATCCATCATTTTTGTTTGGGAAGTACCTATTTTCAATATCCTTGCATTTGAATAGGTGGGTAAGTTCAAATGGAGGGGTAATTGAGATGACGAGGACAATGATGACAGGCAACAGGAGATGCTGAGCGTTTTGAGTGTTCACGAAGGGGTTGTTACGATGAATAAAATGAATGAGTAACAATCATGGTACTATGCTCATTCGTGAGTAGGGTTATGGGGAGGGCAGCTCAAAGCTACCATAACACCTTCGGTACCGGTGTGGAGAGTGAAGGGAGAAGGCTTACCAACCAAGTTGATAGGTGTGGTTAGTTTTCTTCTAGGCTGTTAAAGTTACAAATATTTCTTTTAGAGTTAGTGTTTATTGATGGCGAATAAAGTGCGCAGTTGGGCATGATATCACCTAATCGTCCAATACACGATCCATTCAACCACGAATTGCAAAGAGAACAACAAAACAATACGATACTGCAGCAATAGCCGAAGCAGTTCGTAAAAATGTTCTGCAATTGAATTTTGAAAATAAGCAGATTTGCTCAACTCATATCAGTAGAACTCAACTTCACCACACAATCTATTTCGACTGCGCACATGATGTCCAACAAGTCCCCTTGTGAATTCATTTAAACGATCATGTTTACTCACGGAACAACTCCATCCCTGTTTGAACAACTGAACCAAGTACTTTGGTATCTTAAACAGAACGCAACCTTTCACTTTTCCTTAAAATCGATGTTGGTATCGGTACTTTTACTCGTAGGCGGTAGTCGGTATTCCCCCGCATTAATAAAAAAACGCTATCCGCTCTCTAACACGTGTTTTAGCTGGCAGACGGATAGTGACCCTATCCGTTTGTTAACTTTTCTTATTAATAAACATATTCCATCTACATATTATTAGCTATTCGCTCTTTATCACCTAACGCACGACAGCACTACACGGAATTGTACTTCGACTGCGTTATTTCACATAAGTGATGTCTACAATCATTTATTCTATACGTATTATTTATTATGTTTTGTTGTGTCATGGGCAAAGTTGCAATATAAAAACAAATTAAGAATATATTAAAAAATATGATGAACTCAATAAAGAATACCGCTGAGTATGTGACAAAAAAAAAACCGACGAAAAATAGGGTGGAAGGATGAATTAAAAGTGTTTTAATTGCATCAGAAACAATAAGAACATTAAGTTAAATTTCCAAAAAGGTATAAAATTTAAACATTATTTGCTTTGCTTGCGTAAGCAAATTTCATTCCATTATGGGTTAATTGGGCCCATTCTGCGCAATCGTTCATTCCGCCATGAAATCCCTGCCATAAACCATAAAAGTTCTTGACCACAAAAGATCTTTTATAAATCGCATTTCAAACTCTTATGAAACTCCGTTAAAGAACTTCGAAAATTGAAAACAGATTTCTTTTTTTGAACACCAAGTGGCACCTGACAATTTTTTTTTTTTTTTTTTTGCAAAATAACATAAAACTGTCGGTGAAAGGAGCAAGTTCCGAACTATCACTCACATCAGGAAGATTAAATGGGTTACCATCAAATCTTCAGCAAAAGTGATGGGTGTTTTTGTTGAAATAAGATTGTTATTTACATTGTACATTTTTATGATAGCACCCTACTGAATTCTATTTTGTCTAAACTGTCTAATTCTATCTAAGCTCAAAAAAAAAAAATGGTTTTATTTTTTTTTCTCTTCACATTTCGTTCCGAAAAGTACTTTTCTTTTGCTGCGTCGATAATTCTGCAACAGTTTTCGGCTAAACAAAAATACAAATGTTGAAACAATTCTCAACTATATTACCCTTTTACACACATCCACCACACCTTGTCTCCATTTTCAAGCATTTCGTTGACTAGGCATTATAAAGAGAAACATCCCAATCCAAGACCTCACATTCAACAAAAATCCCTTATCTACTATATAAAAATAAGTCGGGTTTTCCTTCCTGACGATATAACTCCAGAACGGCTCAACCGATTTGAATGTTTTTTATTTTGTTTTGTTCGTCTTAGATCAGGGATGGTTTATGAAAAAAGAAAAGTCGGAAAATTCTCAACAGTTGGCGTTGTAGGCACATATTTCGTTTTTCATGGGGAAATGCACTTTGAAAAAAATATAAACTGGATAAAAATCGAGTAGTTTCAAATACAAAAAAAAAATATTTTAAATTTTAAAAGCTATATTGTTGTTGTCAATTATTTTAATGATTTTCCAAGCAAATTGTTGTTGTCAAAAATTTTGAAATTTATTTTTTAATATACGATATAGCTAGCTACCTAATAAGTTTGTTTATGATTACTATGTTACATTAAGTAACTTTTTGAAATGAAGTAGATACTTTGATTTGTTTGTATCCATCATTTTTGTTTGGGAAGTACCTATTTTCAATATCCTTGCATTTGAATAGGTGGGTAAGTTCAAATGGAGGGGTAATTGAGATGACGAGGACAATGATGACAGGCAACAGGAGTTGCTGAGCGTTTTGAGTGTTCACGAAGGGGTTGTTACGATGAATAAAATGAATGAGTAACAATCATGGTACTATGCTCATTCGTGAGTAGGGTTATGGGGAGGGCAGCTCAAAGCTACCATAACACCTTCGGTACCGGTGTGGAGAGTGAAGGGAGAAGGCTTACCAACCAAGTTGATAGGTGTGGTTAGTTTTCTTCTAGGCTGTTAAAGTTACAAATATTTCTTTTAGAGTTAGTGTTTATTGATGGCGAATAAAGTGCGCAGTTGGGCATGATATCACCTAATCGTCCAATACACGATCCATTCAACCACGAATTGCAAAGAGAACAACAAAACAATACGATACTGCAGCAATAGCCGAAGCAGTTCGTAAAAATGTTCTGCAATTGAATCGACAACAAATGATTGCGTATGACTCTTTGATGGAAGCTGTGAACAAAAGAACTGGTAATTACATTGCTTTTGGCACGGATTTGATCGCAGCATGAGTTGCCCTGGCATTGGCTTCATCTGGAATAACAGCAACTTTGTTAGAAGGCTACCGAACTGCACATTCAGCATTGATATTGCCACTGAACATGCAAATCAACCAGACACATTCTTGAAAAATCGAAGAAAAAATGCGAAGATTTTACAATGATGCAAATTGATCGATTGGGTCGAATGTACGATGGCCCCACAAAAGGTCAATGGTGGCGGTGGACAGGACGTTGAAAGATCTTCGTGTCAATCAAAACATTTTTTGAATAGCCATGGTTGTATTATCCGGTGATTTTCGGGAGACTCTTCCAGTTATTCCCACGATCAATTGCAGCTGACGAACTAAATGCGTGCTTGAAAGCATCAAATTTGTGGCTTCATGTCAAGACACTCCGATTGACGAGATCAAACTGCAGATGTGTTTTCGAAGCAATTGTTGGACATTGGTAATGAAAAGATTGCAGTTGATATCTTGACCAGACTTATCACTTTGCCCACTGATTTCTGCCACATGACCGATTCTAAGGAAGAGCTCATTCGAAGTGTTTTTCCGGGCATACCGCAGAATATAGAGGAGAAGATGTGTTGATTCCACGCATCCCGATGATTCCAACGGACTTACCATTCGAATTCAAACGACTGCAATTTTTTACTACAAATCTTTGCATTGAATGTTAATATCATCTATTTTACAGGAAAATAAAAGGCATTGAATTAATTTGAATTGCTTACAAAATTTATTTAATCACCAAACTAAGTTTAAATCGAAAAAAAAGCTTCAAATAGATAAAAATTAGATGGTACGAAGTTCACCAGATCAGCCAATTTCTGCAAATATATTTCATTTCGTCGATGGTGGATCAGCTGAATGTGCGGTGCAATATACAGGGAACACAACAGTTAAAGAGACGAATTATTGAACAGTTGCAAGCAATTTTTCATTTAGAAAATCATTGTTTTTCACATGGGCAGCTATACGTTGCGTATTCACGAGTTGGGAAACCATCCGCTTTATTTGTGTTAACGTCAGACCAAAAAACAAAAAATTTGGTTTACCAAAGAGCACTTCAATGAAACGGATAATTTGCGGACACGTATAACGCTTCGATTCAGTATTTACTTTGGATTCACTTTCATTTTTTACTTAGAGAAGTTCAACTAAATTACACTTCATTTTTGTAATCGAAATTAATTCATTACTGTTGTGAAATGAAATAAAATTTTCCATTTTCAAATACAAAAAAAAAAATAATAATTTTTCTTCATCTTTTAATCCTCAAACGAAATGTTACAAAAAACGAAGCCATCTGGTGGCGAAACGGAGTTCGCCGGGTTTGCTAGTATGTAATAAATGTAACAGATACACACCAATTAGATTTATGCTCAACACCTTAAGATGGTTAAATGTAAATCAGAGGCTATATTATATGTCATGACTATGTTATTTATATACAAAATTAAAAACAATATGCTTCCTGGTTATTTATGCAATAACGCACATACCACGGGTGACGGTGACGATTCATATCAACTAAGGAGCACGGGCAATCCACAAATTCAGAGGATGCGAACGATCAGAGGGCAGCGACACATTTTTTATATGGGTTTTCAAGAATTTAATAACCTACCAAGCAGTCTAAAGAACATACATAATTTTAATGAATTTAAGAGAAATTTAATTGAATACGCTAGATATAATTGTCAATAACAAAATTTAATTGTAACATTTGGAGTTGTATATATGAACTAAATGACTATGTTAAAATTATTATAATGGCTTAAATGAGCTAAATAACTAACCAAACTAAACTAAACTAAACAATAGTCACAAAATTCCATCTTTTATTCTGTTATTGATAGAATTCACAAAAGACCCTTCCACACAGAATACCAATTTTAGAGCCCGCAAAAGATCCCCTGACAGTCCGAACCCCTGCATGGAAATTCACAACAGAACAACAGAAAAAATTGATAAAAGACTTTGCCTCATAGGACTGAATAAGACGCATCGAAAATAGGTTCTAATATAAGATGATTTATATGTACATACTTTCATATTTGAATACGTTACTATGGCAATGGTGGCGGCAAATTGAACGCCACCAAAAAGGCCTGGAATAAACACTGAGCGTACAGGAAATTCCTAACCCAATTGTACCAGCTCCAATGGCGACATACGCTCCCAATGTTTTCAACTTTCTTCGTTAACGTTTTTACCAAAATGCAAACCCAAAGTCAAATGAGTGCTTCCAAAACGATTGAGTCCTCAATTTTCAACTCGAAGCACCGAAAACGCCAATTCCAAAAACTACTCACATCTCGAAAGCCCCATTTCCGACTTCGACAAAACCTCAAAAACCAAGCAATGCTTACATCCCGAACAAAAACTTACAACGGTCCTCAACTAAACAGCCACGCAATAGCACCTTTCAAAGCAAACACTGCAATACCTGGCACCGTTCCGCCTGCCTGGCAAATTTTGCAAAAACCGCTCTAACGATTCTGACCAAAACACATGTAAAATATACCTAACATCCGAACTATATACATATAAGTATTCTTAATATGATCTGTTAAAACTCAAAAGTTGCCCCCAGAGGGGTGTTCTATGGCCCTGCTATTGTCCATCGTATTAAATTAACTGCTAAACATACTCAGAAATAAGAGGTTCTATGTCCATATGGATACTCTTAACGAGAAAGTTTCGTTCGAGCCAGTCTTGCTTTTTATTTGGTTGTATACCTCTATTGCACATCACCCTTCGAATGATACAAGTCTCATTCTCCTCATTTCATACTAGATACCGTAAAATGTACGGAAACATTGAATGTTCACGTATTCTTCATATATACTCGACGGCATTGAATGAATGAATTTACCCGAACGAGCGTTATTCACAGAAAAAAAATCAGTGCACATTTTCAAAATACGTAACGAAATGGATATCTACGCCCACCAAGCCTGACAGAAAATTTGGTAAAAAGTTCTATCTACGTATTATACCTGTTTTTTCACTGAAACGAAAATCAACCCCCAGCTCAGCACGACACGTGCACGGAAAACAAAAAAAAACAGAACAATCCCGTTTTGCCGCCGTCTGCTAGTTTTTTATGCGTTCACATATCCCAAACTAGGTACCCCGTGTATAGTGCATACCGTACTCCATAGAAGAAAATCTTTCGCTGGTATCTTTCGTCAGCTGTGATTTTAGTAACTTAAATTATTGCTTACCCAATCCGAGGTTTAGCTCACTCAGTTACCTATACCTATGTACGGTTTTCCCAAAATTTCTCATACACACACGTTCATCCTGTTTACACACACGTTCTTCCTGTTTTATTGCCAATCGGTCGGCAACAGACCTTAGGCATCACAACTCGCGGAAGATATTTTTTCTCTACTGGGTATCTTTCATACCCTTTTTTTTTTTTTTGTCTTTCACTATCATTCCACTACACTAGACATTGTACACTTTACACATTTTTTTTTTTTTTTTACTACACAAAAGAAGGACCAATGGGCAATCCCACTTCTGAAAATATGAACAACATTTATGTTGCACTGCGCGAACTCGTCAAGCGCCCTTGAAAGTCAGATACGAACTGCGATCTTAACTCAATACGTCTAACTCACTTGACGAGCTGCATTGTGCAGTCCTATACTAATACTACGACACCTTTGACCAGGAGGGATTTCCCTGTTCAATGAAGCTGTACCTACTTTACAGGTTAACAGTAAGCTGATTTTTTCAAAAGTTTAAGTATGTTTTTTTGCTTGAAGTAGTGGTTTACTTTACTGTAGTAAGCCCTATATATAGGTGATTCAGCTGCTTTAATGTACCTATCAAATCATACCAGTTGCAAATATTTTGATTTCGAGACATTTTCGATTCAAATGAATCTCAGAATAAACGCGATGTCAAGTCAACTAAATTATATGTTATAAAATAGAGTCGCAAAATGCAAGTAAACTAAGAAACACAAATAATAATAATAAAATATACAAGTTTAGTACACATTATATACGATTTAAATATGAATGCATTTATACATAACTAGCGGACCCGGCGAACTTCGTCTCGCCCCAATTTAACGCCTTCAATAAGCTCCAGAGTGATAATAAAACACAGATACATAGTTCAAACTTCATTGTGATTGATTTTAAGGGAATTGAAATCAGTAGAGAGCGATATGATAAACAATGTTTGTCGATTTGTTTTCCATCGCAAAAACAAACTACGCTATGCCAACACGCGAACACCTTCAGCTGTAAATAGCGGCGGAGTTCCTGTCACATCAAGCAAGTTCGAAATTCCGTCGGATAGTTGGTCGATTAATTTTCATCTTTGGATAATGAAAGTCAAACTATCAACGCCCTTATTCTTCCCGTTGCGATTCGCGATTGAATGGATCGTGCATCGAACGATTTGGCGCTGGCATTCCCGATTTCGACAGCAGACTGCCGCACGTGAGCATGCACATTTCAGAATTATCCGAAATTCTCCCATCTTCAAAACGAATTTTCCACCTTACATCATTAAAAAATCTAAATCATACGATAATTCAAATTGTGTAGCGATGAGCCCCGAACATCCAACGAATTTAAAAATTAAACATTTGAAATAAGTTTGGTTGTATTGGAAGTAGCACTAACCGTTTATCTATCCAGTCTAATTTTTTTCAAAGTTGGGTTCCCTTCCTAAGTTCCATTCCCAATCTCATCCCCTGTAACTTTTATTTTCACGACAAAAAGTAGCATAAATGCCATTTCAATACGAATCCCCCAAGCCCAAAATTGTAAAAATTTAACGATCCATTCTCTAGTTATGAGTGCACACATAGACGTCAGTCTCTTTTATATATTGGGGTACCCGCCCGGTTTGTGCGTGCCTTTCGTGTGGAACTATCGGATCCAAAACAATCCTACCTTTAAAACTAAAAGCAACCATACCCATCCACAAAATTTCATTCAAATCGGTTGAGTGGTTTCGGAGATGGACAACAGCGCCACGTATAGGATAGACCGTCAGCGCACCTACCCAATTCCCACGCAAAATTTTGACAATAAAATTTTTTCTTAGATTTCCTATCTGTGTTAAGATCTACACAATGATGATCAGGCCCATCATAACATACTCCTCTTTAGTATGGCGGACTAAAACAAAACAAAAGAACGCCATTGCTAAGCTTCAAAGGGTAAAGCGACTTGCATGTTTCGGTATATCCGGAGCCATGCGTAGGCATAGGCATACCTATCCTACTGCGGCTATAAAAGCCTTAATAGGACTAACCCCTCTCCACATATACATACATATACAAAGGGCAATTCGCAGCTCGGCAAGTTTGATCGAAATCAAAGAGACAATTCTCAGCGACTACCCTGAGTTAAAGGATTTGATCTGCGCGGTAACAGACCGCTTTCCAAAGACTTTATGTTTCAAAATATCCCAGGTCTAAGACAGGCCAAGCGTGCTATTCAGCCGTTCAAAAAAGATGCCAACAGAAATTTAAATCTAAGAAGGCATGATATCGAAAATCTGGCTGGTTTCCTCACAGGACATCACAACCTACGATATCAATTAAATAAAATTAATTTAACCGACTTCTCACTTTATCGGTTGTGTCTTGAAGAAGACGAAACAGCTTGGGCACATAATATGTGAGTGTCCAGCCCTATGTGGAATCAGGAGAACTATCTTCTACAGGGAGCTTCTGAGCCCTGAAGAGATGAAGAAGTCATCTGCCAGCAGCTTGATTAACTTTGTTAGAAAAGTGGAGAATCTGCTCGCCTAAACATTATTCTGGCCCTATGGTACAATAGATCTTATAGGTCGAAGTGCCCTTCATCGCTCAGGCGTAGGCAGAAGGTTTTACATAAATCTTTACTGTAACTCTCTTCTACCGTCGACTCTCTTTCGTGACGTCGTTTGCAGTTTATGTGCATGAAGAACGAAAGAAAAGTATTTCCCGGAATTTTTCACTCCTCTCCAAAAAGTGCTGTGAAATATAGAGTGAAATGGCTCCAGGAAATAACCCCCAACGAAATAACCCCCCAAATAGAAAATGAAATAGCCCCCCAAAATTTGTATTCATGTGAAATAAATCCCCAAAATTGGGAATTTATTTCATGGATTTTTGGGGACTTATTTCATACTTCAAATTGGGGAGTTATTTCACTGTGAAATAACTCCCCAAATTGAAGTATGAAATTTGAAAATTCAACAAAAAATATAAGAAAAAAACTTCGCACCCACCCCGTAATCCAACAGTAAACCCATACATACACATCTCATAATTTGCGCAAATTACCATTGCCTCAAAAATTAATATTAATTCGAGAGAAGGGCGCCCGCGCCGTTTTCTTACTTATTTGGGACCTTATTCCATACCGTCTTGGGGACTTATTTCATACCATTTTGGGGACTAATTTCATGTTCGATTTGGGGTATAATTTCACAGTGAAATTATTCCCCAATTTTGGGGGGTTATTTCGTTGGGGGGTTATTTCCTGGAGCCGAGTGAAATATTTTGTTGGAGAAATTTATGGAGGGTGACTTCGCTAAAAAAAAAAAATTGTTTTGTGGCAGTTTAAGAAAACAGCTGGAAGAAACAAATTGGAAACTTCACTTTTTGTGAATCATGTGATACCTACAGTAAAATGTATTGACCTATTGGAAGACATTCATCCGTGATCGACCACAATATGGACCACCAGTATGGACCTACGGGCACCAGTTGTGGATATAACCGCTATAAACGTATTTCTAAAAAATTAAAGTCTTTCAAAAATATTACAAAGGAACAAAGTCATATTCAATGCACAACGCTGATCTAGATATTGAATCAGTATAGAAAGAAGTCGAACAAGTTCCTTAAATGCACAACGCTTTTCAACCACGTTAGCTTAGAAACAACCGAATTATTAAATACAGGCAGTGTAATCAGGATATAAAGGCGGACAAAACATGTTGATTTATAAAAATTAGCTAAGTCAATATATTTTCTAACAAAAAAGTTCAGATATTCTACAAACGATTGATCTTTCGATTAGTCGAACGGCTAGGCGCAATCACTGTCGGCTGTCAAAAGTCAGTGCCCTCGGTAGGTGTTTTAGGTCAGCTGAAAGATCCTCCCTATTATCGAAGCATCTCTCGGTCTCGCGTACCTTCTAGCTCTCGAATGACTTTCGATAAAATCTTTACTGTAACTCTCTTCTACCGTCGACTCTCTTTCGTGACGTCGTGTGCATGAAGAACGAAAGAAAAGTATTTCCCGGAATCATAGTTTGTACACAACTGCGTAGTTGAAATTTAATGCAGTAATTTTTAATTGTTAATATTTTAAAAAAGTAAAAATGCAAAGATAAGCACCCTAAAAATATCTTCTTTTTTTTTACACTTCTTTTGTTAAGATTGGTTGACCGTGTGAACTGCAAAAATTACAGAAATAATATAGAGGGGATACTCTTACATATCTATTGAAAGTTTTAATGCACTTAAAGGTAGCCTGTTGCCTGTATTCAAGGTAGTTTATTGCAGGCATAGAGCCATTAATTTACATCACCTTCACAACTTCAAGTAGTTTGACTTGAAAAAGTTCCAACTTTAGCTGCAAGGGACACACTTTGAAAACTAATTGCTTTAGAAACCATCGCTTGCTGAAAGTTTTGAAATTTTAAAATCCTATCGTGATTGTTTTTGGGAATTGAAATATTTACTGTACGAGTTAAGTTCAGTATAAATGTATGACGTATACTTACATAGTTTGCATTTATTGTTTATATTTTCCGTACTACGACAGTAGATGGATACTCATACCGCATAATTAGGAGTAGGTATGTGTTACTAACGGGTGATTTTTTAGCTGGTTTGGTTTTGGCAACACTGGTTTTGACAGCTGACGTGTGTTTAGTACCTTGTGTCACTGTCAAACAGCTTCAGTTTGGTTTGCAATTTAACCATGGATCGTCTTACAAATGAACAACGCTTGCAAATTATTGAATTTTACTATCAAAATTCGTGCTCGGTTCGAAATGTTCATTTTCGCTTTTTTATCGAAAAATTGTGTTCAGCGATGAGGCTCATTTTTGGTTGAATGGGTACGTTAATAAGCAAAATTGCCGCATTTGGAGTGAAGATCAGCCAGAAGCATTGCAACAGCTACCAATGCATCCCGAAAAAGCCACTGCTTGGTGCGGTTTATGGGCCGGCGGCATTATTGGGCCATATTTCTTCAAAGATGATGCGAATCGCAGCGTTACTGTCAATGGTGAACGCTACCGAGCGATGATAACAAACTTTTTTTTGCCCGAAATGGAAGTTCTTGACTTGCATGATATGTGGTTTCAACAAGACGGTGCCACATGCCACACAGCACGCGAAACAATGGCGCAATTGCGAGGCGAGTTTGGTGAACAGTTAATTTCACGTTTCGGGCCGGTCAATTGGCCGCCTAGATCGTGCGATTTGACACCATTAGATTATTTTTTGTGGGGGTATGTCAAGGCTAATGTGTATAGGGACAAGCCCGCTTCGATTGACGCACTGGAAGCCAACATCCATGCATTCATTCGTGAGATACCGGCCGATATGTGTGAAAGAGTATGCCAAAATTGGACTCAGCGGATGGGCTACCTGAGACGCAGCCGCGGTCAACATTTGCATGAAATTATCTTTAAACATTAAATTGCAAGGTTCAAACTATCGATTCAAATAAATATTTCATTCATTTTTTCGAATTTTTTGTGTTTTTTTTTTTTTTAAATTTCTAAACCTCTTAAAAAATCACCCGTTACATATTTTTCGCGTTAATTGAACTACAGTTACTATTTTGACATGTTAAATTTGTTAGTGAAAAGAAAATAACATTTTTGCATTCAACTATTTTCATTACTCGAAATACATTTATTTCAATCGTTGACATATTATATGGACTTGTTTTGCAAGGGACTTGGATACGTGCGTTTACGTGTAAGAAATGTAATTAATTATCATTTAACCAACTAATTGAAAACAAACTTAATTTGCAAGTCGAAATTTGCATAGTGTGAGTCAATTCATCTCGTAAAACTAGCACAAAAGTCTGTTCAAAGTGCAAACAAGTAATAAATTTGCTTTTGTTTATGTTTTTTGGTTGATTTTTATCTTACAAAAAGTGTGCTAATTATGATTTTTACAGCCGGCTTAGAAGTTTCTATGGTTGTCACAATATCGCTCCAGGAAATTGAATGGGTGTGCATGTGCATGGCTGCACCCCTATGATACCAACACTCTTAGTACAGTTGTTGGATGATTCTTCTATATCAGTAGGATTCTCCGCCAAACTTGTGGGTTGATGTGTGATATATTCCTGAGTAGATCTAATAATATAAAACAAAGTCAGTGCTTTTTTGCTGGAAGCTACACAACAAACGGGTGAATGGATTTAAATTATTTTTTTGAAGTTATTACTTCCTTAGGCGCGTGGGGCACTTTTAGATGGGAAGAAATTAGTGAATTCGCGTTACCTTTAAAACGACACTGCGTCATCGTCACCGAAAAAACGACACCGCGTCATCGTCACCGAAAAACCGACAACGCGTCATCGTCACCGAGAAACCGACACCTGATAGGTGGCGCTGTTGTCAATTTTTTTTAAAAACTCAACCGATCTCAATGAAACTTTGTATGTGAGCATGGTTGGATGCAGATAGAAAGATAGGATAGTTTTGGACCCGATAGGTGGCGCTGTTGTCGATTTTTTTGAGTAACTCAACCGATCTCAATGAAACTGTGTTTGTGTGCATGGTTGTATGCAGCTGGAAAGATAGGATAGTTTTGGACCCAATAGGTGGAGCTGTGGTCGATTTTTTTGAGAAACTCTACCGATCTCAATGAAACTTTGTTTGTGTGCATGTTTGTATGCAGCTAGAAAGATAGGATAGTTTTGGACCCGATAGGTGGCGCTGTTGTCGATTTTTTTGAGAAACTCAACCGATCTCAATAAAACTCTGTTTTATTTGCATGGTTGTATGCAGTTAGAAAGACAGGATAGTTTTGGACCCGATAGGTGGCGCTGTTGTCGATTTTTTTGAGTAACTCAACCGATCTCAATAAAACTCTGTTTTATTTGCATGGTTGTATGCAGTTAGAAAGACAGGATAGTTTTGGACCCGATAGGTGGCGCTGTTGTCGATTTTTTTGAGTAACTCAACCGATCTCAATGAAACTGTGTTTGTGTGCATAGTTGTATGCAGCTGGAAAGATAGGATAGTTTTGGACCCAATAGGTGGAGCTGTGGTCGATTTTTTTGAGAAACTCTACCGATCTCAATGAAACTTTGTTTGTGTGCATGTTTGTATGCAGCTAGAAAGATAGGATAGTTTTGGACCCGATAGGTGGCGCTGTTGTCGATTTTTTTGAGAAACTCAACCGATCTCAATAAAACTCTGTTTTATTTGCATGGTTGTATGCAGTTAGAAAGACAGGATAGTTTTGGACCCGATAGGTGGCGCTGTTGTCGATTTTTTTGAGTAACTCAACTCTGTTTTATTTGCATGGTTGTATGCAGTTAGAAAGACAGGATAGTTTTGGACCCGATAGGTGGCGCTGTTGTCGATTTTTTTGAGTAACTCAACCGATCTCAATGAAACTGTGTTTGTGTGCATAGTTGTATGCAGCTGGAAAGATAGGATAGTTTTGGACCCAATAGGTGGAGCTGTGGTCGATTTTTTTGAGAAACTCTACCGATCTCAATGAAACTTTGTTTGTGTGCATGTTTGTATGCAGCTAGAAAGATAGGATAGTTTTGGACCCGATAGGTGGCGCTGTTGTCGATTTTTTTGAGAAACTCAACCGATCTCAATAAAACTCTGTTTTATTTGCATGGTTGTATGCAGCTGGAAAGATAGGATAGTTTTGGACCCAATAGGTGGAGCTGTGGTCGATTTTTTTGAGAAACTCTACCGATCTCAATGAAACTTTGTTTGTGTGCATGTTCGTATGCAGCTAGAAAGATAGGATAGTTTTGGACCCGATAGGTGGCGCTGTTGTCGATTTTTTTGAGAAACTCAACCGATCTCAATGAAACTCTGTTTGTGTGCATGGTTGTATGCAGCTAGAAAGATAGGATATTTTTGGACCCGATAGGTGACGCTGTTGTCGATTTTTTTGAGAAACTCAACCGATCTCAATGAAACTTTGTTTGTGTGCATGGTTGCATGCAGCTAGAAAGATAGGATAGCTTTGGACCCGATAGGTGGCGCTGTTGTGAATTTTTTTGAGAAACTCAACCGATCTCAATGAAACTTTGTATGTGTGCACGTTTGTATGCAGCTAGAAATATAGGACAGTTTTTGACCCGATAGGTGGCGCTGTTGTCCATTTTCCGAGAAACACAGCCGATCTCAATGAAACTTTGTATGTGAGCATGGTTGGATGCAGCTAGAAAGATAGGATAATTTTGGAACCGATAGGTGGCGCTGTAGTCGATTTTTTTGAGAAACTCAAATGATCTCAATGAAACTTTGTTTGCGTGCATGGTTGGATGCAGATAGAAATCGATCCCAATGAAACTTTGTATGTTTCAAGTTTCAAGTTTCAAGTTTATTGTAATGAGTTCAGATTTACAATACATAGTTGTTTAAATATCTGCGAAGCTGTAAAATAGCTTATCTGCAGAAGGTTGTTTACAAAAAAAAAATTTAACATTGATGTGAACAGGTTTTGAAATTTTGAACTTAGATATTTATTCTATTATATTACTAAATTTTATATCTATTTTATTTTTATTTCTATTTATTTTTTAATTGCGTAATTGCAGGAAAAGGATTATCTAAGTTATTGCTTCAAGGAAAAATTGTTTTAGTCTTTTTTTTCTACAAGTTGTATTGTTAATATGTCTTAAAAACTGCGGGAGTTTGTTTAGGATGTTGGGTATTGTGTAATTAAGTTGCCTCTTGCCATAAACGTTTGAGATAGATGGAAGCTCATAAAAACCCTCTGCTCGTCTTCTTGTTCTGTATTTGTGGTTGATTGGTGTTCTAAAGCGTAAGTCATCATAATATTCCACCGCTGCTGTCATCTCGAAAATATTTTTAACTTTTATCAGCGTCTCTCCGTTTGATGTGCTATTTCTTCTCCTTAGTAATTTTACCGCTCTGTCTTGAACTTTTTGAAGTTTGTTTATATGAGTTGCTGAAGCTCCTCCCCATGCAAGTATACCATATCTCAATCTCGATTCAACAAGAGCATAATAGATTTGTTTTTGCACTCTGGTAGTCGCTTTATATTGCATGCAAGCCAAAGCAAAGAGTGACCCTCTCAGTTTGCTCCTTGTATCATTGATATGGCTCTCCCAGATGAAATGGTTATCAATCGTAATCCCTAGATATTTATACGTGTTGACTACTTCTAAAGTATCAACATTTTGTTGGTTGTCACAGTTAAATGTTGCAATTGTAATCTGCTCACTTCGGTATTGCGGGCTGCGAATATGCATTAGTTTTGACTTAGATGCATTAATGACTAGGCCGTTGTCATGACACCATCTGCCAATTTTGTCGAACTCCGCTTGCATCCTTTTGGTTGCCTCATCTAGTGACCGGTGGTAAACCACAATTGCTGTGTCATCTGCAAAAGCGAAAGGAATGCTTTCCCCAAGGCAATTCAGCATGTCATTTGTGTATAGCAAATACAGCAACGGACCGAGTTTTGAACCCTGGGGTACCCCATAATGTACGGTTTTTTTGTTGCTACAGCAATCATTTATTTTTACTCTGAATATTCGCCGCCTAAGATAGTCCTTCATCCATTCAGACATTTTCCCTCTAATTCCAGCTTTTTCTAACGCTTCTATTAGTTTTGTGTGGTCAAGAGTATCGAATGCCTTACTAAAGTCCAGGAAAAGCACTATTACATGAAAATTTTTACTTAGGCTGGTATTTATCAAATTTGCAAAATCACCTAGAAGACGATTTGTGCTTTTGCCTTTCTGGAATCCGTATTGGGATTTGCTTAATAATTTGTGTTTTTCAACGAATTTCCATATTCTGTCTGCAACAATTTCCTCCATAATCTTATCAACCACCGATAGAATCGCTATAGGTCGATAATTGGATATTTCATCCTTTTTTCCTCCTTTATATATCGGTCTAACTATGGCCTCTTTAAGTTTTGTCGGAACTACTGCAGTATCAAAGCTAAGATTAATAAGCTTAGTGATTATAGGCGCAAATATTTGTGCGTTTTTCTTTAAATCAATCGGTCTAATACCATCAGCTCCTGGACCCTTTAATGCATTTAAACGCTGAAGTATGTTTTCCACTTCTAAACACTCTACTTCTCCCACATAGATCGAATCGCGTATAAAATTACCATGATATGTATTAGTTGGTGTGTTGCACGTGTGGATTATCTGAGCCGCTTGCTGCGAGAAATAGTTTACAAATTCATCAGCCAAAATTACTGTATTTGTGTTAAGTGAGAAGTTTTTCTTGATTGTTGCATCTATTGATGGCTTCTTTCTTCCTAGGACTTCATTTATTAAGGACCATGTTTTTTTCGGATCGCATCTTGTATTTTCGAATTTTTGTTGATAATATTGATTTTTACATGTCAATATTTTCTTGTTTACCAAATTTCGTATTTTTTTGTACTCGGTCTGATAAGACATGTTGCTCCTATTATTTTTCCATCTTCTATAAAGTCGGTCACGTTCTTTACAGCTCTCTATAATATCCCTTGAAATCCACGGGGTTACCTTACGATAGAGTTTTTTGTTTATCGTCTTTGTTGAAATTTTGTAGATTTCGTTCATCTTTTCCACTAAGTTATTATAAAAAAGTTCAATATCTGTTTCATCTGATATTATGCTCCAGTCTGTAAGTCTAATTAGCTCGTTTACTTTATTCGCGCATGTAATTGTGCTGATGTTTTTTTCGACTCTCTCATCTTTACCATAAACTCCGAACACTACGCTATAGTGATCAGAGATGTCATTTTCGACTACAGCGGAAAGTATCTTACGGTCTAATACAGATGATATTATATGGTCAATAAGAGTGGACGTTCCTTCGCTTAAATTTGTTCGAGTGTGAGATTTAATCACGTTATACAGCCCCTTTGAGGCTAGCATTTCTTGATAGTTGAGTACATGATTATTGGTTAAATCAAGTAAGTTTATGTTCATATCACCCAGCAATATCATCTCCTTTTGTTCTTCCCTTGTATCAGCGATTTTAGCCATATCTTCGACAAACTCAGTTTTATTCGTTTTTGGTGGTCGGTATATACCACTGATTACTTGGCCTGTGTCATTTACCTTTATCGTCAGATTTTCGCATGAATTAGTTCCAATGTCTAATCGTTTGTACTTCACTGAATCTTTTATAAACATCGCAATTCCTCCACCTTTTTTTAGTTCCCTATTTTCAAATTCAGGTGTAAAGCCATTTAATGTGTAGAGTTTATTTTCCCGTTTTTTAATATTTATTTCTTTTAAGACAATAACATCGATATATTTCAGAATCGGGGATATGCTCGCACAGAAAATATCCCAATTTTTCCTAAGAGACCTTATATTTAAACATATGGCGCAAAAATTTAACTCTTTTAATTCATTTTTTATTTGTTGGAAGTCTGGCAATACCATACAGTTCATATCAAATAGGTTTTCTTCATAGTTTATGTTTCCTTCATCCATTATATGAGAAAAAGAGCTTTATTTTTTTTTTTTTTTTTTTTTTTTTTTGTTTTTGTTTTTGTTATTAATTTCGTTTTATTTTGCTCAAATCATAGATTGATCGAATGGGTATGACTTCAGCATTTTCAACTCTCCTGACAAATATCTTTCCACCGTTTTCCCACACATATTTCCAGTTCTCTTCTTTTCCCTTTTGTTTCGCTTGCCACAGCAGCTGCTTATTTGCATTGGTAAGCATATTGTTGATGAATACCGTATGCGTATCATTTTGCACTGAATTTATTTTTTCAGTGTTTCTTAGGTTTTCGTTTATTTTGCCAACTGTTAGCGGTCGTGCTGTTCTTGCGTTTTTTATTATTGTGGATTTTACTCTATTATCGCTAAGCGTAGCAATAATTGAAGAATTTTTAGATCTTGTGCGGTATATGTCTGTGATATTTGTCTCGTTTATCTCATATTGAATTGTTTTTCCTATAGCCTTGACAATTTCTATCAGATTCTCGTTATGTGTTGGTGGTATATTTTTGATTTCAATCTTGTCTTTCATAAATTGTTGTTCCAATCCATTTATTTGAGCCTGCATATTGGCAATGCATTCATCTTTTTCTTTGTTCGATTCTTTTAGTGTTTTTATTTCCTGCATTAGTGAATCCATAATTGTGTTGTTCTTTTCAATGTTTTTGTTAATATCATCGAATTTCTGTGACACGAAGTTGCAAAAATCCGATATACCTCTTATTTCTGTTTTCAATTGTTTTAGTTCGGTCATTACTTCTTTTGTGTTTAACTGTGATAAAATTTCAGGTGTTAATTCCTCATTTGCATTTTTTCCTGGGCTTTTTATTTCCAGACGGTTTCTTGGTTGGATGCAACTAGAAAGATAGGTTAATTTTTTTACCCGATAGGTGGCGCTGTTGTCGATTTTTTTGAGAAACTCAACCGATCTCAATGAAACTTTGTATGTGTGCATGTCTGTATGCAGCTAGAAAGATAGGATAGTTTTGGACCCGATGGGTGACGCTGTTGTCGATTTTTTTGAGAAACTCAACCGATCTCAATGAAACTCTGTTTGTGTGCATGGTTGTATGCAGCTAGAAAGATAGGATAGTTTTGGACCCGATAGGTGGCGCTGTTGTCGATTTTTTTGAGAAACTCAACCGATCTTAATGAAACTTTGTTTGTGTGCATGGTTGTATGAAGCTAGAAAGATAGGATAGTTTTGGACCCGATGGGTGACGCTGTTGTCGATTTTTTTGAGAAACTCAAATGATCTCAATGAAACTTTGTTTGCGTGCATGGTTGGATGCAGATAGAAATCGATCCCAATGAAACTTTGTATGTGTGCATGGTTGGATGCAACTAGAAAGATAGGTTAATTTTTTTACCCGATAGGTGGCGCTGTTGTCGATTTTTTTGAGAAACTCAACCGATCTCAATGAAACTTTGTTTGTGTGCATGGCTGTATGCAGCTAGAAAGATAGGATAGTTTTGGACCCGATGGGTGACGCTGTTGTCGATTTTTTTGAGAAACTCAACCGATCTCAATGAAACTCTGTTTGTGTGCATGGTTGTATGCAGCTAGAAAGATAGGATAGTTTTGGACCCGATAGGTGGCGCTGTTGTCGATTTTTTTGAGTAACTCAACCGATCTTAATGAAACTTTGTTTGTGTGCATGGCTGTATGCAGCTAGAAAGATAGGATAGTTTTGGACCCGATGGGTGACGCTGTTGCCGATTTTTTTGAGAAACTCAACCGATCTCAATAAAACTCTGTTTTATTTGCATGGTTGTATGCAGTTAGAAAGACAGGATAGTTTTGGACCCGATAGGTGGCGCTGTTGTCGATTTTTTTGAGTAACTCAACCGATCTCAATGAAACTGTGTTTGTGTGCATGGTTGTATGCAGCTGGAAAGATAGGATAGTTTTGGACCCAATAGGGTGAGCTGTGGTCGATTTTTTTGAGAAACTCTACCGATCTCAATGAAACTTTGTTTGTGTGCATGTTTGTATGCAGCTAGAAAGATAGGATAGTTTTGGACCCGATAGGTGGCGCTGTTGTCGATTTTTTTGAGAAACTCAACGGATCTCAATAAAACTCTGTTTTATTTGCATGGTTGTATGCAGTTAGAAAGACAGGATAGTTTTGGACCCGATAGGTGGCGCTGTTGTCGATTTTTTTGAGTAACTCAACCGATCTCAATGAAACTGTGTTTGTGTGCATGGTTGTATGCAGCTGGAAAGATAGGATAGTTTTGGACCCAATAGGTGGAGCTGTGGTCGATTTTTTTGAGAAACTCTACCGATCTCAATGAAACTTTGTTTGTGTGCATGTTTGTATGCAGCTAGAAAGATAGGATAGTTTTGGACCCGATAGGTGGCGCTGTTGTCGATTTTTTTGAGAAACTCAACCGATCTCAATGAAACTCTGTTTGTGTGCATGGTTGTATGCAGCTAGAAAGATAGGATATTTTTGGACCCGATAGGTGACGCTGTTGTCGATTTTTTTGAGAAACTCAACCGATCTCAATGAAACTTTGTTTGTGTGCATGGTTGCATGCAGCTAGAAAGATAGGATAGCTTTGGACCCGATAGGTGGCGCTGTTGTCGATTTTTTTGAGAAAATCAACCGATCGCAATGAAACTTTATTTGTTTGCATGGTTGTATGAACCTAGAAAGATAAGATAGTTTTAGACCCGATAGGAGGCGATGTTGTCGATTTTTTTGAGAAACTCAACCGATCTCAATGAAACTTTGTTTGTGTGCATGGTTGTATGCAGCTAAACAATAGGATTGTTTTGGACCCGATAGGTGGCGCTGTTGTAGATTTTTTTGAGAAACTCAACCGATCTCAATGAAACTTTGTTTGTGTGCATGGTTGTATGCAGCTAGAAAGATAGGATAGTTTTGAACCCGATAGGTGGCGCTGTGGTCGATTTTTTTGAGAAACTCAACCGATCTTAATGAAACTTTGTTTGTGTGCATGGTTGTATGCAGCTAGAAAGATAGGATAGTTTTGGACCCGATAGGTGGCGCTGTGGTCGATTTTATTGAGAAACTCAACCGATCTCAATGAAACTTTGTTTGTGTGCATGGTTGTATGCAGCTAAACAATAGGATTGTTTTGGACCCGATAGGTGGCGCTGTTGTAGATTTTTTTGAGAAACTCAACCGATCTCAATGAAACTTTGTTTGTGTGCATGGTTGTATGCAGCTAGAAAGATAGGATAGTTTTGAACCCGATAGGTTGCGCTGTGGTCGATTTTTTTGAGAAACTCAATTGATCTTAATGAAACTTTGTTTGTGTGCATGGTTGTATGCAGCTAGAAAGATAGGATAGTTTTGGACCCGAAAGGTGGCGCTGTTGTCGATTTTTTTGAGAAAATCAACCGATCGCAATGAAACTTTATTTGTGTGCATGGTTGTATGCACCTAGAAAGATAGGATAGCTTTAGACCCGATAGGAGGCGATGTTGTCGATTTTTTTGAGAAACTCAACCGATCTCAATGAAACTTTGTTTGTGTGCATATTTGTATGCAGCTAGAAAGATAGGATAGTTTTGGACCCGATAGGTGGCGCTGTGGTCGATTTTTTTGAGAAACTCAACCGATCTCAATGAAACTTTGTTTGTGTGCATGCTTGTATGCAGCTAGAAAGATAGGATAGTTTTGGACTCAACCGATCTCATTGAAACTTTGCATGGCTGTATGCAGCTAGAAAGATAGGATATTTTTGGACCCGATAGGTGACGCTGTTGTCGATTTTTTTGACAAACTCAACCGATCTCAATGAAACTTTGTTTGTGTGCATGGTTGCATGCAGCTAGAAAGATAGGATAGCTTTGGACCAGATAGGTGGCGCTGTGGTCGATTTTTTTGAGAAACTCAACCGATCTCAATGAAACTTTGTTTGTGTGCATGGTTGTATGCAGCTAGAAAGATAGGATAGTTTTGGACCCGATAGGTGGCGCTGTTGTCGATTTTTTTGAGTAACTCAACCGATCTCAATGAAACTTTGTTTGTGTGCATGGTTGCATGCAGCTAGAAAGATAGGATAGCTTTGGACCAGATAGGTGGCGCTGTGGTCGATTTTTTTGAGAAACTCAACCGATCTCAATGAAACTTTGTTTGTGTGCATATTTGTATGCAGCTAGAAAGAAAGGATAGTTTTGGACCCGAAAGGTGGCGCTGTTGTCGATTTTTTTGAGAAAATCAACCGATCGCAATGAAAGTTTATTTGTGTGCATGGTTGTATGCAGCTAGAAAGATAGGATAATTTTGGAACCGATAGGTGGCGCTGTAGTCGATTTTTTTGAGAGACTCAAATGATCTCAATGAAACTTTGTTTGCGTGCATGGTTGGATGCAGATAGAAATCGATCCCAATGAAACTTTGTATGTGTGCATGGTTGTATACAGCTAGAAAGATAGGTTAATTTTTTTACCCGATAGGTGGCGCTGTTGTCGATTTTTTTGAGAAACTCAACCGATCTCAATGAAACTTTGTATGTGAGCATGGTTGGATGCAGCTAGAAAGATAGGATAGTTTTGGACCCGATAGGTGGCTCTGTTGTCGATTTTTTTGAGTAACTCAACAGATCTCAATAAAACTTTGTATGTGTCCATGTCTGTATGCAGATAGAAAGATAGGATAGTTTTAGACCCGATAGGAGGCGCTGTTGTAGATTTTTTTTGAGAAACTCAACCGATCTCAATGAAACTTTGTTTGTGTATATGGTTGTATGCAGCTAGAAAGATAGGATGGTTGGATGGTTGGTTTAGGTGGCTGTATTTCCCCACGAGGGAAACACACAAGTAGCGCATTGAGAGCCGTTTTGAAACCATAACTAACGGAACCTGAAATGAAAGGGGGTAGAGGAAGTTAAGAGAGCTCAAAACCAGCCTGTGGAGTTGAGAAATTTGATGATCTTGTGGAAGTGGATGCTTTGGATGGACGACCTAGTGCACTGCGTCTGGTTTTGGCTACGGCCGGACACTTACAAAAAAAGATGGAACACCGTTTTACTCTTGTTAGTGTCAGCACAGCTACGGCAGTGGGTATTGTGGGGGATGCCAAGCTTGGCTGCGTGAATTCCTAAGGGCCAATGACCCGTACTAATTGCCGTTAGTCTGGCGACATCTATACGTGATCTGGCTAAAAGGCTGTTTGTTCTGGCATCATCGTAGGTTGGCCAGATCTTCCTTGAAATGACGCAGCTCGTCAGGTTCAATGATCTAGTCTCAGCCCATGAGGTGAAGTGCAGGAGGATCTCTCTCTTTACATATCCCAGCGAAGGAAGACTTCCTCCGCATGAGACATGCACAGAGCTGAGCCAAATCTGACAAGTTCATCGGCCTTCTCATTCCCTTCGATGTTCCTATGGTCGGGAACCCAGACGAGAGTGATATCAAACCGATGACAAGCCCTGGTCAGTATCTCCCTGCATTCCACAACAAGTTTGGACGTTGACTTAGCTGAACCGACAGCCTTGATCGCGGCCTGACTGTCGACGAAGACGCCTATTTTTCTTTTGGGAGTCGCACTATTGTGGAGCAGTCTACACGCCTCCTTAATTGCAAGTACTTCTGCTTGAAATACACTATCTACGTTGGGTAGGCGAAGACTTTTAGAGATGTTTAATTCTGTTGAGAAAATGCCTGCTCCTACTCCACATTCCATCTTAGAACCATCTGTGAAGATAGGTAATAACGATGTCATTGTTTGTTTTGAGTGTAATGTCTAACACCTCTTCCCAACCGTAATAATTTTCCGTACTCGGAAATATAAAGGTAGGGGTGTTACCCACCCGAGCTAAGGTTGGGACATAGGAAAGCGTTAAGGTATTTTTTTGTTAAAATGCATGTTCTTGGCTTACCGACGTCTTTTTTGTAGAAAAGGTTGTAGTTGTTGTCTGAGAGGCCCATGGCTCTTGGATGATGCCGATGTCAATGTCTCCCTACCTGAGGAAGACCAGAAGATTCTCTGATGCACATTTCGAGTGCTGGAGATTCGTCTGTATGACTTTCAGCATCTTATTGTTGGGTGTTGGAAGCGATCGCCAGTTCCTCCAACAGCTTGTTGGCAGCGGCGACATCGTCTGTGTCGTCTTCAGGAACCGTCGATCGGAAGATCTTGAGTTTGGCGTGCTTAATGCCGAACCTCAGTTTAAAATCAGCTGCTTCTAGTGCCCCTAGGCACTCCTCGTTTATCAGAAGCAGGTAGGATAGACTGTTTTTCTGGGGTTCTTCTGCCTTTATGACAGCCCAGTCGTCCATGGGAATGGTCGGGTTTTGCAGTTTGAGGCACTTGAGGAGGCTCCCAGAGTCTATCTTCATAACCGGTAACCAAATACGGGCCCTAGGTTTCGTGGGGATATCCTTGGCAGGGATAAGCTTAAGCTTTAAGCCATCCCAAGCTTCGGCGATCTTGTCGATGCATGAGCCAAGGAAATCCTTAGAGTACTGGTCCACGCATTTGATCACCCGATATCCTCGCACCACATCCGCGCAGTCGAGACTGGGTAGTCGAGACTGGGTAGTCTGCTGTCAGCTCCAGATAGCACATGCTTCACAACCATCTCAGACAGTTTGGCTTCAATGCTACACCAGTGGTCCATCACTGTTTTGCCGTTCTTAGACATCTCGTCTATGATGGCAACGTGCAGGTGATCCCTCACCACCTCGGTGAAGGTTCTCGCTGCCTGGGAAGTTGATGGACGCTGAAGGTTGGAAAGTTTAGGGGCGATTTTCGACTTTTTAGAGGCGTGAGAGGTCTCATCTTGGGACCTGTTTCTTTTCACGCTCTCTTTCTTCTGTTGACGTTGCTTCAGGTTGTTTTGGTAGTTGACGTACTCGTCTACCACCTTTTGGTATTTTAGTTTGTCGTCCTTGTCCCTCCCGTGAGCCGTTCCAGTCTCTTCATTCTTCGCAATCTTTGCGAGGATGAAGACAGCCCTGTTGTATCTAGACTTCAAGAGAGAACCAGAGGACTTCTTAGCATTTGGTGCACTGTGGTGGTTGTGGCTTTGTCAGTATTAGGCTTTTGGATACTATGGCTGGTATTCTCGGCCCCTACTGTTGTCGTAGCTTTGGATGGTAAGTTTGGTTGACTGCCAGAAAGACTACTTTGGCTGGTGCTCCTTTGGCTTGAGGGGTTAACTACTGTCTCCTGGCTGGAGGCTAGTAGATCCTCCTCAGAAGAGGTACCCAAGAGGGGTTCTTCCTTTTTATTATTTTTATTTTCTTTTTTGTTAGAGTTTTTGTTAATTTTAATTTTTGGTCCCACGAGTATGTACGGAAAGGAAGTACAATCCCGGCAGAGCCGACTTACCGAGATGGGGCACAATTTTACAACCGACCTTGCCTGCGCGTCGGAGGGAGCTCGTATGCGACTGGTCTTACCCCCAGCCTTTCATCCTTGGGTACGGTTTGCTATCTGCTCACACCACCACTGGAATTAGGTTGGATTTAAAGGTATACTCCTACCTCAAACTAATGGATCACGACAAACGATTGAGACGTTAGCGTAAATCCTTGGCTGACACTAACCATTTGACCGGTTAGTCATTTTCAGGCGGGCGCCCACTTGAAGGAGTAAAGAATGAGGATTTGTTCCCAAGCCCTAAAAGATAGGATAGTTTTGGACCCGATAGGTTGCGCTGTTGTCGTCTTTTTTGAGTAACTCAACCGATCTCAATGAAACTTTGTTTGTGTGCTTGTTTGTATGCATCATGAAAGATAGGATAGTTTTTGACCCGATAGGTGGCGCTGTTGTCGATTTTTTTGAGAAACTCAACCGATCTCAATGAATCTTTGTATGTGTGCTTGTTTGTATGCATCATGAAAGATAGGATAGTTTTGGACCCGATAGGTGGCGCTGTTGTCGATTTTTTTTTGAGAAACTCAACTAATCTCAATGAAACTTTGTTTGTGTGTATGGTTGTATGCAGCTAGAAAGATAGGATAGTTTTGGACCCGATATGAGGCGCTGTTGTCGATTTTTTTAAGAAATTCAACTGATCTCAATGAAACTTTGTATGTGTGCATGTCTGTATGCCGCTAGAAAGAAAGGATAGGTTTTGACCCGATAGGTGGCGCTGTTGTCGATTTTTTTGAGAAACTCAACCGATCTCAATGAAATTTTGTTTTTGTGCATGTTTGTATGCATCAAGAAAGATAGGATAGTTTTGGACCCGATAGGAGGCGCTGTTGTCGATTTTTTTAAGAAATTCAACTGATCTCAATGAAACTTTGTATGTCTGCATGTCTGTATGCAGCTAGAAAGATAGGATAGGTTTTGTCCCGATAGGTGGCGCTGTTGTCGATTTTTTTGAGAAACTCAACCGATCTCAATGAAACTTTGTTTGTGTGCATGGTTTTATGCAGCTAGAAAGATGGGATAATTTTGGACCCGATAGGAGGCGCTGTTGTCGATTTTTTAAAGAAATTCAACTGATCTCAATGAAACTTTGTATGTCTGCATGTCTGTATGCAGCTAGAAAGATATTATAGGTTTTGACCCGATAGGTGGCGCTGTTGTTGATTTTTTTGAGAAACTCAACCGATCTCAATGAAACTTTGTTTGTGTGCATGGTTTTATGCAGCTAGAAAGATGGGATAATTTTTGACCCGATAGGTGGCGCTGTTGTCGATTTTTTTAAAAAAACTCAACCGATCTCAATGAAACTTTGTTTGTGTGCATGGTTGGATGCAGCTAGAAAGATAGGATAGTTTTGGACCCGATAGGTGGCGCTGTTGTCGATTTGTTGGAGAAACTCAACCGATCTCAATGAAACTTTGGTTGTGTGCATGGTTGGATGCAGCTAGAAAGATAGGATAGTTTTGGAATCGATAGGTGGCGCTGTTGTCGATTTTTTTGAGAAACTCAACCGATTTCTATGAAACTTTGAATGTGAGTATGGTTGGATGCAGGTAGAAAGATAGGATAGTTTTGGACCCAATAGGTGGCGCTGTTGTCGATTTTCTGAGAAACTCAACCGATCTCAACGATACTTTGTATGTGTGCATGGTTGGATGCAGCTAGAAAGATAGGATAGTTTTGGAATCGATAGGTGGCGCTGTTGTCGATTTTTTTGAGAAACTCAACCGATCTCTATGAAACTTTGAATGTGAGTATGGTTGGATGCAGCTAGAAAGATAGGATAGTTTTGGACCCGATAGGTGGCCCTGTTGTCGATGTTTGTGTTCGCTGTTTTTACTCCCAAAACAGTTTTAAGTATTTCCTGCGCAATAAAATATCTCCCGACGATTCGAAAAATACACACGTTATTGTTCAAGTAATAACTTCTGTCGGCACTCCCGGAGTGCCTGATGTTTTTTTTTCACATTGACAATGTTCACCGCTTTGTTTGCTAGACTGTTATGCCGAATTCACAATGTCGCGTTGACGCACGCGTGCGTTGACAGGTTATGTAGAAACAAAGCGTTCATATGCTGGTACACAAAATACAGCTTCAGGCGTTGAGTCGACTTTAGATCGTAAATATCGTAAAGTTCAACGCGACGCCTGAGTAGAGCTACTTTCTACTATCACGCGCGTTTGATTAGATGAATTGACAGATCCACAAATTTTTATTTTAAAGAACACTTTTCTATTTTTTCAATGTCGATTAATAAATTTAGTGTGTGTAAATGACGTATTCTATTTTTTTCTTGAGCAATTACTGATTTTTTATGTTTTTCTTTGATAAAAAATATTAATCATTGATCGTGTATCCACTTTAAGGTTGTTCTTTGCTTGTTATGCTGTTATATATGATTTTTTTTTCCATTTCGGCGAATACTCTACTCTCTCAACGCGCATTCGCTTCAAAGCAGCATTTCGTTTTACAAAATTGTTGTTCGCGCGCTTTGGCACTTAAAATCGTAAAGCTTCGATAAAGCGTGTCAAAGCTCGACGACGCACGCACGCGTTCAACTCGACATTTTGAATTCGGCATTAATTTTAAACAAATTTATGCCGTCGAGGAAACGGTCAAATCTTCCTCGAAGCTCAACAAGATCTTGAAAAATGAAACGAGTTAGATCACAGAAAACGAATGAAAAATATCAGATCCCTTCGTTACAAAGAAACACATACTCCGTGGTAAATTAAATCAGAAGTGGATTTTATTACACCAAAGAAATTATTTATGGTATGACTTAGGCCTGTGACGTTGTGCACCGCGGGTGTAGACCTCACCAACGGCTGTTTCTCGCACGGTCAATAATACGTGTCTCTTTCCCAAATCAGCGAAAGTAAACATGCATACGTGTATGCTCCAGGCTACAGAACCTCAAACATTGTATTTCAAGAAACTTTGTAAGAAGTTATCATAAAAAATATAACTATCTTATGTATTGAAACTTAACTATTATTGTCTCTTTTATTGGAAATTCCACAGTCTCACGCCGTGTACGAAGTTGCGGGCACAGCTAGTATAAAATACGTTTGATTTGATCGAAAACTGCTTTAACGATTTCAACCAAAATTAATAACTAAGCTTAGGTAGGTGAGGTCACCCAGTTTTTGGCTAAAAACTTGAGGAACGGTACTTTTTAAATCCCGACATATCTTGAAAACTGTCCATACGATTGTAATAAAAATTTATTTATAAGGTAATGCGTTCATTTATAGCCTACCCCCTTCGGGTAGGGGTTAGAATTTACCCGAGGTATACCGAGCGTGTAGTGTATACAAAAAAATGCAATGAACAAAACGAAAAGATTAAATACCCCAGGTGGCAGTCCAGCTTTACTGGAAAATCCACCCTCTTCGGAGGTCGGCTCTACGGATTCTGGGGAGAGCCGCTTATTGCAGTCCAACCCTTTTATTAAAAGTTCAAGGGTATCTCGATCGCCTCCATCTAGATCGAACAACCCCGGGAAAAGAAGTCCGCCGGGAGCGCCAGTGCGTGAAAAACGGGACTCAGTGAAAGATATAAGCTCTGAGGAAGAAATTAAAACACTCCGAATCAAGCTTAAGGAAATGGATCTACTCTATCAAACTCTGAAGAAAGAGATAGAACTGTTAAAAGAAGAAAATAATGTTCTAAGGAACACTAATTCTCAGAAAGAACGCGAATGTACTCCACCACGCTTGCCTAGTCAGGAATACCACACTGACGAAGAAGAGCTAGCACGCGAAACGAATCGGGTCCCTAAGAAACGACCTAGTAAGAAAAAGAGAGCCGGTTCTTCGCCTGAAGTCGAGCCTCTAAGAGAACAAATGCGTAAAGTACCGCAAAAAAAACAACTCCGAGGGCAAATTCGTCCACCACCTCCAATAAACGTCGTTGGGGTAACGGATTATAATAAGTTACACAGCCTCCTTAAAGCAACGATAACATCGGAATTTAAGGTAACATCTTTGAGGAATAATGCGTGGAAAATTAACGTCGTTAACCACGAAGACTACCGGGCAGTGTCCCAAAAGCTAAACACCGAGAAGATCCAGTGGTATACTTTTGAAATAAAGTCAGAAAGGCCACATCGTGTTGTAGCGAGGGGACTCCACCCCTCATGCACCAAAGAAGAGGTTATAAACGACCTCCGTTCCAAAGGGTTTAAAATTCTTGATGTCGTAAATATCATCAAGAAAGAGAAGCAAAAAACGGAAGAAGATAAGGACATCCTGGTAAGGCGTGGACTTCCGCTCTTTATGCTTACCTTCGATAGGTCTGATAATATCGAAGATATCTACCGAATTAAAACCATACTTAATATTGTGGTAAAAATCGAGCCCATGCGCAGAAATTTGAAAACAATTCCGCAGTGCAAACGTTGCCAAGAATTCAATCATACGCAAATGTATTGCAAAAAAGAGCCGCGATGTGTAAAATGCGCCGGAAGTCATTTCTCCCAAGACTGTGGAGCAAACAAACAATCCTCCGCTACCTGTGCTAACTGTAAGGGAAAGCACCCGGCAAATTATAGAGGCTGTGAAGAAGCTAAAGAGTTGCAAAAACGGAGAGATGCGCTACTCAAAAGCCAAAATAAAAAAATAAAGCCGCTTACCAAGGTAAAGCGTAGGACCGCCCAGGAAGTGTTACGGAGCCATACATTGGGGATAGAAAAAATATGCCTGCAAAAGAAAAAAGAAAATGATTAGAAAACGTAAACAAACTTACTTACAAACTTACATTGGGGTTTGGCCGATCAACCAATTCTTTAATGCGCGTTTAGAGGGCAAACCACAATGGGAGCAAGGTTTAACTCACCTGTGCAATATTTTAAGACGATTTCTGAAAATGAAATATGATAAATTAATTAGAAACAATAAAACAAAATATTTTCTTACCCTGTTTTCGTCCGTCTGTTGCACTTCCCAAGTTGATTTTGACGTTGTGTCTAGTCATCGTTTCTCCGTCGTTAAGTTTTCTTTCGTTCCATTCCATTGTGTTCCAAGTTAGTGGGTGATCGTAAAGATGTAGTTGAAAGTTTTTTTTTGTTGTAGTTACGATATTTTCTCTATGTTAGGTATTGTTATTTTATGCATGTATTTTATGTAGGAAATAGAAAGACACAACTTGACGATTAGGAATTAAGAGACCCCTCACTCTCATTCCAAGAAAATTAAACAAAGTTTGAGAAAACGAAGGGGAAATAAAAACAAAAGAAAAAGAAGAAAGAAATAGGGAATTCATAGGAAAAAGAAAGACAGGGTCTGCAGAGACTTGAGAAAACAAAGGGAGGGGTAAAACAAATGCACCGCAAATGCAAAATTGGTTTGCCGACAGGCCCTCACAATTTTCTTTGATTGACAGCAAGCGGTCGATGCCCTTTTAATAGTCAGCTGGACAAGAGTTTCTTTGTGTCGTACAGTGACGAGTAAAATCAAATTTCGCTAAATTATTTCGTGGGTGAGTTAGCTCAAAAAGATTTTGTTGGAATAGCGAAATTAAAATAAATTCCTTATAGTGCAGGTGCCCATATAGTGGAAGTGAAAAAGTATCCAAAACTTACCAGAGAGCTTCAACTGGCGTAGTAGAGGTAGGCAAAATTACGGATAGTTTTTGTGGTTGCTTTGACATCTCCCCTCATTTGCATATAGGTCGTTCATCAACGGAAGAAGTAACTCGGGCTTCTGTTAAGCCCAAAATAAGCTGTGCCCGCAAAATATCTGTGGGACCGTAACTGCGCTGTTTCTGCCGTTGGTCTGCTAGCGACACGCCAAGATACGCCAGCCAACGGTCTCCAAGAAACGGTAACGGGTCCAAAGCCCACAGTTGCGGCACAAAGGCACTTAACAGGCCCGAGTTTTTACGCTCCCAGGAAAGGAAATTTTCTTCGGGGCGCAGGAAAGCCACTGAGCTCTCCTACCAAAGCAAGCCCAAACACAATTGGCGACATCAGGGTGCTCCGCCACCATCCAACATCGAGAGCAACCGCCACCATCATCAACATCAGCACAACCATCATCATTAGTGAATTTTTTTGTGAAGTGCCACAGTAGCTTTAATTTTTCTTTTAAGTTTTAACGTAGTTTTATTTTTTTTTTGTTTTTTTGATCATTTAACGTAGTTTTAATTTTTTTTTGCTTGAACCTGCTTTTAAAGCTTAATTTTGTGCGCTTTAGTGAAAATAGGTATTTTTAAGCCAAAAATTTGCAGCAAGGCGGACCTTCTTGTGCTGGCGCCAGAACAACGGGGGACGTGAAAAACCGTGAGTAATTTTAGTTTCTTTTCTTATATTTTTTGAATTTTAGGCTGTAGTTTTTTTTTAGTATTAAGAGCAGAGGATTTTCTTTTTGGTTTTAATTTGGATTAAGGTGTATCCTTAAGATACAACCTTCTCTTTTAATTTTAGTTTTGTTATTTTCCTTTTATTTTTTTTTACTTCTTGGTCTGGTTTTTATTTTTTTAGTTAAGTTTTCTTTGAATTTCATTTTAGTTTTTTTAATAAAAGTGGCACTATTTGTCCATGTATCCATATAAAAAGTTTTTTCGTGTTTAGTTACATATTAATCATGAGCGGCTAAATTCAAAAGCTCATGGTGTGTGGATATTTGGGAAGGCCGTCCTTTTGCTAGATCGACGATGACGTGAACGACTAACACTTACCGACGACTTGACATGACGTTTTTTGACGTTATTTTTCAGCCATTCTGGCTTGACTAGTGTTGTGACTGGAGGTTCATTAAAGGGGCTATCTCTCACAAACTTCGGCCAGAGAGGGATAGCTTTGGATATGTCTAAGGACATGAAGGGTGGGTTGGCCATCCCTTGCCAATAACATCTGGCGTGTTTCGAGGTCATGACGAACCTCTACCTCCAAGAGACTACGGAAGGACAAGTTGCGTTTAGGGTAAAAGTAGATAGGTTAGATTTAAGTTATGGTAGGTATAGTTTAGGGCTTAGTTTATTCCTTTTAGGTTAGTTTAGATATAGATTAGGTTAGATAGATTAGCTTCGCGGTGTCTCTTCCGTTCTTTCTTGGTGGTATTGGCAGAGGTCCTTGGACATTTTTCTTTTCCTATGCTATCTTTTGATTTTAATGGTCCGTTTGTCTGTCTGAGGTCAAAGTAGAGTAGCTTTCTTCCTTTTTTTTTTTTCTTCTTTTTTTTTTCTCTTGGCATGATATAAAATGTTTGTTGAGCAGGTGGTATGTGGTGAGGGGGCAAGAACACCCCCCGTCCGACGAGCTTAGCCGAGCAACCACTAGCATGCCGCGCCCTCCTCACCTGGACCGAAGCTGCCCCTGTGGCTCGACCCTGGCTCACAACAATGGCGCCCAACGTTTTTTTTTTACGGCTAGGCCGATTGCGACTTCAAGGGGATGATTTTCCTTCGTGAAGGTCATCGCCTTGGACTTGCAACAGCCTTCGCGATTTTTTTTTAGTTAAATCGTTTATTTTTTTTTACTTTCCTGTCTATCTTTTGTTCAAGGACTGTTAGATCTTTTGGTTATGAGGCAGATTGAAGGCGGCTTTCCGACCGCTAGGCTATATGCCTGGAGGTTCAGTGAGGTAGCCTGAGGTCTGAAGAGTAACTAAAAGCAACTTTTGGTTTTATTATGGATTCGTGGCTGCTTTTCAATCCCCAAGCGTGTAGCTAAAGGGATGTGTGAGGTAGTCGGGGGTCTTTAATGGAACTAAGAGCTAGGTCAGGTTGACTGGACTTTACACTTACTGCTATCCTTAGGTAAGGGAGTAATTTCCGAGCCTATGTGAGGCGTGGGTGGGGGCCTGGAAAACCTGATCAGGTTGGAGAGTATGGCGGAAACTCTGCTATCTTGGTATTTGGTAAAGCCAGATAACAATTGTGGCAGAGAGGAAAGCATATGATTCAGCCTTCGTCATGAATTCGAAACACCAGTCACAACTTGACAATACTTAGAACGGACATTGACAAACTCTACACAGACTTACATACTTACTAACAGATCTACAAAACGGTTTTGCGGAAAAAACCTTCCCAGTATTCACACACCAAAGCAATCATACATATCTAAACACATATAGTTAAATCTAAACACAAACAGAAAACATTAAAAACATATATCACAGCGATACATTTAATACTCAAATACACATAAGTTCATATAATACATATCAGAGAATTCTTTAACACACTCAGAAATATACCTAGATACATATGTCTATAAAAACAGAAAACAGTATTAGGAACAAATTACATAGTTTTTTGATATGGATAAGGGTCAATCCAATCCAGGAGCCGTCCCAAAGAGGACCTCGTTCCAAGAATCCGGAACTACCGGATATTTCACTATGGGGAACGTCAGGTCAGATCCAAGGCAACAAAAAGCCTCGTCTCTCAAGCCTCCTGCTACGGGGACGAACAGATTTGACTTTACGGACTTGTCAACATATTCGGCTGACTTTTTACAGTTTAGCCCAGACGACCCCAGACGAAACATCTCAACTTACGCGACGACAAACTTGAAGGTAGCTCAACAAGAGCAACAACACCTTCCAATAGGACACGACAATATATACGACACTAACGAACAAGAGCAACGAACTTCGACACAGAAGCATTTACCAATTCACCGCCAATTTGCGGTACAACAACAAGGAGAGAAAACCCTGCCAACGAACGAACTTGGTGCAGGAACTGTAGCAGGAGGAGGACAATGGAACGAACAGGAACATTCGTTCCGCGAACGACAACAAATGGTGGAAGAACAAGGACCGACATCTCAAGACATGCCGGAGGAAATCTCTACTGCGATGGGAGGTAACCAGGCTGAGGTCCTTGCAGCTCTAGCTCAGACTATGAAGTCAATGATGATCACCTTCGAGACCAGCATGAAGGCCATAAATACTAAAGTTTCCAGCCTGGAACTTTCTATCGCAGAACAGAGAGGACCAAGGGATACAACTGGACACCGACAAGACGAAACCTACAAACAGATGACGCAGCCCACCGTGACACCCCAACACAACTACCACCAAACACCACAACTACTAGACCTCGACAATGAGAGACGAGGGCCTGAGCAGTTTTACCCGCAACATTCAGGTGGAAGGGTGATGACACCCGTACACAAGTGGGGGTTGAAGTTTGATGGCACCACGAAGGAAATGTCTGTAGAAAGCTTTTTGTTCAGGGTAGAGACTCTACAACGCCAGAGCGGGCTCTCCAGTGCACACTTGTTATCACAATTTCACCACTTAGTAACAGAGCCAGCAGAGAAGTGGTATTGGCAGTTCTTGCAGGAAAACGAGGATTGTGAGGGCCTGAGATACTCCGATCTCAGAAAAGAGTTGGTAAACCAGTTTATCAAACATAGGCGGGACCATGAAATCCTTAGATCAATTATGGATAGGAGACAGCTACCCCATGAGTCATTCGACGACTTTTACAGCGACATTCGCTCAATGACTTTACAAATGACGAACAGACCGTACGAACTAGACCTGGTAGATATCCTCAGGCAAAACATAAAGGATAAGGTCGCGACTCTAATTTTCGGGTGCTCCATTAGGAGCATCCAGGACCTCCGCGAAGAGTGTAGACGAGCCGAGAAGTATTTATCAGCAAGGGAACAAAAATTTAGACGACAAATAACAGAAATTGACGATCATGATGAGTATAGGGACCGCAATGAGCAACTAATTAATTTTGACGATGAACAAGATAACCTGAACCTTGCCGCGCTGCAACAACAACGGTCAAATAGACACGCAGGTCATGCTAGAACAGATCGTAGGGTCGAACAGACGAGCTTAGGCAAGTCAAATTTAGCGGTAAAAACAGAAGGGACGCAACCGACATGCCCTTCCAATTTCCATTCCCTGACTTGCTTTAGTTGCGGTCAGGGAAACATAAGTTTTCACTGTGCCAAGTGCCAGGAAAACTTAAAAATCGGCAGTGCATCCGGGAGTCACCAGCCGATGAAGCCAGCTTTCCCGGAGAACCAAGTCCATCTGGACAAATCAAAATCTTAAAAAGAGAAACGGCTAGGGAACTCGACTCCTCGATAAAGGAGATCCCTCAACGAAAGAGTCTACATGAAAGACTAAAATTTTACAATGAGACTCGAAGGAAGATTTTCGGTGAGGAAGTGGCATTGTCGGCCAAGAAAACAAGAAATTATAAAAAAATTAGTAGGCTTAGGGAATTATGTGCAATAAACAGACGACGGAAGAGAAACATTATAGCATCTGTGATAACCATTACTGACGACAATAGGCCCTACGCGAAAGTTAGAATTGTAGGAGAGGAGCTCCTGGGCCTATTGGATAGCGGAGCATCGATTAGCTGCCTTGGAAAAGGAGCTCTAGAATTCCTAGAAAAACACAAAATTCAGATGACAAAAATGAAAACAGACATTAGGACAGCGGACGGAAACCACCAACACATTCATGGACGATTCACGACAACAGTCTCATGGGGTGGCAAGTCACACACATTAGAAATTTTTGTAGTCCCAAGTCTCCAGCAGGCACTTTATTTGGGGGTTGATTTTTGGAGGACATTTAAGGTCGCTCCAAACATTATTGACGAACTCGACGTTCCATCGCCGACCGAGGATCGAACACCAGTCCAGGCACTCTCACCAGAGCAACATCATCAACTGGAGAGAATCAAGCAGCTGTTCCCCTCCTTCGCACGGTTGGGGTTAGGTAAGACCGGACTCGAACAGCATATTATCGAGGTGGAAGACGACAAGATCCCCATAAAACAAAGGCACTACCCGATCTCACCGGCGATCCAAAAGCTCTTGTATGACGAGTTGGATCGAATGATCTCCTTGGGGGTCATTGAGGAGAGCAACAGCGCATGGCAGATTCCACTGGAGCACAAATCAAGAGAGAAAACGGCCTTCACAGTCCCTGGGCGGCCTTTGTACCAGTTCACGGTGATGCCATTCGGGCTGTGCAACGCCGCACAGAGAATGTGTCGGCTTATGGACAAAGCCATACCCGCTCGGTTGAGAGAGTGTGTCTTTGTCTACCTTGACGATCTCTTGGTTTGTTCTCCGGACTTCGAGTCGCATGTCAGAACGCTGGAAGAGGTAGCAAAATGTCTTGGGGAAGCGGGGCTCACGATTAACATCGAGAAAAGTAAATTTTGTTACCGCGAAATAAAATGTTTAGGGTACATCGTCGTCGATGGATGCCTACGAACTGACCCAGACAAGGTATCGGCGGTCGACGGTTTTCCGGTTCCCAAGACTCCCAAGCAACTCCGGCGGTTTCTGGGGATGACAGGATGGTATAGGAGGTTCATTCCGAACTTTTCCGCATTGTCCGCTCCAATGACTGACTGCCTTAAGAAAGGACTTACTTTTAAAATGACAGGCGAAGCGCTAAACGCATTTAACAAACTTAAGGCGACTTTGGTGTCCGCACCCATACTTACAAATCCCGACTTTACGAAACGCTTTTACATTCAATGTGACGCATCGACGACAGGAGTAGGGAGTGTGCTGTTCCAGATGGATGCGGAAAATAACGAGCGACCCATAGCATTCATGTCCCAGAAGCTGAATACCGCCCAGCGTAATTACAGTGTAACGGAACTTGAGTGCTATGCGGCCGTTCTCTCGGTAAAGAAGTTCAGGGCAACATGCAAGCTACTGAATAGACGTGCTTTTCCTTGGCTGGCAATTTAAGTGTTTTTTTATAGTTTAAAATTTACGCAAATTGGCTTTGTTTTTCCTTAAATTGTTGCAAATCGTCTAATTACTAAAAACCTTAAGAGTTAATTGATTAGTTTCAGTGGAAGTGACATTAAAAGTTGTTTTAATTTTGCAAAAATCGAATAAAAATTCCTTTGTCCCTTGCGCCCAACCTGATCAAACAATCACCTACGAACATGTCTAATTCAAAGCAGACCAGATCGAACTCCAAAATTGATACACTAACAACTAACTCACCTCGAACCTTCCTTGATTCGCCGCAACACAACCCAAAAAAAATAGCCGTGGATGACACTTTAATGTGGAAAAAAATGGACGAGAAATTAAAAAGTCAGAGTGAGTTTATAATATCACTATTATTGTCGAAATTTAGTGAAAGTAATAATGCACTCTCGACTAAAATAGATAATCAGTTCGGGGAACTTAACAAAACTATTGCCGACATTAATTCAAGGGTTGTAAAACTCGAAACAACTCAAACAACAACGAACACCGATATCGACACCATAAAATCTGAAATTTCACAACTAAAAACATCCCTATTGGATGTAAACAAAGTATTGTCCGACACTCAATCCGCACTTCATAATAACACTGCTGAATGCATTAATTTAAAATCTCAACTCTCTGAAATAAAACACGAGCAAGAAGAACTTGAGAATAAAAAGGTTTCACGTGCTGCGATTTTGTTTGGTATTCCGCACATACCAGAAGAAAACTTAAAATCTTATTTCAATCATTTGTGCCATGTACCATGTTATTAATATTAAACCGCCACAGATCAATGACATTTTCCGTACTCGCCCGAAGCAAAATACAAACGCGGCCACCAGTGTGATAATTAAGTTTCGATCTGCATACGATAGGAACTTTGTGATCACATCGATCGCAAAGTACCGCAAAACAAATAATAAACAATTAACATTATGCGACGTTGGCCTTCAATCCGATTCGACAATTTACCTGCGCGAGTGTCTTTCTAAATGCAACAACAATTTGCTACATGCTGCACTGCAATTAAAAAAACAAAAATTGTTTTCTTCCGTGTTTACGATTCGTGGCCGTGTGCTAGTCAAACGTCACGCTGATAACGAAGCTGTTTACATCGACGACATCAATAAATTGAACGACATTGCCAGCCCCCATGGATAATTGCCCACACTTTTGTTTTTTTGTTAAACTTTCTTTTCTTTCAAACATTTAATTTTGTAATTTTTTCTTCTTATCTTTTTATATTATAATTAAATATCATTGTAAATATTCTTACATCTCCATTTTTTTTTTTTTTTTGTTTTTTGATTATTTCTTTTGTTTTTCTTGCTTTATTTTGTGTATATAATGATGGGAATGAACGGTATGGGAGCTTGTGTTTTGAAACTTTTTGTGCCGCTAACCCTTCAGTACGTGCCTTTTCCGTTGTTTTTGCTTTTCTATGATAGAGATGCTGAGCAATGAAGCAAGCGGGACATCCATGAGCGGTGGTAATAATCAAATTCTTCGTTCCATGATTCGTGTATTGAGTGACCAAAGGACAGGCCTACAAGTGTGCCACATTAATGCACAAAGTCTTTTGCCTAAAATTGATGAGTTTAGGGATCTGTTCGAGGGATCTGCGGTTGATGTTATCTGTGTAACGGAAACATGGTTCTCGGAAGCAATCAAAGACGAAATTTACAAGTTGAATGGTTTTAAGCTTTTTCGCGGCGATAGACTTGGGAGAGTGGGTGGTGGTGCGGCTGTTTATGTGAAAAGAGGTATAAAATGTTTCCCAAATTGTAAGTCAACTGCTGGAAGTGAATTGGATTATGTGTTTGTTGAACTTAAGTCTGCAACGGGAGATCTTCTTATTGGTTCGGTCTACAGACCTAACAGATATATCGATGCGACTCCCTTATATAGCCTTTTGGAATCAATTTCTTTATGTTATCCTAAAATCATTGTTGGCGGCGACTTAAATAGTAACATATTAGTAGAGAATACTCTCACTGAAGCCATGAGATCACTAAATTTGGTCCCTGCTAATACTAGTAGTCCCACTCACTTTACGTCGGAATCAAGCACTCTTCTGGATGTTTTTTTTGTTAGTAATTCTGATGAAATTCTATTTTATGATCAACTTTCGGCACCCGTTTTTTCCAAACATGATCTTCTTTTTTTAACCTTCGACTTTGTCATGAATTGCTTGGTCTCTAATTATGAATACCGAGATTTCAATAACATTAATTATCCTCTTCTGGAAATGGAGACAAGTCTGATTGAATGGGACCGTGTGTATTATTTATCCTCCCCCTTTGATCAAATCCAGTTTCTTAATAACAACATCTGCACACTATTTAATAAACATGTTCCGTTAAAAGTGAAGCCGATAAAAAGTGGTCAGTGTCCTTGGTTCACTAATGAAATTCGGAATCTTATGGATTTACGTAATCAGGCTTATAGCGAGTGGAAGCGGTACAGATTAGACTTTCATCTCTGCCTCTACCGTACACACCGGAGACAGGTAGTCAGTAAAATAAGGGCTGCTAAGCGTAAATTTTATAAGAAGAAACTGAACCCCTCGTTGGAATGTCGACAGCTATGGAAAAATCTGCGTGCTTTAGGAATGGGCAAAAATACCCCAAGTTTAAGCGATGATTTAGACTTGAACTTCCTTAACAGAAACTTCGTTACACTTCCTTTCCCTGAACTAAACGAAGTTCCTATAAGTCCATCAGTCTCTCCCAGCTCCATAGATGACACTTTTGAATTTTCTGGTATTGCAAGTACAGATGTAGTGGCTAGCTTATTGTCAGTGAAGTCAAATGCAGTTGGTTTTGATGGAATACATCCAAAATTTGTTAAAATCATTCTTCCTGTGATTCTACCTGCCCTTGCCCACGTTTTTAATCATATTCTAACAACCGGTGTTTATCCTTATCAATGGAAAAATGCGAAAATTGTTCCAATCCCTAAGAGTGCAAACTGTAAAAATTATCGTCCTATCTCCATTCTTCCATATTTTTCAAAGGTCTTTGAGAGGATAATGCAAAAGCAAATTAACTGTCATATTTATTCAAAAGGTTTACTGTCATCGATGCAATCTGGTTTTAGGAAAAATCACAGCTGTATTACTGCTGTAATTAATGTAGTTGAAGAGATTAGACAGTCTCTGGATGAGAACAAAGTGACATTTTTAGTACTCTTGGATTTTTCTAAGGCATTTGACACTGTCAATCACTTCAATTTATGTATCAAGCTCTCTTCGTTATTTGGCTTTTCACCATCAGCTGTTTCATTAATGTCGGCATATCTAAGATTGAGGAAACAAGCAGTTTCTGTAGGACATTACGCATCCGACTTCCTTTTTACCAATCGTGGCGTTCCACAAGGTTCTATTCTAGGTCCTCTTCTTTTTTCGCTTTATGTTAATGAGATACCAAATTTAGTATCCACATCGACATCCATACACATGTATGCTGATGACGTACAGCTGTTTCGAAGTTGTGATCTTGGTATGATCGAAGACTGTGCTAATACGGTCAACGCTGACCTACAGAGGATATCTGATTGGTCCGAGAGGAATGGTCTATTTCTGAACGCTATTAAAACTAAATGTATTGTTATTAGTAAAAAGTCCCTGGACCTCTCTTATTTTCCAGACATAGTGCTTAATGGCTCCAAAATAGAGTATGCCGATTCGGCAAGAAATTTGGGAGTGATATTTAATAGAACACTATCGTGGGATACTCATATTAATGTGGCTGTTGGCAAAGTATACGGAGTTTTACGCCAGTTATGGACCTCACAATATTTTACTCCTCAAAATACGCGTATGATGCTAGCTAAAACACTAATTGTCCCAATTCTTAGCTATGGTTGCGAAATTTTTTGCAACTGTGATGCTGCCAGCAGGAGGAAGCTTAACGTCACATTTAATAATATAGCGCGGTATGTATACAACTTGAATCGTTTTGACCATGTCTCGAATTATTCTAAATCACTTTATAATATGACACTAGACCATTTATTTCGTTTTCGTTCACTTATCTTGTTATCCAATGTGGTTCGGACACATCAGCCAAGTTACCTTTACAATAAATTGTGTTTTAGCTCCTCTAACAGATCCCAACAACTTGTTCATCCTAGAGCTGCATGTCTTACATCGGAGCGACAATTTTTCGTTAACTCCGCCCGCTTATGGAATTCCCTGCCTCGGCATGTGCGAAGGTTAGGCGGAACTAAGCAGTTTCGGAATGAACTCAAGTCCTTTTATTCATGATTTCCCGACTGATTTCGATTTTAGTTTAATTTCTTAATTCTAATAAATCTAATGGAGATGTATGTTTATATATTTATATTTTTGTCCTTTTAGTAGCTTGTATCAAACTGGATTTAATTTTATTAAGCTTTCACTACATTATAAGATAATTCTATGTCTTAAGGTGTAAGCTATCAAATGAAATAAATGAAATGAAAATGAAATGAAATGAAATGTGGAAGGACTACCTTTCACGATTATCACGGACCATGCCAGCTTGAAGTGGCTCATGACGCAGAAGGATCTGTCTGGTCGTTTGGCCAGATGGAGCCTGAAGCTTCAAAACATAGTCCCTGATACTCTATCCCGCGTCCATATGGATGAGCTCATTCCTGAAACAGACATACTCCAGGTTGACCTTGACTCACCGTGCTTTTCCTCGGAAGAGTATGATGAGTTAAGGAAAACCGTTAACGAACGACAAGAACAACTTCCTGACATTTGCGTTTCAGACGGATTTGTTTACAAACGAACTGACATACGTACAGGAGACGTAATACAAGACGACAGAGTCTGGAAACTCTGGATTCCGGTAGAGTTGCGTGGGAACCTTGTGGAATCCGCCCACAATTCGCCATCGGCAGGACATGGTGGCATCCACAAGACATTGTCCAGGTTGCGACAGCTTTACTTTTGGCCTGGAATGGCCACCGACGTGCAGAATTGGGTGAAAGCCTGTGAAGTCTGCAAGTGTGCCAAACCGATGAACATGATCTCGCGACCGCCGATGGGACAACAAACGATAACGGAGCGACCTTTCCAAAGGCTTTATATTGACTTCCTAGGACCTTACACACGAACGAAAAATGGAAACGCACATATATTTATTGTCCTAGATCATTTTAGTAAATACGTATTTTTAAAACCTATTAGGAAGGCAACGGATGCAGAGGTAGTTAAGTATTTAGAAGAATCAGTGTTTCATGTATTTGGTGTCCCGGAGTATATCCACTCTGACAATGGTAAGCAGTTCATTTCCGAATTGTTTGCCAGCTTATTGTCAAAATATGGGGTCAAACATGTTCGAACGGCTTTCTACTCTCCTCAGGCAAACGCCTCAGAAAGGGTAAACCGTTCCGCCCTGGCCAAAATTCGGTCTTACTTAAAGGACGACCAAAGGAACTGGGACCAACACGTATCCGACGCGGCGTTTTCCTTGAGGAGCGTGGTTCACGATTCGACATTGTTTGAACCTTATTACGCAGTGTTTGGCACTAACATGATTCAGCACGCAAGTGCATATGACATTCTCCGACGCCTTGACACCATCAAAAACATGAACACGGAAATTGTTACACGACACGACAAACTAGAGCTAATTAGGACTAAAATACTTGACAATCTAGGGCTAGCACATCAGAAAGCAGAAAAAACATATAACACAAGATGTAGGGACATAAAATACAAAGAAGGACAAATAGTTTATAGGAGAAATTTTAAACAAAGCAATTTAGTGGACAGATACAACGCCAAGTTGGGTCCTAAATTTATAAAATGTATAGTGCTGAAAGCAATTGGCAATTCACTATACGAAATAGGAAACCTTATAGGAGAAAAAGTTGGAGTTTATCACGCCAAAGATCTCCACACTTAACAAAAACCATGACGCACTCTTGCATGTCGTTGCTTGATTATCTGTGATATTATGTGTTATTTATTTATTTATTTATCTTATTTGTCCGTCTTAGAGCTTTTATTTATTTATACACATAGTTTATTTATTTACAGAGTTATTTATTTACATAGTTTATTTATTTACAGAGTATTTATTTATATTAGAGATCTATTTATTTATTTATATATTTATATAGTTAAGTTAGTCTGTGATATTAGATTAGGTCCCAAAAGTGATAGTACTGTGATATACCCGAGTAGTTCGGTAATCCTGTAATTCACTAAGCACTGTCCACCTAAAGATAAACAAAAACAAACACAGACAATACTCAGCAGAATAAACACCAATCACATTTCATAGATGAGGATAAATTCTATCCGATTTATTTTGTCATTAGATAATGTAGTTAGATCACCAAAACACAACACTAACTTTAATTTCTAAAACTGCCCGGCTTAACAAAAATATAAGAAATCAATCTCAGGGTATGGGCCCTCGCCACACGATTCGGCGAGATCAATTCGGTCGAGCCAAAATGTTGATCATCAACATCCAAGATTCCCCAATAAAGCATGACTACGATTTTTACGAGGTCGTTAGCCTCCCGACCGCTCGGCGAACGCCGTCGAGCCTGTTACGGAGCCATACATTGGGGATAGAAAAAATATGCCTGCAAAAGAAAAAAGAAAATGATTAGAAAACGTAAACAAACTTACTTACAAATTTACATTGGGGTTTGGCCGATCAACCAATTCTTTAATGCGCGTTTAGAGGGCAAACCACAATGGGAGCAAGGTTTAACTCACCTGTGCAATATTTTAAGACGATTTCTGAAAATGAAATATGATAAATTAATTAGAAACAATAAAACAAAATATTTTCTTACCCTGTTTTCGTCCGTCTGTTGCACTTCCCAAGTTGATTTTGACGTTGTGTCTAGTCATCGTTTCTCCGTCGTTAAGTTTTCTTTCGTTCCATTCCATTGTGTTCCAAGTTAGTGGGTGATCGTAAAGATGTAGTTGAAAGTTTTTTTTTGGTGTAGTTACGTTATTTTCTCTATGTTAGGTATTGTTATTTTATGCATGTATTTTATGTAGGAAATAGAAAGACACAACTTGACGATTAGGAATTAAGAGACCCCTTACTCTCATTCCAAGAAAAGGAAACAAAGTTTGAGAAAACGAAGGGGAAATAAAAACAAAAGAAAAAGAAGAAAGAAATAGGGAATTCATAGGAAAAAGAAAGACAGGGTCTGCAGAGACTTGAGAAAACAAAGGGAGGGGTAAAACAAATGCACCGCAAATGCAAAATTGGTTTGCCGACAGGCCCTCACAATTTTCTTTGATTGACAGCAAGCGGTCGATGCCCTTTTAATAGTCAGCTGGACAAGAGTTTCTTTGTGTCGTACAGTGACGAGTAAAATCAAATTTCGCTAAATTATTTCGTGGGTGAGTTAGCTCAAAAAGATTTTGTTGGAATAGCGAAATTAAAATAAATTCCTTATAGTGCAGGTGCCCATATAGTGGAAGTGAAAAAGTATCCAAAACTTACCAGAGAGCTTCAACTGGCGTAGTAGAGGTAGGCAAAATTACGGATAGTTTTTGTGGTTGCTTTGACATCTCCCCTCATTTGCATATAGGTCGTTCATCAACGGAAGAAGTAACTCGGGCTTCTGTTAAGCCCAAAATAAGCTGTGCCCGCAAAATATCTGTGGGACCGTAACTGCGCTGTTTCTGCCGTTGGTCTGCTAGCGACACGCCAAGATACGCCAGCCAACGGTCTCCAAGAAACGGTAACGGGTCCAAAGCCCACAGTTGCGGCACAAAGGCACTTAACAGGCCCGAGTTTTTACGCTCCCAGGAAAGGAAATTTTCTTCGGGGCGCAAGAAAGCCACTGAGCTCTCCTACCAAAGCAAGCCCAAACACAATTGGCGACATCAGGGTGCTCCGCCACCATCCAACATCGAGAGCAACCGCCACCATCATCAACATCAGCACAACCATCATCATTAGTGAATTTTTTTGTGAAGTGCCACAGTAGCTTTAATTTTTCTTTTAAGTTTTAACGTAGTTTTATTTTTTTTTTTGTTTTTTGATCATTTAACGTAGTTTTAATTTTTTTTTTTGCTTGAACCTGCTTTTAATAGCTTAATTTTGTGCGCTTTAGTGAAAATAGGTATTTTTAAGCCAAAAATTTGCAGCAAGGCGGACCTTCTTGTGCTGGCGCCAGAACAACGGGGGACGTGAAAAACCGTGAGTAATTTTAGTTTCTTTTCTTATATTTTTTGAATTTTAGGCTGTAGTTTTTTTTTAGTATTAAGAGCAGAGGATTTTCTTTTTGGTTTTAATTTGGATTAAGGTGTATCCTTAAGATACAACCTTCTCTTTTAATTTTAGTTTTGTTATTTTCCTTTTATTTTTTTTTACTTCTTGGTCTGGTTTTTATTTTTTTAGTTAAGTTTTCTTTGAATTTCATTTTAGTTTTTTTAATAAAAGTGGCACTATTTGTCCATGTATCCATATAAAAAGTTTTTTCGTGTTTAGTTACATATTAATCATGAGCGGCTAAATTCAAAAGCTCATGGTGTGTGGATATTTGGGAAGGCCGTCCTTTTGCTAGATCGACGATGACGTGAACGACTAACACTTACCGACGACTTGACATGACGTTTTTTGACGTTATTTTTCAGCCATTCTGGCTTGACTAGTGTTGTGACTGGAGGGTCATTAAAGGGGCTATCTCTCACAAACTTCGGCCAGAGAGGGATAGCTTTGGATATGTCTAAGGACATGAAGGGTGGGTTGGCCATCCCTTGCCAATAACATCTGGCGTGTTTCGAGGTCATGACGAACCTCTACCTCCAAGAGACTACGGAAGGACAAGTTGCGTTTAGGGTAAAAGTAGATAGGTTAGATTTAAGTTATGGTAGGTATAGTTTAGGGCTTAGTTTATTCCTTTTAGGTTAGTTTAGATATAGATTAGGTTAGATAGATTAGGTTCGCGGTGTCTCTTCCGTTCTTTCTTGGTGGTATTGGCAGAGGTCCTTGGACATTTTTCTTTTCCTATGCTATCTTTTGATTTTAATGGTCCGTTTGTCTGTCTGAGGTCAAAGTAGAGTAGCTTTCTTCCTTTTTTTTTTCTTCTTTTATTTTCTCTTGGCATGATATAAAATGTTTGTTGAGCAGGTGGTATGTGGTGAGGGGGCAAGAACACCCCCCGTCCGACGAGCTTAGCCGAGCAACCACTAGCATGCCGCGCCCTCCTCACCTGGACCGAAGCTGCCCCTGTGGCTCGACCCTGGCTCACAACAGAGGTAGTAGGCAATATAAAACCTCCGGTTCAAAAGCGTAGCATTTTCAGAGAAAGAGAGACAATAGAAAGGCCCTCGACCTCTGTTGTCAAAAGAAACGCTACTGAAAAGTTACCATCAGGAAAGCCATCGAATAGTGGCCCTCGGACAGCCAGAGTGCAGACCTACGCTCAGGCCGCGGCATTCGAAGGAGCGAAAAAGGTTGAAACTTCGCCGGACCCTGTTTCTCATGTTTTCTCAGTTATTCTCGGGAAACTTGAAGAACAAAGCAAAATAAATAAAATCATTCTCGATCGCTTGGTTAAGCTCGAAAATAATTCACGGAAAACGCGTGCTTCAAAAATAACATGAATGAAAAACCAATGTTAAAAATATGCACTTGGAATGCAAACGGGCTTTTACAAAAACTCGGCGAATTGGAAATATTCATACGCGAGAAAGATATTGACATTTGCTTGATTTCTGAAACTCACGTGAAAAAGGGATCGAATTTAAAAATAAAAGGATATAATGATTTCCACGCTTGTCACCCATCGGGGAACGCCAGAGGTGGATCATCATTGCTTATTAAAGACTGTATTGAACAATACGAAGACCTGAAGATAGAGCTTGAAACTATGCAACTGTGCACGATTCGAGTTAAAAATAGTCAGCGTACTCTTAGAATTTCATCTATCTACTGTCCACCGCGTTCCGCGCTTGAAATAAGTGATTTCACTAACCTGCTTAAATCGCTCAAACCAAACTTCATTATTGGCGGCGATTTTAATGCGAAGCACACGTTCTGGGGCTCCAGATACATCTCGCGAAAAGGTAGAATGCTCTTTGGGGCAGGTATGGAATACAGTTGCGATTTCCTCTCGACGGGCAAACCGACCTACTGGCCAACTGATACTTCAAAACTACCTGACCTGATAGATTTTTTCGTTGTGAAAGGAATACCTACCAACCACATTAAAGTTGAAGAGAGCTTTGATCTATCATCTGACCACTCACCGGTTATATTAACATTGAGTGTCAAACTAGTCAATAACCTAGAGCCAGCGAGATTAACTGGTAGAAAAACTAACTGGGAAGGCTTTAGGAACGAAATAGAAGAGAATGTTGAACTGAGTGTTCCACTTACGACACCCTATGAACTTGAGGTTGAGGTTGATCGTTTCGTCGAGATCGTACAGATCGCCTCCTGGAATAATACGCCTAATCCAAGGAAAACGCCGGCCAAATACGGGCTACGATATCCTCCCGAAATAAAAGAATTGGTCAACGAAAAAAGGAAGGCGCGTAAGAAATGTCTACAGAGTCGCGCTCCGCAACATAAAGCACATTTGAATTATTTATGCAATTTGTTGAAGACAGTTATTAAGGATTTTAAAAATCGTGCGATAGGTTCTTACCTTGAAAGTTTAACAGCGAAAAAAGATTCCAATTATTAACTTTGGAAAGCTGTAAAAGGCACCAAAAGGCCCAAAATCCCCGCACCGCCAATTAGAATAAATCAAAATGAATGGGCAATTGAAGATAAGGAAAAAGCGGACGTTTTTGCCGCTCATCTAGAAGAAACCTTTAAACCGTACGATGGCCAAGCGATCTACGACAATACTAATAGGACGGAATTGCAACCTGACGAATCAACACTCACAAGTGCAACGCTAAGGGAACTAAAACGTGAAATCGAATCCCTAAAGCCTAAGAAAGCTCCTGGTTATGATTTGATCACCGGAGAAGTTCTCAAAGCTCTTCCAAGGAAAGCATTAATTAAGCTCCTTCATATTATAAATGCTGCGCTCAGACTAAAACACGTGCCGAGTCAATGGAAAGTCGCGGAGGTCATAATGGTTTTAAAACCAGGAAAACCGCCAAATAAAGTAAAATCGTATAGACCGATTTCCCTTCTTCCAGTAATTTCCAAAGTATTCGAGAGAATATTGCTTAGGCGCCTACAACCGGTTATTGAAGACAATAATCTAAACCCTGACCACCAGTTTGGGTTCAAAACCAAGCATTCGACGATTGACCAAGTACATAGAACTACTGACGTAATCGAGAAAGCATTTGAAGAAAAAAAGATTTGCTCAAGCGTATTCCTTGACGTCTCACAAGCCTTTGATAAGGTGTGGCACGATGGCTTGAAATTTAAATTACGACAAGTTCTCCCCGCAAGCCTATATGATATTCTAGAATCATATCTCGGGAATAGACTCTTCCGTGTTAGAAATGGAAACGAATACTCGGAGCTAAAAGAAATTTCGGCCGGGGTACCGCAAGGAAGCGTCCTTGGCCCGCTTCTCTATTTGTTATATACTCGCGATATTCCAAGGGAAGATGGCACTACCCTTGGTGTTTTTAGTCAGTAAAAATCTGACACTACAATGAGAACGCGCTTGCTGTTCTCATAGTGTCTTTGGAAGATTTTCACCTACCCTCGGATAAAAAAAAAAAAAAAAAATTTAAGACGTGTTCTATTTCAGGATTAATATGCATCTGCAGACCCTCATTGTGACGAATTGCGTACTTTTTAATTACTTCCGTTACAAGATCAATCTGCAAATCACGATGCAAGTCATTATTTCTAATATACCATGGGGCATTTACAATTCCCCGAAGGACTTTGTTTTGGAATGGTTGTATTATATTTACATTTGTTTTCTTATATCAACCCCATAATTGGATACCATATGTCCAAACGGGCTTCAGTATCTGGTTATATAATAACATTTTTGTTTTCAATGGACATTTCCGAATTATGCCCTAGCAACCAATTAAGTTTTCTATATCTAATTTTTAGCTCTTCTACTTTCTTTTTAACATGTTCCTTCCATTTAAGTTTAGCATCTAGATTCATACCCAGATACTTAACTGTGTTTGAATAAGGAACTATTTTTTTATTAATAACCAATTGATATGGGTGGACTTTGACTCATTAAGTTTAATTCGCCATCATTGCGCCCAATCACATATCTCATTATCTGCATTTTGCAGCTTTTCTCTTGCTTTAGCCACGCATCTATCAGTTGTTGATAGGAGAGCAGTGTCATCTGCGAATGTAGCTATCATCGTATCAATCGTATTAGGTATATCACTAGTATACAGTAAGTACAGGGTTGGTCCCAGAACACTTCCCTGTGGAACTCCTGCTTGTAGGTCTTTTAGTTCAGAATACGCTGAACCATAGCGAACTCTAAAGTATCTATTTGAAATATAAGATTTAAGTATATCATAGTACTGTCTAGGTAGATCCCTATGAAGTTTATATTCTAAGCCCTTATGCCAGACTTTATCAAAAGCCTGTGCAACGTCTAAGAATAATGTAGAACAAACTGGTTTCTCTTCTAGTGATTTTTCTATTATATTAGTTATACGATGAACTTGGTCTATTGTCGAAAGCTTATTTCTAAACCCGAACTGGTGGGTGGGAATAAGACTTCTTTGTTCAATGATTCTATCTAGCCTTTTAAGAAGAAGTTTCTCAAAAAATGTTGATAATACAGGTAAGAGTGAGATTGGCCTGTATGAGGCAACTTCTGATAGAGGTTTACCTTGTATAGGTATAACTATGATTTCTGCTATCTTCCAGTGATGTGGAACATATATCTTAGTTTAAAGCAAGCATTAATTAAAAGCTTAAGTTTTTCCAATGCTATGAAGGGTAGTTACTTCAAGATTTGGGCAGTTATTAAATCATAACCTGGTGATTTTTTATTAGATAGCCCAGGGGTTCCCAAACTTTTTTATACTGCGACTCCCTTCGCAGGTTGTAATTTTTTACCGACGCCCTTCTAAGAGAGGCTACCTGCTACCTACAGTCGCCCCCACTTAGGTCCCACGCCAAAAAGTGACGTTCCCGACCGACCAATCTTGTTAGTTTTTGCATTTAGGTTTCGTCTTGTCCAGACCAAGCTAGTCGACTTAACTTTTGTTCTGACAGTTGTGAAAAAATAAAAATAAAGTGATAGAAATGTCGACCTGTGCGTACCGTGTTGCGACGCCCTTAGGATAGCGCCGCGACTCCCCAGGGCGTCGCGACGCACAGTTAGGGAACTCCTGAGATAGCCTATGAATACATAGTCTTCATCTACTCTATCAAAGGAATTCAAGGCGTTCGTTTGACACGCTAGGTGGAAAAGGTTTAAAAACATTTGTCAGATGTTCCGAAAAAAGTTTGACCTTCTCTTTTGGGTCGCCGATCCATTTCTCATCAGATGTTTTTAACGGGTGATCTTGCGCTTGAGGTCTCTTTAAATATTTGGCAGCCTTCCAAAGTGAGTAGTTTGTAGCTTTGTTAGCTGTTAAGTTGCAAAGGTAGTTAGATAGAGATCTATTTTTATACTCGCCGAATAATTTTTTAAGTTTGTTACTTAGTCTATTGAATATAGTTCTATCGCAGGGATATCTTGACATTTGCCATTTTCTGCGAGCTCTTCTTTTTTCTAGTGTTAGTTCCCTAATATCTGTGGGATATTTTACCGATGCTTGTTTATGTTGTCGATGAGTTGGTGTACTATCTGCAATGAATTGTTCGACTTCGATATCTATATGCCTTGTTGTGACCAGTGGAGATATTAGGTTAATAAATCGTTGGAGTAATTCTTTAAATTTACACCAGTTCGTTCTTTTATTAGTATGTCTTTCATTATTTTTTTGTTCTATAGACATGCCGTTGACCGTTAGAATAACGGGTGTATGATCCGATGACAAATCATCACTGTTTTCAATTTTTAGTTCATTTCTATTGATTCCTTTCGTTATGTAGAAGTCAATGAGGTCTGGTATTTTACCTGGGTCAGACGGCCAATAAGTGGGCGATCCAGTCGAAACAAAATTGCAATTGAAATTTTGCCCTGATCTATAAAGCTTCCTGCCCTTAGTCGTTACTAATCTTGACCCCCAGTAGGTATGTTTTGCATTGAAATCACCTCCAATGATAAAGTTATTGCTTAGAGATCGAAAAAGGTCATTAAGATCTTCCTCTGTATGCGAATGCCTTGGTGGGCAGTATATAGCAGCTATGTTGAATTGCTTGCTTTTAGTCATAATGCTTATTGTCGCTACTTGCATAGTAGGTTTTTCTATTTTTGGCATTTCATAAGGTCTTAAAATACTTTTTACTATTACAGCACTACCTCCCCTGGCACTGTCAGATGGATGGGGAGAGTGGTAACATAGGTACCCAGGGATTGTTATGCTTGTTTCCTGTTTAAAGTGGGTTTCTGAAATCAAGCAGACATCAATGTCTTCATTGCATAGAAATACCTGAAATTCAGAGATGTGTTGGTGTAAGCCGTTTGCATTCTAGGTTGCGACTTTCAGATTTTTAGTCATGGTTATTTTTTGGGTTCTTTCTTTTGGAAACTTCTTTGCTCAGTAGCTTAATTACTTTATCTTGATTATCCAATCTTTGAACAATAGTAGAAAGCATTTCCTTTACTGATAGTTCTTTTTCTTTACGTGTATTTTTCACAATTTCGGAACACGATTTGGTATTTACAACTGGTGTATTTTTTTTAGCCGCAAAATACCAATTGTCCACTTTAGTATTTTCTACATTTACCAGTTGCTTGTTTCTATTTTTGAGAGAGTTCTGTTGGAGTTTGGAAGTACCTACCTCTCTTTTTTTTTCAAATGCTTTTGCTACCGGGCAGGCTCTATAATTTGCCGGGTGATTTCCATGAGAGTCAATGCATTTTACTTTTTCAACCTTTTTTTGTGGACAGCTATTTGTTGGATGTCTTCCTTCACATTTTTTTCTCTTTTACAATAGTTTTGCGTATGCCCGAAAGCTTGGCATCGTTTGCATTGGGATATTGAGTTGGTTCTTCTTCGAAGTGGCTCAATCTTGACAACAATACTCATTCACCCTTATTCCGAGTGGCGTTTACGACGATTTATGAAACGCCAATTTGAATTTGGAATTACGAGAGGCGTTTCTGAGTCGTTGAACGCCATTTGTCACTGAACGTCATGTGGAACCTATTGGCGTACGACGAACATCATGTGAGAAACTTCACTGCTATTCTGTAAGGCGTTGAACGCCTCAAAACGACAAGAAAAACGACGGTACTTGTCGTCTGCAATTTACTGAACGACAAGCAGTGATCGACGGCTGAAAATGTAATTATATTCTAAATTCGCAGTGTATTCAAATGACTAGACTAAATTAGATTAATTTTAAGGGTAAAAGTAAATAACCAGAAACCAGAAATTTAAGACTTTGGTTGAAATAATGGAAAAAAAAAATACCTTCGCTGGAAAAGGGATTTCAAATTGGTGTCTTAAATGTTGATACCAAAGTTGAATGGGACTCTATTGCTCTAACCCTTAATAGCTTAGTACCACCATCAAGAGATGTAAAAGAGTGGCAAAAAGTATATCTATAACTTAAAACTGTACAAATTTAATTGGCTTAATGCACATATTTCACAGGTTTGGTCTGATATTAAAGTAAAAAAAAACTTCTTCACAACAAAAAAGAGCGTGAAGCAACTGGAGGACCTTCATTCAAACAAAAATATCAGATTTGGCAGAAGTTTTTTCAAATCTTCTTAGCTACGAAAAAATGATAAGTCCGAAAAGAAAACTCTTGGGTGGTGCACAAATTGGTTTAATTCCGAAGACATCCACATAAATAAAAAATCCTTGTACATCCACATCGACTTCAGCTTCATTCATCCATCCATCCACTTCAAAAATATAAATACCATAAACTGATACCGCATTTATCTGCCATTGGCGCGTATCAGCTGGTGTAGATCGTATGTGGAATGTGAATTACTTACCGACGACGTTTTACCCTGTCGTGGAAGTTAGGGAATAAGGCTTCTAAAGTGAAACGCCTCAAAAAACGACAATCGTCGTGAAAGTAAAACGCCATTCGGAATTAGGGTGATTATTGACTTAATAGCGTATACCTTCTCGATATTTTCTTGATTGTGAAAGGATAGCATGAGAAGAGGTAATTTTCTATTTCTTGTAGCTGGTTCGCCATCATTACCTGTTGTTTTTTAAGGTTCCGTACCCAAAGGGAAAAAACGTAACCTTATTAGTTTCGCTCGGATGTCTCTCCGTCTGTCTGTCTGTCTGTCTGTCTGTCTGTCTGTCTGTCTGTCTGTCCGAACCCACTAAGCCAATTTTGTTACCAGGTCTATCTCAAGCACCGATTGACATAGGAGGCTAAAATTTACACACAACATCCGGTATAACCTCTAGTTAAACGACAAATACCAATGGAAGGAATACATCGATTGGTTTTCGATTAATTAGTAATCTGGTGAAAAAAATATTTTCATTCGCCCAAAAAACGGTTTATTTCTTGATTCACAAAAAAATACATAAATTCCTTTTTTGTAGATCATGTTCTTATCTATATATGTGCTGAATACTGTTTTGCCGAAAAGTTAATAGTTTACAAGATATTTTCAAAAAAGATAATTTTACCATGTAAAATACGTTGCTCTCACAAGTTTTAATCTCTACTACGCAGTTGTGCACAATTGACCCCATCAAAGACAGAAGAGAGAGAGGTTCCCGCTTGCTAATTTCGTTGGGGAGTATAATACATTTTTTGGGGAGTACAGAACAAAATAAAAGTAATATATTTTTACAGAATGGAAAATTGGCATGGGTTGGGTACTAGGTAATAATTAGAAAATGAGATTCATGTGCGAGTAATTTTTGAGAGTAAAAATATTAAGTAATTAAATTAAACTAAATTGTGATGAATTCATGAAGAGGGGAAAGATTGAGTGATATAGATTTCAAATTGATGTGTTGGACTTTAGCCAAATACGGAACCTTCGGTGCGCGAGTGACACTCGCACTTGGCCGGTTTTTTTTTCTTTCTTAATTAGGTTTTTGGCTTAAAAAATTTTGAATTTTTTACTACGCAAGTCTTCAACAATATCATGTTCATCACATGAAAAGTGTAGACTACTCTAATTGGTCTAGTAGCCCTATTTTCATATGAGTGCCATTGCGCCTTCATTTTCGTTAGCTCATCAGTGATTTCTCTATAAGTGTCACTGTCATCTACATTTACTTTCCAATTGTTGTTGCTATATGAAGTGAGCTTGCACTTTTTTATTGTTTTTTGCTCAATTATTCTTTTTAGCTCACCATACCTGTCTATTCCAGAGATCATTATTGGCGGGGGTAATGGTTGTCTTTTCAAGCCAATGGTTGTCTTTTCAACCCTTTTATCATTTGTCTTATCTTGTGAATTTGTATGTTTTGCCATGGTCACACTGTCAAGATTTCTGGCAGATGTTTCAGGACTTTCTTCTGCCTTTCGTTTCTTCGTTGGTCTTTTGCTTTTTTTCATATGTCTTTCTGTTTCTTGTTGAATTGATTGGATCGGTTGGACAGTACGGTCCAAAAGGCTAACTTTAATTTCAAGTTCTTTTATCTGATTTTGCAAGCTTTTAACAATTCCTTCTAAGCTTTTTCTTGCTTTGAGTTCAGCTTGCCATTCATTGTAGTAGCTGTTTGATTGTGATATCGCTTTTGAATCTGTTTTATGTTCACTTTCAACTATATTGGTTTTGATTCCAGGTTTTAATTTTAATTTTTGTATTTCCGGAATACTTACAATTATAGACCGTTTTTGGTGGCGTTCTTGGCGTGATTGAACTCCTTCTGGAGCTTTGTTGGAGAAGCTATAAATGGTCCCCCCCCCCCAGAATCCATTGGACCGACTTCCGATTAGGGTGGATTTTCCAGTTTGCCTGGTCTGCCACCTGGGGTATTTATATCTGTTGTTTTGTTCATTGCCATATTTTTTTGTTGTTGTAACTGAATCAGTTTTACTAGGTAGTTCAGTAAGTTCTACACACAAACTCCCTACCAGGAGGACCGGGTCATTTGTTTTGCTTTTTGTCGATTTTGCGAAGTTTTCGTCTACGCTTTTTGTGGATTTTTAGTCGCCTCTTTCTAGCTGCATCAAAAAATGGTTGGCATTTTTTTCGGTACGACGTCATTCTTACAAATTACAATATTTGGATTGCATTCCACGGCCACCATGAATGGCGATAGAGTACGAGTGTGCTGTGCGTTTGAATGGGACGGAGGATGGGAATGGGATTGATAATGAGATCGAGTGAGATAACAGATATAAGATAATGTGAGTGATAGTGAAGTGATATTTGAAGTGAATGGGAATGGGATTGCGAATGCGATTGCGACTTTCGAGAGGAGAGAAAAGAGAGTCACTACTAACATGCTGCATGCACACAAAATTGTATACCTATTACCAGAAATTTAGTTCTACTTGTACTCACACCGGATCGGATCCGTCTAACTGTGAGAAGCCGGCGGACATTGAACAATGTTATGTAGGTATGTAACGAAACCTAAACAATATATAGGTATATTAATCGATTTGTCGTGAGTAGCGGTATTACATAGGATGGATTTTAGTATCCTAAGTCCGTTATTGGTGCTTTAAACCCATTTTATATGATTTTTTCAACTAAAAAAAGAGCATTTTTATGGTTCAAACACATATTACTACGAAATGGCCAAACAAATTTGAATATGACTTTATTCTTCGATTAGTACACTTCCCGGTGAAGAGATTGATGTATCAATCATTATTCTCTGATGCGTATAACAGAAGTTATAAGCCAAAATTTAATTATTTGAGACCTACATTAAGGGCTAATAGTTGGTGGAGTGAATTTCTGAAAATTAGCTCATTTTCAAAGTTTGAAAATTTAATATTTTTTTGTATCAAATTGTGAAAAAGGGCCAAAATCATGCAATTATAGAAAAGTAGTCTCATTGTGGCAAGGTGATGAAAAAAGTGACAAATTGCAACTTAGTCACACAACGCGTTGGACCACAAATTTGAATAATTTTATTTTTTTAAACGGAATCAATTACGGAAAAAGTTACCATAGGAACCATTTGACAACCGTGTGTCAGCAATCATAAGGTAGTCGGTGCAGGGAAATAACTTCACGGGCAATAACTTCACATGGGAAATAACTTCACCTCGAGTGGGAAATAAATTCACTTATTTTATGTGAAATTATTTCCCATTGAAAGTGAGCAAAAACTTCACTTTTTTGTGGGAAATAATTTCTCTTAACATGCCGCGACATAGGTATGTCAGCCTACAATTAATATTCATAAACAGTGTAAAATGTATGGGGGGGCATGCTGCCCCCCTGCAACCCCCCGGCTTGGGGTCTCTGTTTAGGGGTGGGCGTAGTTGCGAGTTTGGGTGTATGCAAAGTTAAATAAATTAGCTATACTACTTATAAATAATTTGATTTTGTTTTCCAGTTAGAATCAACAAATTCTCAAATTGTAGGTGGGAAATAATTTCACAAAATTTACGGTGGAGTTATTGCTCACTTTCAGTGGGCAACAACTTCACTTTTTGTAAGTGAAGTTATTTCCCACTCGAGGTGAAGTTATTTCCCATGTGAAGTTATTGCCCGTGAAGTTATTTCCCTGCACCAAGGTAGTCCAAAGAAATTTCATGTGCTAATATTTGGAGGTTTTTTTATGGAGGGAAATATTTTGTATAAGGGAACGAAGTTTGACAAAATTTAGCAATTTTTTTCAAATTCGAATGCATTATCATTAGGGAACAGACCTAATGTTTGCCACTCCACATAAATATAGCAGTATTATTTGTCAATCCTGTACATTGTGGCTCAAAACTAAATCAAATGATGATGCAAAAGTTATATTTAATACAAAGCAGTTTGTTTTTCAAATTTGTTCTTCAGCTGCTTACAGTGGTTTAAATATTTGAAACCATGCAATACTCAGGAACATAACATGTTTTTTTTGTATAAAAGTGCAGAAAATCATGTTAAATATTTTCAAATCAAATCCTGCTAAAACTAAATAATAAAAACTCCTAAAATGTGAATATTGTTGTAGAATTATATTTCTGTTATAGTATGGTATACATATACATACACATCCACATCATGTACTCAGCTCATGTCAGTTAGGTATATATACTAATCTAATCAGTTGTTAATAAATACTCGTTTGAAACGGACGTCTTTTACTGCTAAACACAACAATTTCTATTGTTTTTCTGGTTCGTTATGCATGTTAATGTATTTCATTTTCGTTTTTTTTTTTCTGAATTAATAAATATTGAAACAATTTTAATTGATTTGTAAATCCTTTCAATTGGGTAGTTTAGTAAGTACTGAAGAAAAGTTCCAGTAATGTGAATCCCTCTAAAATTCAAAAACGCCTTGCTTTAATTAGTTGGACTAAACTGTAAATTTCACAAAAATCACATTAAATAAAAATGAATTCGTGCTTGCAGAATTTGTTGAATGGGTGTGTTCGCTGCCAAATGAGAATTGTAATGGCTTGTTTAACCTAAGGTTCGTCTGCTTTGATTTTGTCATATATTTTAAATCATAATTTCTCTTAACCCAATTCCTGATAATTTTTCCTAAAACAGCATCAAATCGTGCTGGAAAAAATGCTTGCATGATTTGATAAAAACAGAGGATAAATTTAAAATAATCCTGCTGAATTAAGAAGGAAATATGCTAAATTGGTACGGGCTTATTACTTTTTTTTTTATTTACTTGCTCTGACCGTTACCTCGCCGATGTTATTGCTCAGCTATTCTACTTGATACATTGGAGTGTCTGAGTGTTGAAATTGCGGCAGCAGTGACTCAGTGGTTAGTGTGCCGGACTACTGAGCGAGGGTCTTACGTTTGATTAACGTGCATTTTGGTTTAATGTTTTTTTTTACACTGTGCAAACTTTCGCGAAAGTCTGACAAACATCCGAGAGTGTAACTTTCCCAAGGACGCATCTCAATTCAACCATTTGGTCTCGTCAGAGAATTGTAGTACCGCTCTCATCAACCATAATGGAAAGAAGCTAATAATTGCAGGGCTGTGCACATATCGCGGTTTGATACGGGAAAATCGGGCTACTAATTCTTTGGCGAAATTTCCATATGCCCTATAAACTCTGGCAATGTTTAGTTAAGCCACTCCACTGTCCACTCTATTTATATTTCTCACTGATTTTCTGATGGCAATAAATAATTTAAGCCCTGCCATATTTCTGTTCACGAAAGTTTCAAAACAATCTTATTCGCCGTCAAAAAATTACCCCAGGGACAGCAGTTATTTGAAGAAAGTTAAAACATTACCGAGACAGTGTAGACGCAAATATTTTTTGACAGTTCTTAATTTGTTTGAAAGGACTTCTAAGTTCTTCAAATATTTTTTTTCGGAATAGATGACATCAACAATTGATAAACTTTTCTCATTACTAATCCATATACGTAAGATTTGTGTGTGATTTCGATTTTTTTCACAAACTCATGTGCATCTTTATATCCACATGAAGGAAACTATTGTTGTTCGACTAAATTTACCTTAGGTGTGGGTCGCTGCAAGCAGTTTTATGGGATTTAAGTGTTTTAGAATTTAGATGATGCAATAGGTCCGGACTCTGAGCAAACGCAATTTGTATTTTATGTAAAAGTGTGCCATCGTGATCTTAAATCACCTTATCGGATAATTTCGGCAACATTTGTATCGAATTGGAGAGCAGAACTTATGACAGTTGTCCACTGCGCTGATCTAGCTGGATGTTGAGGTCCAGGTCCAACTCGAATCGTAACGAAGGCAAGCTAAAGGGGGAAACTTATAATAGGCTCCCCTTGGAGTGTCCGCTTCGCTAGACATTTCCATCACATGCTTGCTAAATTAGATAAGTTGGGCACTCTAATCTATCTACTATTTTCAAATTTACAAAGGATGTTGGTACACGAACGTCGATTAATAGAAGGCGTAAATATTATATATATTATATATATACATTCGTCAAAGCTCGGATGAATTGTATAAAGCCTTCCTTCAGTTGTTGTGCTAGAAACTAATGTTAATAAAGGTCTTACTTTTCCATTTGCACAGCACAAACAACTAATTTTTATATAATTATATACATACTTATAGATAGATAGAAGAGAGAAGATCATTGCGAAAACTAAGGAAAATGGAAAATTGTATTTCTCAATAAAACGGCTTTTCATTAACTAATTTAAAAAATAAATCATCAATCTCGACAAAATTGTCTATAACTAACCACAGCAACAATTCCACATCCAAATTCTTCCCGTAAGCGTTATGATGTAAATCTGAAAACAGTTTTAGAATGTAAATGCTTTTCCAAATAAAACAAAAATATAATTAACCTTTCAATTTGTGAAGTTCAATTCCTCCTTCAATAGAACCGATTAGCATTTTTATATTTTCCTTTTCATGGCCGCAAATATTACGTTGTTCCATTTTGTTGATGGTAAAACACATTGATCCTTTTGCTTCATCAATTCCTTAAAAAAAATTTTAACTAATTATGACACTTACAATTCATTATTTACATTCGCCAAAGTAAAAGTCATCTAAAGAAGTATCATCCTTTTTATGTATCTCAGTATTTAGTTCCATAGCATCCGATGGTGGAACTTTCAGTTTTTCCGTTGTAACCGAACTCGAAGGTTTTTCCTTAGCAACCGACGGTGGAATATCTATTAGTGATAGAAATTATTAAACAATACAAACCTCGTTAGCATTCCTATAAACTTACCAACTTGAGTTTCTAGCTCGTTAAAATGGTTACGCAAAGAATCCCGTTCGCTTTGCAAATCTTTAACGATTTCTATCATTCGGTGATGACACTGATTTTCGAGGTCAAGTAATTGTTTCAATGCTTCCAGAGCCATTTCTGAAACTTTAAAATTATTCGCATATGTAAACCGAACACAATTTGATGGTATCGACACGATTTTTTTCCTACAAAATCAACACTCACCTTAACTTTGCCCAACAAAATCGGTAAACTTCAACAGCACCACACTCTACCAAAACTTTTATCGTGTGTTGGACGCGTTGAATTTCGAATTAACAAACAATGTCAATTCTATGAAAATTATAATATTTATTAAAACTTTAATGAATTTTCTCCGAACACGTGTCTGAAAACCTTCCGCTTTTTCACTAAAGTGCTTTATCGTACACTACGTACATAGCGGAAGTCTTGCACACATGAAATAAGTTTTGTTGTATTGGAAGTCACCATATCCGTTTTTCTATCCAGTTAAAATGCGTTTCCCCATACAAAGTTCTATCCCCAATATCGTCCCATTAAGCTTTTATTTTCCCGACAAAAAAGCAGCATTATGTCCTTCCTTGGCCAATACGAATCTACTAACCGCCAAACCATAAAAATCAAATCATCTATTCCTGAGTTATGAGTGCACACACGGACGTCAGTCTCGTTTATATACAGCTGATTTTCCTTTCGAATAATCGCCCCTATCGAGGTATCCGTTCGGAACGGAATTTTCTCCGATCTGTACGAAATCGGAGAAATTCCATTCGAGGTATCCGTTCTGATACGACTTTCGGAAAACTTCTCCGATGACATATAGCGCACCTTGTCGCATTGCGTGGAACCGCGTTATGACACTTACTTTTGACAGCTACATGACACATTTTTTTTCCGAAATGAACGCGTTTATATGCTTCTTCTATTTTGTTCCGAAACGGATACTTCGAACGCAATTTTAGTTTAGATCGTATTTGACTTTCGTATCGGAATTTTTTCCGAACGGATACCTCGATAGGGGTGAATATATTTGATTGACTATACATAAAGACAATTTGAGATTTTTTTTTTTAAAGTATTTTGTCGGCTTCAACAAAAACCATAGATAAGAACCTCCACACATACCGGTAAATAACAAATTAAAAAGAAAACAATTTCAAATTCATTTAAATCAGAAATAACTTACATAATTGTAATGCACTGGTGTCAGTGAATGAATTCTCTGTGTGTAACACTTTCGAAATGTAAGATTTTAAATAATTTTTTTGTGTTAGATGTTTCACGCCCCTTTGACCAATTTTGACCAAACTTCACAGGTATACTCTTGGGCCACTACCTATATTTATCTGTAAATTTGAACTCAATCGATTCTGTGGATTTCGAAATATAAGACTTCTAATGTTTTTTTTTTGTATGGGCGGTGTCACGCCCCTTTGTCTGATGTTGACCAAACTTCACAGAAATACTCCTGGGCCAATACCTTAGATTGTGTGTAAATTTCAACACAATTGATTTAGTGGTTTGTATGGGAGGTGCCACGGGCTTGGGCACAAATCCTTATTCTCTAGTCCTTCACGTGGGCGCCCGCCTGAAAATGGCTAACCAGTCAAACGGTTAGTGTCAGCCAATGATTTACACTAACGTCTCAATCTTTTGTCGTGATCCATTTAGTTTGAGGTAGGAGTAGACCTTTAAATCTAACCTAATTCCAGTGGTGGCGTGAGCAGATAGCAAACCGTACCCAAAGATGAAAGGCTGGGGGTAAAACCAGTCGCGTACGAGCTCCCTCAGACGCCTTGGCGAGGGTCTGTTGTATTTGGCCCTGCCCAGGTATGGCGGCGCTGCCTGGGTCGACCTTGTTTTTTCCGGCCTTACTCGTGGGAACATTATAAACAAAAACTTAAATAAAAATAAATTAATTTATACAAAAAGAGGAATTATTATTCCAGGAAGGGAGGGAACGGACTCCATAACGCCGGCGATGGAACTGGGAGACGATTCGCATGAATCGGAACCACAGTCTTCCATCTCCGGCTTGGAGAGGGAACTCGAGGAGGTATTGCTGGCGGGAAGTGAGGTGGCTGGTACTCTCACTTCCGTAGATAGGGCATCCGGTGGGACGGCTAATACTCCCACCAAATCAGAACAGGGCAAAGGTGAGTTGGCTGGTACACTCACCTTAGTAAATAGTGATAGCAACGAGGTGGCTGGTACTCTCGTTGATATCTATAAGGGCAACAAATCAACGAAGGGGACTGGAGGCGCAGTAGGCAGGTACTCTGCTGCCTCCGGAATCCCCGTGGTCGTGCAGTTGAACAAGCTTGTGATGCGCAATGCCCGACGTAAAGTCGAGAGTGCGAAGCGCAAAGTAGAGCAGTTCAAGGGGTGTGGCGTTAGTTCACTTAGCGCCTGGGATAGGACTCAGCTAGAACGGGCCAACGAAACGAAGGTCGCTGAGGCTGCCAAAAAATCGGCAACCACAGCGGTCGTAGGCAGGGCAGATACTCGGCCGTCCACTAGTGGACTTGCAAAAGCCAGTATAAAACAGGGCAGTAAGGATGGAGAGGAGGCCGTGTCGGGGAAAGTCAAGGAAACCCTCCTAAGCAAAAGGGGTAGATCTGACGATGTCGTTGAGCCGAGTGCGGCCAAAAAGGTGAAGGCTGGTACTTCGCCCGTGGTGCACCCGCTTTATGACTCGAAGAACGAGCTCCTTAACGCGATCATTAATGAGCAGGAGCCGAGCGGACGCTTGACCATGGAGCAGTGGTTAACTGTCGAGGAGAAGTTTCAAGACGCTTTGTGGAAGAAAATGTCTTCCGCAGAGAGTTGCGACCTTCTCTTTGACGGCGCTGGTTGGGATAGTGGTCGCAAGGTTGTAGCTTGTGGGAGCAGGGAATCTGTTGGCTTCCTCAGGGAGTTTGTGCTGGGGGTGGGCGAGGTATGGAGCGGCGCCAAACTCAAATGCGTAACCGTGGCGGAGTTGGCTAAGTACTCTCCGCCCAAGGCATGGGTATGGGTTCCGCTGCCATACACATACCCCGAAAAACTACTCGGCCTTCTCCATATGCAGAACAGGGAACTGAAGGCCGATACATGGAAGGTCTTAAAGACAGGTCCCAGAAGGCAATTTGGCCAGCACCTCCTGCTGTGCCTGAGCAAGGAGTCGCTCCCATCCCTCGAAAAGACTAAGAGGATGGTGCGCTACAGTATGGGGAAGGTCATGATTAAGGTCATGACCAAGGGAGCGGAAGTGGAAGAACCGAAAGATGATGGAGACGATGCAAATAAACCTGCATTACAGTAAGGCCGTGACGGCGTGCTTGGTCAACTACGTAATCAAGCATGACGTTGCAGCCGTACTGGTACAAGAGCCCTGGATCAACACGAACAACAAGATCCAGGGGCTCTCCATCAGGGATTATACGCTTTACTTCAAAGCTAACGAAGGTAAAATTAGGGCTTGTATCCTATTAAAAAACAATATAATGGCATTTCTTTTGAATAATTTCAGTGACGGAGATCTAACCGCAATTTCTTGCGAGAGAGAGGGAGGCGAATCGGTGTGCCTGATATCGGCTTATCTGCCGTACGAGTCGACGTCAGTGCCACCCGGTAACTTAAGGCAGCTGCTGACCAGGGACAAGTGGCTCTTCGTCATTGGATGCGATACTAATGCGCATCATTCGCAATGGGGAAGCAGTGACATCAATGCTAGAGGTGGGTGTCTTTTTGATTTTATCTTATCGACTAAACTTACTATATACAACAAAGGCAATACCCCAACATTTGTGGTACGAAACAGGCAAGAGGTGCTCGATATTATTCTTGCATCTTGTACTGATTCCCTCACAATTGGGAAATGGAGGGTATTAGAAGAGGCATCCCTTTCAGATTCGCTTTCAGATAGGCTTCCACAGTAAGGCAACGATCACCTATTGAAACCCCAGGAAAGCTGACTGGAATAGGTACGTAATGAAGTACCATTCATTGAAACGTCATTAGACTTAGACAGGGAACTTGAGAATTTAGGCAGGATAATGAGCAAGGCTTACGAACAATTTTGCCCAAAAGATCTCAGCCTCAGTAGGGGAACAAAGAGTTAAGCTCCAAAAGAAGGCAAGTTAGACATTTCTACAATAGGGCCAAAGGTTTGGGGACGACGTTACATGGGACCTGTACATAGAAAGCAAAATAGAGTTTAAAAACTTGATCTGGCAATCCAAAAGAAAACCTTGGAAGCTTTTCTGTGAGGCGATCACTGATACTAGCGAAGCTTCCAGACTTCGCAAAATGTTGGCCAAGGACGCAGCGGTCCCTAGTTTTATTAAGAAATTGGACGGTTCATGGGCCGAAAGCAGCGAGGAAGTTCAGGAATCACTAGTGGAAGCACACTTTCCAGGAAGTAGCGCGCCAATAACTCCATTACCTAATGGATATGGCATTGGTTCGGGAATAGACGTAAGGGTTGTTGACAATGTCATCACTGGGAAGAAATTACGAAGGCCAATTAAGTCCTTCGCTCCGTTTAAAGCACCTGGCCCCGATGGCATCCTGCCGGCTATGCTTCAAAGGGCTCCAGGTATAGTTACGAACATGATCGGAAATCTTTTTACACACTGCCTGCGATTAGGCTATGTACCCAGGGCATGGAGAGAAGTACGAGTGGTTTTTATACCCAAAGCGTGTAAACCAAGTCATACTTCAGCGAAAGACTTCAGACCTATTAGTCTGTCGTCATTTCTCCTCAAGACACTTGAAAGGCTTATCGATATTTATGTAAGAATCAAGTGTTGCAACGGAACTCTATGTAATGCTCAGCATGCATACTTGAAAGACGGCTCTATACACGAGGTAATAGGCAAAATTGAAGGTAGACTTCACCAGAAAGAATTTGTATTAGCTGCCTTTTTGGATATTGAGGGTGCCTTTAATAACGTCAGGAAAGATGCAATGAAAAGCGTCTTGCAAAAGATAAATGTCGGGCAACGCATCGACAACTGGCTATGCGAAATGCTCTCGACGAGAAATATCAATTCCACTCTCGGAAACAGTTCGATAAGAAAATCTGCAAGGAGGAGTTATCTCTCCCCTCCTCTGGGTGCTGGTCATAGATGACATACTTAAAGAATTAAACAATGCAGGTTTCAAAGTCATCGCATATGCTGATGACGTAGTTATCATTGTTCAAGGAAAAGTCCTGAACACGATGAGTGAACTTATGGAAACAGCCCTCAATAGGCTTAGATTATGGGCCGAAGGGTGTCAATGTTATATTGGCTATACATAATGGTAGTAAGATCCATAATTACATATGGGGCTTTTGTGTGGTGGAAAGCCACAAACAAGAAGTATGTTCCCCCCCCCCCCTTCGGGTTAGGGGAAAGAATTTACCCGAGGTAGGCATGCCTATCGTAAGAGGCGACTAAAGTCCAAACTTTTAAACTTTTTGAAAAAAAGTTAAACAAAAAAAAAAATATGCAATGAACAAAACAAATAATATAACTACCCCAGGTGGTATGCCAGGTAAACTGGTGACTCCACCCTCTTCGGAGGTCGGTTCCATGGATTCTGGGGGGAACCATTTATTGCTAAAAGATGACCCATTCATAAAGAGTCGTAGGATGGTAAGAACACCACCATCCAAACCAACGAAGGAAGTAACAATGTTGGAAATCAACTACAAAAGAGCCTGTGAAGAAAGAGACAGCTATAAACAGCTCAGTGAAAAACTGACAAGCGAAATTGATAAGCTAAAGCTTGGTTGCAGCTGCTTAAAGAACAGGTTAAAACTAACAATAAAACTGAGGAGATACCAAAAAATGTCGGGTATTCCACGGATGAAGAAGAATTACACAAAGAGACAGATCCATCATTTAGTAGGAGAAAAATGAATAAAAAACGAAAAATGAGTATGTCCCCGGAGCTATCACCACCAAAAGCAAAAGAAAAAAGCCCAGAAAAGACAAAAAACAAAGAAACAAAGCCTCTCAAGTCAATAAAGCCTCCTCCAATTATAGTACTTTGTATTTCGAAGTACGAAGGCTTGTTAAATATTTTAGAGGAAAACAAAATAAGGGCTAGTACAGTTCTCCTTAATAGTAATGTTGTCAAAATTAATGTAGTAACGAAGACTCCTCCAGAAACTTGACGAAATTACTAAATCAGAAAAAAGTGCTATGGTACTCGTTTGAAAATAAACAAACAAGACCGATAAAGGGTGTTGCAAAGAAACTACATTTTTCATGCACACCCGAACGCATTGCGAATGACCTAAAGAAAAAAAAACCTCAAAATACTAGAAGTTGTCAATATGCTTAAGTATAAAAGCAAAGCACCACTGCCGATGTTCATGCTTACTTTTGAGCATGATGAAGACATCAAAAAGATTTATGAAATTAAAGATATCCTGGGAATGAAAGTACAAATTCATCCTCTGCGTAAGTCTAAGCTAGTTCCTCAATGCAAGAACTGTCAAAAGTATGGCCACAGTCACAAATACTGCAACTCAAACTCGAAATGCGTTAGATGTGCAGGAGACCACCATACAAAGGACTGCATTAAGGAAAAAAAGGCAACCCCAAAATGCGCCAACTGTAGCGAAAGATATCCAGCCAACTATAGGGGCTGTATAGTAGCAAAAGAGCTGCAACAGGTGCAAGATAACAAGCTAAAGAAAAAGCAAAAGCCTGTTCAAAAAGACGCGCCTACAGGCAGAGAAAATCTAAGCAAAGAAGACTTAGAACCGAAATTGAGGGCCAAAAAGAATAAAAAAATGGATAGAGCTGAAGAAAAGATACCCTCAAGCAAAAATGGGAACTTAAGTCGCATAACAGGCCCACAGAAAACATATGCACAGGTTACTTCGAGCAACGTTCCCAAGCCAGTCGGAGACCGCAAGCCTTGTAGCAATGCCATGGAGGATATTATGCTAAGAATTCTCAACCGAATGGAAGACATGGAAAATAATAATAAGAAAATTCTGGAAAGAATATCTTTCCTTAAAAAACAAAACAGTAATAAAAGAACTGTACTTAAAAGATCCTAATGGCTAAACACATGAAACTCTTATTATGGAATGCCAATGGTCTCGAGAATCGCAAAGATGAATTGCAAGTGACTCTCGATCTAAATAAAATTGACTTATGTCTGGTCGCCGAGACACATTTCAAAATTGGAACAAAATTTAAACTGCGCGGATACAAGACATATCATACCCCACATCCTCACAATGCAGCAAGAGGGGGGGCCGCAGTTATAATCAAGGAAAATATTAGCCATGACGATGGCGAAGAATACCAGTCGTGTGAAATACAAGCCAACTCTGTACTTACAAAAACAAGTAGCGGTCAGCTAACGGTAGCTGCAGCATAATTATTGTTCCCCTAGCTACAGGCTGAAACAAAACGATTTTAAATGTCTCTTCCGCAAATTTGGAAATAAGTTCATAATAGGCGGAGATTTTAACGCAAAGAACAAAATTTGGGGATCAAGATTAACAAATACAAGAGGAAGAGAGATCCTCGAAGCTATGAAAGAAGGCAATGCAAATTTAATTACCATTCAACGGAAAATCCTACATACTGGCCCACAGATATGAACAAAATCCCGGACGTTGTCGACTTCTTTATAACTAAGAATATTTCCTCAAATACTACCCGAGTGCAGGAAGGGCCAGACCTTGACTCAGATCATTCATCTGTGTTGCTTACACTTGGTAATAAAATAATAATGAAAGAACGGAACCCACGACTAGTGAACAAGCAAACTGACTGGGCATATTTCAGATATTTGCTAGAGGAACGGATCGAACTATCCGCAACAATCGATACAATAGAGCAACTAGAAAATGAAGTACATACTTTCACTCTAGATATACAAAAGGCTGCTTGGGTAGTAACGCCTGAATCAAATAGTATATCGTATATCCATATACGTATATCCCAAAGAAATATGTGACATTATTTCAGAAAAGAGGAGAGCTCGTAAACGCTGGCAACAATCGAGAGCGCCAAGTGATAAAACAAGACTTAACAGTCTAAACAATAAACTAAGAAAAACGATCAAAGAAATGAAAAATTCCACTGTAGAAAGATATCTTACAAACCTGACAAATGATGCCAGTACAGAATACTCACTGTGGAAGGCTACAAAAAAAATGAAAAGACCAACAGCATACATTCCATCCGTTAAAAATAGCAGTGGAAACTGGGCGAAAACAAATAAACAGAAGGCGGACCTATTTGCGGAATATCTTGAAAACGTTTTCCAGCCATATGAAGACATTAATTGTCTCTATCAAACGGAAGAAATGTGCGAAGACGAGAGATTGATTCCAGCAGTAACCTCCAAGGAAATATCCACTGAAATTAAAGATAAGATTAACTCGAAAAAAGCTTTGGGATTTGATTTAATTACAGGTGAAATTCTTAAAAAACTACCTAAAAAAGGTATGAAAAAAATAGCACAGATAATAAATGCAGCATTTAGACTAAGGTATGTTCCACGCATGTGGAAAGTCGCAGAAGTTATTATGGTATCGAAGCCGGGAAAATTGCCCAGTGAAGTTACCTCATATCGTCCGATCTCATTGCTGCCAATTCTATCAAAGCTCTTCGAGAAAATTCTTCTGAAACGGCTAAATCCGATTATAGAAGAAAAGACATTGATACCAAACCATCAATTTGGATTTAGAAATAGGTACTCAACTCTAGATCAGGTTCACAGAATAACTGACAAAATAGAAAAGGCCTTAGAAGAAAAACAAATATGTTCTACCATCTTCCTTGATGTAACACAGGCTTTTGATAAAGTCTGGCATGAAGGATTAGTCCATAAGCTACAAAAATATCTTCCCAGACAATACTCAGAAATACTAGAGTCATATATAATCGAACGATTATTTAGAATTAAGCAAGAAGATGAGTACTCTGCATTAAAGTAGGTATATAAAAGCGGGAGTACCGCAAGGTAGTGTGTTAGGACCTGTACTTTTTCTTATATACACGAACGATCTACCACAAAATGACGAAACTACTGTTGCCACATTTGCAGATGATACGGCTGTACTTGCTGTCGGAAAAACCGTGCAGGAAGTTACAGACAAACTGCAAAGGACAATATGTGATATATCTGATTGGACCAAAAAATGGCAAATAAAACTAAATGAACTCAAGTCAATCCATGTTCACTTCACCAATAAAAACGTACAACACATACCTGTGTACATAAATAACAAAGAAGCTCTCTATTCGAACTCAGCTAAGTATTTAGGCATGACTCTAGACGCGAAGTTGCGCTTGAAAACTCATGCAAAGAAAAAATATGACGAACTAAATATCCGATACAATAAAATTTATTGGCTCATAGGAAGGCATTCATGCCTCTCAATATATTATAATAAACTGCTTCTATATAAGAAAGTCCTAAAACCAATATGGACATATGGTATCCAGCTTTGGGGGTGCACAAGTAAGACAAACCTTCAAAGCATTCAATGCTTCCAAAACATAGTACTACGCAATATTGTTAATGCGCCATGGTACATACGTAACGCTGATCTACATAGAGATCTTAAACTCGAAACGGTAGAGGACGAGGTCAGAAATGTCGCAAGAAGACATGAAGGTAGGCTTCGCAATCATGCAAATTCAGAAGTAGTCGAACTACTTAATACCAACAATTTAGTAAGAAGATTACGAAGAGTAAAACCATTCGAACTAGTTAACTAGGAATAAAGAAAATAAATATAAAATTTAAGCACCATCACACTATGTATCGCAAGGACACTCGCAAAAAGTAAAAATAAATGCCAAAAAAAAAGGATTTGATTTTGCCGCCGGTAAAACAGAATTTTTGTTACGACCGATCGACCAGAGGCCTAGTGCAGCGTATTTGTAGCAAAAAGACGAAATAAAATAAAACTCAGTTTTTAATTTCTTAAATTAGGGATTTATTGCCGACTTGAGTGCGTAACTGGGAATGAAATCCATCGCCCTTTCCGCATTCGCATGAAACCTCTGTTTCAGCTGTTTTTGCCGTTTGATCATTGCTCAGATCATTGACCTATTGGGATTACGGGTTGTTTCAATTTGCATTAGCAAAGTCAATGCTGTGCCCCTTCTTCCGGCACTGCACCTAGTTCCCACGTAAACTGTTTGCACTAATACATGCATATGTGCACACCGATAGCAGGCGCTGAGAGTGCAGCTCAGTGGGCGGATCTAAAATGATGAACATCGCATTTTTTTTTATATGGACTTTCTGTGCAACCTCCTCCACGATGCTAATTTTCTCGGTGTGTATAGCGGTGACTTAATTCATGCTCTCCCAATTTCGGCAATGAATGATTTGCGTGAATGTGTGCTGTGCTGGTCTATTTGCTGAATTCCCAATTTTAGCAAAACGTGAAAATGTCTTTGGTGTTTTGCCGACGGCTTTTGAATGCGACGGCAATTGCATTGCGGGTGGTTTTCCTTTCTCCCTGTATCATGTTGCGCTGCAACATCCTGCCGGGCCACAGGGAAAGGACTCAACTGCGGTCAGAAGGTGTCTGGTGGTTGCCTGATGTCCCTTGATGATCGTTGGCGATATGTGCTCCTTGACGTCGGCGGGTGCGTAGGTAGGTACATGAAAACGAGAAAGGTGGATGTGGTGAATGGCGTGTGGCAATAATATAAATTAAATTCATTGTAAATTAGTTTAATTAGTTAGATAAGATTGTGATTTATAATTAAATGTGTGTATGTGCGGGCGTGTGTGGAAATGCTTTTTATTCGCTGAGCATTGGAAGGAGGCAAAGCTTAGTTATAGGACGCTTTAATGACGTGGTTGCAGTCTTGATTGTGACCACGCGGATCTTTCCATCTGTGCCAGGATGCGTCGCTGTGATCCTGCCAAGACGCCAAAGAGTTGGTGGTGTTTGCTCATCAGGTAAGATTACTAGATTTCCCACCTTGATGTCAACATTTGGTGTGAGCCATTTTGGACGCCGCTGTAGACGAACTAAATATTCTGATCTCCATTTCTTCCATATGTCTTGCTGGATTTTCTGCAGGAGTTGCCATCGGTCCAAGTAATTAGGGTTGACTTCAGTTAAGTCCTTTTCGGGTGAGGTCATTAGTGATGCTCCAATTAGGAAGTGTCCTGGTGTTAAAATCGATAGATCCTCTGGATCTTCGTTTACCGGACACAGTGGGCGTGAGTTTAAACAAGCTTCAACTTGTGCTAAGACCGTAGCATACTCTTCGAAAGTGAGTGTGGTGAGTGTGTAATGACCAATGATCCGCTTAAGGTGGTACTTCATGGATTTAACGCCTGCTTCCCACAGTCCGCCGAAATGCGGAGCAGCAGGAGGATTAAAATGCCATGTAGTACCGTTGGCTAGCATTTGTTCCGCGATGTCATCTGTCCAGTGCCTAGATAAGTGGGATTTTTCGGTTTCCAATATGTGTAGCATTTTAAGCATTTGTGTATGCATTTTTTGACGCTAGATTTGAGTTGTAGAATCCAATATTCAGATTGGAGTGTCGCCATCATTAATTGTTGTCCGCCATGGAGCGTCTTCAGATGTGTGTCGTGAACTATGAGAGATGTAAGGAAGTTCTGCGATGGTAGTATGATTGGATGCCGCTGTGAGTAGGGCAAATCAGCGTTTTCTAATCGTCCCCCGACTCGCAGTATCCCCTTTTCATCAGTGAATGGCGAAAGTCTTGCCAATTTGCTTGCTTTAGAGACCATTTCACCGTTGGTTAGCTTTGCGATTTCTTCAGCGAACACTTCTTGCTGTATGATGGTGATTAAGCGTGTCTGAGCTGAGCAGATCTCGTCGCATGAAAGTGGTCCCGATACCCGAGTTGCCACTTTAGTCGTCTTGAATCGCAAGTTAATAAAGAAGCGAAGCCAATAAGCTGTGGCTCTAAGCAAACGTTGTAGCGAGGAAAAACGAGTAAGAAGTGTGTTGGTTTCGAAGGCTGTGAAGTGAACGCAGAGCTGAAAAATATTTTTAATGGGGTACCCAGATGCGATCAAATCATTTTTTGTCCTTGGATTTTGTGACGATTTTGTTTCAAGGTCCGTCGTTATGATTTGGTATGGCGGGTGCAGTCGTTCGTCAAACGACTGCAGGAACTCAGGCCCATGCCACCATTGTTGATCGTTGAGAAGATCTTTTGGATAAAGTCCTCTGGACGCGGTGTCTGCAGGGTTGTCCTTAGAGGGGACGTAATTCCAGACCTTAGGATCAGTGAGTTCCTGGATTTCCGCCACTCGGTTAGCGACAAACGTTGTCCGGATATATGGCGGCGTCTTTATCCAGGCTAGTGCAATTTGAGAGTCGCACCAAGCAAACACTTTTGCCGATTGGAGATCCATTATCTTCACTGTGTGGGCAATTAAGTGTGCTAGGAGATTGGCCCCACAAAGCTCCAACCGTGGCAGTGATTTATTTTTCACCGGCGCAACCCTGGTATTTGACACGATCAAATTAGTTATTGATGTGCTTCCGGTGGTAACTTTAAGATACACTGCTGCCGCAAATGCCTTTTCTGACGCATCGCAGAACCCGTGAATTTCGATCTGTGCATCAGTAGTAAAGTTTATCCAGCGAGGAATCTCGATAGCGTTGATTGAGTTCAGTTCAGTTTTTAAGTTGTGCCACGCTGAAACGATTGTTGGTGGGAGTTCAGAATCCCATGTTTGTTTTTGTTTCCAGATTTCCTGCATTAGGATCTTGCCCAGAATGACGCAAGGCGAGATCCAACCCAATGGGTCGTACAGTCGCGCAATGTCAGACAGGATTGTTCGCTTTGTAGTCTTCTTTGAATCCTGAAGTGATATTTTAAATGTTAAAATGTCTCTTGCAGGGTGCCACTGGACTCCTAGCGTTTTAATCGCATTTCCCTCGTCGAATGATAGTGGTACCCTTACCTCTCTATCCTCCTCTGGAATAGATGCCAAAAACCTCTCCGAGTTGCTTGCCCATTTTCGTAATGGAAAACCTCCTCGCATCAGCATAGTTCTGAGCTGCCGCTGCATTTCTATGGCTTCTGCTTCTGAGTCTGCCCCATGAATTACATCATCCACATAAAAGTTTCTGAGTGCGATTTTCGATGCAATTGGGTAATCCTCTCGCTCATCAGCCGCAAGTTGTTGCATCGTGCGAATCGCTAAATATGGTGCGGAGGCGGTGCCGAATGTAACCGTGTTGAGTCTATATGGTTTTATTTCTCCACCCTCCACATCTCTCCATAAAATAAGTTGGTATACTGAATCTGTGGGTGGTACCCAAATTTGCCTGTACATTTTCGTAATGTCAGCTACAAAGGCGATTTTATGCTTTCGAAATCGGGCAATATGGTCAAAAATAACATCCTGCAACCTTGGGCCTACGCAAAGATGATCATTAAGTGACGTTCCATAAGACGATTTGCAGGACGCGTCGAAAACAATTCGCAGCTTTGTGGTTGAACTCGATTCCTTTATTACTGCGTGGTGAGGAACGAAATAGTGCGGTTTGTGCAGTTGTAAGGGGTCGATCGCTGACATATGTCCAAGCTCCTGGTATTCATCGAAAACTCTTCGATACTCCTCATAAAAGGAAGGATTTATTTGAAATTTCCTTTCGAGGTGCATGAACCTTACTAGCGCTGATCTCTCCGACCGACCTAATACAGGGTGTGTTCCTTCCTTAAATGGAAGTTGAACCACAAATTTGCCGTCCAGCTGCCGCTGATGCGTCCTGCAGAAATGCGTTTCGCATGCCTCCTCTTCTGGTGACAATAGCTTCTTCCTTGGGACTTCCTCTAGCTCCCAGAATTTGAGCAGTACATTCTCAAAATTTTGACTCTCAGTCGTTATGTGGAGAGATGTTCTGGTATTACCTTTGTTGAGGGCTGAGATGCCTCCAGAAAGTACCCATCCGAATTCCGTCTTTTGAGCCATAGGAGTCCCTGGCTCCCCTTTTATGATGCCTTCAAGGAGAATGAATGGATAGACATCACTACCAAGTAAAATGTCGATTTTGCTTGGCTTGGAAAACGAGGGATCGGCCAATTCAATATTTTGCAGGTGCCTCCAATTAGCATGTGGAATAGTGTGCGTAGGTAGCACTGCTGTGAGTTTGGGCAGAACCAACGCATGTAGCTGTAAGCTGAAGTTTTGGTTCACGTTTGACCGTATTGTGAGCGAAACTCTGTGTTTAGATATACTTGTGTTGGTTTCCCCTATACCCAGGACATTGACGCAGCTCCTCTCTCTTTTTAGATTTAGCAGTTGAGACGCCGATTCCGTAATGAATGACGCCTCAGATCCGGGATCTATTAGCGCTCGCAGCAGCAACGGTTGGCCAGCGGTTGTTGAAACCTTAACAAGGGCCGTAGCCAGAAGAACATTCACTTGATTGTTTTCGGCTATAAGCGCGTTATATTCCCATGATTCGACTGGCACTCCAAGAGTTTTGAGTGATTGCTTAGCTTCATTGGTTGTGTCCAATAGCAATTTCAGATCATCAGCTGATTCGAGTGTGAGTTGTGGTTGATTAAACAGCAACTTAAATTGATTGTCCTTTAGCAATCGAACGTTTTGAAATCTCTTAACTAATAGCGCCCATGCAGATTCAAAATTCGAATCGGTATTTAGCAGCATACGCGCCGCTTCACCGCTTAAATTGCCCTTTAAATATTGCAACTTGTGCGAATCGGATATCGGAATTTTTGTTTACCAATCCTTCGAATAATCCCTTGAACTCTGGCCACATTTGGAGCGAACCATCAAAGGTAGGAATCTTCATAGGAGGAAGCTTTAATTCGACCACCGGTGTCTTTGAACCTACGACTGAGCTGTTGAGAGCACTTTGATGACTATCAATGTTTGCTAGCTGTTCCTTCAATTCACAAGAATATTTGAAGAAAAGCTCCTTTAATTTATGAAACGTTAAGTCTTCCATATATTTCACCTTTGCCTCCTCGCTGGGGGCAGCAACAATTTTTTGGTGAATAACTCTAGCTTCGTCAAAAGATGCCTCCAAATTTGCTAACCGCGCTTCATTCATATGAATGGATTTCTTTGATGAGCCTAAGCCTACATAAGCCGTATAATCAGCGCCTATTTCCTGAGCAATGATTTGAACCACCTCTATTAAATTGGAAATTTTGCTTTTGCTCAGGATGAAGTTAACGAGAAATTAATTAAACAACCCTCAGAACACACAACACACGATTTGATTTAGATCAATGAAGATCAACGATTTAATTATAAAATTATTATAATAAATGCCACACACCTGTAGGTTTGAGCGTTGCTCCCTGGATTCCTCTGTTCTGCTGCACCAGTTTCCTTGGATGAAATGTCATGCAATCCACCGTCCGTGGGTTGTCAGAATTGCTTAAGAACACCGAACACGAGTGTGAGAACTTTCTTAACACCTTTTCCTTAATGTTTTTTGTTCACTGATAATGTTCAGGATCCTTTAATCCTTAATCCGGCTCGAAGGACCACTTTGTATCGCAAGGACACTCGCAAAAAGTAAAAATAAATGCCAAAAAAAAAGGATTTGATTTTGCCGCCGGTAAAACAGAATTTTTGTTACGACCGATCGACCAGAGGCCTAGTGCAGCGTATTTGTAGCAAAAAGACGAAATAAAATAAAACTCAGTTTTTAATTTCTTAAATTAGGGATTTATTGCCGACTTGAGTGCGTAACTGGGAATGAAATCCATCGCCCTTTCCGCATTCGCATGAAACCTCTGTTTCAGCTGTTTTTGCAGTTTGATCATTGCTCAGATCATTGACCTATTGGGATTACGGGTTGTTTCAATTTGCATTAGCAAAGTCAATGCTGTGCCCCTTCTTCCGGCACTGCACCTAGTTCCCACGTAAACTGTTTGCACTAATACATGCATATGTGCACACCGATAGCAGGCGCTGAGAGTGCAGCTCAGTGGGCGGATCTAAAATGATGAACATCGCATTTTTTTTTATATGGACTTTCTGTGCAACCTCCTCCACGATGCTAATTTTCTCGGTGTGTATAGCGGTGACTTAATTCATGCTCTCCCAATTTCGGCAATGAATGATTTGCGTGAATGCGTGCTGTGCTGGTCTATTTGCTGAATTCCCAATTTTAGCAAAACGTGAAAATGTCTTTGGTGTTTTGCCGACGGCTTTTGAATGCGACGGCAATTGCATTGCGGGTGGTTTTCCTTTCTCCCTGTATCATGTTGCGCTGCAACACACTAACAAAAGTGATAACGAATTAAAAAACAAAAGGTATTAGACCAACGCTAGTACCTTACTGAATAGAATCATAGGTAATAAACACAAATTGCTGATTAGCTTAACGACTAGCTTCGGGTGTTTTTAGTGGGTGAGCCAACCGCAAGTCCCACACTATCGCAAAGCTCGCATGCGATGTCTTTCAATGATTTTACATCCAGCTACACGCAAAAAAAAAAAATAAAAAATATGTTGTCCAGGGTACAAAGAACAGCCTTCATTGCCGTTACGGGTGCCTTACGCACCACACCAACGGCTGCACTGGAAGCGTTCATGCATCTTTTGCCACTGGACTTACAAATAAAATCAGTTGCAGGAAATAGTGCGCTACGGCTCACTAATATTGGGCTCTTTAAGAACAGTAGGATAGGACATAGCAGTATTTTGAAGGAATCATTCTCCGAAATACCGGAAAAAGCGGATGAAGGTCTTGGTACACTAGATTTTGACACACCGTATGATGTGTTGTACCCTGACTGAGAGGATTGGTATAGGAACTTGGTGTCGAGGGTAAATGAGACCTCGATATATACTGACGGCTCCAAAACCAGTGAGGGCACAGGGTCTGGTGTATTCTCCAATGACCTGGACTTACATCTCTCCCTGAGACTTCCGGACACATGCAGTGTGTTCCAGGCGGAGATTCTGGCAGTACTCAAAGCTGCGGAGGTACTTGAGATGAGATCGATATCCAATAAGAATATCGCCATCTACATTGATAGTCAGGCTGCGCTCAAAGCGCTAGAGTCACATACCACTAAATCTGAACTAGTAAGGAATTGCCGCACAATGCTCAAGGCATTATGTTGGCAGAACCGTGTCAGATTATGTTGGGTACCTGGGCATTGTAATATTGGCCGACGCTCTGGCCAAGGAAGGAGCGGAGCTCCCACCTAACACCATGATTGAGGGCATAAGACCACCAATGGCCGTGGCTAGAAGTGTTGTTTTTGAAAAAACTTCCCATTTAGCAGCCACAAGATGGTCACAGCTAGATGGTCACAGGGTCTCAAAGGCACTGTGGCCCATTTTAAACTGGAGAAAGTCTGAAGAATTAATCAACTTCAGCAGAACCAAACTAAGGTTAACGGTAGGAATACTCTCTGGACATTGCCTTCTAAGGAATCATGCCATGAGACTAGGACTAGCTCGGACATATGCAGGTATTGTGAGGACCTACAAGTCACGGAAGACATCTTCCACATTTTATGTGAGTGTCAAGCAATCGCTCTGAGTAGAAGGAAGCACCTTGGCAGGTACTTCTTTAATCACTTAGAGGAGGTTGGTTCCTCAAACAATATTGGGACCATTATTAAATTCTGCAGGGAAATTGATTGTTTGGGCATTTTGGTACCGTAACGGTTCCCTGGGTATGGCGATGGGCCCACTATGGTGCCTGGTCTTTTTTGTGATGAACTCACAACCCCACTCAACCTAACCTAACCTAACCTATGGGAGGTGCCACGCCCCTATAACTCATGAACCAATCCACCTACAAGGACCGTATATACTTACGAACAATGGTACTAACGTCACCTTTCATGGGTAATTTCCAGAATAAAAATCGGTTCATGGATTACAGAGAACATTGGCGACAAAAACAATACAACTTATTTTTATATGTATAGGTAGATGCAGGTGTGTTTTTTTTTTTAGATTTTCAGCACGTAATTACAACAACTTTTGGGAGTCCTCGAAGTGCCAAGTAGAGCGTAGTTGTTGTAATTTCTTGCTGAAAATCGTACTTTACTTTGCTTTGCTAGGATCGAATCTCAAAAAATCAACACAATGTTCGCAGTCCTAAAATATGACAGTTCTTATATTTTCTAGAGAATTGTTAAACAATAAACCGATAGATTTTCCAAAATGTTTCATTCAATCCGATTTTAATATAAATGTTGTAATCCATGGAAATAACTAACTGAAATTGAAAAGTTAGAATTATTGTCGCAACTATGTACGTGAAAACGTTTTCTGCATTTGAAATACTCATGTGCCATACTCGAGCACTGGACTGCAGAGATGCTTTCAAAATGCAGACCGTTAGCTTTTTAGCTGTAAATTTGATTCACTTTTCTCACGTACGCTATTATTTTAATTTGATTTCAAAAGCGGTGACCAGCTTTATTTTATATGGTTAGAAGTGTGTGTTACATTGTGTTCCCCTGTCTTTCCATTTACGATACTAACTGTACATAATAGCTGTAAGCAGAACTGGTGAAGCATCCCTATAATCTTAGCCACGAGCGCGTTTACTTATTATTCTGTCTCTCGCCCAACAAGGTTCATGGCAGCGCACTGCCCATCTAACATTGTGGCATGTACGGCATCGATTTTGTCCAATATGTTGTTGATGAAAGTCCTTTCAGTAAAACTCAGGCTTTGGAGATCGATTCACCACACATGAACTACCTCTTTATCGAATTCAAGACCGGATTCGTATGACTTTACAGAAACACAAAAAAAAAAAAATTACCGAATATGGTTTGCATAATAGTAAATATACTAGTATCGCTTGTGGTCGAAAATCGACCATACCTTTTATAAGTATGTCTATGTAAACTAAAAAACAATTATTCCCGTTATTTATTTATGTTTTTGTAAACGAAACGAAAAGAGCGAGATCTATAATATATGGAAAAATAAAGTGCACGACTGGGTCGAATGAAACTTTCTCGTTAAGAGTATGGAGCATGGCGTTTATTGAGAGCTGATTCCAATCTCTGCACAGCGGGATGAGTTTATCAAATGTCTTAAATTGCTCTCCTCTGACATCTTTACGTATAGATCCGTGGAGCAAAGAAAATACCATGTCAATGTACACATCTCATCTGGTAGCCTTTTGTAGGGGAGTTCTGCGATGAGGGCGCGCTTTTTACTAATGAAAACATCCTTGCTTCTGTTTGGTATCGAAAAATAGTAGGAACTCCATGTCACGGCATCTTTTTCGACTCCTCTCCACCAAACCATGGCGAAGTCTCGAAATAATAGCGGTAGTTCGGAAAACGCATCCTCGTCGGAGATGTTTTCCACCTTTTTGAAAATTTCCACACCGTTTAGAAAGTTGTCTAGGTTGGATCCATCTGGGTAGACCGTTGAGCCTTTGTGCACATTCTGATAAACCGACATCCTACCTGAACAATCCCATTAGTCGACGTTGAGTCAGTTAGTTTATGTCCGAAGGGGTGTTATTAATTGCGGCACGGCTATGTGTGGCATTGAAAAGGCTGATGCTCTGGCCAAGGAAGGATCGGAGCTCCCACTTAACACCATGATTGAGGATATAAGACCACCTATGGCCGTGGCTAGAAGGGTTGTTTTCGAAAAAACTTCCCATTTAGCAGCCACAAGATGGTCACAGCTAGATGGTCACAGGGTCTCAAAGGCACGGTGGCCCATTTTAAACTTGAAAAAGTCTGAAGAATTAATCAACTTCAGTAGAACAAATCTAAGATTAACGGTAGGAATATTCTCTGAACACTACCTTCTAAGGAAGCATGGGATGATATTAGGACTAGCTAGCTTGGACACATGCAGGTACTGTGAGGACCTACAAGTCACGGAAGACATGCCCACATTCTATGTGAGTGCCAAGCAATCGCTCGGAGTAGAAGGAAGCACCTTGGTAGGTACTTCTTTAATCACTTAGAGGAGGTTGGTTCCTCAAACAATATTGAGACCATTATAAAATGAGGATGGGTAGACACCTCGCGTCCCGTCAGGCAAGTTCTCCCCGCTTTCCCCCCCTTACATTTGGCATTTTTTTGTACACAGCTACACAATATTATTTTAAATCATTATCAATACAACCTTGTTTTGACTTTCCTTTCAAAAAAGATGCTGTTACTTTTCGTTTTAAAGACAGACATACGAGGTATTGAATATAAAGCGAGCTATAAACACATATCAAAACCTCGTAAGACGGACATACGAGCTTTTAAGTGCAAATTTGAAAGCCAATAGACTTATAAGGTTTTAAAACTGGTTGATAGAGGCAAAAGGAATCATGATGGAGTTACGAGGTATTGATATTTAAATTCAGTGATTTTTTTTCATCACGATTACATTCAAATGTCATTTTTCATAAAATTCGGACTTACGAGGTTTTGAAAGAAAGCCGACGATATGGACATAGAATCCCTTATTTCTGAGTATGTTTAGCAGTTTATTTACTACGATGGACCATAGCAGGGCGATAGAACACCACTCTGGGGGCAACTTTTGAGTTTTTACAGAATCATATTAAGAATGCTTATTATTATATTTTATATGTATTTGGGTCAAAATCGTTATAGCGTTTTTTGTAAAATTTGCCAGTCAAAACAGTACCAAATATTGCAATGTTTAGTTTGAAAAATACTATTGTGTAACTATTTAGTTGAAAACCGATTATAAGTTATTGTTGGGAATGTAAGCAAAGTTTTATCGAAATCGAAGATGGAGTTTTTGAGATATGTACAGTTTTTAAATTTGGCGCTTCGGTCCTTCGAATTAAAAATTGAGGACACAATAATTTTGAAAACATCAATTTGACTCTGAGTTTGCACTTTGGCCAAATCGTTATTGCCGTTTTCAGGTAAACTAAACCAAACAACATTTTTAAAAAAAAATGTATTTTTAAATGCATTGTACGATAATACAGAGTAAAACTGAACTTGCTACTTAGTTATAAATGACCACATTACCTCAGAAATTCATTTTTGTTACAATGGTATCTATAGACAGTTTTCGAGATATGTCCAAATTTCAAAAGTATACGTAGTCATGGTAGCCTCACGTGCTTAAGCTTAAATACCAATTTTGGTTGAAATACGTTGCTATGGTAATATGGTGGCGACAAATAATAAATAATTCCCCTACATAAATTTCTCACATAACCATTGCTTAATTTTAGGGGCAGGTAGATTGCATACCATTATGGGTAAATGATTCTCTTCAACAGGTTCTAATCTAAGATGATTAAATACGTTACTATGGCAGCATGACGGCGACAAATTGATTGTCACCAAAATCTTTTTATTACCTGTTTTGTATGGGGAATTCAAAACTTAATTTTACCAGTCTTCGTGGTGACATATACCTACCCACGATTTTGCGTTTGTGCACATCTATGGCACAGGACCTTTCAAATATCATAAGTTTCATTATAATCATTTCATATTAAATACCAAAAAAGCGTACGGAAAGCTCGGATGTTCACGTATTAATATAATGACTAGCGGACCCGGCGAACTTCGTCTCGCCCCAATTTAACGCCTTCAATAAGCTCCAGAGTGATAATAAAACACAGATACATAGTTCAAATCTCATTGTGATTAATTTTAAGGGAATTGAAATCAGTAGAGAGCGATATGATAAACAATGTTTGTCGATTTGTTTTCCATCGCAAAAACAAAATACGCTATGCCAACACGCGAACACCTTCAGCTGTAAATAGCGACGGAGTTCCTGACACATCAAGCAAGTTTGAAATTCCGTCGGATAGTTAGTCGCTTAATTTGTATCTTTGGATAATGAAAGTCAAACTATCAACGCCCTTATTCTTCGCTCATAGTATTGCACGTTCACTAATCCAATCGAGATTTTTATAAATTTGGGCAGTGGTGGGGAACACTTTGAAATGAAGAATGTAAATGCCTCCCGTTGCATGGTCAACAACCTCCATCAGCGAATCGTACATGTTCTTCTGCTCGGCACTCAACAGCGGCGCATTTGTACGAACTCTTTCGAACAGCTCATCTCGATATTAGTTTTGCTCCCGTTGCGATTCGCGATTGAATGGATCGTGCATCAAACGATTTGGCGCTGGCATTCCCGATTTCGAACGCAAGACTGCCGCACGTGAGCATGCACATTTCAGAATTATCCGAAATTCTCCAATCTTCAAAACGAATTTTCCACCTTACATCATTAAAAAATCTAAATCATACGATAATTCAAATTGTGTAGCGATGAGCCCCGAACATCCAACGAATTTAAAAATTAAACATTTGAAATAAGTTTGGTTGTATTGGAAGTAGCACTAACCGTTTATCTATCCAGTCTAACTATCGGATCCAAAACTATCCTATCTTTAAAACTATAAAAGCAACCATACCCATCCACAAAATTTCATTCAAATCGGTTGAGTGGTTTCGGAGATGGACAACAGCGCCACGTATCGGATAGACCGTAAGCGCACCTACCCAATTCCCACGCAAAATTTTGAAAATAAAATTTTTTCTTAGATTTCCTATCTGTGTTAAGATCTACACAATGATGATCAGGCCCATCATAACATACTCTTCTTTAGTATGGCGGACTAAAACAAAACAAAAGAACGCCATTGCTAAGCTTCAAAGGGTAAAGCAACTTGCATGTTTCGGTATATCCGGAGCCATGCGTAGGCATACCTATCCTACTGCGGCTATAGAAGCCTTAATAGGACCAACACCTCTCCACATATACATACATATACAAAGGGCAATTCGCAGCTCGGCAAGTTTGATCGAAATGAAAGAGACAATTCTCAGCGACCACCCTGAGTTAAAGGATTTGATCTGCGCGGTAACAGACCGCTTTCCAAAGACTTTATGTTTCAAAATATCCCAGGTCTAAGACAGGCCAAGAGCGTGCTATTCAGCCGTTCAAAAAAGATGCCAACAGAAACTTAAATCTAAGAAGGCATGATATCGAAAATCTGGCTGGTTTCCTCACAGGACATCACAACCTACGATATCAATTAATAAATAAAATTAATTTAACCGACTTCTCACTTTATCGGTTGTGTTTTGAAGAAGACGAAACAGCTTGGGCACATAATATGTGAGTGTCCAGCCCTATGTGGAATCAGGAGAACTATCTTCTACAGGGAGCTTCTGAGCCCTGAAGAGATGAAGAAGTCATCTGCCAGCAGCTTGATTAACTTTGTTAGAAAAGTGGAGAATCTGCTCGCCTTAACATTATTCTGGCCCTATGGTACAATAGATCTTATAGGTCGAAGTGCCCTTCATCGCTCAGGCGTAGGCAGAAGGTTTTACATAAATCTTTACTGTAACTCTCTTCTACCGTCGACTCTTTTTCGTGACGTCGTTTGCAGTTTATGTGCATGAAGAACGAAAGAAAAGTATTTCCCGGAATCTTAGTTTGTACACAACCGCGTAGTTGAAATTTAATGCAGTAAAATATTTTTTTTTTAATTGTTAATATTTAAAAAAATTAAAAATGCAAAAATAAGCACCCTAAAAATATATTTTTTTTTGACACTTCTTTTGTTAAGATTGGTTGACCGTTTGAACTGCAAAAGGGAGAAACACACTACAGAAATTACAGAAATAATATAGAGGGGATAGTAATAATATTTATGCATTATGCAGGTTCACATCTGCGTATGTGCTGGGTTCTGGGTAATTCTAATCTGCTTTAATATGGCTGTAGGTAAGGTAAGGCGAGGAGGGTTTGACAAAAAAAAACGATGATACGTCATTTTGAACCAAAATTTGGCATACCGTTAAAAATGTCGGGGTATGAAACTTTCCTTATATATTTGACTTTAAAATGGTGTATATTACAATTGTGTAATTTAAAGGGTTCTCAGGATGTGGAGCGAAAAAGAAATATAGTAAAAGTGTAAAATCCTCCCACTTTATAGGAGGATTTGACATTGCCTTAGGAGGTTTTGACAATAGGTAGGAGCATTTGCCAGTGTACGAACTTTCATTTAAAAAGGTAACACAAAGATCATTTTGTTTTGAAAAAAATTATCAAAATATACAGAATAGTTCATTAATTAAGTTGTAATCAGTTATTATAAATTAAACTGCAAAAATAAATATTAATTCAGTGGACATCAAGATTAGAAAAATCTACGTTAAATTTAAGTTTCTCCTTGGATCTGGAGGTTCCAGGCATTTGCACAGGGCTTGGAAGTTTTGCTACTAAGTCCGTTGAAAGTGCAAGCTTAACGTCTTCCACTAAGAACTCATAAAACATATTTGATTTATTTTGTCTCCTAAAATATTTGGTTGTGTGCGGTAAAGGGGTATTCTCTGCAAATTGTCAAATCCTCCGTACTCTAAGTTGTTAAATCCTCCTTTGATCGCACTTTAACTTTATATTTCAACTTATCAAAATTGTGCAGTATTTTCAATAAACACTGTTGTTATGTTTAATAAGTATGTTTTTATAGTCACAATCACTATAGTTACAAAAAAAAAATATTGGTATTTACACGTGGTTTCCCAACAAAGAAAATATACAAAATTACCAAAAAAGTCGACCAAAATCAAAAAAAACGTGCGTTGGGCTGTAAGGCGGAGATACAACCGACCTTTTCATTTGTGTAGCTCATAAGTCATAACATAGCAGGCAATGCAAATTCGGATTTTGGCTCTCTTTCGCGTTATGTGTGACTTTATAATTGAAAATGACAAAGCCTCCTTTCGTCAAATCCTCCTCGCTCTACCCAACACACACAATAAACAGAATTGGCAAAATTTCGAATTGCGTCCAGTTTCACAGAAAATAAAAAAATACTGGTATGTACGGCCCACCAAATGTTACACGATTAATGCAATTAATTGCGTTTCCGTTTAGGTTGCGGATATGAAATCCGTGGCGTGACTATGTGACCTTTCAACTCAAAAACATTCATCAATTATGGCTAGGATTTATCCACAACAATTGTGGCTGACCGTGAATTGTTCTCACTCATTTAGTGCACAAAGTTTGCATTTCCTGTCGAACGAACGGTGCTGTAATTAAAGACACATGTGTCGTGAACAGTGCTATCTAATTAAATGTCCATATGGATGAATTACTGCTTTGCGTTAGTTCGAAAAGTTTTCCTGTTACTTTTGGATGTTTAAAGGGTGTGCATTATGCATACGCGAATAACTTTACAATAAATATATCTTGAGTGACTGAGGTCCACCGAAATAAAAAACTGAATAAACTGAAACCTTCTATAATATAAATTAAAATTTATAAAAATAAGGAGACTATCCAGTTAGGTATACTTTATTGTGTTGGCCAAGGCTATATGACGGAGCCGCAAATATGGCAGGTCACATAAGTGGAATACAGGATTAGGCAAAAGTATCCAAACGTTAGGTACAATACTGTGCAAGCCATCGCTTGAACCTGGCTCTGTCTTATGCAATATCAACTCCTGCAGTTCGCAACTGCCTTGATGTGGTTAGTGAAATAGCTAATTTCTTCCGCAACCATTCAAATGCAAATTTAACTTTCAAAATTGTCATTAAAACCAGAGAGCCGAAAAACCCGACTTCTACGCCTTTGTGAAACAAGATTCGTTGAAGGGCATGACAGTATTATTTCATTTGTAGAGCTCTTCAAATGCATCTCAATTAATTTTGAAGAAATAACGAGCAGAACGTGGGCGATGTCTTCGAAAGCATCAAAACTTTTGCGAGCGGTCCAAAAAAGTGATTTCCTAGAAAGCCTGTTTCTATCCTAAAATGTATTCAGTTTAATCGACCGCACAAAAAAAGTTCTGAATTCTCTTAGGAACATCAGAGTAAATGCCAACTATTTTTTCAGAGATGCTTTTCAATCCGCTTCCCACCTTACCGAGGACCTATTTGAAGCTCAATTAAGAGCTCCACGAACTTCATTGCAACAGACAATGTGTTCCAATCCAGAAACCTCTTCTACTGAAGCCTATTTTAGAGCGTCTATACTGATTCCTTTGCATATATTCGTTAATACGAAAGACGTGCTACCATCGTTTTAAGCTCTGCTCACAGGTTTTGCTGTAGTTGAGCGAGTGAACGAAATAGAAAAGCAAACATGTTACTTTGATAATGCAATTTCGATTTTCGACCACAAGCGATACTAGTTTACATAAATCGTTATTTATATATTTGGTAGCATTTGAAAAATATCTGAAGTCAAGTTTTCTTCTTGAAATTCAATAAAAAATGTTTGCAAAACATTCAAATCAATGCAAAACCTCATTGGGTATCGCTCAAATTGTATCGTCTGGGTGATAGCGTTTCGACGATTATTGATTGAACTGTGATTTCCAAATATTTCAACGATTATAGTGTTTTATAGTGCGAAAATTTTTAAATTGCAGAGTAGCTTTAGAATTGACACTTTTTCTTTCTGTCACGAATTTATCATCGTTTTCATCTTCCGTAGGTATTCGTTATTTGACCCTTATCTGCATCAGAATTATTGAGTGGAATGTCGAATGCAACAACACCTTCGCACGGATTTTCTCAAAAATTAGACACATCTGGAGTCGTTGGATATCGTTTAAGCTTCTTGTTGGGCAACGATTTCTTAAATAAGCTGCAGTTGCAATTGCTTCAGCCCAGAAGCTTGGTGGCAGTTTCGCTTGCAACATTAAGCATCTGGCCATTTCGACCAATGTGCGGTTCAACCTCTCCCGCGTGCCATTTTACTGATGGGTATGCGCTACTGTGTGCTCACGTTTATTTCAACTAGTTATATCAGCATTGTAAAATTAGCTGTACAGTATTCAAAACCGTTGGCAGTACCTACGTAAGGTTTTGATTTTGCATTCCATCTGATTTTCTATTAGGGCCTTAAAGTTCCAAAACGCTTCCTTGACGTCGCTTTTTGCTTTCAAAAAATTAACATCTACATACCTTGATTTGTCATCAAAAAATTTTGCTTGAAAAAATGGCATCGCACTTTGCTTGCCTTTAATTCAGACCTCACATACTGACAACTGACCTGCGATATCGACGGGAATGCCTCTAACGTTTTCATTGGAAATCAGCCTTTTAAGATCCTTTTCATTTAAATGACCATTTTTCCAGATCATTAAATTTATATCCAGCTGCGGATGTGGAATCTGAAATCGATTCAATGAAATACAAATCTCCCCGACGCGTTGCACTTACTATACGTCTTTCTCGTTTTCATTACTAATCACCGCTTCATTCTTCTTGAAGTGAGTTTTGTATCCGTTTGACGCTATCTTTGAAATCGGTAGAAGACTTGTTTTGAAGCTGTGGTACTCAAAGGACGTTTTCTAATCTAATTTTTTTTTTGACGATCTTCATTTTGTAAGTTCAGGTGGACAAGACCTCTTCCGATTCGATGAGCTTTGTTTTGCCGTGATAGATGGTTTGTGTCCCACTTTACGACATTAATTACATTAAGACTTCTGTCCGGCTTGAATTTCTTGAGCTTGATTGATGTTGATTTTTATATTGAACCAATCTATTTTGCTTAGCTGTTGTCTTTGTAAAAAATGCGTCTTGATTTTGTTTCGCTTGACGCTTGAGATGACTTTTATTTTCGTGAATTTAACTCCTCCAACAATTTTATTTGCAGCGCCTCTCTCCCGGATGCTGTACAGCAATAATATAGATAAAAGATCTCCAGCCACTTCAATGTCCATTTCTACTAGCTTGTTCTGCTTCGCGAAAAAAATATTCATGTGCTCCATCATGTTATCTCCCTCTTTCATATTGGTGAAGAGCAACTGCTAACAGCATTGACTTTCGTGTGGGTCCTCTGGATTGATAAACCTCTTCCAGCTTCGCCCAATAATGTTGCGCAGTATTTAGGCCCATTTTATTCACTCGAAGTTGAACACAACTTGGGGATTTTTATATCGAAAACTTAGATGGCGAAAATTATGTCGTCTCTTGCTTTTTGGTCTGCGATATCCCAAGAGTCAACGGCGCGGCGGCTTGATTTGAGACCGCGTTTTCGTATAAAATCAATTATAATGAAACACACTTTTAATGTTCTAACGAAATTTATTATAAACTTTTTGTTACACTGCTTTCTCTATGAGACACTTATGGATAGTCTAATTTCCTCTATGAGGAACTTGAATGAACTTTTCTAGCTGCTCACGACGCAGTCAAAAAGAGACTAGTTGCTGCGAGATCATTATTTTAAAATTCAAGGACAAAGTTCCGCTTTTACTTTACATAAGCGCGAGCTCCGCTTAGTTTAAATAGAAAAGCACCGCTTTATTTTAAGTAAGAGTTTAGCTGATATTTTAACTGATAAGAACGTGTTAAATGACGAGCAAAATAAATAAACTCTGTGTGTAGGCAAGCAGGTAGCTAAATCTGAATGAAAGCGCTCGTTTGGTGTATGTTATGGCTATGGTTATATTTGTATCCATAATATAAGTTATAAGATCTTCCAGCAACATAATCCCAAAAATAATTTTCTATTAGGATAGCTCCCATTTTCAGTTTCCAGATATCAAAATTATCCTTCCCTTGCTTCTCGATATTACCTGATGAATGCGCCGACCGACATCTTGAAAATATAAAATTCTATTTTACCCTCACTGCAATCGGCAAAATTTGTTTGGAATTCCTTTTAATGTTGTTGTTTGGATATATTTAGAATGTTATTAAATTATTTCCAGTTAATTGGTGCCTGGGCCCATAACCTGTTGTTCTAGAAATTCTGAAAATCTCAGATTCAATTAACATGTAATAAAAAAGAGATAGATACATAGTGAATAAACGATAATATAATTCATTTAACCGTGTTGCCCCTTCTGGGTATAACAACACTAGTAGATCATCTTCTATAGAAAGGTTTTGTCTAATACCAAATTGGTTTTCGCCTTAATAGTTAATGCTAGCGAGAAATTTCAATTCTAGATATTGCAGAAAGTAAGGGAATTGGTCTGTAATTCAATTTCTCTTTTCTACCGTCTTGAAGATAGGAATCACATTTTAACAATTCAGGAAAGGTGCCCGAGAAGATGCTTAAACTGCACAGGTGAGCCAAAAAACACAAAAAAAAATTTAAAATTCCATCGCCACCCAAAGAATTTGAGTTTTTTAAAGAATTGATAATTTTTTTAATAAGTTCCAGATAGGTAAAACGAAGCTGCTACTATAAAATGTGCCATCAAAATCGAGATTCAGACCCGCGCAAAGATTAATTTCCCCGCCATAGCTTGAACCTGCACCGTTCGGGTCACAATCAACTATCAATCCACCACATTGCTGCCATCCCCATTTCAATATTTGAAGTTTTAAGAATATATCCACACAAACAAGTTGGCAATATGAACTCAATAGAATCTGGCGAATTGAGTAAATACCTAAAGTGTAAAACTCAACTGTTGTTACTATTACAACTATTTTTTCTTATACATTAACTGTGAGAATTGTTTATTGAAACATAGCGATTGTAAATGTTATTCTCGCTACACAAATTTTACAAAACAGTGTCTTTTTTACTCAACACAATCTCACTACATTAATTCATATAAGTTAAATTATTTTTTCTATATAAGTGTAACAAAGAAATTGGTTGCACTTTATATTGAAACAGAATAATTTGCTTTAGAGCGGTCTCGTCAAATTAATTCATAAAATAAAGAGAGTTTGTTTTTGTGCATGACCACCTCCTTTATAAGGTGAAATATATACCCCAGGATTTCCATTATATTAAAACGAACTTCCATGTCAGCAGTGGGAGTATCCTCATTGAGAATTCCGCTTGCATTCATTTGAAGTGAGATTTCTTTATTTTTTTCAGGAAATGAGAAAGTTTTAGTCCAGATTCAAATCCCCACTTAAATCGTTTAATTTGAACATTTTCTCTATCGAATACAAATACTAATTTTCGGATCAATATATTACGGTGTCGCTTGCGGAATTCCAATGATTTTATTTAAAAAAAATAACAGTCCATTGAGACGAATTTCTTAAGTTCGGCAAATCATTTATTAAATTGAACCTTTCGTTACCTTATAAAAGTTTCGAACTTTTAACGAGTTTTCACAACATTAACAATCGCTTGAAATCATCATTAATTGGGTCTGCAGTGCCAGAATGTTAGTATTCTTTTCGGGTTTTAAGCAGAACGTGAGAATAATGCCAAAGTTCTGAAACAGGGATTTGGGTAGGCAAAGGAAAAAAGTTTCCTTTTAACTTAATATTGGTAATAATGTTGGCTGTGTGCGTTCAATTGGAAGTATTAATACAGAGTAGTGAACAATACATGCAATTCTTTCATCACCAATTCAAACTTTATTCTTTGTTCCCAAGATGATTTTTCAAGTAATAAGAAAACAGTTTAATTTATTAATACTATTCGCGTGTTATGTTCTTTCTTTTTTCTGGTACGGATTGGTTTCTCTTGGAAAGCAACAAATTGGAATAAACTAGGACTCGACTCAACATTTGTAGTTAGTAAATATTTTTGGTTTTTGCTTTAATTCAAATTATAATCATATGGTCCGTTGTTTTACGTTTGGTCCTTACCGGTCGTTTTTGTTTGAAAAGGGCCTTTGTGTTTTGGGATGCATCTAGCTCATCTGGTCTGATTGAGTTACTCTTCAAAGCTCTTCTGTTTCCCTTCGGGCTTACTTATAATCAAGCACTAATGCCGACAATAAGTTAACTGGCAGCTTTAGTCGAAATGTACAGCATTTGTGAAACGGTAATAATAATCAATTAAACCTCCACATTTCCTAATGGCAGATCTTTATTAGAATCTATTACATTTGTTTTCATGAAAGGTCAAAAGGTAATAAATTCAAAGGGTCAAAAGGCCAAAAGTTCAAAACTTCAAGTGGTCAAATGTTATTCCTTCAGAATTTGTTATTTCACCTGAAATTGTTATTTGACGTTTTTTTTTGTTAAGTGCTGATAATTCTATTCTTATATGCATCTATATTTTCCGCGAAGTGAACCTTTTAACACCAACCATTGTGTCGTTATGGATCCTAATTATCGGCTAATTAACTACTTTTTAAAGAGTTTGATAGGTACCTATATGATTCAGGTAAATATTTGGCTCCATCTACCTGAACTGCCTAAGGTACTGAGAACTGTTGGAAAAAGAAGGTCTTCAGGTATAAGCCGTCGAAACTTAAATGAAATTTTATATTTAATTCTCTTTGCGAAGACTTGTCTTGGAAAGATCTCAAATTTATATAAAATTTTATTTTTAGTAAACATAAATTTGTTGCTTGCAAATTAATGGATAGGACAATCATTAAAAAAGCAAGGACAAGCGGCTAGAAAAGATAAAGCAGAGAAAATCATAATCCATTTAATTTAATCAAAAGTGCATTGAAATAAATATATATGTATATACATATAATATAGATAATCGAATCAGACCACCATTGACGGGTCTCTTTTCGTCTTCCTACCACTGTAAATCTAGCTGAGCTAGACTCTCTGGATTTCTCCAGAGTTCTTCCCTATGGGTTCGATTCCTATGTGCCGCTGTCTCAGATTCCTCCAGGCAAAGTTTGCAGGTATCATCCTCTCTAAGGCCCATCTACCATAAGTGATACCCGAAATTACCATGTCCTGTAGACAAAGCCACCACCTATTTCAATGTTCCTCGACTCATACTTGGAACCCTTCTTTGAGTGGAGCAGGTCGACCACTTAATTGCCATTTTAGCCTGTCTACATTGTTCCACAGTTGGCCACCTATTCAGGTGTTCTGCCGTGATCCATTTGTGAATCAGCTGTTCAAACATTCCTCTACCAATTGAAGCGAATGGTTCTGGTCCCAGCAACTTTTCAGTTGACCCCTGTTTTGAAAGGGAGTCCTTTTCGTTGCCTTCGATCCCTATGTGTCCTCGTACCCAAGTCAGTGTTACTTCATTTTTAGATGAACACTTATTGAGCTTGAGTACACATTCCAGTGCCAATGATGTTTTAATGTTTGTTTGTGCCATGCATCTGATCACCGCTGGATTGTCCAGAGCTATAAGGATATTTCTTTCATCCACCTGACTTTGAGAGTAGTCCAACGCATGTAATCATCTCAGCATGGTATACGGAAGTGTGTTTCCCGAGGCTAACGTGGAGGGGTAGTTCCAGCTCTTCTGAATAGATACCGGCACCCGCTCCGCCATCCATCATGGATCCATCTGCGAAAATCACTATTTCACCACTCCTTTTTTCTGGAAGTAATCCGTCCTGAATACGAGTTTTGTGATTCCTTTCCATAATACGCACCCTTGTGATCCCACCCATAAGCATGTTCAGCTCCCTAATCTCGTTTTGGTGAGTTCCAGGATCTTCCTATGTTCATAGATGGTACCACGATTGTGCCATTTCACATATCGATGCAAACGAAGTGCCATTAGGGCCGCTGTGTTCTTAATAAATAAGTCTAGCGGTAAGATCCCCACGATCACTTCCAATGCGCTTATTGGTGTTGTCCGTATTGCACCTGTAATTCCTATACATGCCAAGCGTTTAACCCTATCCAGGTGCTTCCTCACAGTTTTCTGGGAGGCTTTCGCCCACCATACAACTGAGGTATGTGATAATGGGCCTAGTTATCATCGTATACATCCAGTATGCTGACCTAGGCGAGAGTACCCACCTCTGTCCACATATACGTTTGCACTGATGCAATACCCTTTTTGCCTTTTTGACCTTCTCCTCAACTTGGTAGTTCCAAGTAAGTTTAGTATCTAGATAGACTCCTAGATACCTAACCTTCTTGGCCGTTGTTAGTTCCGATCCGAAAAGGGTTAAGGGCCGAAATTCCAGATATTTCCTCTTTCTAGTGAAGACTATTAGATCTGTTGTTCCCGCATTAATGGAGAGCCCTTGTTTCAAACATCACCGCTCAACCACTCTGAGTGCATTCCTCATGATATCTGCGGTGACGTCTATGAATTTGCCTCTGGCAATTATTGCTATTGCGTCCATAGATACTATTTCAGGTTGCGTTTTCGTTATTAATGTTTTCCTTTATTTTTTTTTTTGTAAAAATAATATTCCCTAAGATTTATGTAGGTAATCAATCAAGTTTGGAGAAATACATGTGTAACAGTAAAACTTGAGATTAAAGAATCGTTACTTCGATTTGCGTCGTTCTTTTCTGGTCCCAATTACCGACGCAAAGCAAGGTTTTGGTGTAATTATAAACGCTCAGACTAAACAACATGGTATTAATATTCGCTCCTATTACGAAATTCAATACCATTATTTTGGATGGTTGGGCAGCACTCCTCTTCAAATTGACACTAAGGGAGGATTTACTGACTTTCCGCGGTACTAATAATCATTTTTAGTGTCCAGGCTAAATTTTTCGAACTTACAATGGCGAAATTTTCCATACAAAATTGCATATTGTGACCTAGAAAATATTTAGTATGAAGGTTAAAAATGATTATTAGTAAGGCCCTTTCTCAATATTAACATTTGACCCTATAGTTAGCGATATTCTGGATATTTGTCTATTTGTAAGCTGTTACACTAAAATTGATTATTGGTAAGGCCGCTTCTGTTTGAGATATGCGAAGTATCTTCGTCAAACAGCTGTACCTACTTCATACCAGTAGGTTCAAGTCGGTATATCGTTGAACGCAATCATTGTTGATGAGTTATAATTGACATACGACCTGTGCGAAGTTTGCATGTATTTTTGTTAATTTTTTCTTGTAGATTGTAGAACAATGAGTTTGTTTCCCCTCTTTAATTTTCTGTTTTCGTTTCCAGAAATGTCTAATGTATCGCCAGGTTATGGTGTTTGAAAGCGTTTGAATTTCGCTTACCCGATTGGTTACAAGCTTGTGCGAGTTGATTAATCCCACCATTGATTGATCCCACCATGCAAATGTTTTGGCGTTATCGAATTGCCTTGTAGCAATGCTGTGCATCACACTCTAGCCGTAGTAGTGATGCACACCAGATACAATACTGAGACCACCAACCTTGGCCGATTTCCCGTTACTTTGACTACATGCCATATTTTTACGGAGTGGTCACGATTTGGTGCGCTAGTATTGATTCATAGCAATTCGTATTGGCAAATGTCACGAAATTTCAAAAATTCCGGCTCACCAACATTCTCTCAAAAAATATCAACACTGTTCGGTTTGTTGCTGACACCTTAATTGACGACCTTCAATGAATAACATAAAAGTTTTCCATTCAGGAAGATGCTTTGAAGTGCCCAGCTTTTCCTCCTGATCTCGTTGGGTCTGCGGTAGCAGTTTATTAAAGATAGAGTCTGCACTCTGCAGATATAGAATCCAGTGAGACGCCTATACGGTGGAGATGTTTTTTCACATGACCATGGCCACTGATTATTCCTGTAAGGATCCTCAGACTATTTTTGTCCAGATTAGTCAGGAAGGGCGATTTTCTGGGTAGAGTTTAGGGAACAATTTTCTGGTGCAGTTCTGCCCAGCTGTATTTTGCCAAATTTCCTTTGACTCGATGCGAGATAGATTCTTAATGTAGTTCCTGAAATGTTTTTTGCTGACTCCTCAGAAGGGTTCAGGTGCGATAAGTGCAGTGGTTGCTCGGATTTTAGCCAGTAAGTCAGCAGATTCGTTACCCTCAAATTATCTGTGGGCTGGAATCCAGTGAAAGATGATTATGTTTTTCTTTGAAAGTTCGTCGATGGCTGTGAATGTTTCTGAGATAAATAAAGACTTTATGACAGATGAGTCAAGAGCTTTGAGAGCTGCCTGGCTATCTGAAAATATAAATATAGTTTTTTACCCGCGTATTAAGGGCCCAGCCCATAGAATCCGTTGCGTCCGTCGCGTCGACTAATTGCAGTATTAATTTATATTTTTCCCATTCTTCCCTAGAGGGGGATAATTATGGAGAAGTTTTTGTAGAAGCCACATTTCATTAGCATGTCATCAAGAGGCATGCTGAATGGGCTTGAAGGCTCCATGGTGTCGAGTAAAGTCAGATGACCTCCATGATACCAATAGGGGTCAAAGTTGTTCGAATGGAACAGACGGTGAATACTTAGTCTAGCCCCCATTTAAATGTGCGTTTGAAGAGGTGTTAGACCTAGGATGACATTGAGTGCCATAGTATCGGAGTGGAGCGTAAACACACCGTCATGCAGTTTCCAGCTATACGTTGAGCTCGTTCTAGCTTTTTTACTGTGGTGACTTCGTTAATCTTCGTCCACCAGACCAAGCCAGTATATCATCCTAGGTCTAAGACCCCAGTTCTTACCGCAGACCCGACGACAGATCCATAAAGATCTGGTGGCTCTGTTTACGGTACGTTCAATCTATTGGTTCCATGACAGTTTGCTGTCAAGGATAATTTCCAGGTATTTGGCTTCTCGAGAGAATTCAATGGTTTTGCCAAACATGGTATGGCGAATAAGGAGATCCAGTTTTCTCCATTTTGTAAAAGGAACTATCGCGGTCTTCTTTGGATTTACAGAAAGAACTCCACCATCTCTAAACAACAGATAAGGCGAATTGCAGTATTTCTAAGACCGTGCTTTCGAATTTTCCACTGACAACGATTGCTACGCCGCACCGTCGGCATATCCTATGGCATAGGTCCTTTGTTTTATTAAGTACGTAAGTCGTCAATGACAAAGGACCAGAAGAGGGGCAAGAGGACACCCCCCTGAGGACACCCTCTAGTTGTGAGTGCCGGATTTCTACATCATCGAAGCGGGTGTAAATTATTCTACTACTCAGCATTGACATTATCCATCTTCCTATGACAGGAGATAGGTTCATATTGTGGAGAGCCCAGTTAGTGGCCTCAAAAGACGTATAGTTAAAATCACCTTCATTATCAAGGAAAGCGACCCACTTTCTCGATCGGCATAACTATATTGATGAATGACAGTTGTCGGCCCTTAATCGTTGCAGTGCAATCGATATAAATTGATCGCAATCATCAAAAATGACAGAAAAAGAGAAATTTAGCAAAATAACGAGTAACGAGAAGTTTCTCTCTTGACTCGAAACAGCTCAGAGAATTTCAATAGGCATTTACTGATAAATAAAAACGTTTCAAAATAAAGTTCTTAGAGAAATTGTACAAGCACCATGGTATATTAGAAACGACGATATCCATAGGGATCTCGGAATTCCAACAATCGAAGCTGAAACTAGAAGCTTCGCGAGAAAGCATAGAAACCGACTAATCGGACATATCAACAATACAGTCCGACAAATCTTGGACGAGAGCAATTTATTGCGCCGACTACAAAGAACGAAACCGTTCGACTTGGCAAGATAAGATTAACCGCGTTTAATTTGCGGAACACGCAGGATCTTTCATTGGAAAGTAACCTGTCAAAAGTTTTTATTTAATGATAGAAAAATTGCTTGATAAGTTATATCTTAGTTGCAGTATCTAACAATCTTTAGAAGGGTGGTGTTTTTAGTCAGTAAAAATCTGACACTACTATGAGAACGCGCTTGCTATTCTCATAGTGTCTTTGGAAGATTTTCACCTACCCTCGGATAAAAAAAAAAAAAAAAAAATTTACTGATAAATATGTCAAAGTCTATCCACAAACTTTTGAGTACATTTTCAACTCTCTCGGAGAGTTTTACTAATTTTTAATGTTTGGCTCGGGAACGTAGACCTACTCGAATAGACCTAATTTTAAGCATTTATGTTGCTAAATTTTCGGCGACATTTGAGCAACTAGCTTGCGGTAAACGCACACCTCCTTCGGTGAGCAAGTCTTTTGTTGAGAAGTAACAGTGGCTGTACTGCACAACATAGCAATGAGAAAAATATGCAGTTCTTTGAAGAAAATCTACTACCAAGGGTTAACCTTAGATATCAACAATATTCAAGAATCGGCCGAAACTACTGGAAGGACATTCAGAAGTTTGTTGTGTTTTTACATTATTTTGATTTTCTTAAAAGCCCAACATCTTTAAACATTTTGAGATATTAAAAGATATTAATATTGGGAGCATTTCTTCAAAATTCCAGGTAATGACTATAAATTGGGTTATGTCAACTGTAAAGTGGGCTTTGTCCAATATTCTCAGATACGATAGTGATTCTTCTACAAGGTTTCCTTGTTATCATGGTGCATTCTCTTCACCTTTTAGTTCAACTTTCGCACATTCCTTAACATACCTCAGTTACTTCAATCCCACGATTCTTGCCCTCTTTGTTTTGCTTCCTAAAGGATCTAAAAGACTGCGATTGTATTGGAGTACCTACTCGTTCACATACAGGAACCACTTTTCTTCGCAATTATTTAGGAATTCTGGAGAAATTTTTTGGAAAGTGTCTTGTTCACACCTTCTTAGTTCTTTTTTAGTCAGTCGGGCTTTTTGTAGAAGACCTAAAACCATCTGGCTTTTAGGATTCGGCCAAGAATTGATAGAGGCGGTAAATTGAATGATTGACAAACCCTCCCCTAGCAATTAAGGATTGCATTTAAACCATTTGCGGAAATCCATTATAACTTTTTCCCACATAATTCATTTCATATTTCGTAAAAATTTTAAATGTCAAACTATTTACATTATTTGTTAGGAAAGAGTGATTACTCGTGGTGTCCATCAATTAAGGTGCTTATCTACAAAAAAAAAATATAAAAATTGAAGACGATTGACCGTGGTTTATGGATGAACAAATATGTATAAAGTGCATTAGAATAGAAGAAGTAATGAATTGTATAAAAACACTACCAAGAAAAGAAAGACCTCGCATTATCCTTCGTTCACATGTAAATATTTAGAAGTGCAAGAGGGGACAGCAGAATTTGGGAGCGAAAACCTACCAAAGAAAACCTTCTTTGGTACTGAAAGAAGAGTTTTTCTTCAAACCGAAAGCCATTTTAATAATCATATTTAAGTCTATGAAATTAGCGGTTTCCAACACTCTCACGCCAAACGGGAAAATAAAAATGATAACAATCTCGCATTGATGCACTGTTTTACGGTTTTAATTTAACGAATTGGTTGATCAAAATTCAAACAACATAATCCAATGAATAAAAAAGCTTCTCGAACACTAAAAGCTTTCCAGATAGAAAATCCGGAAAACACTGTCACAGTCTCACAGTCGCAATCATCGAATGTAAACAATATTTTAGGGGTGCTGCTTGCAACCCTACTGTGCTGATTCAGTTAGCGATATAGTTTCAACAGAGAAGGTTGTCTATCGTTGGTTTTGTCGAAATAGTAGTCATCACGTGTGTTTCAGCTTTTTAGCGTGACCTTGTGCGAAATCAAAGCTCAATCTCGGGTGCGATACGACAATAGCATACAAAAATAAAGTTTAAAATTAATTTTAAAAAGTATATTTATTAAGTTGTTCAGTTCAGAGCACTAATTGAATGCAGTTCAGGAAGTTAATCGGTTAATTTTTGCCTTTGCACAAAGTGAATCGTATTCTATACAATTTAAAGTAATAAAGTTTTATGTTGCACATATTTATTAGTAAATCTGATAATGGATAATAAATTTGATAAGATTTGAATTTCACAAAACATATGTAAAAGATTTAGTTTATTTTTGTTTTTCTCTTCGACACAATAATTTAAATTTATGTTGAATTAACGGTAGTATTTTGCTAACTAAAAATTATAACATGCAATTAATTTGTGGAAGGTCTTAATCCAAGTGACAGTGAAATTGAAAAAAAAAAAAAATAAGTTCGACATCGACAATTTTAACCAAATTTTTATCCGTACACTTGATTTATTTAAAGGAGTAAGTTTTCTCTCTAAACTCCTTTCATCGTTACGTGTAGGTACTTATTGTTATTAGAAATGTGTTGATTTATGAAATTCAACACCGTTTTTTACTTAATCAATATCAAGGTTGTTTAAATAAATTAGGTTTATTTTGTTGTTAATTGTGATGACCTCATAACATTCCGATAAGTCAAATAGAACTGCTGAAACGACATGTCGTTTCCAATAACCTACATACCCTTTTCATTCTTTAGTGGATTTTTCGGTCCAATATCATAGTCTTTCGATTTTAAAATGACTCTAAAACTATTTATTATATATGTTAAAAAATAAAAATCAAGCTTCCAGACGAACTTAATGTGATTTATACGGACATATCTTAAAGCTGGGAATTCAGTAGGTACAAATTATAAGGTTAAAACTTACGACCAAAATTTTTTGTGGGGTTTTGGTCCAATTGGTATTCGAGGACACAAAGTTGCAAGTACGAGTTCAATAGACGAGACCAGACAGAATATTATAGTTTGTCTATTTTATTTTGTAAAAGTTCGTGGTCCAAAATCATTTCAAAAACAAACAACTCAAAATCGTTTATGTGCAAGCACAAAATCGTATTTTTTTTTCAATTCTATTAATTAATATATTTAACAATAGCTGAGCATTGCCGCGACCGCTAGAAAATAATAAATGCTTGAAAATCAATCCAAAGACAGACTATGATGATGCTAATGAGTGAGTCCTTGGGATGATTTATTATACAGTCGGATAAAATTCCCTCGCTATTACGAAGGATCTCTCCCTTAACACTCGAAATATGAAGTGTCTTAATTGTGTTCCATCAAAACTTCAATACAGACATTTTTAAATTTACACTTCAACTATAAAAACATATTTTATAAATGTGATTTAGTTTAACAAAACAAACAAACGTTTGATATTTGCAGTTACACATTTATTCAATTCTGCATTAGAAATATGTACTAATATACTGAACAAAAAAACTACTGGAATACTTCTATAATGCAAAAAGTATCTAAGTAATAAATATTGTATTCCTTGCATCAAATTACGGAGAGGAAATAAATCAAAAAGTAAAATTAAGAAGGTAAACACTGCGGCTTTGTCTGAATCAAAAATGTAATTAAAAATTTTTTGTTTCGAGAGAAATACAGTGCGGCAACATTATGGTTATAGCTTTCTAACGGTTGAACTACAAACGAAAAAAATGTCACTACAAACAACTGCAAATAAATGTCGATCGAACTGTAATTCACGTTTTTCATTCTAGAAAAAGTGCGGGCTAACTTCACGTATATGCCCTAATTCTGTGGGGTGTTATTCCACTACACCATAAATTAAACTGCGGCTAATGACTCTTTAGCTAGCGAGATGGGCGACTTAAAAGCGTTAAATGAGATATAATTTAAAATTTAAGTTTGATGAAATTCTCTTTTCACCAGTCAGAAATTTTGTTACAAATCCTTCTCCGAAGAGGAATGCGTGGATCGCATACAGTGGCCAATATTGTGTATTTTGTACTGATTATTTCAAACAAAGTCGGAAATGTCAAAAAAAAGCCATCGACGAAGATATGCAAAGACATTACCATCTCTGCGTTGGGGACGTTCGGATACCTAATTTATGTAAAAAGTCAACTAGATTTGTCGGGACTACTAATCCGAACGCGTTTACTACGCAACCTGAATTGTTTTTGTATTCTTACGGTCAGCGTTACCTTTGTTTAATTTTGCCCTTTTTTATTTGGAAAATGCCCTTTATATATTTTTAAATCAAGTAATTATATTTAAAATGTAACAGTTGCCTATCACAACACTATTATAGTGTTATTTGAACTAATGGTTGTTAAATATCGTGCGAAATTTCAAAATTGGCGGGGTGGCTTTAGAAATAACAACAAAAAAATCATTTTTTCACTTGCACTGGAAAAATTGCAATTCATTTTCACACATTTATACCAACGCATTTCGAAATAATATAATATAAAAACTCTCTTCCACCATAGGTACGTGTAAAATGAATAATTCAGTTTAAAAAACAGCCTTTCAACGAAAAACAAATCGTAACCGCCCCTTGAAAAAAAAAATTTAACTTCTCAAAAATGCCCAATTTTTTCTCTCAAAAAATCAATCTATTTGCCAAATTTAAAACTATCACACATGTTCTGTATTCCGAGTGAAATGAATTGAAAACGAATTTCAATTTCACTCAAAATAAATTTTCGTGTTCTACATTCCGAGTGAAATCAATTTTTTTCAATTCACTTCGAGTTCTTTTCGAAATGCCAAAATCAACTGTTCGTATTTTTTCATTGATTATTTCGTGAAATTTGAAAAAGTAAAATACAAATTCCTTTTAAATATGGACGGATTAATATTATTATCAGTCATAAGAGAAAGGAGAGTGGAAAATCGAGGAGAAAGAGTTCGCAGGAAAGTTCTACGCGAAAAAGCCAACATTTTGGAATCGTTTGGCGATATCAACATGGCCTTCCATAAATTGCAACAATATTCTTTCTTGCCGTGAGTTCTTATGTTTTCCCCTATAAAAAACAATTCAATTAATTTTAACGTTTTTATTTTGCATGACTGCTTACATTTTGGAAGTTATTCCTAAGAAAATGGCTATTCACTACATGAAACTAAAGTGAATTGAATTCACTTCAAAATGGGGTTTGTTCGGAACACAGAACACCAAATTTCATTTTCGAAAAACGAATTCAACCTATTTCACATAATCCATTTTGGATGGAATATAGAACACCAAAATTCACATTTTGCTTTGAATTCACAAAAAGTGGAATGCAGAACATGTGCGTATGTATAGGTACCTACATTAATTTAAGAAGTGTAAGCCATTGTTGCAAGCACAGGATTCTCGGATTAGCTAACAGAAGGAAAATTATGGGGTATTGCAAACCGGGAAAAAAAATACAAAAATACAAGGGTTTTTCACAAAAGATTAAACTACAGTTGTTTAAGGTTCTTTATTCATAGTACCGAAAGGCTAGTCAAATAGATCCAGTCACAGTTGCACTTACCAATTGGTTCGCAAAGAGCAGTCTAAATCCGATTAGGCTACAATCCTTGAACTTTTAGATAGGCTAATAAATGAACTATTCCTGGGAACGATTCTAACCCCATCGCTTGTAGGAGCTCCAAATAAAAACTTGAAATTAAAAGCCTAAAAATAGTTGTCCCAAAACTTTGGGCTGATTTATCGCTTTGTTGTAACGGATCTAAAAGTTTTGAAAATTCATCAAAGATGAAACTCGAAAAAAGTTCAGAAGTGCTGATTTTAAAAAATCCGAGTCATAACAGTTTTTAAGAATTTTGTTTCCTCGTTACAAAAAAATGTAATGGTTTGCGTTCTTGACAAATTAAGCGCCTTGCATGGATTCTAACTTTAGAAGTTTTTATGTTGAAATTTAGCTCAAGCGAAGTAGTACCTGGATTCAGTAATCCACATAAATTTATAGTTCAGGCCGCTTTTTAATTGTTCACGCCAGCCAAGGTGGAATTTCCACTGGTGCATTGTTTCTTTGTGGCGCTCTTAAAGGCTCGTTGCGATGGTGGGGTAATTAGTTGCCAATACGTTTCCCATGTCCTGGATATCTAAGCCTTACAGTGTTAAAGGATTTAACAAGGTAATCTATTTGTATAGCCCGTAAAAACTTTCTGTTCAATACTTTATACAACCTATGCCTAATGTTCGAAGATTTGGTGGAGGGCCGGCATTCTTGGAATGAGTTGGTAAATGGTTTTAAAAAAAAAAACTGGTCTCAATATCGGCTGCCTCACTTCGATGGTCCAGGGGGTTTATTTTATTAGGAAATTAGTTTTGACATTAATAGCCTATTGGCACTTAACTATTTTCCTAAACACTTCCTAAAAAGCCCACTCTTTTTAAAAGATCGAACTATTGATGTGAACGTTGTGTTCTTCGCCAAATGCACAGATAACGTCCTTATTAGCAATTCGCCAACATAAAATGATTAACTATTTTGTTTTACAGACTGATAATGTCCGTTCAATTGGCACACTCAATACTAAAGGAGGGGCATTTTAAATGCCAAACTAAAAAAAATGGGAAAAAATTATCAATGATTATTTTAAGACTTGACAAATTGTCTCTTTTCGTTTCGAATGATCTCCGTTGATTGTTTTTTGTTCTGTCTACTTCGAAAATAAACCGTCGTGCTAAAATTAAATTTTAGTCTCGATTTTTAATTTACGGAAGCCCACAATTGCGATATTCGTATGGAAAATGTAGCCATTGTGAACTACATAATTTTAGAGTTATTAACTTAAACTTAGGCCCATAACTAATTCTGATGACGATGTGCAACATAAAATCCCAGGAAATTCACAAGGTTTCAGATCTAAAAGCTTATATTCTCGGGAAATGTTGTTTCACCAAGCGTATGATGCAAGGCGATTAGCCTGAGTCGATTTTCAGAGGCGTAAACGTTAGGCTGTGGTTTCTGAATGCAAAACAAACTGGGCTACTTTCGATGGTAAAATCGCCACCAGAAATATTAACGTCGTACTTGGGCAGGGTGACAAATTCTCGGGAAGATCGCAAAACTTTTACATGGTTTCATCATTTTTCGCTTCTTTGGGCACATGGTCGCTTATACTATGTATAATCAATATGCTTTTAATAACCAAATCCACATTAAAAGAAATGTCGACTTTGTGTCCAACTACCGTCGCTTAAGTTGATGCCACAAGTTTTCAGATCTAAAATTAGTTATACTTATTCCGAATACTGGTATGTATAGTCAATTTTTTATTGTTCATATGCGAAGTTAACTCGATCCAATCCACTTCGTGATATCACTATTAATACTGTCGTTGGTCCATTGATGATTCATCCTCTACTCTTTTTCCTATACCCTGGCTCGCTGGCTCAGTATGGAAAGCCATACTGACCTGCAACTCGAGAGCATATATAGGCATATCCCCGTTCCCCACATAGTTTCGACAATGTGGAGCTGTATACCTCATCGTTATTTCCGTAGGGAATTTCTTTCTCTTACAACATTACAGCAGCACTATCGCACCGCTCGTTAAATACAAACAATAACATTTCACTGACAACTGCATTTCAAATTTTATTTTATTGAAAATATGTGTCAAAATATGGAGTGGAGCAAATACAGAACCCTTTAAAATATTGCCCGCAAATCAAGATGTGTGTTTGAGGAGGTTTTTCGTCACAAGTTTTGTTGGTATTGCAATTATTTGCTCTAGAAAATACGAGCATTCGATTTAATAAATTAATATGCATCGGCGGATGAATGTACATTTGCAGGACTGGTACCTTTATGATTAAAGAAAATTAATGATCAACATTATATAATATGTTATACATACGATTATGTAGGTGTACTTATTTTGTTTTATATTGAAATTAAAAGCACATGCTTACGCTTTGCTGTGCTGCCAGGAACCTTTCCCTTTTAATAAATACGAAACATCCCGGTATGGCTTAAAAGGTTGTAATATAGACACGAATGGATGAATATTTTTAGAAATGTAATTCCGTTGAGGTTTTCAATAGACTGAGAGGTTGCAAACAAGAGTAGGTAAAGAAAATTCCTACCTCCTTTGTCTTTTCGCTCATAGAATTTTATATTTATCTCGTCTGCTTTGGAAATTAAAACTTTAATGTCTAACTATACATACGTACTCGTATATTTAGTTGTGTTTGTTTGAACACCTTATCAAATAGAACGAAAATAAAATCGAGAACATTTCCATGATCCAGGATCACTATACACTAAATGTGCAATACATTGGAGGTATGTTTGACTACCTTTAAGATTATGTACCTGACCAATTGTCTTAATTTACTGAATATGCTTTAATTATGTATGAATATTTAATTAAAGTTTGTGTTTCCCAAAACCAATTTGAAGTTTGTGTGCGTAGTTCCATCCACAGTAGTTGACTGTTCCACTGCCAAATCAATACGACACATCTTTATGTGTTTGTTGGGGCTTAGGTCCCACCCAATTTCGGTTTCTTGGGAAATGAATGCAATCATGAAATCAGTGAAACCCATGATAGTATTTGTTTTCAGTGATTAATAAATTGTGCACTTAATTTATATTCATCAACTGGATTTGTGATATTTGTTTGAGAAGTTCGGCCTCTATGCCAGTGGGTCTTGTTGTTCTTTAGAGTGCCACAGGCGGGAAGTGTGTTCAAACGGTTTTCTAACGCAAGCATACACGGGTCAGTTAAGAAGCGATATAGGCCCAATTGTAGTACGAGCGTTATTTGGAGCAGATATTCATTCACGTTAAATCGATTTTACGCTGGGTGGACGCATCGCCGTGTAAGTAAAGGGGATGTGCGTCTGTCGGAGCGTTTTATTTCTGATCGAGCCCAACATAATTTCTGTGAGAGGTGAACGGCAAGTCGGCGCAATGCGACTTGGATAGCTGTATATGGATAGCATATTTACCATTAGCCAGACCTTTATGAATCGGAGCAAACAATACTCGCGCTATCCATGGTTTTTGAGCCGTCAGTGGAGGGTAATGATATCGACTCTATAGAGACTAAGCCTAACAACTGTGCCAGTCGACCTTTCGGACTAAGGATCAATTCGCTCTACATGTCCTACCTTTCTTAATTGACTTAAGCTTCTTAACCTCTATGTTAGACCCGTCTTTTATAGCATACTTGAATCGTCGTCGATATAGTGCGTTTTTTATTTGCATAAGCTTGCTTTTAAACCATCTTTGCTGCTTCTGCTTTAATAATCGAAAATGCCAGTTATGCGGTATTTGTACAGACTTGTAAAAAAATCTACTTTTAGTGACCTGTGAGTTTTATACTTTTTTGTAGGGATAGGAAAAATTCCACTCAAGCACTTACACGCAACTGGTCCATCGTTAGTACACCAGAAGCAAATCTAGTATCACCCATTTTACTGGAGTTTTTTGTTCGTCTTTCTTAGAAAGAAAATGCACTCCAGCGATGAGGAGCTTAAAGAGTTAGACCTCACCAAACCAGCGCCGAAGATCTGCCACCCGATCGAAGTCGCCCTCTTCACATGCGTCGCAGATAGTGGTGTCACTTAAACCCAGCACATTAAGATGCTTAGCAAAATGAAAGTGGCCCGTCAGATCGTCAAGAAGTTGTCTGCAGTATTTTCTGCTGAGGGACATATCAAGAAAGGCTCTGATATCTTACAGACGATCGGTAGCATATGTACGTTTAGTCTTCAATTGTGTTCGTGAGAGACTCAATCGTTAATGGTGGCTCTGACCGAAGACCCAGGAAGGTCCTGAGAAACCATCCTCTGAGCCTTGTTCTGCAATCTCATTTCTCGCAAGAGTCAAAGAGCTCAGCTCTTCAACCGAATTCAGAAAGATCCTGCATTCCTGGACGGATCTCAGGGTTGAGGGAGGCCTTAAGCGTAGCCTAACTGTCGCCACAGACGCCAGCACCAGATCCTTGACTAGTTTTTAAGTCATCCGTAAAGATTTGTCTACATTCTTATCCTGGCGCAGACTCTGGCTGAAGCCAGAAAAGGCAACCCTAAATTTGCATATCAGCCGAAGTTCCGGTATCATTGCATCAGACGGCATATCCATGGGACCATTAAAATATGGCAGTATCATCCGGGTATATCTAAACGTAGACGTTAACTATTGAGGGTATGCAATAGAACAACAACTTAGTTAGCTTTTAGCTTTTTCCACTTTATATTTTTTCCAGATTTGTCTAAATCAGTTTTCTTGATTGTAATAAAAAATTAGTTTCTTTTATTGATAGAGAGCAATATGGATCTTATTCCGCATACGACTAAAACTTGTTTGTACCACGCACAGGAGAATGCAAGATTATAACAAGACACAAGAATATGGCACTCAGATCCTTTATATTGGACATACTATTCCTGATCAAATTATCATCAGCACTTGGTAAGTTCAGCCTCGTAGTTTTAAATTTCTAGCCCAGATACGGTTTACTGTTAGTTAGGTGTGAAAAGAAAAAAAAAACACTTAGGTTCAATTTAAACAAGTCTTGTTGGGAAAGATACAACCGATAAACTCAATCCTTATTATTCTTACATTTGAGATGGGACTCGAAAAGATAAAACACTATTCTGGTGAACTTTGCTAATAAAATCACTTTTATTACACTTTTATGGATTAATCTAATAGTTCACTTATTAAAGCTAAGTATCCTGCTCGCGCTAAATATTATCTCCCATACAAAAATGTCTACAAAGATAAAATTTAGCGAGGTAGTTTAGCAAAGCAGTATCCTATTCGCACGCTAAATTCTTAACTTCATGTAGATGGGCCGATGAAAAGTCTCCACTCATTTAGCTCGCGAAATAAATGTCCGGTACATTAAATCGAAGATAAATGTTGACAGAAGAAACGGAATAAAAAGTTTGTGTATTTCCTATTTTTTTATCGGAAAACGCAAATAATATTTGCGTGAGAAACAAAAGAAAACGCAAATTCAAAGCAGAGATCTTGTTTTGCGAGATATTTATTTATATCAGAATAGAGAATCATTTGGCCTCGAATGTTTAAGCTAAGTATCCTGCTCGCGCTAAATTTTAGCGTCCCGTCTCCACTCCGTTTCTCCAAAGCAAAGGTAAATGGTAGCTAAATTTTTAAATATGATATAGATGGGACAAAAGCCATAAGTTCATGACAGAATGTCGGTAAATGTGATTCAAATAATACACGTTATTTTAAACTTCAAAAGCATCGCAATATTTAAAACAATGAATACAACAAAAATAAAAGAAGATGTTATCATTTATTCGTGTATCGTAAATTCATATTTGCAAAAAAGAAATTATATAAAGAACTTCCATATGTGTCCTGAAACTTTCCAAAATCTCTTTACCGTTGTGGAACAATAATTATTATTACCTACCCGAAAAACATTCGAGGCCAAACGAAAGCAGAAGTCCTCCTAAAAAATTCTCCATTCCAATATAATTATAAATATCACGGTATCTCGCAAAACAATATCTCTGCTTTGGATTTGCGTTTCCTTTTATTTCTCACGCAAACGCGCAAAAAAATTTTTATTCCGTTTCTCCTGTCAAAATTTATCTTCGATTTAATGTACCGAACATTTTTATTTCACGAGCTAAATGAGTGGCGACTTTTCATCGGCCCATCTACATGAAGTTAAGAATTCAGCGTGCGAACAGGATACTGCTTTGCTAAACTGCCTCGCTAAATTGTATCTTTGTAGACATTTTTGTATGCGAGATAAAATTTAGCGCGAGCAGGATACTTAGCTTTATCGGGTAGTATTAATTGTTTCGCGACGGTAAAGAGTTTTTGGAAAGTTTTGTCTTCTACGTTCTGCTATAGAAATTGTTTTAGCTGATGCAGCAGTGATAACACCTATCTTTGCTGTGGAGAAACGGAGTGGAGACTAGGGACGCCAAAATTTAGCGGGAGCAGGATACTTAGCTTAAGTATTAAAACATTTCAGAGAACGAGTGGAGAACAAGATTCGTATGAAAACCAATAACAGGTGGAAGGCACTAACTACCTGTGATGTATCTTCTACAGTATGACAGGTCTTCGCTGTCTAAGCTGGTAGGGGATCTAACGGGTCATAACTTCTCAAGAAATAACCTGATGACACTAAATCTCAAAGATGGCGATATATGTAGAGGCTGCGGAGACGAAGAGGTCCATGAGGACACACCTCACTTCTTCTGTCATTGCCCGAGCCTCTGTTACTTGAGGAACCTATTACTTCCATGACTTGCGAGAGCTTTCTGATGTTACACTTTCTGATCTTTACATGTTTTTGAGGATGGCTCGACGGCATCGGGTAAATACAAGAAAGAAAGACACAAGCTAACCATCAACAACACCTAACCTAACCCAAAAAAGGGGCATCACAATGGGTTCACAAGGACCTTTGTGTGGTATAGTAGGGTTAACACTGATCTACCAACCCTGAAACTTACCTAACCCAAGTACAATATCACTTAAAGCAATTCCTAAACGATTTCAACCAATCACTTAATTCATTGTATTACTTTACACATATTTATCTTCACAACCGATTACTATTTCGAACTGTGGGTCACGTTGTTCATCAACTTTTTCAGTACCTACCTAGTTACGGATTTATTCACCAGTAAACCCGGATAATTGACCCATAATCGGGGCCTAAGGGCACGATTCACGGATATCTCCCCAAATTGAGATAAAAAAGCAAAACAGAGATATCTAACTAAAGGAGGCAACGTTATTTGCTGTACTTTACTTTCACTGAGATAGGATGTTTGTTTTAAGTCCTACAACAAAAATGGACCAATCTTCAGAATTTTATATTTCTGTCGATTTAGCGGCTGGAACTGGAAACCTTATTTTTGCTTAGACCGAAGTCGAAAAAACCTGGGCGTCCAATAAAAAACAAATAAAACTCCGGTATAACGTAAATGGTGAAATCCCTGACGAATCGGGTCTTATGCTACGTTTCCACCGGACACTAATCGCGAGATTTATCGCAAGAGATTACAAATAAATCCTGAGGTGTTTCCACCAAAAAAAAAAATTAACTTGACGTTTTACCAGATGTTGTCAACTACTTCCAAATCTAACAAACCAAAATTGTGATAATAGGAAAAAAAATCAAAAAAAAAAAACATGAGTTCCGGAAATCTAAAAAAATATTATTAGCTATAATTTAATTCGACAAAATATAATGAAAGGTTTGATTGTTGCATTTCTAGAATAAATCACTAAATTACAGAAATAAATTCGGATATGTTTTTTTTATGACACAATGCCAAATAAAGCTCTGTTTGTTTGGTATTTTTGACATTCCAAACTGTAGAGAGTGTGTTCACAAACCGGGCTCTACAGTTAAATCTGGTCAGTTTAGGAGATTAATTCTAAATCTCCTTTTTATGAGATTAACTTTTGTATGATAAATCCCGAGATTAATGCGGGATTTACGGAAATTTTTCTAAATGTAGCAGATAATCTCCGGTGGAAACATAGTATTACCAACTGTACATCCTGTTCTCAAATCTCCCTTTTATATTCATCTATCACGAACTTTCAAGTGTATTCCGAATCCGAATAATCCGGCTCTAGAATTAGCTCATTGTAGACTTACACTCATTTCACAGATACGAGTCTGCATTTGGAAGTGGAGCTTGTTTACACGTCACCATTTTAGGCTCCTCGCTACATTACACACTACCTAAATCGGAGATTTAAACTGGTATCTAAGAAAAGTTGTATTTCTCATCCAAATGAAATAGGATTTTGTTAATATAAAGTTCAATTATGTATACAAACATTTTAAGATATAAATCATTTTTGTACGTTCTCCTGAAGTTAAGCAATAACCGTTAAACTATTGTTACATTCGGGCTTTCTAGCTAGTTCTAAATGATTCTCGAACAAGCTACAGTGGTGGTGTACATTTATTTGACCGATTCCAGTCTCCAATTGGAAGTGACACTTGAGTGGAACTTGTTTTGTGACTAAGGGCTTGTTTCACCATACACCAGGTTACACGATACCATCCACGCCACAATATCCCCCTCTTAAACTTGTTCGTCCCGAACAAACTCGTTAACATTTTCACCATTATAAAGATGAAGACGATCCACATGAACGACTTTCAGCTTGCCTCTTCCTCGTTGAATGCGATAGACAACGTCGTTGATGCGCTTTACAATTGTGTAGGGCCCTCCCAGTCTTGTTGCAACTTAGGCTATAAACCTTTCCTGCGATGAGGGTTATATAGCCATACCAGATCTCCTTCCTGTAATCCTGTAGTTGTCGTTTTAGTATCGTACCTCGTTTTCATGCGGTCACTGGCTATCTTAATCTTATCCCTAGTGTCTCGATGCACGTCGCTGATGATATCCCTGAGGTCTGTAACATAAACCGTATTTTATTATCAGCGTGATCTGATCCGAATCAGATCACGAAAATAAAACAATACGGATCATAGACAAATTTTGTTTTCGAGTTGTGGCAACAGTTACTTTCAAAAGACGACCATGCTACCAGCCATATTGCAAGCATTCTGTACAATGTGACGCCACAACTATATGATGTGACATTTCAGTTGCTTGTCGGGGGCGTTGCGATATGAATCAAATTAATAATTTTTATTTTTGAAGGTGAGAGTTTTTTAAGGACTAATTTAAAGTGTTTACAGTGTTTACAATCAGTTCGAAATATAATGAAAACCGCAGTTTGCACATCTGGTCCGCTTAGATTGGAATTCTTAGACAAAGCATTATACTTTTCATAATAATGCTCATGTTGTGACCGCACCATAGCTCTCTCTCTCTGCACACACACAAAATAAGTTTGATTGTTAAAAATATTTTTCCCAATAATTCGTTTTGAAAATAATTTAAATTTATGCAGCCTGCTAGTTTACATTTTTCATTAGATATTCCAAGATTTTCTGGACATTTGTACTTAATGTAAAAACAAAAAAAAACTCACCTTTCTGCCGGGAAACTTGTGAAACAATAACTATTTTAGAACTGCGAAATATTTCATAAACATTTTTTTGTTAAATAAACATTTTTTGTTAGATAAATGTTTATGAAACATTTAAAAAAATTATGTAATATTTCGCTGGGCTTGTCATACTTCACAGAACTTAAAAGCAAAATCTCCAAGGACGGGAAATTTATTGGATGTAAAAATATGCTTATTGATTTTTTGTGCTACGAAGAGTATTCAATTTTTTAGTCTGGCAACGTGACGTGAAGAGTATTCAATTTTTTTTTTTAGTCTGGCAACGTGACTGTGTGTGGTCGCAGTGGCTTAGTGGTTAGTGTGTTGGACTACTAAGTGAGGGGTCCAGGTTCTAATCCCGCAAAAACTCAAATTCCAACTCAGGGTTTTTTTTCACTGCGCCACCTCTCGCGAACGTCTTTTTTTTTTTTTTTTTTATCCGAGGGTAGGTGAAAATCTTCCAAAGACACTATCGGCCTTACCAATAATCAACTTTAGTCTGGCACTTTACGAAAAGACTCCACACTTTCCAAAATCCCTTTACCAATAAACAAATATAGTTGCCAGACTATCGCTAACTGTAGGGTTAAATGTTAGTGTTGAGAAAGCCATGTTTATCTCGGACATTAGCTAAATAAATCCTCCCTTATGTCATTTTGAAGACAAGTGTTGCCCAACCATCGCGGTATTAAATTTCGAAATAGGAGAGAATTTAATACGATGTTGTTCAGCCTGAGCGTTTACAATTATTAATTAATTTTAGTAAATTGTAAATGCTTTCTAATTTTATTCGTTGTAATACAACAATGGTCGCAGTGGCCTAGTGGTTAGTGTGTTGGACTACTAAGCGAAAACCCAATTTCCAACTCAGGGTTTTTTCACTGCGCCACCTCTCGCGAACGTCTGACAAACATCCGAGAGTATAACTGTCTTGAAAGAGCTTCTCAATTAGCCGTTTGGAATCGGCATAAAATTGTAGATCCCTTCCATTCGTTCCAAAAATGAAAACTCACACAAAACGAATGGTTGCGAGAAGCTAGGCCCAGGGTCCCTACGGACCTGTTGCGCCAAAAATTATTATTATTATTAATACAACAATGCAAATGGTTTTTAAGTCTATCACACACAAATTTCTACAAATGTATGCAAATTATTGAAAAATATTGCGTTTTTGTTTTATTTCTAAACACGTGAAGCATATATTTCTGTGTTTTTCTTTCTGTTGCTTTTTGATTGGTTTTCCTAGTTAGTTGCTTAATAAAAAATAAATTTTATATAAGTTTGGGATAATTCCAAGACTTTCTTGACAGTCGTCGCAAACAGAATAAAACAATTTGCAACAATTCTAAGTACCTTAGGTGACTGAGGTATATATTTTGTTTCAACCAAACCCTTTTCAAACTCTTTGCAAAAGGAGTTTGTTTACCGAGAATAAAAAGGTTCCCTTCGCGGAAAATATAGTTATAAAAATAGAATTATCAGAACTCAGCAAAATACATGCAAAATAACAAGTTTATTAACTTCTGGGGGTGCAAGTACAGCCTAACAGGTAGTACGAGAATATGTGTGCATAAAAATGTGCGTTTTATATTTTTCAGTTCGAATTTAAACTTTTGTCGGTTTCTAAGTTTCCCGAATTAAGTAATATATTTATTTATTTTCAGAACCGGAAGCTTCTTAACACGCATCTTTCGTGCGGTTTTGATTAATTCGGCTATTATTTCTATTTTCAAAAACATTTACTTACTAACGACGCAATTGATATGTTTAGACCACTAATAAGTTTTGATTTGCATCGTCAGCCTACGAATAAATGAAACCATTTAAATAAACTGTGCTCCGTTTATTGAATAATTTGAAAGAGATTTTATTACGACACAAATGGACTCATAAAGAAATCGCGAGGTAGTATTAGAAAACAATGGAAAGCGTACCATAAAAGTACTGAAAATTGTGTCCGATCGAACGATAGGGCATTACTGATTTGCATATGATATTTGACAGATCAGCGGATATTTTGTGCACTTCCTATTTTGTGCTTCCTTCTTTTAGAATAAAATTCTCCTTGTGAAAGAGACCATTGACCTTGTTTTTCACGAAAACAAATTATGAAATTTGAATTCTGCAATGACAACATATGTAATAGATTCTAAGAAAGTTGTAGGACTAGTAAATGTGGAGGTCTAATTGTTTATTGGTACCATTTCACAAAAGCTGTACCTTTTTACTAAAGCTGACATCTAACTAGTTGTCGACATTAGTGATTGATTATTAGTAAGGCCGTATGAGAATAGCAAGCGCGTTCTCATAGTAGTGTCAGATTTTTACTGACTAAAAACACCACCCTTCTAAAGATTGTTAGATACTGCAACTAAGATATAACTTATCAAGCAATTTTTCTATCATTAAATAAAAACTTTTGACAGGTTACTTTCCAATGAAAGATCCTGCGTGTTCCGCAAATTAAACGCGGTTAATCTTATCTTGCCAAGTCGAACGGTTTCGTTCTTTGTAGTTGGCGCAATAAATTGCTCTCGTCCAAGATTTGTCGAACTGTATTGTTGATATGTCCGTTGAATATGTCGCGAACGTCTGACAAACATCCGAGAGTATAACTGTCATGAAAGAGCTTCTCAATCGGCCCGTTTGGAACCGGCATAAAATTGTAGATCCCTTCCATTCGTTCCAAAAATGAAAAACTCACACAAATCGAATGGTTGCGAGAAGCTAGGCCCTGGGTGGGTCCCTACAGACCTGTGGCGCCAACTATTATTATTTTTATTAACGTGAATGTGTGGCTATCGTTTACAGGCACACCAACATTCAAGAATGAAACAAACAACGCCAAACAGCGCTGCGAGCAATAGTAGAAATAATTTTCAGATCATGGTTCATGATCTCGATGTGACACAGGATCGTATGGTATTGTTGTAAGTGCATGTAAATCGATAATCTATATAGATCATGGCTGATAATAAAAAAGGGCTATAGTCCTCCTGATTCTTGGGCTCTTCACATGGATATCCAAACATCAACTCGCTAGGTAGGGAGTATGTTGAGGCTACCTTGCAAAAAAAAAAACGCCCCCAACTGTAATCCTCCAAACTCCAAATCCGATGTTTGAACCAAATCCCGGCAGCCTCTTAGGACGTATGTCTCGGGCGCATACAGACAGACAGACAGACGGACGGAAATTGCGACCCACTTTTTTGAGTTCCTCTATCACTCTCTTTCCCTTACTAGGTAATCGAGAAAGTTAAAAACAGCGACTAGTTGAGCCTACTTCAAAATTGAAGACCAACTGAAATACAAATTCGAAACCATCTGAAAAGCAGTGGATGTTTTTGGCTCCATGAAATTATGCCCCAATGAAAAATGGCCCCAAAAAAAATGAAAGAAGGCCCCAAAAAATGGGGTAATATTTCATAATGCAAAATGACCCCATTAAATCTATGCAATATTGCCCCAAATAAATGCAGAATGGGCCCAAATTGTTAGCATAAAAAACGAAAAATTACGGCAGTATTCCGTTCTTATGACGGCGTCAATCGTTTCAAGGACAAAATATTGTATATTTTCTTCATTTAAAAATATCAACCTTATCAAAGAAAATATTCCTGAAGGTCAGCGCGGGATGTTTCAAACAACTTCTCGTCATATAAGTCGAATATGAGCTGACCTTAAGCTTTACAAAATTAAAAAACAAAACTAAGAGTCAGCTCAGGTTTTCAAATAAGAAGTTAAGATTCGAATTCTTAACTTTTATTTTCTCAAATTTTCTAAAGTTAAAATTTAAAGTTATTTGAAAACCCGAGCTGACTTAAAGCTTTAGAAAATTAAAAAAAAACATAATTAAAAGTCAGCTCACGTTTTCAAATAACTTTAAATTTGAAATTTAGAAAATTTTTGAAAAAAAAAGTTTTAATTCGTGCGAATTTTTGTTGTAATATGGAGCTCTGTACATTGTATTTGGGGTCATTTTTCAGTACTTTGGGGTGATATTTCATCTATGGCAAACTATATAATACGGAAACGGAACATGTCGCAAAGATTTTATATATATACTAGCTGACCCGGCGAACTTCTTTCCTCCCAAATTTGTTAATGTTATGAAAATAATAACTCCGAGCATGCACAATGCACAGGAAATTCGACAAAGTAAAGACGCTTGTGACAAATGTGACTTTATTTTCGAGTCAGCGATGATCAGCGATGCTAGCTCCAGCATTAGTATGCCTTCTAGGCATAGTTACGATACTTGAGGAATAGTTTTAAGGATGTAGGCATAATTTTTTGTGAATTGTTTTTTACAATCAATTCGCACAAATTTGTACATTTTGAATTTGGTAAATCTGGTACATTCTTTAATCAAAGTCGCATTAAAAAAAAATATTTACAACTATGCATCATGCTTATTTTCCAATTGTCTATTTGACTTATTCACCAAACCAAAACCTTGGAGATAAAAAAAGATGGCATCGCCTATCAATCGACCAACATTTTGCTAAAAAATTCTTGAATCACCTTGTAGGTTAGTTGCAGTTCCTTTTTTACCAAAAATGCAATTTTTTTTACGGGTATAGGCATAAAAGCTTCGATACTGATTAGCATCACTGGCGGTGACTCCAATCTAACTATATTTTCTAACTTAAAGTCAAATTTAATGCTTTATTTCTTCTAATTTAGACTAAAAGTTAATTTGTTGCCAAAGGCGTCTATATAAGTAATGAATGACGCAAAGGCAAATCGTTCTGAATAAGTATAGAATCCGGAAAATGCGAATGTTTGCCTTTGAATTTTCACCTCAAAATCGTCGCTTGCATGACATTTGACTTGAGATTTTTCACATTAACATCAAACGGAATCCGTTACAAAGTTTCGATTGATTGAGGTTTCGCAATTATAACTGAGCCGACTCTTAATTTCAAATTGTTTAGCGGTAAGCCCGAAACATCCAAAGAATTAAAAAATTAAAACCTTACAAAATGTTTTGTTGTATATGAAGTGACACTACCGTTTTTCTATCCAGTCTATTTTTTTAAAAGGTTTCTTCTAAAGACAATTAAGGGATAGATTCCCTTAAAGTTCGCACGAGAAAAATTAGCACACATGTCCTTCCTTAGGCCAATACGAATCCACCGTAAAAATCGAAAGATCCGTTCCCGAGTTATGAGCGCACATAATGGACATCAGTCTCTTTAATATATAGCCGGTTTTGAACGTGACTTTCCTATTAGGTCCAACAATTTTAATTATACAACTTTGGCGTTTGATTTTTTCCTTTTTTTTTTATTGGGAGGTTCCACAACCCGTTACTGGAACCAACCATACAATCCACAAATTTTCATTGAAATCGGCTGAGTGGCTTTGGAGATCGAAAATATTGCCACCTATAGGGTCCAAAAGTATCTTTTAAGTCTTGCTAAACCTGAAATACAGGAATACAAATAAAACAAAAAAGATTCATGAAATTTGGCCCATCAGTTATCGAGATATAATGTCATCGAGTTTCACACCGAAGGAATTATGTATATATTGTTGTGATTGTATTATTATATTATAAAGACGATAATTGAATTTAACTGAAAAACGAAATGTGTGCCTACACCTGTTGAGTTTTAAGATTTTTCCTTTTCCCTAAACCATCTCTGTAGGGTCAACAAAGCAAGGCAGGAATGCTTGTTTACGCCAGTTCTTATAGCTCGTCGGTGGGGTGGGATGTTTAGCTTGTCTTGCGGACTACCGTACTTTTACATGTCTGACAATTTTGATAGGAAAGTTTGAAAATTGGAAGTAATAAAGGGATAGGAAGAAAATAGGAAAAGGATTAACAAACTCTAAACGAAATATTTGTAACATTAACAGCCAAAAAGAAAACTAACCAAACCTATCAAATTGGTTGGTAAGCCTTCTACCTTCTCTCTCCACACCGGTACCGAAGGTGTTATGGTGGTACCTTTGAATTACCCTCCCTACTCACGAATGAGCAAAGTACCATGATGTTAGTCCACGTCATCTCAATCACCCCTACATTTCAACTTACTTACACATACTATTGCTAGGATCCTGAGAATACTCGATAAACAAAAATGATGGATTGAAACACCATCAAACAAATCAAAGTATCAACTCCATTGCAAAAAGTTACTTAATGTAACATAGTAAACAAAAACAAACTTCTTAGGTGCCTATATTTAAAAAAAAAAAATTTTACATTGTTGACAACAACAATTTCCTTGGAAAATAATTAAAACTAGTATCGCTTGTGGTCGAAAATCGACCATACCTTTTATAAGTATGTATACTAAAAAACGTACTTCAATTATTCTAGTAATTTATGTATGTTTTTTATAAACGAAACGAAAAGAGCGACATCTATAATATATCGAAAAAAAAAAACCTAAATGAGCTGCTCCATCGGAAACAGACTCTAATCTAAGATGATTTATATTTAAGTAGGTACATTACTTTGGTAATATGGTGGCGACAAATAATATTATGTAATTCCCCTAAATAAATTTCTTACAATTATTGCTTATTTTTAGGGGCTCGTAAATTGCATTAAATTACCTTTATGGGTAAATGATGCTCTCCAACAGGTTCTGATCTAAGATGATTACGTTACAAATTGATTGTCACCAAAATCCTTTTATTACTTGTTTTGTATGGGGAAGTCTTAAGTTAATTTTACCAGTCTTAATGGCGACATATACCCACGATTTTGTGTTTGTGTACATCTATGGCACAGAACCTTTCAAATAACATTCATTCTCCTCATTTCATATTAAATACCAAAAAAACGTACGGAAAGTTTGGATGTTCACGTATTAATATAATGACTAGGTTCGCCCAGTGCTCGAAAATCAACCACACATTTTTTTTTATATCATTACTATATAACTAGATAAATAAAATTGGTGTAGCTCTGTTTGATATGAAGCGAATTTGAATGTCTGTCTTTAAATACAGAAATCTTAAAAATTACTGATTGTAGGTAGGTATTCGTGTCAGTTCTGGAATAGATAGTAACTAACTATTATTGTTCTTAACTTCTATAACGTAGAAAAAACAAAAATAGCACTGAAATGAAACAAAGTGCATTAATTTTTTTTTTCATGCTGTACTTTTATATTTCTTATTCAATAATATTTTTAATTTTTTGCTATGAGATAACAAAATGCACACAATAGAAGAGTAATAAAATAATAGCATTCTTCTTCCAGTCCAGTCCAGATGTGGCAGAAAAGGTTAGGTACCTACCTGCGACCAAAAAGAGTAAAAAATAATTTTCAAATTTGAAAACAAAATATATTCATGCCACTGCTCACTGCTAAAATATTCCTACGAAGGCCATCGTAGGATACAACCGACTTCGAATGACCGGAAGCCAAATCAGACTAATGCAACCACACCTGCGCATAACTTCTCTCCCTCATTCGCTTAACACAAACGAACACGACACACTTCGGGCAACATTATGATTACCTATAATAATTATAAGAGACAGAGTAGGTATACGTATCCAATCCAATCACCAATACGCGTGCGCATATTCCCTTCTCTTCTTAATTCGCTTAACGCACACCATTCACCCCTCACTATGTTACAGGCAGCGAGCGTTGCCATAAGTGCAGATTTGTCTGCATTTTGCAGATTTTCAACGTATCTGCAGACTTTTAAAAACCAGAAATCTGCGCTGCAGATTTTGTCTGCATTCGCCAAAAAAAATTATATTTTGTTCTTAAAAAAAAACTCTACTTTTATTTCGAAAGATTCAAGTAGACTGAACGCAGTCAGTAATGTGTCAAAATGAAATTTATTTGATTTTTGTTTAAAGAAAAGAAAGTTCAACGGAAACAGTTGGCGTCAGTCTGGTGGTGGTGAGAATAAGTTGAAATAAAGTGCACGACTGGGTCGAACGAAACTTTCTCGACACTAGATAAAAGAAAACAAAATCATCTTTTGGATATTCATCTCATATGGCAGAGTTATATAAAATAACAATATAAGTTTTTAAAGGTTAAAGCTCTCAGTAACTGGCATTAGGCTTGTTTTTTTGAGCTTCAATCTCAGCAAAGCAAAGTAAAGTAAAATTAATTAATTAAATTTAAAGTTTTCAATTATTGGAAGTATTGCTCGTGATAGACCGATATCTTAAGATAGATTATGTAATAATTCAGGCATTTGTGAATTTGCATTAGTGCATTAGAAAATTGAATGTCCCGATGCTCATGTGTGCGATGCAAATGAAGTTTTTGTTTTTGTAAAATTATCCAGACATAACAGTTGCAAATATTTCAATGTTTCTGAAAACTGACGGTGTGATATTGTTCCGGATAAAAGAAATACTTCGTTTTTGACATTTTATCGAAATCGAAAATGGGGTTTTCGAGATATGAGCAGTTTTTAAAATTAGCGTTTTCGGTGCTTTGAATTGAAAATTAAGGACACAATAGTTTTGAAAACATCCATTTGACTCTAAGTATGCATTTTGGTCAAAATCGTTATTGCCGTTTTAAGTTAATTAGACAAAACTATATTTTAAAAAATTACTATTTCAATAAATCCATTGCACGAGAAAAACTGAGCTTGCTATTAAGTTATAAATGACCACATAACCTTACAAATTAATTTTTGCTACAATCATATAGAGATAGACCGTTTTCGAGATATGTCGAAATTTCATAAGTACCGTTGTTCGAATTTTTAGCCAAAAACTGGGTACGCAGTCATGGTAACCTCACCTACTTAAGCCTAAATATCAATTTTGGTTGAAATCGTTAGAGCTGTTTTCGATCAAATCAAACTGGTACGAAAATGTTGTATGGGAAGTACCATTAATATTGAGGTTACCTCGCAAAAAAAAACACCTCCCGAACTGTAAGCCCAAAAACTCCAAATCCGAGGTTTGAACGTAATCCGGGAAGCCGTTTAGGCTGAAGGCCCGTGGAAGGACGGACAGACGGACAGACGGACAGACGGACAGACGGACAGAAGGACAGACCGGACAGAATTTTGCGACCCACTTTTTTTGAGTTCCTCTATCATCGTAATATCAGAACTGATTAAAATCTCGAGTTCGAAATTTTGTACGAAACCAATATCTTTCTCTTACTACGTAATGGAGAAAGTTAAAAAAAAAATGGTACATAGTAAGATTTTGTTTATAGAAATCTGCATTGCAGACTTTTTTTTGTCATGATTGCAGATTTTTCAAAATATTTTCATGGCAACACTGGTTACAGGTTACAGCTACATTAGAGTTATACGCATACGCATATAGAAACGTTCTCTGTGTATGATTCTCTTTTTTTAATTTCTGAATTCTGATTCATATAATAGAAGGAGAAAGTCACAGGACTTCGACTGAAAAATGTGACTTATCCAATTACCCATACCCATACCCACCCCTGCGCATATACTTTTCTCTCTTTCTTTGCTTAACTCCCATCATTCAAACGTGACACTCGCCGCACAAATAGCTAAGCTATAAAGCTATATTTCTTTGTATGTTTACAATGTTGTTGTTGTAACCAAGGTAATTTAAAAACATTATTTTATCTATTTTGCAATAACTTTTTTGAAATTATAATTCTTTTCGACCGATCTATGAGCTGTACGCTTCAATTTGGTAAAAAAAAAAATTCAATTTTACTTCATTAAATAGGGTAAATATGTTCTGAAAGAAATTGGGTCGGCGATTAATATAGTGGATAATTAACAACAACAGCTTTTAAAATTTAAAATATTTTTTTTTGTATTTGAGGTGTCAGTATGTCACTACTCGATTTCTATCCAGTTTATTTTTTTTATTTTTTTTCAAAATGCATTTCCCCATGACTTGTTTTGGTGTTAACTTCTTTCTTTTTTGTTGCCTATTGCGAATTTGTCGGTCACAACGACCAATATTCAAACTTCGTCGTCCAGGCATTTTATTATTTTTTCTGTATTATATCACTGCAATTTGTACACTTATGTAAGCTAAAAAACTAAACAATATCATTTTCCTTGGTTATGTTATTTGTGCCGGAAATCGAATGGAAATGTTATTTACCTATTTAAAATTGATTAAAAACTATTTGGAGCTTGGAGTTTTTGTCAAACAATTGTACAGCTAAATGAAATATGAATTAGGTACTGAAATGTCAAATTCAAAAAAAAGTATAGACAACCAACGCCAACTATATTAGTAGGTACAATTAAATTTAATGTTGTTGATAAATAATTGATATGCAGGGAAATCTAACTTGTCGTAAATATCCACTAACTACCCCAGCGCCCCCTATAGGGTTTAAAATAAACATAAACCATCCGGAGCACCACACAAACATATGGTGTGTATATAAGGGGGATAGCTTCTGTGGTTCAGCCGTGTATTAAGAAGATATAATTTACGAAGGTACGCATGTTTAATTAATCTTTAATAATAATAATAATAATTTTAGGCCTAGCTTCTCGCAACCATTCGTTTTGTGCGAGTTTTCATCTTTGGTACGAATGGAAGGGATCTACAATTTTATGCCGATTCCAAACGGCTAATTGAGAAGCTCTTTCATGACAGTTATACTCTCGGATGTTTGTCAGACGTTCGCGAGAGGTGGCGCAGTGAAAAAACCCTGAGTTGGAATTTTGGTTTTTGCGGGATTCGAACCTGGACCCCTCGCTTAGTAGTCCAACACAGTAACCACTAAGCCACTGCGCCCATTAATCTTTACTTAAAAAAAAAAAAAACAAAAAAAAATATGTGATACGAATGAGCAGAATTTCAAGGCAATTTTTGAATCATGTTCATGACCTTTCCAAAATCGGTTCTGTTAACTGCTTCCAAATATTGACAAAAATGTCTGTTATAGAAAGACCCCAATAACAGACAAAACTTCGCAAATTGCCTTAACACAGATATTATACGTTTTATTTTCAAGAATATATACGAGCATCATGTAAAACTATCGATAGTTTTTTTTTTTTTATTTATTATCGACATCCCATCGATATTTAAGATATCCCCTCTCAGTATACGTCCTATGTCATTTTCGGATATTATTGCTTAGCAACAATCATTGGGGCTAATCATTTTTAACCTTCAAACTAAATATTTTGTAAGACTTCTAAGGACATAGGCGAAACCAGCACTTCTGGACATAAGCTAGTGTGGTATTCGATTCGGCAGTTTTTCTTTGATCTAGGTCACTGTTGTTTTCGTTTGGTATTAAAAATATTTTTCCGATTTCAGAACACTTTGCGAATCTGGTTTTTTTGCATAGACTAGACACACGACATCTGAAATCTGAGATCGAATCTGAAGAAGTCCAATTGAAAACCACATGAGTATGAGTAGTAATATTATTAAGTTTAAGTTCATTATCTGCATAAACAAAATTTGTAATTTCAGTCTATAACTAAATTTACATGCGTAGAGGCATAAATTTAATCAACTTGGGCAAAACCAAAATTAATTATGGCTTTAATATTAAACTATGTCGGTATGCTGTTAAAGTGTCCCCGTTTTCTTTTTGGTTCCAAACGGACGACGTGGAATATCTGAAAGAGTAATTCAGCGTAGTGTTGCTTTCATGTTATGTTCAAGCTTTCATGTCTCTAGTTTTCTTTTTTACTATTGCTTTCGATTTTTTGCGCTCGCCATCATTAGGACAAATCTGCACCAAAGGATGCGAAGAGCTCTTACCAATTTTATGCATGTATCGATGAATTGCACGACTAGAGGAATGAATGCTGCACAGGAGATTTTGCGCTTGTCATTTGTCTAGTTAGTGCAGGTTTAAATCAACAAAATAGTTGGAGCAAGGTTCTAATTGTAATTAGGAATAAAGCGATGTAGGATGAAGGATGCGGCAATTGGATTAAATACAAATACAGTTGTTCTACGTATTTCGATTCCACATTCATTTGTTTTTAAATGAAAGCTGATTATCAGTTGATTAAAGTTATCATGAATGTTATATTCGTTTTGGATTATAAATTATCTAGTTGTATTATAACTAAAACATTTATATATAAGTGGTTCACAATCAAAGACAGGATTGATATACCTCTTCAATAATAAAATACCAACACAACTTTCATTGATAATTTTTTTCTATTCACGTCTCTTTTAAACAAGTAGGGAGTCGTGCAAATACATATCTACATACAACTGCACATATAGCCAAATCACTAAAAGCTAGTATTTTACTGAATGATTACCACACTTTAAAGCACGTGACTTGTTTTTTCGCGATAAGTGAAAAATTGCACACAGTGGCAGTTCTGCTTGCAACTGGGTACTGGGAGAAAATAAATCAATCCAAATCAAATAGGGAACTTCAGACTGAATTTCTTGGTAGGTAGGTACCGCACGCTCCATATCGTCTGCCTTCTTTTGAGTACACGACTATGGGTAAATGCCAGAAAAAAAATTCTTATTTCACTATCAGATCACGTGCACAATTCCACATCCGTGTTTTGCAACAGAATACAAAGCTTGTGTGTGAAGGATAAAAAAAGAACAGGAGTCCAGGACGTGGAATAATGCACAAGATTATCTACCAAGATAGGCTGAAAGTTATTTTAAGTCTTTAAACTTAAACGGGCAAATAAATTTATGTTCTGCACACAAAATTGCGAAGAGAAGATATTTGCTATATGTGGTGTTAAAAGGATAAAAGGAATTTGAAAAATGCAGTTATTTTTGTCTTGATTATTGAAAAATATTAGATTTGTATTTATTTATAGAAGTTTCACGACTCTGTTCATATGTGCTGTTTGAACTTCCTCAATATTAATCTGTGTTCTAGCAGACAATGCTTCGCTATTTAAGTACACCTGTCTATATTAATAGGTTTATGTGTTTATAATTATCTGTAAACGAAGTGTAACGCAGTGGCTTAGTGGTTAGTGTGTTAACCTACTAAGCCAGGGATCCCAGGTTCGAATCCCACAAAAACCCAAATTCCAAATCAGGGTTTTCTCACTGCGCCACCTCTCGCGAACGCCTGAAAAACTTTCGAGACTATAACTGTCTTGAAAGAGTTTCTCAATTGGAATCGGCATACAATTGTAGATCCCTTCCATTCGTTCCAAAAATGAAATCTACACAAAACGAATGGTTGTGAGGCTAGGCCTAGGGTCCCTAACTGGCTTGTTGCGCCAACTATATATATTTATAAATGAAGTGTAACGCCTCGTATTCAATTCCGCCCACATTGCAAACTAACGACATTTGAAGACAAAAGCTGTCATAAATTTCCACATATTTTTTTTTTCTTCCAAAGACACTATGAGAATAGCAAGCGCGAGTTACGATATCTAAAAAATATTGGAATTAAAACACTTAAACAATTAATTACTAAATGTCTATTTATTGGGACTTCTTCCACACGACTGCTGTGTCCACTATAACTAAAATCGTTCATCACCTACCAAACGCTGGAGGTTAGCGGTTGTTATAAATGAATAGTGCATATGCCCAAATAAGGGCATGCGATCTGCAAACGCTGGAGGTTAGCGGTTGTTATCAATGCAGAGTGCATATGCCCAAATAAGGGCATGATATCTGCGAACGCTGGAGGTTAGCGGTTGTTATCTATGCATAGTGCATATGCCCAAATAAGGGCATGTGATCTGATTTACGCAGCTTCTTCTTCCTCTTCCTCTTTTGGCGTTGACAACTAATGCCAAGCCAACTTGTTGTCAAGCAATACTTCCGTTACGTGTTAAGGTACATATGATGACCTACGTGAAGTTAGCCCGCACTTTTTCTAGAATGAAAAACGTGAAATGCAGTTCGATAGACATTCGTTTGTAGTTGTTTGTAGTGAAATTTTTTTCGTTTGTAGTTCAACCGTTAGAAAGTTAGAAGCATTAGAAAAAAATTTCAGCCCGCACTTTTGGCTTTTTGAAATAAATACTAGCCAGTTGCATTCGAAATCGTTTGTAGTTGTTTGTAGTGAAAATCTTTTTTAACAGAAATGTCTTATTTCCGAGATATAAGGACATTTGTGTTTGCACCTGTAACTCCGAATTTACAAAAGAGAGAAATAATTTAAAACCACTGGTGCATAAAGCATATCCTAACTTAAATAACTGCATTTAAAATTTCTGAATTCACTTAAGCGTTACTTAATAAAAAGCAATCAAGGTCAAAAAACGCATCCCTTTAGAGTTGCATCCATATATGGGCTTCCCAACAACAACAAAACAACGGTAAACACATTTTCGCAAAGCACTCATCTGTGCCCATCGACATGAGTCACTACCTGTCAATTAGCAACAACAACCAATCAAAAAACCCCGATTTTATCCAACAATTTTTTCTATTCCTTCGAATAACATTAAAACCTAACCCCTTTGAAACAATTTATAACAACAAAAATGCATTTTCTGCAAAGCCTGTATTCCTGACTATCTAATCCAATTCAAATTTTTTGATTTTATCGCAAAGAAAAAAAATTAGATGAAACTTAAGCGAACACTACTTCGTCATATAAACTCATATCCATATTTCAGTTATTAAGCAACTCAAATTGTGAAATCTATTTTTTTCTAATGCTTTCTGTTAGATGTATCTAATGGAGGAAAAAAAATTACCTCTTATCAATAGATAACGATTTATTGAAAATTTAAGAAAATGGTTGAAATCGTCTTCGCAGACTGATTTAAGGGGACGGATATTTCAAATGCTGGACAACTACAAACGACAAAAACTAGTTGGTTGTTAGAAAGCATGTGTACTCTATCTAATAAAACCTTAAATGTCGAAATTGACCAAACCAAAAAGAATTTATAAGCAATTTAAGCAGGCGATATAAGACCGCGCTATCTTCGAAACGGTACATTGCCGAGTGATGAAATTTCCTATTTCAACAGTTTTCTACCTCACCAATCTAAAAAAAAAAAATTGTATCAATCGGCCTAACGGTTTGGGATTTATATGGAATTTAAGCGAAATTGCAGCTTAATTTTTTTTGTGAAGTTAGCCCGCACTTTTTCTAGAATGAAAAACTGAGTTTGCAGTTCGATAGGCATTCGTTTGTAGTTGTTTGTAGTGAAATTTTTTTCGTTTGTAGTTCAACCGTTAGAAAGTTAGAACCATTTGAAAAAGAAAATTTCAATCCCTTAAAACCTTATTATCTCCGAAACCGTGACAAGCAGAGTGACGAAATTTTCTGTGTCGAAAGTGTTTGCCATTACTAGTCTAATAGAATTCAAATTATACCAATCGGCCTAACGGTTTATGATTTATTTGAAATTTAAGCAAAATTTGGGCTTCTAACTTAAGGTACCCATAACTCAAAAACTGTTGAACTACAAACGATGAAACTTTGCATTTCTATTCTCTGAACCCTTTTTCACCTATGATATCAAATAGAAGACAGCCCGCATTACTGGACACTTTTTATTCGCAATTTAAGGGGAGCCTATAATGGTCTAATTTGACCCATTTTTAAGCGATCCGATATTTCCATTGCAGTTCAGTGGAAAACGATTTTGGATCACTTTTTTAGAAGAGGGTGGGTTGTTGCATTAGAAAAAAACATATTTCACCCTTCATAACTCGTTAGGAGTGGAAATATCGGATCGCTTAAAAATGGGTCAAATTAGACCATTATAGGCTCCCCTTAAATTGCGAATAAAAAGTGTCCAGTAATGCGGGCTGTCTTCTATTTGATATCATAGGTGAAAAAGGGTTCAGAGAATAGAAATGCAAAGTTTCATCGTTTGTAGTTCAACAGTTTTTGAGTTATGGGGACCTTAAGTTAGAAACCCAAATTTTGCTTAAATTTCAAATAAATCATAAACCGTTAGGCCGATTGGTATAATTTGAATTCTATTAGATTAGTAATGGCAAACACTTTCGACACAGAAAATTTCATCGCTCTGCTTGCCACGGTTTCGGAGATAACAAGGTTTTAAGGGATTGAAAATTTTTTTTTCAGATGGTTCTAACTTTCTAACGGTTGAACTACAAACGAAAAAAATTTCACTACAAACAACTACAAACGAATGCCTATCGAACTGCAAACTCAGTTTTCCATTCTAGAAAAAGTGCGGGCTAACTTCACAAAACAAATTAAGCTGGAATTTCGCTTAAATTCCATATAAATCCCAAACCGTTAGGCCGATTGATACAATTTTTTTTTATTAGATTGGTGAGGTGGAAAACTGTTGAAATAGGAAATTTCATCACTCGGCAATGTACCGTTTCGAAGATAACGCGGTCTTATATCGCCTGCTTAAATTGCTTATAAATTCTTTTTGGTTTGGTCAATTTCGACATTTAAGGTTTTATTAGATAGAGCACACATGCTTTCTAACAACCAACTAGTTTTTGTCGTTTGTAGTTGTCCAGCATTTGAAATATCCGTCCCCTTAAATCAGTCTGCAACGACAATTTCAACCATTTTCTTAAATGTTCAATAAATCGTTATCTATTGATAAGAGGTAATTTTTTTTTGCTCCATTAGATACATCTAATAGAAAGCATTAGAAAAAAATAGATTTCACTATTTTGATTTGCTTAATAACTGAAATATGGATATGAGTTTATATGACGAAGTAGTGTTCGCTTAAGTTTCATCTAATTTTTTTTCTTTGTGATAAAATCACAAAATTTGAATTGGATTAGATAGTCAGGAATACAGGCTTTGCAGAAATTGCATTTTTGTTGTTATAAATTGTTTCAAAGGTGTTAGGTTTTAATGTTATTCGAAGTAATAGAAAAAAATGTTGGATAAAATCGGGGTTTATTGATTGGTTGTTGTTGCTAATTGACAAGTAGTGACTCATGTCGATGGGTACAGATGAGTGCTTTGCGAAAATGTGTTTACCGTTGTTTTGTTGTTGTTGGGAAGCCCTTATATGGATGCAACTCTAAAGGGATGCGTTTTTTGACTTTGATTGCTTTTTATTAAGTAACGCTTTAGTGAATTCAGAAATTTTAAATGCAGTTATTTAAGTTAGGATATGCTTTATGCACCAGTGGTTTTAAATTATTTCTCTTTTTTGTAAATTCGTAGTTACAGGTGCAAACACAAATGTCCTTATATCTCGGAAATAAGACATTTCTGTTAAAAAAGAATTTCACTACAAACAACTACAAACGATTTCGAATGCAACTGGCTAGTTTTTATTTCAAAAAGCCAAAAGTGCGGGCTGAAATTTTTTTCTAATGCTTCTAACTTTCTAACGGTTGAACTACAAACGAAAAAAAATTCACTACAAACAACTACAAACGAATGTCTATCGAACTGCATTTCACGTTTTTCATTCTAGAAAAAGTGCGGGCTAACTTCACGTAGGTCATATGATGCCGTTGTACCTTGGCGATGGTAGCAATTATGATTAGGGTGATGTTGTTGCTGATGTTGTTGCTATGCACGTAACTCGCGCTCTCATAGTAGAGTCAGATTTTTACTGACTAAAAACACCATCCTTTTATAGATTGTTAGATGCTGCATTTAAGATATAACTTATCAAGCAATTTTTCTATCATGAAATAACAACTTTTGACAGGTTACTTTCCAATGAAAGATCCGGCTCAGCGAAGTAAGGCCTCAATGAAATAAGGCCCCAAGAAAAAAATGAAATAAGGCCCCAACAAATTTTACAAGAAACAACAACAACGATTTTTAATAAAATTCGGGTTGTTATTTCCTAATGAAAATTGGGGTCCTATTTCATTTTTATTAGGAAATAAGTCCCCAATTTTTAATATAATTTTTTTAATTTTCTTATCTGCAGGTGTTCTTAGACTAAGTATTTGATGCGCGGATTTTTTGTACAGATGTGCAAATGCAAAATAGCGTTTCAAAATTAGTTCAGTGATAGTTTTTTGAGTTTGTTGCAAAATGGTACCTGCGAACTTGCAAAAAAATACAGTTTTGCCAAAATACGACGAGGTTTGCAATATATCGTCAGCAAAACATTTGTAATTTCGCCTGACCGTCCACTACAAGTGATAGAGGCTTTCAATTTGGAATCTGTGTGGACTTCGTTTGGGCTTACAAAGGATAAAGTAAATCCACTGCCATTTTACACCGCTTGTATTTTTGAAGAACAAAAATGCTTTTTGTATGTTTTCGAAAATATACCACCGCCAAATAAAAAATATTTAATGGACGGAACTTTTAAAATAGTTCCCAAAGGTTGCTTTAACCAACTGCAAGCAAAAATTTAGTACGAAAAATCGCATGATTTTTTGTACCAAGTTTTTATTATTTCTTAATGTTATAGATAGTTTATTTTACCAAAAATCCAAATTTAAGAATTTATATAAATTTGTCTTTAGGTATTATTTTAGGTATTTAGGTCGTAATAAAATAAAACCCCAAATTTGGGGCCTTATTTCATTTTCTCTTTTGGGGCCTTATTTAATTTTTTTTTTTTTTTATAATAAGCACGCGCTAAAGAGGTTATGACTACTCTTATGGTGTAGTTTGAAGTACACAGCGCGGGCGTTAAGGAAATTGGGATGGAGAAGATAGGAGATTCCGATGCACATTGGTTTTAAATGTCTGCAAATTGCACCGAGGGGGAAAGACCGAGCTGGGCAAGGCATTCCACATTCGTGTTGTACGGCTTATGAAAGAATCTCTATATTTCATAGTACGACCGAAAGTAGGCTGGAGGGTAAACTGATGGGCATTCCTGGCTTGTCGAGTATTGCGGTTGAATTGTTGAAGGGGTGGAATGCAGCTGGCGATTTCGCTTGAGCACTGTTTATTGAAATAGCGATAAAACAATGAGAGACATGTTACATTTCTGCGATGTTCGAGCGAATTTATAGAATTCGCTATATTTGTGTCTCCAATAAGTTTTAAAGCACTATTCTGTACCCTATCCAGTAGGTGCAATGAGGTTTTGGGCGCACCAGACCAGATATGAGAGTTATACTCAAGTTTGGGGCGAATGAACGCCTTGTATATGGCAGCCAGATCAGAAGGGGTAAAATATTTCTTGCACCGTTTGAGGAAACCTAGACATTTCGCAGCGTTCTTGGCGACTTCGTGTATGTGGTCATTCCAACGAAGTTTGTCATGGACCCACATACCGAGAATGGAAAGTCTTTCGGTTTCGGCGATGCAAGTGCCATTCA